>JAEIFR010000295.1:10577500-11777500 GCA_018904105.1 Zaprionus tsacasi
ACTTATATATGTTTAGGTCTATCGAATGTTGCAAAAAGAGAATTTTTAAGTTCTAGAAACTTGTTAAAATCAAAATTTCAATAGATTTATATAGAACAAGCCTTCATAGAGGCTTTTCTAGAGTCTTTTAATGTAGAAACTAGTTCACACATAGCTTTATACATTTTCTTCCATAATCGATAGTTGTAATATCGATAAATTGCTTTTAATTGGCTTATCGAGTTGCCTGCTCTCTCTTTCTTGCTTTCCTACACCTACAACAAGCTACCCCGCTGCACTCATTTACACAGGGTATGCACATGAAACACGAGAGCAGCAAGACAAAGACGAAATGGAAATGGAATTGTGGAGGATTGAAGTGATCGATGATGCCAGAGGTGAGAGTTGACTACGGACTACGGTGGAGTCAAGCCAAGACGAGCAGAGCTGCTGCAGCTGATGGACAGCAGGGAACGTTACAAAGACTGCAAATGGAATTGATGTTGTTACTCGACTGGGACTGAGACTGGGATTGGGCAGGGGCAGGAGCAGGGACAGGGGCCAAGAGGGGGAAACACAGTTAGATCAACTCACCTGCGCATGCTGGGCAGCGGCAGCGAGAAGCGTCCATCGCCCATGGAGAGCGGCACAGCGCCCGGCAGCGGCACCGTCGAGATGACCGGCGTCAGCAGCGGCACCGGCACCGGAGCCTGCGGTGGTGCAGGCGGTGGCGGTGGCAGGGGACGCGGTGGTGCGCCTGTTGGCGGTGGCGGTGGCTGCGCTGCTGGCAATGGTGGAGGCGGTGCACCAACGCCCCCGCCGAGGGGCAGGGCGCTGTAGGGCGGCGGGTAATGGCTGTGGAGTATGTCCGGCAGGAGAGCGCGTGCCAGGCCCATGGCCGCTGGATGCGGATGTGGATGCGGATGCGGATGATGCAAGTGGGGTGGCGGATGCAGTGGGGGCGAGTGACGGCGACGCGGATAATGCGGCGCCAGCTGTGGCGGCAACTGTTGCTGCTGTAGCTGCTGCTGTTGCTGGCGGCGTTCGCGACGTTCGCGGCGACGTTGCTCGCGTGTGCGCAACTGTTGCTGTTGGAGATGTTGCTGCTGTGCAGCGTGATTGCTGCTGCTGTTGTTGTTGCTCAGATCATCGGTTTGGCATTCGGTTGAGGTGAAAGTGCGTGTGGGCGTGGCTGGCGTGGGAGCCGTGGTAGTGGATGTTGCTGCTGCCACAGCAGCAACTGTTGCTGGCGTCACATTGATTACTTTTACACTGTTATCAACACTGGACACATTCACATTCACATGCACATTATTATTATTTATATTATTATTATTATTATTATTGCTATTGGAGGAGATGTTGCTGCTGCTGCTGCTGCCACTGCTGGCAGCAACATGTTGCACATCCACATTATTATTTAAATTATTTTGGACACTCGCACTGCACACTTTATTGATGGCAACAATGCTGCTCTTGTTAGGGTTGCCACTGTTGTTAGGGTTGTTGTTGTTGTTGTTGTTGTTGCTGCTGCTGTTGCTGTTGCTGCTGTAGTTGCAATTAACAACACAGACGCCATTGTTGTTGTTAACAATGCTCGAGTCTTGTGTTGCTGCTGCTGCTGCTGTTGTTGTTGTTGTTGTCACAGCAATCTGATTACCGTTATTAGTACCGTTAGCTGCAGTGTTGCTGCTGCTGTTGTTGTTGTTGTTGTTCACTTGTATCGTCAGACTCGGCTGACGCTGACAGGACTTGATTGCCGTGTGGCTAACGTTGTTGTTGTTGTTGCTGCTGTTGCTGAGAAACACGCTGCTGCTGCTGCCGTTTGCAGTCTGCGTCGCTGCCGTTGCCGTCGCTGCTGCAGTTGCTGCTGCTGCTGGCGCTGGCGCTGGCAACTCGGCGCACACATTCAAACGCATTGCAGCGCTATCGTTACCGTTCCCGTTATCGTTATCGAGATCGTAATCGTTATCGTTTGGCAGCGGCGCCTGCCTATGGCGATGATGCTCGATTAAACTTTCACTCGCGCGAAATTCCGCATACAAACGTTCGAGTTCTGCCAAACATTTGTTGGGCTGCAGCGTTGCGACGCTGCCAGCGTTGGCGCTGGCGCTGGCACTACACGACGAATTGTTGTTGTTGCTGCTGCTGCTGCTGCTGCTGCGCCCCCGCGTCAACCACGACGAAAGAGAATTTTTGCGATTTCTGCTCGTGCAGTGCGGTTTGCTGCTGCTCGTGCTGCTGGCTCCGCTGCTTGTTGCGTACGCGCCGAACGAACTCGAATGACTGATCGAGAGCGCCGAACTACGCTCAATGGCGCAACCACTGGCTGTGGCCGCTCTCTCGGCTAGCGCTGCTCGCTCAGTTGCTGCAGTTACTCTCTCTGTTGCTGCTGCTCGCTCTGCTGTTAATGCTCGCTCCACTGCTGCTCTCTCGGCTGCTGCTGCTCGTTCTGCTGCTAATGCGCGCTCCACTGCTGCTCTCTCGGCTGCTGCTGCTCTCTCGGCTGCTGCTCTCTCGGCTGCTGCTGCTCGTTCTGCTGCTGCTGTTGCTGCTCTCTCGGCTGATGCTGCTGCTCTCTCGGCTGCTGTTGCTCGCTCATCTGGCGCTGCTGCTCTCTCGTCTGCTTGCGCGCTGACACAGTGACTGCGACTGCGATAGTGACTTGGACTGCGGCTGCGATTGAGAGTTGCTGCTGCGGCTGCTGCCTGCGCTGCAGCACAGGAAACAGGTTGATTGACCTGCGCAGCAACTGCGACTGCGACTGCAGCAGCGACGGCTTCCTCGTGCCCTGCTGCTGCTGCTGTTGTAGTTGTTGCAATTTCTGGCTCATCGTTGTCTCCTCCTCCTCCTGCTTTCTCATCGTTTTCATTGATAATGCAATTCGCTGCGCTGTCGCTTTGATTTTCTGCACTTTGTTGTGATCTTGCATTCGTCGCAGTTGTTGTTGTTGTTGTTGTTGTTGGCTTTTGTTTTCGACTTGTTTCGGTTTCTGTGTCGTTTTTTGCTGGTGTGAATAATGCGCAGTTCTGCAAAGAAAGAAAGCAAAAGGGAGAGAGAAAAAAACGTCAACGTTTGCATTAACTGAAATGAGCGAGATTTGAGTTTCGAGCGTTAATTAATGTTAATTGCCACAGGCTTAGCTCGTGGCCAAAAAGAGGCGAAGGTGACACGCTAAGTCGTCTCCTGCCAACAACAAAAACAACAACAACAAAAGCAGCATAAATGTGCGCTTAATTGAATTAATTAAGCCAAAGCATAAACATAAAATTGTCGTATCCCTCTCTGCCTGCGCCTGCCTGCCTGCCTGGCTGTGCCTGATAAAGTTATTGCCTCCGTTGTTGTTGTTCTTGTGGCTGCATGACTTGCCTGGCTGCTCTCTTGCTCTGCCGCGTGCTCTTCCGCTCTCTCTGTTTGCACAGGCGACCGTTGGCGCTGAGCGCGTGTCGTGCTTGCGCCGTGACAAGAAGCTGCGTGATCGGACACTGTTCAAGCAAATGGCCGAAGATGAGCAGCCATAGCTCAATTACGCTCTCTCTATCCCGCTCTTACGCGCATATTGTTATTGTATTTTAATTAATTTTGCATACTTTCATACTCCTCGCACATCTCTAAGCTGAGCACACGCTCTCCTATTCGCTCCGCACTAAATCCTTATCCGCATCAAGTGAGCTAAGTGCGTGTGTGTGTGGCGTAGGGAGTGTGAGAGAGCGTAGCAGAGTGCGAGAGAGAGTGCGGGAGAGTGACTGCGTGCATGTGTCTGTGTGTGTGTGTGGTGCGTGGGGTGCTTCTAATTATGTTACGCTGTGTTACACTTGCATTAATTATGTCACAGAAATATAATGTGATTTACTGTTAGCTGCTGCTGCTGCTCTCTCGCTCTCTGCAGCTGCTGCTGCTAACTTATTGTGCTGGCTTTGTCTTTGCTGCTGCCGCAATCAGCGCTAGCCCAATCTAACTGTGCAGCTGGGCAAGAAGTTTTGGCTTGATTATTTTGAGGTTATGTGTGGCAGCTTTAAATTTAAATTCTGCGAAAAAACACAACCCTTTTTTTGCGCCAGTTGGCAACCCTTCGCCCTATCCTCAGCCCCTATGGGAGTGCATATGGCGGCAGAGGGCGGAAGAGAGGAGAGAGATGATAGCGCAATACATATGGCACCCACTGTATTTATCATTTATTTAAATACATATGCACTTTGACAGTTTAGTTTCTCTCTCTCTTTCTCTCTCTCTGCCCACTTTGTTCTTTTCGCCTTTGTTCTTTGTTGCTTTGCGGTCAATTTTCCATTTCGCTGACGCAACAACAACAACAAATTATGGAAATAAATTATAATGCCTGTGTGTTTTATATTTCCACATATCTAGCCAGACTGTGCCCCGATGATGGCAACATAACGGAACGACCCTCCTCAGCCCGCACTCGGCACTTCTGCTGTCTCGCTCACTCGATACCGATACCAATTACGCTGGCATTGCCGATAACTGGGCGACATCTGGCGCAGCTCTCCCGCTTCTCTCTTATCAGAAGGCACTCAAGGGCCTAAGTGAAACATTAGACCTTATCGCAACGCCAGAAGCTGTCAATGGAGACCTCGATAAGAAGAGCGCGACCCCATCCCCACTCCCCCTCCCCCTCCTGCCTAGACTTCATCATCAGCCTTGACATGAAATTTGATGGCGCCACATTAGGCGACAGCGTGAGTGCGTCTGCACTGGGGGGGGGGGCCTGCTGGGTTTGCGCCTACTCCAAGGTGACAATTTTACGAGGCATTCGCTCCTACACTCCCTGCCCCACCCCTTGTAGAACCCGGGAATACCCATAAATTGGAATGGATATTGATAGATACGCGCAGTAGCTTAGGCTATGCTCGACCTATGCTCGGGGGAGTACTTGAGCTGGCTATGTCTATAAGGCGGGTGCCCCTTGAATGAACTCTTCTATTTTGAAATTTCTATGGATTTTAAAAGGTACTAAAATTTCGTATATTCTATATTTATATTTTAAATAATATATTTTCTAGAAGACACATTTAGTTATTTTTATAAAAACCTTATAAAACAATGAACATCTATTTTCATTTATTTTTCCTTACTTTTCATGCCAACTCCTGCTGGAAAGTTAGGATCCTCAGTTGACCCTACTCTTCCATTCAATTTATCATAACTTGCTCAAATTTCAACCGATTTTGCTTTGGTTTATCATTATAATCGTGTTTTTTAATTTTGGTTGAAACTGTATCAAAATTTAACAAATTTAAAAGGTTGAAAAATTTAATTTTTTTTCCATGCAAACCCCTTGTAAAATTTTCGAAAATTTTTCAAAATTTGAATATTTCAGTTTTTGCCTTAAAACGATATATCTGCTCAAAGTTAACCTAAAAATTGCATTCAAAGTGATTTCTGATGTATAATTCGCACAATATCGAAAATAATCGATAATCGATAGGCACTCACCTGCGATATGTAATCGTCTGTGAAGGAGCGCATCAGACGCTCAGCGGGAACATTTGCCGTTAGTTTCTGTTGACCATCACCGTCCTGTTTATCGTTATCGTTATCGTTATCGTCATTGTTATCGTTATCGTTATCGTTCACGTTCTCAACGCTATCGACATGGTGAGTTGCTGTAGTTGTGGATGCAGTTGCTCGGGATCGTTGCGATCTATCACATTGTAGACTATTCGGCTGGACACGAGCCAAGCTCGCCCTGGCCACGCCCACACCGGAGATGCCCGCCTCATAGAGAGACTCATACGAGGGCGGCTCCTTGATGGCCGTGGCAGCCGAGGAACACCATTGGGTGAGTGTGTGCGCCGGACTGCCGTAGTAGGCGGAGGCGGAAAGGGAGGAGGAGGAGAAGAAGGAGGCGGGATACGAGAAGCGATTGCGATGGCGTCGTCGCTCGTCCGACTTGGAGAAAGGCACGGGAAGCACACCGGCTATGGCAGGTGCAAGATGATGAGGTGGGAACACGCTGCCAGCAGCTGCTCCTCCTGGCAGCGCAAACAGTTGGCTCAAGGATGTGGGAGCCGCATGGAGCAAGTGGTGGCTGGTCTCGTAGCTGCTCTGCGATTTGCGCAGCTTGCGCTCAGCCTTGTCGAGGTACTGCTCCGCCAGCTGCTGTTCCAGCTCATCTTGCTCCTCCTCGTCGTCGTCGTCATCCTCTGTGGAGCTGGCAGGGGGTGTGAGGCTCGTGCGCTCATACGGTGTCCAGAGCATCGAGGAGAGCGCCTCCTCGACGTCCGGTGGCCGCAGATGATGATGGTATGGGGCATGATGTGGGCGCGCTGGCACCGCTGCTGTGGGCGTAGGTGTCGACGTAGGCGTGGCCGCGCCCAGCGCCGTATTGCATTCGGACAGGGACATCTCAGTCGCCGGGCACGCATGGCACGCGCTGCACAAGCTCAGCTGGGCTCAGTTTGACGGGAGCATGTCGAGTGCTCCTTGAGGGGCTACGGCAACGACTTCTGCTGCAGATCACGCTGTGAAGTATGCAGTAACTGCTTCTGCTTCTGTAACTGCTACTGCTTTAGGTATTCTTCTCGTTATCGTTCCTGCTACTCGTTCCTGCTCCTGCTTCTCGTTCCTTCTAGATATTCTTCTCCTTATCGTTCCAGTTCCTGCTACTCGTTCCTCTAACTACTCCAGTAACTACTCCTCCTCTTGTAACTGCTTCTATTCTCGTACCTGATTCTCCTCTCGTATCTTGTTCTTCTCCAGTATCTTTTCTTCGTTCCTGCTTCTTATTTCGCTTCAGTTACTGCTTTGTAACTGTTACAGTAACTGCTTAAGAACTTTCCCAGTATTTACTTTAGTAATTGATCAAGTAACTGTTCCTGGAACTGCTCTCTCAACTACCTCTGTTCTCTCTCGTTTTCCTGTGCCTGCTTCTGCAGTTATCAACGTTCCTGCTACTGGTTAGTTGCTCCTGGTAACTGCTCCTCTTCCCTTCTTTCCGTTACTGTTACTGATCAAGTTCCTTATCCCGTTTCATGTGTGTCCAGCTCACGTTCCTTTTTCTTCTCCAGATTCCTTATTCCTTTCCCATTTGCTTTATCCGTTACTTACAGTCACTGCTCCCAATAACTGCTCCTGCTTCACTGCTCCGACTTCCTTCTCCTTCAGCTGCTGCAAGAGACAATTGAGAATTGTAACGGTAAATTGTAAGTTCGTTCCTGGCAAAACTTTTCACTGTAGGCAAATGGTCGACAAATTAAACGCTTAGAAAATACGACAAAATTTGCCACGCCCTCTCTAACCCTCCCCCCTCGAATGCTAGCAAACTTTTGCCTACGCCTCTGGAGCCCTTTTATTTTCCAATTTGATAAATTGCGATTAAAGCATTTAAAAGAGAAGCCGAGAAAAAACTAAGGGAAATGAAAACCGAAACGAAATACGGCAAGAGACATGCGAGAAGGAAGTAGGCAGACAGGGAAGAAGAAGGAGAGAGAGAGAGAGAGGAAAAGAGACTGTGGAAGCTGCTTCCGTTTTGTGGGCAAAATATGCAGAAAAGTTTGCGACGACGTAAAACTTTTTGGCAGCCTCTTTTGCCCGGCGGCATGCCACGCCCCCCTTCCACCCCCTTACGCCCCTGTACAACTGGCTGATCCTAAAAAACTTTACCACACACTGCCAGATAGAAGAAGGCGCTGGCGCTGCTTAGGCTGCGCTGCCTTAGCCTCAGTCTCTGCCTGCCTGCCTCTGCCTCCGCCTCTCGTTATTCGCATTAGAAAGACTCACTCAGCCAAGTTTAAAGTTGACTGCCAATTCGACAAGGGGGGAGGGAGGAGGGGGGTGGTAGCAGGAGGCGTGGCACTGAAAATGGCTTAACAGTCATCGGACTAAACGGGTACGACTTCTGAAACGGAAATGGCCGCCCATAGACGTCACTTGAAGCCGTCGCTTGCCTCGACTGGAGTCGATGCGACTGGGCGGAGGATGAGGATGTTGTTGTTTCTTTTGTTGTTGTTGTTGTTGTTGCCTGCCATTTATGCGGCAGCTTTAACTGCAACACCAACTGCAGGCAACAAACAACAAGGTTCATGCCGTGGCTTATCATGAAAAGCGAATTGATTGGAATCTGTTTAACCTAGTTTTGCTTTTAGGAGATGCTGTTGGGCTTGTGCTTTAATTGAAGTGATTAGAAGAGGTTTTTTAAAGCTACAGTCTTTAAAACTCAGAAAACTTCAATTTCTTTTCAATTTAGAAAAGAAAAGCTTCAAATTAATAATAATTCTTGCTGTGAAAGAAATAAAAGTTGGTTAAACTTATTAAAGATACAAAAATATATAATAAAAAATACTCTTTACCTAACAGTTATACAAAAAAAAATAAATATAAAATAATATAAAATATTTTAAAAAATGTTCTTATAAGTAAGCAAAGTTCTATGCTTTGTCTCTCTATAAACTGCAGATTTCCTATTTCTTCCTCCTTTTTTCTTTCCCTACTCCTCGTATTTTACAGATTATAATTTACAGCTGCCTCTGAGGCACTTCTATAATTAATATAATAAATTCTTATTAAAGTTCAAGTAATCCACAAAGGTTTTTCATGCTTGTCACGTTCTCAACTAACACATAAACATGCCTATAATAATTTTCTCACACACTCTACTCTCTTATATAATCTCAGATCGTTGCTCTGAAGCTGCTCATAAAGCTCTCTTTTGTAGGCTTAGGCTGCAGTAACTTCAGCTTAAAGCTTTCAGGCTGCTTATCGCGTTATATAGTGCACGCATAAACGCAGTGAGAGAGAGGGAGAGGGAGAGAGGCAGCACATGTAAGCGACCGCATGAACTAGCTCCGCTTCGGTTTTTGGGGTCTGGTTCGCTGCAGTCGAGTTGGGGCTGAGGCTGAGCCTGAAGTTCTGCCTGTGTGTGTGTGTGTGTATGTGTGTGCGAGTTTTCGTTGCATAGCTTGAGGCGCTTTGCTGCTCTAATTTTTCTGCTTCTCTCTCTCATTCCCTTTCTCTCTCTTTCTTTCCCTTTGCCTGCCTTTTTTTTGCGTAGTTTGCCAATGTTTTTGTTATGCTTAAATAAAGATTTGTGTTAGTGTGTTTTATTGTTGTTGTGCAGCCCTGTGTGTGCGTCTGTGTGTGTGTGTTTTTTTTTGTTGGTATGCGTGTGTGTGTGTGTGTGTGTTTGTCGAGCAAGTTTATGTGCATTGCCGGGCTTCTCCTTCATTGTTGTCATTCGCATTGTTGTCGCAATGAAGAAAAGTGCCAGGCCAGTGGGAGGAGGGCGAAGGGGGGGGGAAGAGGCGGTTGGAAAAGCGAGTGAAAAACCAAGGGAAAATCCAAGGGAAAAGCCACAACACAAAAGGCACAGCCTGAGCGCCGCACATTGAAAGCGCCGCACACAAATTAATATGTGCAACAATTGAGTGTGTGTGCGAGTGTGTGTGTGTGTGTGTGTGTGTGTGTGTGCCTGGCTTGTTATATGCATGTTGCCTACTTTTGTGAGCTTTTAATTAACAACAAGTGTGCACAATGGCGTCAAAGCCGAAGAAGCAGAAGAAGCAGAAAAAAGAAAGGAAAACACGCAAGAAAAGCCTTGAAATTTTCACACACTTTTCCACTCACGTTTTCCCCTCCTCCCCCTTTCTGCTGCTGCTGCTTTGCTTTGTGCTATTTATAGCGTAGCATTTATTAAAAAGAGCTTTAAATAATGCAGCGCCTCATAGAAGGATCCCCGATGCTTTGCCCGGCGGAGCTTACAGACAGCTTACCGAGGCAAATCCCTGCTCGGCGGAGTCTTTGCTTCAATTTAATAAATAATTGCAGTACGAAGCGAAGAGATAAAAAGAGACAGAGAGAGA
Source organism: Zaprionus tsacasi (assembly GCA_018904105.1). NCBI lineage: Eukaryota > Metazoa > Arthropoda > Insecta > Diptera > Drosophilidae > Zaprionus > Zaprionus tsacasi. Next base: position 10,587,298 of record JAEIFR010000295.1, read on the forward strand.
AAGAGGAGAGAGAGAGGAGAATCAGGCAAAAAGAAGCTAAAGCGCAGCTTAAAGTGGCCAAGAGCTGAGTGGGTTAATGAGCGGCAAGATAAACGATGCAAGAATACCCGATTATATTATATTTTATATAAAAGAAAAATAATTTAAGGCCCTTAGAAAAATCGAAATTGTTCGTATATAAATTGAATTTTTTAAAACTTCAATTCTAAGAACTAAAATCCAAAACTTCAGAGTGATATCTTCAAAGTCTGCTGAAACTCAGTTCCCTTTAAATTTTCCCCAAATCAATAAATCAAATTACTCATAAACATAATAAACTGCGCCCTCTTTAGCTATCACTTAAGAACATCCATAGATAAAAGACAGATAGTCTTTTGCTTTACGTACTCATTATAAAAGCTAAAACCCAATCGCAATTCCAGACCCCCCATGCACTTTCCCAATCAACTTATTTACCATACATATCTCACAAATTTCCATAGACCGAACTTAAAGAGATTTCCATAAGTTTTTCCCCCTCCCTCCCACAAGTAGGGGGTGCCGCTTGAGAACTTTAACGCGAGCACAAAGTGAAATTAATGCTGCAAATCAGCAGAGCAAATAAGAAATGAGTGAAGAGCGAGAAAAGAAAATGGGAAAAGGCAAAGGAAAATCAAAAATACAAACAACAAATACAAATAATTTGTGTAAACTTGTGCTCGGGCGGGAAATTGGCAAAGAAAACTCGAGGCTGCTGCACGCTGTGAAAATGTCACGCAAATGAGCAAAAATTTCTATGGAATTATATAAGTAAACGTGGGCGGCAGGGGCGTGGCAGAGCGAGGGGAGGCAAAGAGACCGTAGCAACGCGGTACTTTATATTCTATTTTACTTTTATTTGTGTTTTTTACTTTTTTTATTTTCATCATATTTTTTTATATCGCAGCGCGTGTTTATATACCGTGTATATACATATATAGTATATTTTTATTTGCCTAGACGTGCGTCTGTCAATCAAGTCAAGGGGCTGGGCGGGGGGCGTGGCAGAGGGCGGGGTGTCCAGGAAAACTTTTTTTCGCTAGGGAATTCGCAGCTGGAAAAAGTTGGCGATGCGCTGCCGTTGCTATTGACAGCGTTTGTGTGGAGTGTGGAGAGCATGAGGAGGAGGAGGAGGAGCAGAAGGGGGCGTGGCAGCAGAAAAAAGGGGGTCTGCAGAGAGGGGGGAGGGGAGCGTAGGCAAATTGCTGCCAGTATGTTTGTAATGCAAACAAACTTTATCTAATTAAAGGAACACGTGTTACAGACACGCCACGCCCCCCTGCCCCTGCCCAGGTACGAATGTCTTGAAGAGAGGCTGCTCCTGCCAGGCAGAAGCTATCTGCCGATCCCACCCCTCCCCTCCTGCTGCTCATCTGCAACGACATTTTCATCTTGTGAGCTGCTTTGCATTGATGACGCACTCGAAATGCCTTTTGATGTCCTCATCGAGGCACGCTTCCGTCTCCGTTCCCGCCCCGCCCCGTCCCTCTACACTTTGCATTTGCCAATTCGACATATTCGCCTAGACGCACCCCTAGGCAACGTCTCCTTCGAGAGGGGGGCGTGGCAGAGAGGCGAAGGCAACTTGGGAGCTGCCGCTGCTCGAGCCACTTCGCCTTCGACATGTCGAGTGCCTTTTGAGTTGTTTGTCAATATGTAGACCATTATTCAATCAATATATTGACACACATTTCATTTGCTCCCCCCTTCGTTTTCTCTCCCTTCCCGCCCCGAGGCAGCCAAGTGCCCCAGCCCCGCACTGGGTAGGCAAAGCCGGCCAAGTGCTAATCGCAAACAAAGTAGTTTTTGCTTGAGTTCCATTTCGATTTCGTTTGACGAGTGTTCTTTCCCTTCCCCCCCCTTCCTCTATTTCTTCTTCCTTTTCAGCTCGAGGCTATTTGGGTTTCGTCTTCGATTGATTCGTGCCCTCCTCCCCTTCTGCCTGCCTTCCACTTTGACACAGTTCCATGTGCCGTGCCGCAGTACGCCCCCAGGGACCTTCATTTCCGCTTAACTATTGTGCGTGTTGCCTGCCACTCCCCCTATACCTTATGCCGCCCACACTTAAATTGAATTTGAAGCTCGCTTTTCTTTTGCCACTGCCTTCGTCTCAATTTTCCTTGCCTTTTTCCTTGTGTTTTTTAATTTAATTCGACGCTTTCGTCGCCTCGTCTCGTCTCGTCGCGCCTTTCCACGCTCTAACTAAGCCCGGAGATATATCAGGGAGTACTGCCTCATGGAGTGCTGCCTCTGCCCGGACCAGAAGTCAATCGAAAAATCAACATTCGTCCTTGGCAACAAGCAAATCGTTTAAGCCATTTAGGCTTTGTTTACATGCGAGTGGAGCCTACGAGTCGAGCAAGTCGGCCAAGTCCGGAGATCACTTCTCGATGCGCTTAGACTTTAAAGTAAATGAATCCTAAATAATCAAGAGGTTTTCTTTCTGCACAAAAGTTAATAAAGAAGTTGTTTGGCGACTAATGTCTCTATGAGAACCCTACAAAGTTCTCAGCTTGCGCAAGATGAGTTTCAACTTCTTGCCCCAAATGGCCACTTGCAACGTAATTGCTTGGAAAGAAGTAGGGAAAACATTGAGAACTGTTTTTGAAATTTTCGGAAAATACTTGGAAATGAAAGGGATGCATATAATAACTTAGGGACTGTAGAGATATCTCTGCTTTTGAGTTTTATTTGACTTTTCATTAAAAGTGAAATTGAAAAGGAAGTATTTTCTTAGAATTTAAAGCGGCCTATAAATAGCAGTTATATTATACCAAGAAAAGATTTTTTTTATGGCTTATAGCTTATATTCCTTACCCAACATTTTAGAGCACACTTTTCAGCGCCACTTGGCCTAATTAGAAAATTTAATTGTAGGTCGCAGCTCTAAGCCTATCATAGTTTTTGAGATGTTATTTGCAATATAAAATCTCTAAAAAATTTTCCAAGCAAAAATCAAGATTACTTCAAATTTATAAGGCAGTTTTTATGCCAGTTGAAGGTTTTTAAAATTTCTTTACGTTTTCTCAATTTTCAAATTCCACAAAATTTAAGAATTCCTTAAGTTCAATTTTTGTACATATTTTAACACAGTTAAAAACAATTTGTATATGTTTCCATAAGTAATCATGATGTTTTCAATGTTTTTTTAGTTTCTCTTCTTTAGAATTTTTTTAGAATTTTCTTTAGAATATTTATATCACAAAAATCTTTACAATATCAAGAGTTTTTCACAATAATCTTCACTTCAGCACTTGGAAATTGAAATTACTTTAAATCAATTAAATAAATAGCAAAAATATCTTCCAAATTATTATAATGTTTATTTCAAACTAAAACTAAAACTCTTTCAATAAGCTATCGCACTTATTTCTCTCGATCTTTATATAATAAACTCCACTCTAAAACTCATAAAAGTTTTCTGCAGAACTCTGCTTGCCACAAAACTCGACACTTTCGCCAGCAACATTCAATTAAACTTTCTCTGCCTCTCCCTGTGTCTCCCTCTTTCTCTCTCTCTTCCTTTCTCTGTCTCTTTGGCCCCCTTAAAATCTTGACTTCAATTAGCCGGCGATAAACAAGCTGCCAACTGGCAAGGCCGGCCCTGAGGGTAGGGAGGAGGAGTAAACGGGGCCAAGGGGGAGGGGTCACTTAAGTGCAGCTGTTTTTGGGCGTCAACTTACCTCAAAATGCAGTTAGGACCGCAGGCGAGGGCAGAGAGGCGTGGCCGAAGGACCTTAAAGCGGCTTTAAGTTGTGCGAACTGATGGCAATAACTTTCGACTGTCTCTCGCTCTCTCCCGCTCTCTCTCTCTCTTGCTCTGTCTAACTTTCACTGCGTGGCACGTTGCACGTTGCACGTTGCTGTTGCAGGCTTAATTATGCTAAAAGGCAGGCAACAACTTTTGCACCTGACTGTGCGCCAGCTAGAAAAATGAATATTTACACGGTAGCAGGACGAGGACGAGGACGAGGTTGCAGCTTGTGGCGCGTTGTCAATGTCAAAGCCGCAAAATGTGGCACGAGGCAAACACACACACACACACACACACACACACACAGATAAACTCGTTAGCCAGCTGTGCCGGCAGTTCACTTTGCTGTTGCACTTAAGTTCGCACTCACACGAATTTGGCGCCGCTGCGGCCCACGCGGCGTATACGTGATTTCGCTATTTTGGAGCGTCAGTTGCGTTGACTGCGCTGCTCTGCCGCTGCTACAGCAGCTGCACGGCTGAACATGTTGACGCGTACGAACTGACTGAGCTGAGCTGGGAAAACCAAAGCGAACCACACAGCGTGGCATGGAAAGTGCGAGGGAAATCGCAAGCAGCAGCACGAGGCGGCACGAGGCTTGTGGTGAGTCGGCGCAGTGCGGCGGCACGTGCAACTTCCAGGCAGCTGCTGTCGCTGTCTATGTGTGTGTTTGTTTACATTTTGGCAAAGCACAGAGGGAGGGGCAGGGGGGAGGGGGAGGTTGTGCTGTTAGCGGGATTGGCATCAATTTTGTTTTGCCTACTTTCGTGAAATATGACTGGCAATCGATGGCATCTCGAGGAGGCAGGCAGAGCAGGAGGAGGAACTGAGAGGCAGCACACAAGAGTCAACATCAATTCGACTTTGGCTTAGGCTCTGCACACACACACACACACACAGACAGGCACACACACACGCACGTGCCACATGCGGTTGTCTGCAGTTTAGCTGCAAAATTGAGCAACAAGCTTGTCAAAAATACGTGCAGCATATTAAACAGAAATGGCACAACCCAACACAGGGGCACACAGGAGCATACAGGGGCACACAGGCGCAGCACACCCTGTAGCTACACACCTACTGCAGCTCTCGAGCATGCAGGCTACGCCTCATACATATTTATAGACTACTTCGAGTAGTTGTGGCTCCATCCCAGTTCCTGCTCCTCTCCAGCTCCTGCTCCTGCTCCTTTTGCCATGAATATTCTCACTAATTTGCTGCCAATTGAATTTGACTTGGCTCATTGTTTCGTCGACGCCGCCTTGTGACCTGCTCGCCCCCCGCCTGCTTGCCCCTCTATCCACCTGCCTCCTGCATTTCCTTCTGCAAAGCGGTTCAAAAGTTTATTACAACTTGCCCAAAATGCAATTTGAGGCGACACATTTGGCAGTTGGAAATTGGTAAGTAAATTCTGGCAGTTTTTTAAGAGCACGAACTTGAGTTTTGTATGGGCAGTTGGGGGTAGTGACGGCTGTAAAACTATTGAAATAGCGTAAAAAATCTTTTAAATTTCACACAAAAAAGTAGCCAGAAAAAAGCTGACTAGAAGTCACTTTTACAATAAACAAAACTCTCTCTACTTTCCATTTAACATTTTCTTTATAAAGTAAGTATATTTAAAATGTACTCTACATAACTCCAACTCAATTAATTAAACTACCTCAATTAATTAGACAACTTGCAGTTCATTTTTTTTTTTTTTTTGCCACTTTAAAAGCGACTTCAACTTGCCCCAAAGGCCAGCCTCCATTACAGTTCATCTCTAACACTTGCAACACATTATCCTCAACTCACACACACACACACACAGACACACACACAGTGGCCCCGCCTCTATTGCAGTTGTTAAACAAATTAAAGTCAAGTCGGAGAGGTCGGTACAGCAAATTTTTATTGGCAAAAGTTTTTTAATTATCATTAATGAACACGAAGTGCGATGGCATGTGCTGACCGGGCCCAGACCCCAGGAGAGCAAGAGAGGGAGGTACTCGGGCAAAAGTAGGCGTGGCAATAACAACTTTGGCATTGCAATTATTTTAATGTTCAATGATGTTGCAACTTGGCAGGCAGCGCAATGATTTATTGCCCGGGACCCTCCCAGGACCCTCTCCCTGTGTTGAACTTGGCTTAGGCTCGGACTGGGTAGAAACTAGGGAGCACAACTAGGATAGGCAAGAAGTGAGAGTAGAGAGGGGAAAGGAAGGTGCAGCAGGTCCTGTGCGAACACGCCATTCATTGTGTGCGAAAGTTGGCAACACTGGCAATTAGACAGGGCCGGTTCAAGCGGTGCGGCGGGCGGGCGGTTGCTTCGTTTAAGTTACTTCTAATGCGTTATAATGACCAGTTGAAGTTCATATTATATTCTACCCTCATAATGAGAGTGGTTGAAACAACACAAATCGCTACGGGGTTCTATAAAATCTGTTTGACTTTACCTTGATTGGTATCGAGGTTTTAGCTAATGGCTTTTTTGCCCCGCACCTCCCCCTCCCCCCTTTTTCAAATCGTGTTTACACACTTCGATATTGCCGACAATAAATTATGTATGTACAGCAATTTTCTATAATTTATGCTCACTCGAAAACAATTTGTGGCATGCCATGTGGGGCGGGGGAGGGTAGCACGACCCATCGATATCACATATAATTTTAATATATAAAAACCTAAGCGAGCACAGGCGAGCAAACACGCACGCATGAATACCTATTCAAACACTCACCCCGACACTCACACACACACAGTCATACCTCGCGCTATCTCTGCGTTGCCACACACAATTGCAGCGCGCACTTGCCGCAAAAAACCCATTTCCATTTGGTTTTTACAACCCTACCAGGGCAGAACCCGTTGCCCTGCCAGAACTCATGAGAGCTCTACAACGGCCTACAACCCTGCTCTCTGGTTACACTAACAGAAACGAGGCCGAGACCCCAAACTGGCGACCGAGACCTGAAGCATTTATGACATATGCGCACCAAGCGACCCGCCTGAGTCCGCAGATTGGGAGAATCGGAGTGGGGCAGGGGCAACTCCTCGACTGGGTACCCATTGAATCCCATTGGCACGCGCCAGGCCAGTGAGATTGCAGACTCGACTGTGAGGTATCTAGTAAGCTGCCTGAGTAACGGTTCAATAAACTAGCTTATGTGGAAAATGAGATAAAGGTTCTGCAAATGCAAATATGTCTGTAACTCCAATGAAAGTGGGTATGGTAAGGTCTTTAACATGGCTTTATTTGCTTATACCCAAGGGCAGTGTTTGTGTGAAATTTCATAACTCCAGCTACTTTAAGTCCTGAGCTCCAGCAAGAAATATAGAAATATGCTGATAACTTAGATAGTCGAGGCAATGCCTTACTTTTCTATAATGATTTCACTATATAGGAATTAAAAGCTTGTTTCTGCCAAATTTCATAGCTGTAGCTTCTACAGCTTCTGAGATAGAGCAAATTAAAAAAAAAAAAAAAAAAAAAAAAAAAAAAAAAAAAAAAAAAAAAAAAAAAAAAAAAAAAAAAAAAAAAAAAAAAAAAAAAAAAAAAAAAAAAAAAAAAAAATAGTTTACTGAGGCTATAACTTAGACTATATATAGCATATCTTTCTTTCTTAAAAGCGCTGTATCAGCGTCTTTGTTATCAGCTTATGCACCCCAAATTTCATAACTCAATTTGCCTTAGTTTCCGAGATTTACTTTAATTTCTATCTATTCTTTTGCTTTAACAATCTTAAGCTCTTTCTTTTTTTATTCTATTTACACCTTCTTTTTTTTGAGCCACACAAACTACCCTTTTACCCTTCTCTTTACTGAGTATAAAAGCTGAGAAAAAATCCTGGTTTTAAGCGATTTTACTGGACGTGTTGGCAGCAACAGCTTCAGCCAGAGCGACGACTCCTGCTCCTCCGCTCCAGCTCCTTCTCCAGCTCCAGCTCCTTCTCCGACTTCGTTGCCGTCGGCCAAGTTTGTTGCCTTTGATGGAACGTTGCCATTGTTGCCACATTGCCAGGTTGCCTTGCATGGGGCAAATGGCTGTATCTGAATCCATAGCTACGCACCCAGTCGCACACCCTCCCCTCCCCTCATATATCGAGGGGGAGGGGGAGAGAGAGAGAGATTCGACTCGACTCCGCTCGCTTTTATGACAAACCGTGGCGAATCCAGAGGTAACCGAGAGGCGTCGCATCGCAACGGCAACGGCAACGGCAACGGCAGCCGTAAAATAGAAAACGAATTGAAGAGAAAAGGAGAGAATGGAGGAGGACACGATATGGCGGAAAAGGAAAGGCAAGAAATTGCAATAAAACATAAAATTGCTGACTTCAATTCGTTTGCCATTTGGGTTTCGTATCGTTTCGTTTCGTTTTCCCTTTTCTGCTCCCAGATGCGTGTGAGGGTGCACTGTGTGTGTGTGTGTGTGTGTGCGGGTGTGCGTGTGTGTTGTGGTGCTGTGTGCGTGCTCTCGGCAGCATCAGGGGCCACGCAAGCTGCGACCGATTCTTTTTATATTTTATTAGGTTTTATTTGATTTACACTTGTTTTGCGCTGAAATGCTTTGCCTGCAAGCTGTCTCGCTCTCTGTGTGTGTGCGTGTGTGTGTGGGTGTGCCGGGTGTGGTGTGTGTGTGTGTGTGTGTGTATAGGGTGTGTGTTTGTAACTGGGCGTGCCTGGGAGGCCGTAAGTGAGCACTTGCTGGCAGCAATCTGTGTGGCAAGTGCAGCATTTAGTTATCTCAAGTTGACAGCGAGAAAAGTGAGAGAAAGTATGGAGAGAAAGCTGCAGATAGGATATGGGTAATGTACTATATATATGAGATAAGACAGTGAAAGTGCAGGTATAAGTTATAAAGTATTTGTTTGATATTTTTGAAGTAGCAATATATAGCGTAAAGATACAAAAAGAACAATGAGACAGATTGATAAAACAGAAACACAGGAAATAAATGAACTATTAATTACATGTTTAAAGAAGAATGATTTTGGATCAAAAATAGGGTAATCTGTATAAGAAAGATTTTTTCAGGATATTTTTATCCCTTCCCCCCTTAGAAAAGGGAAAAAAAGGAAAAACTATTTTTATTTATTTTTTTAAAAAGAAAAAGGGGGGGGGGGAACCCCCAAAAAAAAAAAAATTTTTTTTCAAAAAAACAAAACCCCAGGTTTTTTAGCCCCCCCCTCTTTTTTTTCCTTTTCCTCCTTCTTCCTTTCTTTCTTTCTTTCCTTCTCCCCCTCTTTCTTTCTTTTTTTTTGATAAAAAAAAATAAATATAAAAAAAAAAAAAAAAAAAAAAAAAAAAATTTGGTTACAAAAAAAAAAAAAAAAAAAAAAAAAAAAAAAAAACCCCCCCCCCCCCCCCCCCCCCACCAATAATTAATAAATATTAAAAAAAAAATAAAAAAAAAAAAATTAAAATATTTAAAAATAAAAAAAAAAAAAAAAAAAAAAAAAAAAAAAAAAAAAAAAAAAAAAAAAAAAAAAAAAAAAAAAAAAAAAAAAAAAAAAAATTAAAAAAAAAAAAAAAAAAAACCACCCCCCGCCTGGTTGAATAAATAAACAACTTGGGGCCCTTGGTTTTTTTTTTTTCCCTTTTTTTTTTGTTTTTTTTAGTGTAAGGAAGGATTTAAAAATAATTATAAAATAAAAAAAAAAAAAAAAAAAAAAAAAAAAAAAAAAAAAAAAAATTATTTGTCTTTAATTTATCATAACTTGCCCAAAAATCATATAATTTCCCTCGGGAAAAACTTTTTGTTCAGGGCATTGTACCTAAATTAAATCTGCATGCAAATTTTACCGATATGAGAAATTCAAAATTTTCGAATTTTTTCCATGCCACCCCCTTATAAAAATTTCGAAAATTTAAAAAAAATAATATACTCATTTTTTGCTCAAAATCGATGGGCTTATTTAAAAATACAATAAAAATCGAAACCAAAAGTAATTTAGACTTAAATTGTGGAAAATAATAATATTTTAGCAATATAACAGGGTTCGTATCAAAGTATCAGTCTTGGGTCTTAAGCCTCCACTAATCCCTGTGCAAGTCACAGTTCAGTCTCATCCTGGCTAAAACGTTGCTCATATTTTTGGGTAAGGGGGTCAACCCAAGCTGCAGTTGCCTCAGGTGATTTTGCAGGTGAATTAATGCAGTCGACTGCGCAAAGCTAAAGTACAATTAATTAAGCACACACACACATATAGATACACACGCACACACACACACACACACAGACAGAGACAGAGATACAGAAAGCGAGAGGGCAAAAAGATTTTAATTAAAATTTTGTCGAAGCAGCACAAGTGTCTCTCTTTCCCTTTCGCACTCTCTCTCTCTTTGTCTCACTCTCCCTCACACACACTGATGCTCTCGCCTTCTCGCTTGCACTTTGTTTCATTATTTCATTTTATGCCTGAGCTGCAATTGTAAGGCTTTCAATTTAAGCCGAAAATTGGTAATTGCCAATATTGTAGCGAGTTGCAGGGACTGCCAAGAGGGGGAAGGGGGTATCCGGGGGGGGAGGTAAGAGCCAATTTGGACGGCATGCAACGAGTTTTCCACTCTCATTTGTCGTGCCCTGCGGCGGTTACAGCTGCCTCTTCCTCTTCCTCTGTAGATTTCAAAACTTCTGCCTCACCTTGACACACTGCGTGGCAGGCACAAAGCTTGCCCCAGTTGAGCTGTGAGCTAGCTACGCCTCTGCCTCCCTCTCCTCTCTCTCTCTCTCTCTCTCTCTCTCTCTCTCTTTCTCTTACTCTATTTGACTAGAGGGTCTAAGCAGGCGAGATAAGCTTTATTAGTTTATGCGGCTGCTGATAAAAAGCTCGAGCTGAAAGGCAGCTCGTCAAAGCGGTTGGCCCTCTCTCTCACTCTGCTTCCCCCTCCCTCCCTCTCTCTTACACATTTCTAAAGCCTTTTGGCCTGACATCGCACTAGTTGCACCTGGCAAGGTGTTAATGAGTGCGATAAGCTCGAAATTAAAATATGCATAATTCAGCATGTTTGCCTGCTGCTGCTTGGACGTGCTATCTGCCTCTTTCTGCACCTCTCTCCTCTCTCTCTCTCTCTCACTGCCTGCTTAGCTCAGTTTGTGGCCTGCACTTGCCCTCTCTTTCTAGCCAACTCACACTCGTCTCCAGGGCCCAGAGCCAAGTCAAGCCATTCGATAACAATAAATTCGTCTAACATATGTTTGGCCCCAAAGCACAAATGCCCCAAGGTTGCAACTAACCGATGAGCTACACAATTTAACCCCCTACCATCGATTGATTTCCCCTCTCACTCTCTCCAGCTATCTCTGTCTCTCTCTCTCGCCCTGCCCGCAAGTGGCTGCTTTAAAGCTCAACCTGAGCCTAATTGGCGTCATGTGAGTCGAGATTTATTAAGTGATTCGATTCGATTCGATGTGGAAGTGGCAGCTCAGCAATTGGACAGATAGACAGATATGTGCATGAAGTAATATATATATATAGAAATATATTTAGAGTGTGTACACATATAATTATTATTTTATTATTAGCAGAGCAGGCGCCGGGCTGACTGTCTGACTGACGGCTTTGTGCCTGCCCCAAAGACAAAAACAGCTTCACACGTCACACAAACAAACACCTGGCTAACACACACACACACCTGGCTCACACACACACACTCACTGGGGTATTAAGGTCAAAACTATAAAACATGCAAAGCACTAGAAAACTGTCGAGCAGGAGCCAACAGCAGGATTGCAGACTCCTTTTCCATAGTACATCACACACACACACACACACACACACCTCTCTGCGAGTGTGAGACCTTTGCACTGGCAGCTAACCTGGTCAGTTGTCCGGGTTGGCCAGGACCGTGTTCGGTCAGGGCTTCTATTAGTTTTGCATGCGGGCTTCTAAAAATACGACACACACAGCACACACACACACACACACAGTAGCCCCGAAAAGTATGCACTCAAATTGAGCCATAAAAAACGATGCCAACGACGACAGCGTGAAGAGCACGGGGGAGAAGAAACGAGGGGAGAAGAAACGAGGGAAGAAAGAAAGAAAAAGAGAGTAAAAGGGGGAGAAAGCGTGACAAGTGAAGTTAGATATGTGTAGCAGGGCGTATACCCTGTAAGCAGGGGAAAGTTCTAGAGTACAAGAAACTAGATACTTTAGAAAGATGTTCAAGAATATGATCAAACAAAATATGAAGAAACGAAAATATCTAGTAGAATATATACATTTTTAGAAGAAATAACGGAGAATGAAAGTGTATAAAGAGCAAAGTTATGCAGAAAAACCAAGTATATTCCAAGAAACAATAATATTTAGTAAGATACATCAATATCTAAAAGAAAAAACCATCAAAGAAGGTAAAAAGTTAAACCAAAACATCAAACAAGAAATGCAAAAAAAACATAAATATTTTTCGAGTTAATTAAAAATCCTACAAGGCATACTTTTCTATAAAGCATCAGTCAACTTCAAAGCAGCCTGGCCAATATCTTGGCAAAATTCTTTGGCTAAAAATAAATTTCAATATTGGGAAAATATTTCAATTTCCTCGACTTTTACGAGTTGTGCTGCTGCAACTGCATCATACCCTGTGTACCAAAAATTTCATCAACCTTACCAACAATTGCCCGGCAAGTGGAGTCTCGTCCTGGTTCTGTTCCTGGTCGTCATGCTCCTCATTGGCAAGACATAAGTTTGCCGCACACTCAATTGGCTTGGCCCCGTTTGGATGGGTCTGACCTCCTCTGCATATGTGTCTGCGGATCCTGCACGCTGCGCCCATAAATATGCTACACTTTAATGCCGCCTGCCTGCGTTTCATTTTCTCTCTCCCTCTCTCTCTCTCTGAGGCAATGTATGATGTTTTTGCGAACCCGGACACACTTTCATTCCCTTGTCATTTGTGGTCGCTCTGGTTTCCGGTTAACACACACTCACACACACACACACACATGAGAGAGTGTAGCGTGTGTGTGTGCGTGTTTAGTAGTTTAGCCTCGTCGTTGTCTGTTTTGTTGCCCCCTGTTAATAATATAAATGATGACTTATGGCTCTCCCAGGGAGTGCTGCCTGCCCCATCCCCCACGCTGTGGTCAGCCAGAGGCAGGGTGGGGAAACAGGAAACGGGGGGGGGTTTGTTAGGTGCCTCAGCTGCAAGTAGGCGCGATTGCAAGTCAATTGTCTGTTGAATTATTTAAGCAGCCTGTGCCAAGTTATCGCGAAGTCAATTAGGAATCGAAGCAAAAGAACCTCAAGCTTTGCTTTGATAGCCAGAAATCCCTGCCTCTTTTTCTGCTCTCTCTTTCTCTCTCTCTCTTTCTACTAACTTCTCTTCCTCCTACTCCCCTCCATCTGTCTCCCCTATTGATTGCCAGACGCTTCTCGGCATAACTCAAAATTGTTTTGAAGCAAGACAATCAAAACACAAGCAGACACACCCTGTGTCTCTGCCTTGCTCTATATTTATCTCTCTCTGCCTCTCTGCCTCTCACGTTTCTTCCCTCTCCTTCTGCCTCTCCCCCTCCCTCACCTCAGCCGCAAATATTTAAGGCATTTGCCAGCACATTAAAATCGAATTTTGCATAGCAAAACAACATAAAAAACAAACAGCAAACTGTAGCGCCGCCTGGCGGCGAACTGTGGCGCATAAAAAAGCCACAGGGTCTCGGTTTCGCTGTGCCACCCCCTCCCTCACCCACCCCCACTGCGACCCTGTGCCCCCTGCTGCTGCTGCCACTGCCTGCGCTGCAACCCTGAGCAAAAATTTATGCAAACGAATTAAATTGGCAGGCTGATGTACACACTGGCAGCGGGTGGGAGAGCGAGGGGGAGCCTGATGAGGTAGACGGAAGTGTGGGGAAGAGGAGGGTACTGGGTACTGGATGCAGGGCACGCGGTACCGGAGACATCATGCTGATTGCGAGCCGCCCCGCTGAAATATAATTATATTTTTAAATTTAAACATTAAATATTTACACCCGTAGCATACAACAGATACCCTCTCCCACACACACACCCTAACACACACACCTCTGCACACCTTGTCCGCCATTTTATGGCACATAAAGCCATTCACAGTTATCATTTTCGGGGCTCTGCTTAAAGCGCAAGCAGCGTAGCAGATAAAAGCGCAACTTTTTTGCAATTAGGCAACACTGGTTGATGCGTAAAGCAGGCGCCATCTTTAAAGCAGAGAGAGAGAGAATGCATAAAGAATGGCAAAGAGAGAGAGCATAATTCATAATGCTATTCGCGAATGGATTCATAAGTCAGCCTAGAAATGCGAATAACAACGGGCGAATGCCAACAAACATTTATCATTGTTCCAGTTGAGCGTGAAACAGTGTAGGGGGGGGGCAGGGGGAAGGGAGTGGAGTGGGAGCGAGTAGGAGTTATGTATGTATATATAGGGAATGAGCTGACTAGGGAACTGGCATGGTAAATGCACTGAAATAAAAATAAACAAGCGCAAAACAACAATACATTAGCTTGTGAGATTAAGAAGCCAGACTAGAAAATACCCTGTAATTGAAGTAGGAAACTGCTTTAAGAAAAACTGCAAATTTCTTTAGGTATCATATATCTTAAGCTAAATCTTAAGATCTAGCTTACATTAAAAACTTAAGCAACTTTCAGCATACTCTTTGTTTTTATACCCTGCTCACTTGTTGTCATAAAAAGAATGTATGCCACGCACATAATACTATATACCATATATGACAGGAGTAATAGAGACAGGCGGGTTGTGTGGGCGTACCAGCTTAAAGGGGCGTGTCAGCTAGCTAAAAAGTGAATTGGGAGAGAATTGCAAAAAGAAATAAATGAATGAATGACAGAAAGTCGTATTGTTGTTGCTGTGTGCGTGTTGTCCCTCTCTCTCTCTCTCTCTAGACACCCGCTGTGTGTGTGTGTGTTGTCAGGCATTCAAATAAAGTCAGCTACCTTGCTGCCGAACCCCCTCTGCCTACGCCCTTGCCCCTTTCATTGTTGGCAACATGAAAATATCCTTAGGCCGCAAATGCAGCTGATTCTGGCGACGAGTCCGACGTGGTCGACGTTGTAAGTGCCACACACACACACACACAGTGACTACCTGCAACAGTGAGTGTGTGTGTGTGTGTGTGTCTTGACTTCCTGGGGAATTGTTCTTGTTGCTGTTGTTGTGCTGTAACCCCGACGGGGCTCGTGTTGCCTTCATTTACATGTGGCGGGTCGGCGTAACACGGTTATTGCATTAAGCGCAAGTTGTAGCCTAGATTTGAATGCCCTACCCCTGCCCCTCTGCCCCTACCCCCACTAGCTCTGTGGAGGCCGAGGCCAGCCCTGTCTGCCTTGGCCCCCCTCAACACACACACACGCATCGTCATTGTTTGCCATTGTCTGCGCTTTCGCTTACGTCTTCGTCAGCCTGTTCGTTCGTTCTTGGCTCGCTTTGTTTAAACATTCCGCATTCATTATTACCCCCCTCCCCTTCTGCCACCCCACCCCCCACTCCGCCTCTGAGTTACTGCATATTTAATAAAGTTTGAGTTAATTTTCGTCACTCGCATTTTGCGTATTTTGCGGCACATGCGTGTTAACAATTTATTCTGCCCCTAATTCATCTCCCCCCCCCTCCCTTCTTCCACTGTTTTGTTGTTATTTCTACTTTTTTTAGGGGGGGGGGGATGTGTTTTTGTAGCGCAGCTCTAAATATTTATGAGGCAACTGAACTTTGAAATTGAAGCTCTGTCTCGTAAATTTGGAGAAAGGGCGTACCCAATATCCGGAAATGGAATTTAAAACACAGCAAAAGAGAGCTTAAAGCGTTTAGTCTAATTATGTAGATAGATTGGGAGTATTCAGAGAGGGAGAGGGAGAGAGGTTAAGGGTAATTGCGTAACAAGTTAAAATCGCTGATTTGTTGGACTGACCCTGGGATTAGGTATTTAGGCAGGTATTGGAAAAGAATATCATATAATAGGCTTTAGTTTGGGCAAGAAAAACAGAATATTTAAAAAAGTTCAAGATATCACAGGGTTCAAGAACAAATAGTCTACAAATCGAAAGGTTAATTACTAGTTAAAAAGGTATAAGGTATACTCTCTCTATAATGACTTTGTAAAATTTAAATAAAATAAAATACAATCATTTCATATGCCTCTTCAGCGTATAAAGGCAATTTTTAATCGCATAAGCTACATATATTATTTTTTATGGCTTATGTCAAGTAAGGGCAATATCAAAGCGAATTCAATGCTGAAGACACGCTTACAATATCCCAGACAATTATATAAATATAATTAACAACTTTTAATAATGACATAATTATTACCCCACTTTGGGGGACAGAGCACTTAATCCCCCCCCTCTCTCTCTCTCTCTCTCTCTATCTCTTTCAGGGTTTCACGGTCAGATCTCGCCGTGTCGCATTACGAAGTCGCCACGCACAATATTTGCCACATGGCGAGGCTTATCGCGTACTCTGTTGCAACTTCATGTAGCATATGTGGTCGAGCCACGCCCTGTTCCCCCTCCTGCTCCCCCTCTCTCTCTCTCTCTTTCTGTTGCTCTGCAGATTGTCACTTTTAATTATACATATTGCCAGGCGTATTTGGTTTAATTCTTTTTAATGGCAAATTATGCGCCCCAATGCGAATCATACGCCCCGACAAATTATTATTAAAGGCCTGTTGCGTGCTGCGTGTTGCATGTTGCATGTTGCATGTGCGTGTGTGGCACGTAATGCCGGGCAAACAGCTGCAGCTCTCTGGCTGAGCATTATAAAGTTGCAACTAAATTGCAATTGATGTTTCAATTTGATGTAATGCGATTTCGCATTTCCTGTTTTTTTTTTTTCTTAATTAAATTGCAAATTATGCAGACAAAGTTACATAAAATGATAATGATATGTGGCATAAACTAAATAAAATGTAATTTTATATAAATATTGCAGCGCTATCAGAATGATCCATAGCAAGTGAGAAAGAACTGTAAGGTGTGCTTGACTGCAAGATACGGTGTAACTTCTATATTTTCTGTTGCATACTTTTGAGGGCTGTCAGTAAGCACCATTAAATATTAAATAACATCTGTATCTATTATCCCATCTTAACCAAATTTGTAGAAATCATTGGCAGGATAATAATTATTGCACACTCCAAAAATAAATACTTTAGCTCTGAAATTAAGCTTGAAAATCGTTTTTTTTTTCGACTTACGTAGGCGCATGAGAACGTGGCCACAATTTAAAACAAACTTAATTTTCATACAATAATAAGACACATTTTCAGAAAATTTGGCAGCCCTTACTCTTATAATAGTAGAGATCTTGCAAAAACTAATAATACCCCACTAATCCATGAGTATCGGGTATAAAAATAACTTTTAAGCTGCTTGAAATACAAAATATTTTGTTTGATAACAGTTAAACGTAAAGCCACTGAGGTTATATAAATATTATCTGCAAAAATATAAAATGTAACTCAGTTTAGTCGATATTTTTTTAATATTCAACCAAACAAGGGAAATGCTCTGTGAGCTGAATCACTTATGAAAATACCCTCGTAACTATAGTGCGAATACAAAAAAAAGGGGCTTAAAAAACTAATTTCAATTTTTCATTGTTCAATTAACCTTTACAGATTTTTACCATTTATAAACTTTTTATAGCAATTTGTAGTCTTTAATTAAGCGCGGCATATGGCGGGCGGCCTTTTACTCTCTCAATTTGTGACTAGAATTAAAAGCTGACAAAGTCGTTGATGGTGACGTGAACAAGTAACACGGTGACATTTGTTGTTGCACGAGTTGTTGTTGCTGTTGCTGATGTTGATGTTGCTGCTGTTGCTGCTGTTGCTGCTGTTGCTGGCATCACAAAATCCCATTGAACACTTTGCAACGAAACGTGCTCTTTAGCAGCAACGTCAACGATAAGAGGAAGAGCGTGAAAAAGCGAAAAACGAAAACAATGTCAAACACATCAAAGTCGAGCAGCGACGGCAGCAGCAGCAGATTTCTATGCAGCAAATCCAATGGGAAATGGCGGGCAAATCAACTGAAAAAATCTCAAAAAAAAAAAAAGAAAGAAAAGGAAAAACGAAAATAAAGGAAAATCAAGCAAACAAAATGCCAGGCAAATTGTAGATGAAAATGCATGCAGTGTGGCAGAGGGGAGTGCAAAAGTAAAAGCAGCAAAGAGAGTGGGAGAGGGGTGGAAAGAGGGGGAAAAACTGCAGTTTTGGCAAAAATGGAAAACGATGTCAAATGCAAATTGACAGCTTTCAATATCAATTCCAAAACAATCGCGTTCGCACGCGAGGGAAATCGCAACAGGGCTAAGAGAGAGAGAGAGAGAGAGAAGAGGGGTGAGCAGGGGCTGTGCCACAAAAAGAAAAATCAATTTTAACTGTCATGTGCATAAAAAATCATGTGAATTGGTAAGAGGAAATGAATGGAAAGAGAGAGAGAGAGAGAGGCAGCTCAAACGAAAAACATTACAAGGATAACTTAAATGGCATCGCATGTCCAGGTATGCCTGACTTGTTCCCTCTCTTTCTCCCCCCCCCTCTCTCTCTCTCTCTCTCTCGCTCTGTGACTCCATTGAAACGCAATCAAACCAGGTTGACAGGTTAAATTAATTAAGCCCGATTTATGCAGCCCCGTCGCGTCGGGCAGCAGCAGCAGCAGCATCAGTAGCCGCTTTTGATGTGGTCTCCTCCATCTTGGCCAGACACTTGGCATGCCAATAGGTCTAGCTCAAAGCAGGAGGGGACAAGAGGGTTGTGTGTGGTTGAGTACATTTTGCAAATTACACTTGCGGTCCTTGAGAGAGTGAGGGAGAGAGAGAGAGAGAGAGAGAGAGAGAGAGAGAGACAGAGAGAGATTTGCTTTTACTTTTGTGTTTGCCTTTGGTCTTAGCTTACGACTCCGACTTTAGCTGCAGTTGCTCCTCCTTCTCCTCTTCTCGCCTATCTCGTCAGCTGGTTAATGATATAAGTATTTAATCTGAGAATGTAGAATTTGCATAAATTAATGCAGAACTCGTGCCTTAGCATGTCCACCCTGTCATCGAGAGGAAATGACTTTATCTGCCTCATCTGCGCACTCAGTCTAGGCAAACTTGGCCTACGAATTGCCTTGAAATTTTGTCCACATTTTACATAGATCTTAGAATAGATGAACATCTTAAGAGTCTTGGGAATTTAGATCTACTCTTCTACAATTCATATTTAGTTTAGTTCAGGAACTCGGAATGAAAACATTGCAAAAACAATTCTTGTAGTGTTTTATATATATGGTATCATAATATTTCATTTTCTGAAATACCGCTGCATATACTTGTTTGATAAGAAATCAACCTTAATTGAAATACTCTCATAATGAAATGTTTCATTTGATTAATTTGCTTTTCAAAAATATTCGTCGGAATTATTGCGTTCCAATTTGATTGCACGATTAGAGTTTATAGCAATAGTCTGCTGATAAGAGTATTTATTTATTTTGATTTTTGTTTTCCAGTTTGCCACATGAGCAATAAAAAGTGAGAAAGGCAGTGAAGGAATTGCCCGACTTAACCACACCCTGTAAAGGGCGAAGCAATAAAAAGAGGTAAGTTTAAGCCAGGAAAGAGTGATAGGGTATAATACTGAAGGGTTAAGGATTATAAAAATATTAACTTGAATGTTTTCAGAATAATTCACAATACAAATC
This sequence comes from Zaprionus tsacasi, assembly GCA_018904105.1. Taxonomy (NCBI): domain Eukaryota; kingdom Metazoa; phylum Arthropoda; class Insecta; order Diptera; family Drosophilidae; genus Zaprionus; species Zaprionus tsacasi. Next base: position 10,606,738 of record JAEIFR010000295.1, read on the forward strand.
TCGATAACTAATACTCTTGCATATGTATTTTTTAATTCCGAATGGGCTTATACTGTTTCGTTGAGTTGAGTTCCAGTTCAGTATCGTTTTTTGAACACTTACAGAATGAAGTATTGTATAATAATCTGGAGTATAGGTTCCTGCTTGGCTCTAGTTACTCCAATTTCATCAGCCGCAGATGAAGGTAAACGAACAGATTTGATCAAGAATATATATATATATATTTGTATGTGCATTCGTGTACTCTATATAGAGAATGATCTAAACAAAGTTCGATGCACGAGATATGATGGAAATCCCGGATATTGTGCGAGACCTCATAACTGTAGACAAACGAGGCAAATACTCGAAGAATCGAAGAGCGGAAAATTTACTCCTAAGCAAGTGGAGTACATTAAAGGTTCCGGTAGCTCCGACTGTAGTAATGTGAGTGCATAAATACTATATAGACGTTATACCCTCTAATTTACACTCAATTTGCAGACAACTCTTTGTTGTGAATATCTAGCTGAAGAAGGAATCAGAAAACTGCAGGATCAGGAATGTGGTCTATTTTCAATGTTAAAGGTTTATGGGGGTTGGGAAATTAAACTCATGTCAAGACCTTGGTTGGCTCTTCTCAAGTTTAGAAAGTCCATTGGATTTTCATGTGGAGGCTCTTTGATACATAAAAGTAAGTAAAGTTTCGGCAAATAACCAACAATATGATTATTTGTTTTTTTTTTCTTTTAACAGGATTCGTGCTCACTGCCGCCCATTGTTTTGCAAGTGACGAACTGTAAGTGTATATATATTACATTAATACTATATACTACATATATATATTATTTCAGAGAATCAGTTCGCTTGGGGGAACACCAATTAAGCACGGATGTGGATTGTCGATACCTTTTAGGCAGATTTAGATGTGCGCCGCCTGTAGAGGATTTTGGCGTGGAAAAGGTTTACATACACCCTCAATTCAGTATAGTTGGATATAATGATATTGCGTTAGTGAAACTCTCAAGTGAGGTAGAGTTTAAAAGTGAGTGCAATATAATCTATGAAATATTTATTAATAATTATATTATTAATATGTATTACAATTTTCTTCAGAACATATTAGACCCATCTGTTTGCCTATAAATGAAGAACTCCAACGGGAAGCTAGTGAAATTGAAACCTTTATTCTAACTGGATGGGGTAAAACCGAGAATTCAACCATTTCGGATGTTCCTATGGAAATACATATTCCTCCACAGGATTGTAAGAAATGTAGTGATTTCTTCCATAAAGAAATGCGAATAACGCAACTGTGCGCAGGTAGAGAGGATAGGGATTCTTGCAACGGGGACTCTGGATCTCCATTGGCGGCAATAAGGTTTTTTAATGAGAGTCAGCGATATATACAGTATGGTATTGTAAGTGGCGGCACTGAAAACTGTTCCCGTAATGTCCCAGCTATCTATACGAGGATTACTAGCTTTATGCCCTGGATAGTCAATATTATAGCTGGACAATAGTTTGAGTAGTGCTATATTATATATATATATATATATATACTATATATTTCCTTCAATATCTTATGTATTTATTTTTTTTTTTATGTAAAATTAATCTTTTAATCTTAAACTTAATCCAATCCTCCCACCATAATCTACGCATAAAATAACCTTAAGATAAAATAATAAAAGAATACAACTCTTACAGTTCTCGCCACAGTCACAACCATTCATAACTCACTTGTCAATTACAGGGTATTTAAATTATGAGTGCACAAAAGGGTAGCAAACGACGCTGGGCATGGCGCGTATTGATTTTTGCCAAGTTTACTCGCCTCCCTCAATAACTGTAATCTCGAGACCAGTTCAGTTCCCTCTCCAGCCCCTTGGCCTCACCCTTAGCTCGAAGTCAAGCCAAGCGAAGTCAGCCATGGGTTTGTAATTACGGGATTAGTCCTTCAATGGCAATGCGATTGGCAGTTTTTATGATTTGCACAGCTCGCACGATGGGGCAGCACTTCGCTCTGCGCAGGGAGTGAATCAGGGCAGGGCAGGGTTGGCGAGTGAGATTGGCAAAGACTTTCCCTGCATGTGACCCCCCCAGTGACCTCTGTCTGTGTGTGTGTCTAATTTGCAATTAAATATGCTTGTGGTACAAGGTGGGCGAAAGGGGGTGTGGCAACGATAAGCACTGCCAGCGTAACCCATCGATTTGTTTGGCAAATCGCTTAAACAAATCATCAACCGCTTCGCATAACACGCTCAAGTGCTTGACGCGAAATTATCTACAAAATGAAGAGCAAAATTAGTAAGAAAATACTCAGATCATCTACCCACACTTCTCTGCCCTATCCCCGCATTACGAAAGAAAAAACACGCAGAAATAAAAAAAAAAAAGCAAACGCAGCTCTTTACATTCGACTGCCCTGCGGCCTCCAGAGACGACGAAGCCGTCGCCGTCCAGCCATGACGAGGGGAGTCGGTGGGGAAAGTGGGTAGGGTGATGCAGCTAAGAGACTACAGACTGCCAGTGCCGACTTCCGTTTTGCTTAGAAAATTTTCAAAAAACTCAAAAAAAAAAATAAGAAGAAAAACAAATTTTTTTCTTTGCATTGCGGGTATACTGTTTTTTAAATACTCATAGAATATACCGGAATTATAATTCCGAATATTTGTCTTAGTAGCAAAGAGAGGAAATTGCGTGCCCAAAATTTATAATATATTTTATTTTATAATTTGAAAGGTTAAGTTAAGCCACAAAATTTCTACACATTGATTGAGATCGTATAATAAATGAAGACTTTATTTAATTATTTATATTAAATAATAAATAATATACTATAATTTAGAATACTTTGTAATAGAACTCAAAATACTTAAGGTACATATGTAACAGACGAACAGATATATAGTGGGTATATCAAAGTCGAGCACACTCGACTGTTGCTTTCTTACTTGTTCCTTTTTTTGTTGTTATATTTTTGCTTCTGCCGTTCTGAGTGTTTTTGTTAGCCACGATGGGTCTTGTTATTCTTATAATTGTGCATATGACCCTGTTTAATACAGTTCGCTGCACAATTATGCGTTCCTCTTTTGTTTAACTTTATCAAGTGTTGTTGTAACTGTTGATGTTGTTGCTGTTGTTGCCATTGCCGTTGCTTTGCTTTTTGCCACGCAGCCTTGTGACTTTTGAACCGCAGTTGAATTATTGCTTTGGTTTATGTATGTAGCTAGAGGTGGATAAGAATGGGTAAACACAGCTGGGGGAGTCAATCTTAGAGTTAAGAAAAAACCTGTGAATTACCCTCACACCCACAAACACATCGTGAATACACTTGTGCGTGCAAATGAATGATTTGCAAATCATAGTACGAGTTACTGTAAATTATTACTGAAGAAAACGCAATTCAGTCCAGTCCATATTATTCATATTGGAATTTTGATTCAGTTAAATCAGCATCTAAAGACGCGCTGAACTGTACCCTTTTTTCATTAGCATTTTTTTTTTTGGCACGCGCCGCGTAATAAATAAAAAACAATTAAATTTTTTCTTGGAATTTAAAACATGAAAACATTCTTATCAGCCAATCATTCCCTATTCCTCTAAACTTGAAAATAACTTATTTATTTCTTTATTACTTCTTCTCCTCATTTTATTAAGTCCTCAAAGTTAAGTGACTTTCTTATAGCTAACAAAAAAAATAAAATGTGGTTACAAAAATGATTGGTAATAAAGATTATTGGCTTACCAAACTATAGTAATTTTGTATATACTTTAAAAACATATTAAATATTATTAGTGGTATGTTAAAACACTTAAAGCATACCGAAGATGTTATTTAAAAAAAATGTTCAGTATATAAATGCGATAACCAATACTAAATGAGCTATATAATGCCAAGCTGAATCATAATCAAACTCATAATATTCTTAAATGTCTTCTATAAAATAAATATTATGCTTATGATGTTTCTAAGCAAACAAAATTATTAAGACAGACATTCGGAAAAAATACAAATATATGATATAATATATTTTTCTTAAATTATTTTCAACCACAACGTTAGGATGGACAGGCAGAAAACAATTACTTGTAAAAAATAATAAATTAATTATATCCTTCAACAAATCTATTTTTATATTGATCACATTAATGTGCCAGCAAAAAAAGGGGACAAACTACCCAGAGCATATATATTATTAGGTATTTTACCGTCGGTCACACTCAACTGTAAATTTTGATACTCACTTTCTATTGCCCTATCCCCAGTGGCGATAACTAGGTCCGGCATTTTTTATAACATTAAAATATGAAGCCCGATAACCAATGCTTATGGGCATGTATTTATGTGTTCTGGAATGAGCTATATAATGCCCTGTCGATTCAAAAGCAAGCTTAGTTTAATTCTCAGACCCGTTACGGAATGAAGAAAATAATTTTCTGGATCTTAGCTTTTGGATTGACTGGTGTTATTCAGCTTTCATCCGCAGTTCCATACTCAAATGACGGTATAGCTTATTTTCTTCTCATTCAACCTAATATATTATTATGAAAAATATTTTATTTATGTGTTCATGTATTCCACAGCGAATAAGTTAAATGTTCTATGCAGAACCTCCGATAATAAGGAAGGATATTGCAAGAAATCTGATGAATGTCCACACAATTTGCGAATTATAGTAGAAATGAATCTTGAAAATAGGATACAGTTCAGAAGTGATGAAAAAAAATACATACAAAGTATTGGTAGCAGGGATTGTAAGAAAGTGGTAAGTACTTACTGTACCAAACATCTATAGTACTTATATAGTACATGCTATATATTCACTTTCCAGAATAGCCCATATTGCTGTGACTACCGATCAGTCGAAGGAATAAACCAATTGCTGGAACAGGAATGTGGACCGGCTGGAGGTAGTAAAGTGTCCGGAGGCAGCGAAATTGTGCTAATGTCAAGGCCCTGGATGGCCCTTCTCATGTTGAATAATAGAACTTGGTGTGGGGGCTCTATAATACATAAACGTAAGTTTTTGACTTCTTAACTCAATTTCAATGCGAAATTAATTAAAATTGACTTTTTCACAGGATTCGTGCTCACCGCTGCTCATTGTGTATAGAAAGTCGATCTGTAAGTATCCACAATGCATTCATGGATTCCTTTAAATGCTAAGATATTTATTTATTATAATCTTTAGAAAATCTCTATCTGTACACTTGGGCGAACACCAAACAAACACAACCGTAGACGAACGATATATTAAAGGGAATTGGAGAACTGCGCCTCCTGTAGAAGTGCTTGGCATAGAAGAAGTATATATTCATGAAGAATACAATTCAATCGAAAGATATAATGACATAGCGTTAGTGAAACTGTCTGGGGACGTGGAGTTCCAAGGTGAGTGTCCTATGAAAATATCTTCAATATAATTATTTTAATTTATAATTAATTCAACAGTACACATAAAGCCCATATGTTTGCCATTAAACAAAACACTCCAAAAAGATCTTAGGGATATTATGAACTTTACAATAACTGGCTGGGGTGCAACCGACGGCTCAAACTTAACTTCTCATGTTCCACTGGAGGCAAGCATTCCAAAACAGAATCCCAGTGAATGTCTCCTTGAAAGGGAACTAAAGTCAACTGAATTATGTGCAGGTGGTAATGGTAAAAATGCGTGCCTTGGCGATTCTGGAGGTCCATTGATACAAGTTCGTAATTATAATGATGGACATAAATATGTACAGTACGGCATTGCAAGTCACGGCATGAACTGTAGTCGTGGGTATCCAAGTGTTTATACGAGCGTTATTAGCTTCATTCCCTGGATAGCAACAAAAATAGGAACCAAATAGATCGTGTTGTATTGTCATTTAATCAAAACAATGAGGTGAATAAAGCATAAGTCGAAGGAGTTAATTTCGACATTGAAAATATATACATATAAAATATAAAAAGCAAAGGCTTGGAATATTTTCGTTTTAGGGAGCAATTACAGATAAATGTCTCTGGAATCAGCTTTCTAATCATAGGTTAATATATCACATAAAATTATCGTTTGATTGCTATTTTCAGTATGAGATCATCTCACAATACTTGAGGAAATCAAAAAGTGTTTTTCAATATTTTTCTGGTGCGAATGGACGAAGCAAACAATTTGTTAATTGGGGATTTAAAAACGGCCTCCTTCCTACTCCTCGTTCAATTTGACAGCTGAGACGCGTTGCGGATCATCAAATGACAATTGATGGCTAAATAAACGGCAATTAATTGGCATTGATGGAGTGTTTCACTAGAGAGAGAAAGAGGGAGAGTGAGAGAGGGAAACAGCTGGCACAATATGTTTAGCGACGCCGGCAATTTGGCAAATTACTTTGTGGCCATAAATCAAAGCATCAAACTTGGCCCAGTCCAAGTCAACTTAACTGAGCGACTAAGCAAAGCGATTCGTCTAACAGGATGGTTCCCCTCTATCCATGTACCCTATACCTGCTACCCTGTAACTTCTGCTCTCACTCACAACGCGGCTCGGCATTTCCCCGGACAGCTGTCAAACTGCTGAGGCAGAAACTTACGATGCCTCATTAGATATGCCGCACAGAAGTTGGACTGCAGCATCTGCTGCTGCTGCTACTGCTGCTGTGGCTGCCTAACGCCAGGTGGCGTCTTTTCAATTTGGCAAACTAAGCGGTTGCTGCTGCTGCTGCTATTTTCTTTTTAATCTCGTAAGTGTATGTGTCAACTTTTCTCACTTTGTTTGTTTGTCTGTTTATTTGTTTCGGGATCGGGCTCGGGCTCGGTGCCGGACGCAGCTACGCACACCCCGGAGAGTCAATGTCGAGTCAATAAAGCAAGGAAATTGCCAACAAAAGACCCGCAACTACAACAACAACAACAACAACAACAACTGAGGTAGCAACAGCAACAGCAACAACAACAACAACGTTAGCCGGCTGAACCCAAGCTCATTTGTGCTGTTTTTCCTCATGATATTCTATTATTCATTCCAATTTGTGCCTGTGTGAGTGTTTGGTTGTGTGTTTAGGTGTGTGTAAATCCTTCAAAGGTATATTTTTCATCACAGCTTACCACCCCCCCTCCCCACCCCCGAAAAGGTCAGTGAAAGTTTTTGCCCAGCTCCGGCTACGGTTCGGTCTTTTGGCTCGTTTATTAGATTGTCCTGCGGCCCGAGAGCACATCAAAAACTTGCCAACGGCTGTTTTTGACAAGCACTCGGTAGTGACTTTTCTACCTCACCTCCCCTACCTGCCCCTGCCCCTGCCACGCCCTCCGCAGCCACTATTCAACTTGTGAAGTGACGTCGAATACGGCGCGTGGGCGTGTCATAAACATGACAAACTTTTCCCACACTTTTTTCTCATCTCATAATACACTCGACTCGGGTCTTCATTATGATTGAAAGTTGGCCAGAAAAATGAAAATACATACAAAAAAAAAAGAAACTTATAGTCGACGGATGTCCTTGTATAGCTCAAGCTCATCAAATTTGTATTGATTGTGGTGGCTTCTTCTGCATCCGGTTTCCTTCTCTGCACTCCCCAAAAATAAAGTAATCAATTATTAACTAATGCTCGTTGGGCTCATCGGGAAAATTAAGTATCTGTAGGAAGGAAGCTTTAAGCTTGATTTGGCATGAATTAAGCAAGTGTTCCTCAAGGAATATATTTTAATTTAGTGATATTTCCAAGTGACCCCCTTTGGCCCGATTTTCAGATACCTACAGCGGGTTCCAACACTCAACAACTTTTTTTAAAATGATCAGATTGCTTTTCTTGATTTGTTCTGGATATTTATTCTATATCAAAATATTATGAACAAAAAATTTTCAAAATATAGATCTTCCAGACTCCCTTGCATGATTTTAAGGAGCGGACATTTGCTTAATTATTTCTGCATCATGCATAATACGAATCTAAAATATTCAAAAATTCAGACTATCTATGATGTCATTTCAACCCCTTGCCTGCTTTTGAGACCCCTAGACTATCTTCTCGTGGGAGAATGCATTTTTTTCGTGGTTTTAACTCTGCACTGATGCTCCATCTAGTTTCTAAATATGTGTATTTTAAGGCTCTTCATAATCGATTTATTTATCGATTTTTCTTGCAGTAAAGCAAGCAAACAACGTTGCATTCAGCTTGCAAAGTTGCCATGCTGTGGCCCTATTTTCTCTCTCGCTCTCTCGCTCTCTTTCTCTCTGGGCGGAAATGTAAGCCATGTTTGCTGTGCTCGCATTGTTGCTAATTGAAATGCAAATATTGATGAGTGTTAAGCAAACGCGGCAAGCGCTAATTTGCACAATTTTCGTTTCGTTTCGTTTCGTTTTGTCGCGCGCCGCATAATGCGCCGCAAAGTATGCCATAAAATGCAGCACAGGCAGGCAGCAGCTGCCGCAGCACAGTTGCAGCTAAATTGAGAGTCAAGTCGATGCCGGCACCCACTCCTTCCGCCCTGCCCTGCTATGCCACGCCTCTTTGCCGTCAGCTGGCAGACAAATTGCAGACTGGCAGCCAGGCAGGCAGGCAGGCCTGTCGGACTGGGAGGGTCGGAGGGATGGACTGACTGCCTGGCGGCTAAATGCTTCCAGAGCAGACTCAGCAGAATTTCAAATTTATTCAAATCAACTCGTTGAGCAGCCAGTCAGTGGGCGTGGCAGTGTACAGTGTGTGTGAATCTCTCTCGGTGTGTGTGAGTGCCAGAGCAATGAGCAACTGAATGAATGATTCAATTAGGCATCAAATATTTACAGCAGACGTTTAAATATTGCGACAGACTCGATACCGAAGCCAAGCCAAGCCCTTAACTGCAGCCTAGTCTTCCGCCCTCCCCCCTCCTTCCTTGCAGCATTTGAATGCCATTAGGTTCGCCATTGGATTTGCCATCGGATACGGAGAAGGAGCCAAGAAACTTTTGCCGGAAACTTCGCTAATTGGCCCGACAAGTGCGTAAGTTAAGGAGCTGCACAGATACGCCCGGAAAACTTAATAAAACTGCAAGAAGTAGAAGAAGAAGAGAATTATAATAAATTTAAAAGATGTGCTAGTTTTTAATTTCTAAATATTTAATAAAATACTTAAAAAGTTGAGCCAACTGAACTGAAGGCAAAGTTAAAAGAGCAGCGAAACGAGAAATGAAGCAAGCGACAAATGTAGCGCAGCACAGGAAAATAAAATAAAAAGAGCATAAAATAAAGAAAATAATAAATGAAAATAAAAAGAAATAAAAGAAATCAAGACAAATAAATAAATAACTTTGGCATTGTTCATTTTTGCTGGCACTGGCAAAATTCAATTCTAAATCCAAATCGGCAACGCCGTGCCACAGATTTATGAGCTCTCTCTCTCTCTCTTTCTATCTCCCTCTCTCTGTCTCGCTCGAGCAAATAGTTTTGATGCAGTTTTCTGCAGCTCTGTCCCCCCTCTTTGTCCCACCCCCACTCTGCCTTTGTGTGCGCACAATTTCAATAGTTTGATTACAAAAGTTTTTCAATTGAACATTTCTGCATTTTTACGTGTAGTGTAGCTCAGGTACGTTGCACGCGGCGTATGCGCAGTGTGCTCTGCTGCTGCAGCCAGCCATAATTTATTTACAAGTAAATGTATCGCTATCTCCTTCCACACTCTCTGTCTGTCTCTCTCTCTCAGCTGTGCCGCAATAAATTGCAATAAAATTGGAAAACAGCCGCTTTCGCATAATACGCTTTCATTTCGCTTTATTTATAATTTTCTTTGCCGCTTGTTGCAGCTGCAAATTTGTTGCTGCTGTTGCTGCTGCCAAGTTGTCGCCGTCGCACACTCCAAAAATATTTTCATAATTTTTATCACGATTGTAATTCTCGCCCGAAAAGTTTTGCATTCAAAAAGTTTCGTATTTGGGCAACTTTGCTTGGCCGGGAAGGCGGGAAGGCGTGCCAAAAAACTTTTCATGCTGACAATGAGCTCACAACAGATTTCTGAGTTAATTTCCACAGCAGCAGCAGCAGCAGCAGCAGCAGCAGCAACAACAACAGCAGCAACAACTTTTCGTCGACAATAACAATTTGCGCACTGCGTGTACGCGTACTCATTGCACGCACTGTGGCATAATAAGCCTAATTATATTCGACAGTGTAACGAGTCTGATAAATGATATAACAAGCCTGTCTGACTGTCGCTTGCCAACTAATTGGCGGCAATCTGAGCATATTTAGCAGTTTATTACGTATGTTAAGCACTTTTATAGGCTGCCAGGGATTCTACAGTAGGTGTGCCCCATTGTAGACTCCTCTATAATTCCCATGCTGCCCCCTGCTGCCTCCTGCTGCTGCTGCTCCTCCTGCTGCTTATCAATGTCAGGCCAAAATGGATCTTGTTGACAGCCAAACAATGCCATTAATCAAGCTGTCTCAAGGTGCACTCTTCGTATGGGTCCCAAGATGCCTTAAGTAACCAGATACATACGGGACAATGATGTGCGCTTAGATACCCAGCGGAGAGGCCACTTGCAGCACATGCAACACAGCCAGCGTACTGTGCAGGGTATAATAGAGAAAAGCAAAGTCAAACTCTGCACATGTCACACAGACACACCCTGCACATACACCCAGCACACCCTGATGTCCGTTTTTCACAATGCGGCGACAGTTTTTGCACAGCAAACGTGGCCGAAAACAAAAAACCGCCAAGAGAAATGGAGAAGGGCAGAAGAAGAGAGAGAGAGAGGGGGAGGGAGGCAGGGAGCGCGCTTCCATGTGCTGACAGCGATAAATTCTAATGCAAGGCAGTGCCACGCCTACGCGAACTGTGGGCGGCTACCGTAACTGGCTGACCAAAGACCGAAGCATGAAAAATGGCAAACGGCAATAGGCGAAAAGGGAGCAGGAAGTGGAGAGCAGACAAGAAGAGAATGAAAGGAAAGGAAACACGACGCTGGCAGTTTGGGTTTGTTTGCTGAGGAAATATTTTTAGCACGTGTTTGCCTTGCTTTTTTTTTTTTTATTTTGGCCCTGTTTTCCTTTGCTTTCCTTTCCAGGCCCTGGCTTTGTTCAATCTGCTGTAGCGAGCGCGGTTTGGGGGGTAGCCAGTTCAGGCCACATTTGTCACTTTAAATGCAATTTGACTTGTGCCCAATGCGCATAAGTTTCGTAGCTCGCAGCAATTTGTCGTGTCTTGTTTGACTACAAAAAGTGTAGCATACTTTTGCGGGCGCACAAGAAAATCAATTTCAAAGGCAGCGTGCTTCGTTTATTTCGATTTATAAAGATACTATGGGACTATATGTTATGCGTAGCCAGTGCTAATCGTAGCAGCTGCAGCTGCAGTCGAGTGTTAAAAACGTTGCATCAATTATGCACGCAGCACTGGCTGCCTGCCACAGCCACAGCCACAGCCACAGCAAGCTGAGGCATTTGTGAGGGCTTCATTAGACAGACTCGGCTGCGCAATGAGACGGAAATGTCTTCATTATGATGGCGCAGGCAGAGACGCCCCCCGAAATACGTTTCGACACTTGTTCTTGCCCGGCTTGACTGGCAGTGCGTACGAGCGTGGTAATTTGCTCATATCGCCCTCCTCAACCCACGCTGCGTATGAGTGATGGTTGAATTCATATCAACTGACAGTTTATTTACACAAGCGCCATCATTACCAACAACGCCGGCAGCGACCCCAAGGCGAAGTCACACGTTCTCACACACGTTGCCACACACACACACACACTCATACACCCTCTCCCCCCCTCCCCCCTTGGCACACACACAAATTACCGCATGGAGCCGTGTGATATGAAAAATTGACTGTGATTTATGCAATTATGTTAACAAAATATTTACTTGGCCACAACAGCTGAGATTGGCTTAGACACACTCTCGACCCTAAACGTTGCTGTATTAAGAATAGATTATCGTGGGGGTTGCTCTCCCTCTCCCACTCACACCCCCATCCGCTCTCGCTCTTCAATTAACGATTAAGCAGTGAGTCTGCTTTGCTGGCATTGTTGGAGGTTCTAGCAATGGCAGCAGTTGCCAAAGTTTTTGGGCCATTTAAAGGCACAAATATAAAATAAATTATAATTTTATTACAAAACGGATGCGAGAGAAACTTTTGCCATTTCCTAAGCTTGGCAAAAAGTAACAAGTTTTTTTGGGTTTCCCCCGCATTTGGGGTAGTGTAGCCTGCAGAAAAGCTCATTACCTTATTGCGTTTTTGGAGGTGAATGGACGCTGGGCAGAGGGGGGTCAGCTGCTGGGCTGCTGCTTGTTTGTGCCGCAAATGAACGGAAATGGTGAAACTTTTAATTGAAACCATAAATTTTCGCGTGGTTTCCACTCTCGCTCTCTCTCTCTCTCTCTCAGGAATTTGTCGTGCGCCGTTGCCTACTTAGCGGGCCACACGCCCACGCTCGGTTCCACAGCTCTGCTTTGCTGTAGAATGGAGTGCAATTAGCGTTACGCAAGGCTTGCACTTTTGACCAACGGGCCAACAAGTTGCTGCTGGCACAGGTAAGCAAGTTGTTAAGCAGCCTTCCCTCTCGCGTCTTTAGGCCGTCCCGCATGTCGGTAAAAGTAAGCAGAGCTCTTACACAATTTTTTCAATAAATATATACATATATATTTTAATATTGTAATTATAATTTTAACAAGTCGGTAAGGCTGCAGTCGAGCGCGCCCGACAGTAAGAGGATAAGCTCACATTACATTCAGCATTATGTGTACCAAAGCGGAATGTTATAAGTTCAATAGTTTGCCTCATAATCACAAATTACCGATTTGCGGGGCGATGGGCGTGGAAACAAACATTTGAGATAAACTGGTTCTGCCACGGATATACAGGAACAATCATACCAAATTTGGTGTCTCTAGCTCAAACACACAAACAGACAGACAGACAGACAGACAGACGGACAGACAGACGGACATGGCTAGATCGACTCGGCTAGTGATCCTGAGAAAGAATATATATACTTTATGGGGTCTGTCACGTCTCCTTATGCCTGTTAAATACATTTTGCACAAAGCAAGTATACTCTTTTTTGACCATTTTCAACGGTCGAAGGGTATAAAAATAATGCATTTAATGTGTTTAAAAATTTTGACCTTTTCACTCAATTTGAGTACCTATTTAGAGCCTCTAGTATGGAAAACTTCGTCAAAAATCATCCGATTTTCTTGAGAGAGGACATTTTATACATTATTTGGCCTCTAGATTGATTCTACATCAAAAAATATTGCATTTAATGTGTTTAAAAATTTTGACCTTTTCACTCAATTTGAGTACCTATTTAGAGCCTCTAGTATGGAAAACTTCGTCAAAAATCATCCGATTTTCTTGAGAGAGGACATTTTATCCATGATTTGGCCGCTTTATTGATTCTGCATCAAAAAATAATGAGTATAACGCTTTTCAAATTTTGGGTCTTTCGCATGTCTTCCATACTATCCCTTTTCTCGATTTCAGTTCCCATATATAGACTCTAGTATGGAAAACTTCGTCAAAAATCATCCGATATCCTTGAGAGATGACATTTTATCCATGATTTGGCCGCTATATTGATTCTGCATCAAAAAATAATGAGTATAACGCTTTTCAAATTTTGGGTCTTTCGCATGTCTTCCATACTATCCCTTTTCTCGATTTCAGTGCCCCTATGTAGCATCTAGTATGGAAAACTTCGTCAAAAATCATCCGATTTCCTTGAGAGATGACATTTTATCCATGATTTGGCCGCTATATTGATTATGCATCAAAAAATAATGAGTATAACGCTTTTCAAATTTTGGGTCTTTCGCATGTCTTCCATACTATCCCTTTTCTCGATTTCAGTGCCCCTATGTAGCATCTAGTATGGAAAACTTCGTCAAAAATCATCCGATTTCCTTGAGAGATGACATTTTATCCATGATTTGGCCGCTATATTGATTCTGCATCAAAAAATAATGAGTATAACGCTTTTCAAATTTTGGGTCTTTCGCATGTCTTCCATACTATCCCTTTTCTCGATTTCAGTTCCCATATATAGACTCTAGTATGGAAAACTTCGTCAAAAATCATCCGATATCCTTGAGAGATGACATTTTATCCATGATTTGGCCGCTATATTGATTCTGCATCAAAAAATAATGAGTATAACGCTTTTCAAATTTTGGGTCTTTCGCATGTCTTCCATACTATCCCTTTTCTCGATTTCAGTGCCCCTATGTAGCATCTAGTATGGAAAACTTCGTCAAAAATCATCCGATTTCATTGAGAAATGACATTTTATCCATTATCTGGCCACTTTATTGATTCTGCATCAAAAAATAATGAGTATAACGCTTTTCAAATTTTGGGTCTTTCGCATGTCTTCCATACTATCCCTTTTCTCGATTTCAGTGCCCCTATGTAGCATCTAGTATGGAAAACTTCGTCAAAAATCATCCGATTTCCTTGAGAGATGACATTTTATCCATGATTTGGCCACTATATTGATTCTGCATCAAAAAATAATGAGTATAACGCTTTTCAAATTTTGGGTCTTTCGCATGTCTTCCATACTATCCCTTTTCTCGATTTCAGTTCCCATATATAGACTCTAGTATGGAAAACTTCGTCAAAAATCATCCGATATCCTTGAGAGATGACATTTTATCCATGATTTGGCCACTATATTGATTCTGCATCAAAAAATAATGAGTATAACGCTTTTCAAATTTTGGGTCTTTCGCATGTCTTCCATACTATCCCTTTTCTCGATTTCAGTGCCCCTATGTAGCATCTAGTATGGAAAACTTCGTCAAAAATCATCCGATTTTCTTGAGAGAGTACATTTTATCCATGATTTGGCCGCTATATTGATTCTGCATCAAAAAATAATGAGTATAACGCTTTTCAAATTTTGGGTCTTTCGCATGTCTTCCATACTATCCCTTTTCTCGATTTCAGTGCCCCTATGTAGCATCTAGTATGGAAAACTTCGTCAAAAATCATCCGATTTCCTTGAGAGATGACATTTTATCCATGATTTGGCCGCTATATTGATTCTGCATCAAAAAATAATGAGTATAACGCTTTTCAAATTTTGGGTCTTTCGCATGTCTTCCATACTATCCCTTTTCTCGATTTCAGTGCCCCTATGTAGCATCTAGTATGGAAAACTTCGTCAAAAATCATCCGATTTCCTTGAGAGATGACATTTTATCCATGATTTGGCCGCTATATTGATTCTGCATCAAAAAATAATGAGTATAACGCTTTTCAAATTTTGGGTCTTTCGCATGTCTTCCTTTTTTCGATTTCAGTACCCCTATAGAGCCTCTAGTATGGAAAACTTCGTCAAAAATCATCCGATTTTCTTGAGAGATGACATTTTATCCATGATTTGGCCGCTATATTGATTCTGCATCAAAAAATAATGAGTATAACGCTTTTCAAATTTTGGGTCTTTCGCATGTCTTCCATACTATCCCTTTTCTCGATTTCAGTGCCCCTATGTAGCATCTAGTATGGAAAACTTCGTCAAAAATCATCCGATTTCCTTGAGAGATGACATTTTATCCATGATTTGGCCACTATATTGATTCTGCATCAAAAAATAATGAGTATAACGCTTTTCAAATTTTGGGTCTTTCGCATGTCTTCCATACAATCCCTTTTTTCGATTTCAGTACCCCTATAGAGCCTCTAGTATGGAAAACTTCGTCAAAAATCATCCGATTTTCTTGAGAGAGTACATTTTATCCATGATTTGGCCGCTATATTGATTCTGCATCAAAAAATAATGAGTATAACGCTTTTCAAATTTTGGGTCTTTCGCATGTCTTCCATACTATCCCTTTTCTCGATTTCAGTACCCCTATGTAGCATCTAGTATGGAAAACTTCGTCAAAAATCATCCGATTTCCTTGAGAGATGACATTTTATCCATGATTTGGCCGCTATATTGATTCTGCATCAAAAAATAATGAGTATAACGCTTTTCAAATTTTGGGTCTTTCGCATGTCTTCCATACTATCCCTTTTCTCGATTTCAGTGCCCCTATGTAGCATCTAGTATGGAAAACTTCGTCAAAAATCATCCGATTTCCTTGAGAGATGACATTTTATCCATGATTTGGCCACTATATTGATTCTGCATCAAAAAATAATGAGTATAACGCTTTTCAAATTTTGGGTCTTTCGCATGTCTTCCATACAATCCCTTTTTTCGATTTCAGTACCCCTATAGAGCCTCTAGTATGGAAAACTTCGTCAAAAATCATCAGATTTTCTTGAGAGAGTACATTTTATCCATGATTTGGCCGCTATATTGATTCTGCATCAAAAAATAATGAGTATAACGCTTTTCAAATTTTGGGTCTTTCGCATGTCTTCCATACTATCCCCTTTTCTCGATTTCAGTCCCCTATGTAGCATCTAGTATGGAAAACTTCGTCAAAAATCATCCGATTTCCTTGAGAGATGACATTTTATCCATGATTTGGCCGCTATATTGATTCTGCATCAAAAAATAATGAGTATAACGCTTTTCAAATTTTGGGTCTTTCGCATGTCTTCCATACTATCCCTTTTCTCGATTTCAGTGCCCCTATGTAGCATCTAGTATGGAAAACTTCGTCAAAAATCATCCGATTTCTTGAATTTCTATTTGGCCTTATTTAATTTTAAAAAAAAAAAAAAAAAAAAATTTTTTAAATTTTTGTTTTTTTTTTTTTTTTATTTTTTTTTTTTTTTTTTATTTTAAAAAAAAAATTAAAAAAGATATCTTTGAGAGATGACATTTTATCCATGATTTGGCCACTATATTGATTCTGCATCAAAAAATAATGAGTATAACGCTTTTCAAATTTTGGGTCTTTCGCATGTCTTCCATACTATCCCTTTTCTCGATTTCAGTGCCCCTATGTAGCATCTAGTATGGAAAACTTCGTCAAAAATCATCCGATTTCCTTGAGAGATGACATTTTATCCATGATTTGGCCACTATATTGATTCTGCATCAAAAAATAATGAGTATAACGCTTTTCAAATTTTGGGTCTTTCGCATGTCTTCCATACTATCCCTTTTCTCGATTTCAGTACCCCTATATAGCCTCTAGTATGGAAAACTTCGTCAAAAATCATCCGATTTCCTTGAGAGATGACATTTTATCCATGATTTGGCCGCTATATTGATTCTGCATCAAAAAATAATGAGTATAACGCTTTTATTTTTCAAATTTTGGGTCTTTCGCATGTCTTCCATACTATCCCTTTTCTCGATTTCAGTGCCCCTATGTAGCATCTAGTATGGAAAACTTCGTCAAAAATCATCCGATTTCCTTGAGAGATGACATTTTATCCATGATTTGGCCGCTATATTGATTCTGCATCAAAAAATAATGAGTATAACGCTTTTCAAATTTTGGGTCTTTCGCATGTCTTCCATACTATCCCTTTTCTCGATTTCAGTGCCCCTATGTAGCATCTAGTATGGAAAACTTCGTCAAAAATCATCCGATTTCCTTGAGAGATGACATTTTATCCATGATTTGGCCACTATATTGATTCTGCATCAAAAAATAATGAGTATAACGCTTTTCAAATTTTGGGTCTTTCGCATGTCTTCCATACTATCCCTTTTCTCGATTTCAGTGCCCCTATGTAGCATCTAGTATGGAAAACTTCGTCAAAAATCATCCGATATCCTTGAGAGATGACATTTTATCCATGATTTGGCCACTATATTGATTCTGCATCAAAAAATAATGAGTATAACGCTTTTCAAATTTTGGGTCTTTCGCATGTCTTCCATACTATCCCTTTTCTCGATTTCAGTGCCCCTATGTAGCATCTAGTATGGAAAACTTCGTCAAAAATCATCCGATTTCCTTGAGAGATGACATTTTATCCATGATTTGGCCACTATATTGATTCTGCATCAAAAAATAATGAGTATAACGCTTTTCAAATTTTGGGTCTTTCGCATGTCTTCCATACTATCCCTTTTCTCGATTTCAGTGCCCCTATATAGCATCTAGTATGGAAAACTTCGTCAAAAATCATCCGATTTCCTTGAGAGATGACATTTTATCCATGATTTGGCCGCTATATTGATTCTGCATCAAAAAATAATGAGTATAACGCTTTTCAAATTTTGGGTCTTTCGCATGTCTTCCATACTATCCCTTTTCTCGATTTCAGTGCCCCTATGTAGCATCTAGTATGGAAAACTTCGTCAAAAATCATCCGATTTCCTTGAGAGATGACATTTTATCCATGATTTGGCCACTATATTGATTCTGCATCAAAAAAAAAAAAAAAAAAAATTTTTTAAATTTTGGTATATTGTCTTTCGCATGTCTTCCATACTTATCCCTTTTTCGATTTCAGTACCCCTATGTAGAGCCTCTAGTATGGAAAACTTCGTCAAAAATCATCCGATTTTCTTTTGGCTATAGATTTCTATTTATTAAAAATGATTATTTTATCCATGATTTGGCCGCTATATTGATTCTGCATCAAAAAATAATGAGTATAACGCTTTTCAAATTTTGGGTCTTTCGCATGTCTTCCATACTATCCCTTTTTTCGATTTCAGTGCCCCTTAGATAGCTCTAGTATGGAAAACTTCGTCAAAAATCATCCGATTTTCCTTGAGAGATGACATTTTATCCATGATTTGGCCACTATATTGATTCTGCATCAAAAAATAATGAGTATAACGCTTTTCAAATTTTGGGTCTTTCGCATGTCTTCCTTTTTTCGATTTCAGTACCCCTATAGAGCCTCTAGTATGGAAAACTTCGTCAAAAATCATCCGATTTCCTTGAGAGATGACATTTTGTCCATGATTTGGCCGCTTTATTGATTCTGCATCAAAAAATAATGAGTATAACGCTTTTCAAATTTTGGGTCTTTCGCATGTCTTCCATACTATCCCTTTTCTCGATTTCAGTGCCCCTATGTAGCATCTAGTATGGAAAACTTCGTCAAAAATCATCCGATTTTCTTGAGAGATGACATTTTATCCATTATTTGGCCTTTAGATTGATTCTTCATCAAAAAAATAATGCATTTAATGTGTTTAAACATTTTGACCTTTTCACTGGAAAACTTCGTCTTTTGACCTCCACAATCGATTAAAATTAAAACCTCGCGATTTAAAATTTTGAAAAAAAGAAGTGTTGCAAATTTTACAGGGGGACTATTGTCTGAATTTCCAAAATATCAAAAAAATTTCAAAAGGTCTATTATGATATTATTTAAATGTAGAATCACTCAGATAATCAAAACATAAACAAAATGACATTCCGCGTGAAAATCGTTTGATTTAAATAGAAGAAAGTTATGAAGTGAGGAAGTATGGTCCTGTCAAGGGTCTCACATGTCAAATGTTTGGTCGACTTTGACATTAGTTTTGGCCAAAAATTAAGCATGCTCAGAAACAATTTTAAACGCTTGTTTTATACTAATTTTGACATTTGCAATCGATGAAAAGTGAAAGCAGGCGATTTTAAATTTTGAAAAAAAAAATGTTCTCAAATATTTACAGGGGGGACCCTTACTCACACTATTACTTGAACCTATTCCACTGTTCTCCCTCTTTTAATCCACATACAATTCACAATTGCCCAAAGTTTGTAAAGTGCGGCGTCGTGCCTTGAGTATTTATGTCAAGCGACTGCCGGAAATGGCAAATGATTAAAATGGGCGTGCCATAATTTCCGCCCCAACTGATGTGTGTGTGTGTGGGCACAGGAAATTGCAGCATCGGCTGGCAAACATGGCACATAATACGAGCGCACAATGCGAGTGCTCTCTATATGGCCATTTTGGACACACACACACACACGCACACACTTCACATTCACATTTTTGAGCTGCGAGTTGTGGAGTTCTGGAGTTGCTGCCACGCCAAATTGAAACGACTGTAGTTGCCTGTGCGTTTGTTGCAGTGTATGCCCAACAGTTAAGAGCGCAGATTCGGCACGACGAATCGGCAATATCATCACACACACATATGTACACACACACACAGAGCCACTGCCATTGCCATTACGCGCTCAAAGGGCTTGTTGCGAAATTCAATTTCCTGCATTTAAATGGCTTTGCAGCCAATATTCATAACTGCTGCAACATTTTGTGGCACCCACGACTTGCATGCACAATTGCTGGCATTGCTTGCTTCCCAGCGCCCCGCCCAGCGCACCGAGTGTATCGAGGAAACCCCTCAACGTAACGGAATGTTTTGTAAGACCGACCGCCCTCACTCACTCGTCCAATCAATTTCTACCATGGGCAATCAATTTCCTTCTCCAACGATTATTCAATCGGTATTTTCTCATTTCATAAATTATTGTAATAAATTAATTAGATTTTCTTTCCCTCTTGGAGATTTATTTCTTTGGTTTGTCAATATTTGTTGCCTACTTTCAGGGCATTCTGCGGGCAGCCCTTAAATCATTGCCTACTTTCGAGGGCAGCGCTTAAATCAAATGTAACCTAAATATATGCAGGACAATTTAATGGCATCCTAGAAAGTATGCAACAATTTTAAAGTTGTTAGTCATGGGCTGCTTAAATGGGCCGCCGCAAAGTATGCTCTCGCCCTGGCCATGGCTCTGTTAAGTTTAGCAGACTGTTAAGCGTCCTAGCGGCGTTTTCGTTGAACACAGCTGATCGTGAGTGGCGCCATCTAGTGAGAAAATACTTTTTATTTACCAATTCCGTTGCCTACTTTTCGGATGTGAGAAAAATAATAACTTAGTAACATCATGATTCTGATAAGCAGCCCACATACATATTTGAATGATAAGAAATATAAAAAAATGCTTAATGGCTGGGCGTATTCAGAGGGTATTTTATAAATTTGGTTCAGTTGAAATTTAAAATTGCTCGATAACGAATACAGCTAGTGCGATACGGTTCTTTGGCTGACTTAGCATAAGTCCTATTAAGCTGTAAAAGTGTGAGTATATGGAAAGATTAAACAATCCTTTGGTATTTAATTTAACTTTAAGGAAAAACCACTAGTTTTGACGGGAAAAAAGCTGAACTGGCAACGCTGCTGCCAATTTGGAGCGCATAAATATGAAAAATGAAATGAATATGCGCCCCCATAAAAATGCTTTCGGGTCCTCTCGCTAATATTTCAAAATGTAAAAGCCTCTTTCATTTTTCGGGCCAGGCATTTTGTGCCACTTTTGCTAGTAGTATTGATTTTATTTGGCATAAATGCGACGTGTGCTGCTCATTTTTCTGCCGCTGCTGCTGCCGCCCGAGAAGATTTTCAGTTTCTTTATTTTTTTTCTTTTTTTATATTCCTCTCGTTTCTGTTTGTTTTTTGCTCGGCTGCAGCCAATGGCAATATTTTCAATTTGCTAAATGGCGCATTCAGCCAACTGAAATGCCACACATATCGTGCTCATAACATATATAGTACAGTATTAGTAGAGCACAGCAGAGATGGATATGTGTGTGTGTGTGTGTGCGATATGGGATATGTGTGCCATGCGGAAGAAACCACAGCAGGCATTTTAATAATTCTAATGCGAGTTTTGAGTTATGAATGCATGTTCGGGTACGCTTCGGTTTGGTTTTTGTGGCCAACGACAACGGGAGATTCTCGTATGGTATATGCTACGTGCCGCATGGACTCATCTCGTATCGCATGGCGATGCCTTCTCGATACGATAATCGATATTTCCCGCAGGATTCTCCCTCTCTCTCTATCTCTCTCTCTGCTGTGATATGCGGCTTTCATTAGCCGAATGTCGAAAGGAAGTCGACTTTCACGCGTCCGAAATCGAATGATTTATGGGAGAACAATGTCTGCGGCAGCAACAACAATAACAACAATAATAAGGACAACAACAAGAACGCTTCGTTGACGGCAATCGAGTGTGCGGTTGCTCACTTCCGGAGGATGTCAGAGCTGAGCTTGGCGGCGCCGAAAATAAATGAATATGATGAGACCGCATAGAGATCACAGTAGCAAAGCAGCAAAAACATTATCATCATCCGGCTGCTCCAGTCTGGCATCGCTAATGGTGCGAAAAAGCATCCTCCCCCCCAAAGAGATTAATTACCCGCATAAGCAAAAATATCTTATACTACCCGCACTTCCACCTCACTCACTGCTCGAGCTGCCCTCGCATATGTAGACGCTGTCATTTTGTTTATACATTCTCGATGATTTAGTGTGGTAAAACGCTTAAAATTTAATGCACATAACTTATACCTTATTACCAACACTTCATTTTAGGCCCACCCCCATCCATCCATTTGGCCCGCACAACTCGTAGATTTTTGGCAATAAATTCGCTTGGCAAACGACAAGAAAAGGCTGAGCAAAGAAAAAAGACAGAAAGTAGGAGGGAAAGAAAGAAAGAAAGATGGAAATAAGCGGAAAGCAGCGAGCGGGCAAAACTTTTGTTGCTTAAGTAAACTTGAAAAGTTTTGCGAGACATAAAAGTTTCTTGTGAAAGTCACACGAAAGTTGAATGCAATAAATCTGAACTCTTTGCAGCCCAAAAAGTGCAATGCGTTTGGGCCACACTTCGGGGCAAATCCGTTAAACCCGTTACCAGAAAAACACACGCACAGCGTGCGCACACACTCAAAACTTTCAACACGCTTTCATGACTGATAAATGGCCCAGCGACTCTGAAAATCCGAGAGCAATACGTTGCTCTCCCTTCGACATTCGGAAAGAAACTGAACTCTGTGCCTAGAGCATAATTCCACTCCAGCGACCTCTACTCAAATTTAACTGGCAAAAACGATCATATGCTCGTTCAGAGTTGCTCCGACATCGCTTGTTGCGCATAAAGTTAAAAAAAAATACTAAATCGTATCACGTTTCTGCATCCTATACGTCCACACTTTTTGTATGAGTACAGTGAGTAATGTTTTTATTTAATTGAGCTTTAATTGAGCTGATAATTAAAGCTCAATTAACGGTTGAAACATAAACACAACACAAGTATTATTCTATCAAAAAAGATAATTTCAAATTAATTTTTTTGTGTATAATTTGACTGAACGATAATGTTATTTAAATGTTAACCCAAAATTGGACGCGCTTATTGACTTTGAGATCAGTTTCGATTGAACTTTGTGAAACTTCAGACACGCAATTGTGGTGTAGACCTACTCACAGATGTGTCCCCAGCTGCGTTTTAAGTGGGCTCTCAAACCAATCGAAACATACAAACATGCTTACCTCGACATACACGATCGACGAAAAAATGAACAAAAATAATTGCTCAGTATACTGAGTCAAAAAAAAAGAGAACACGTATGAAGTAAGTAAGATAAGATATGTACGTGCGTACGTGAAAGTCAAATATTTACAATCCATTTAAAGTATGACATTCAGGTAGAGAGTTTAACGATTGAAAATGCTCAAAAAAGAGTATACTAAATTTGTGCACATATATGTAACAGGCATAAGAAGGCGAAGCAGATCTCATAAAGTATATATATTCTTGCTAGTCCTTCGTCATGTCCGTCAGTCCGCCTTTTGTTTAAGACAGCAGATCCCAGCTATTAAAAGAGCTAGAGATATCAAATTTGGTATGGAGCTTCGTGTATATTCTAGGTAGATGAAGTTTATTTCAAATGCTTGTTGCCACGCCCATCGCCCCCGCATATCGGTAATTTGTTATTATTTAGAAAAATAATAAACTCATATCGTTCTGCTTCTGTATATATACATCTGAATGCAATATGAACAAATCCTTCAAATAACAAACCGATCGGACCAATAGCAAGGGACTTATTCAAAACAATGTTTTTAGTACATATGTTCGGTACGAGCAGCAGCCTGCGCGCTGCTTTTCGCGAGTGTGTGTGTAAGTGCGAGCGAGTAAGCTATATGTAGTATAATTCTTTGTGCAGAATTTCTGTTTGAAATTATCAGTGTAGTTACACGTTTGTAACGGATTTAGAAAATTGGGAGAAGGGTATCTTACTGTCGAGCGCGCTCGACTGTAGCCTTACCGACTTGTTTATTCATATTTTTGATTGATGGCTCCCCCACTTTTGTTATTTGTCTACTTTTTTTTTGGTAAGGCATTGACTTCCCACATCAAACAACATCAAATGTATAATTTATGGGGTCTGCCACGTCTCCGTATGCCTCTTACAGTTAGTATACCCATTTTATACCATTTTCAATGGTCACAGGGTATAAAAAATAACCACTTAAACGGAAAAAAGAATAAAGTCGAATGTTTATACCATACATATGTATGTTGCTGATTCACACCTGTATATAATAAAAGTGTCTTGTTGTTCGGATATTTATTTCAGAGCCAAAATGAGAGTAGCGCTTGTCGTAGTCAGCTTGATCGCATTCGCATTGACAGAAGGTAGGTTGAAATTAAGAACGACAAGTTTGGAACGTAATCTGTTAATATTTGTGTTGCAGTACCAAATCCGGCGGGAATTGCCAAACTACTGCAACAAAAATGCGGTATTTTCACATCCTACTCCAGTTATTCATTGGCCTTCAGTGGGCGTGAATTATTGAACGGTGCAAGTCCATGGATGGCTATATTAAAGTATGGCAATGAATCAGAATCTAAGCACTTCCGTTGCACTGGTACACTCATCACTGAGAGTTAGTAACTGTAACTTGAACAATTCTAATGAAAAATACTAAATAATATCGTTTATGAATAGGGTACGTGTTGACGTCAAAGTCCTGTGTGCGCAATGTAAATCCGTAAGTACAGAATTTTATAGTCTGTCAACCGATTTCAACTTCTTCTGCAACCTTGTACAGCATAAAAGTACGATTGGGCGAGCTAAAAATATCTACCAAGGAGGATTGTAAATTCATCCGAGGTCGAAAGAGATGTATAGCGTACGAGGAGTATGGGGTCGAAAAAGCTATATATGAAGATTACCATGATCTCGCTCTGCTGCGTTTAGCCAGCGATGTGAGTTTTAAACGTGAGTATACAGTTTTGAAATAATAATAGAATATTCAAGATATATTGAGCACATTTTCTTCTTACTCTCTCACAGCCCACATCGCACCCATTTGCCTGCCCGTGAATGCAACGCTGCGATTGCATGAGGAAATATTTGAAAATTACACAATGACAGGTTGGGGATTTGCTGATAATCCTGAAAATTCTGACGTGCTGCGGGAGTCATATGTGGTTGGAGTGAAATCTGATCCGAATGAAGAAAATGAACTGTTGGGCCGAACCCAAGTAGCTGGATGCCATGGTGATCTTGGTGCACCCTTGACTGAGGTGGACATCTATTTGGAAGAACAGCGGGTGGTACAGTACGGTGTGCTTAGCTCTGGCCTGAGTGATTGTCCCAAGAAACTGGAAATGTCCTTTACCGGTGTTAGTAAATTAATTCCATGGATAACGAAAAAAATTGGAGGCGCTAAAGAGGAGCAGAAAATAATAGGTATGTCTTACGTTCTTTATGATTGATACTATTGCGAATTCTTAAAGTACTAAAGCAATAGATTTTAGTTCCCTCTAATCACCTTTCTGTTGTAGGATCCTCTGTACTAGATGTTTTAAACTGTATTTCAAATATTGAGTGTCACGTCCCACAAATCCTTAATTCAATGAGACAAAACTTGAAAAACAAGAAATTTTTTGTCGAAATCCAGAATAGCCTGAGAGTCATTAGACTCCACTATAGGTAGGGTAGTTAACCCAGTTAGTTTGGCAGAAAATATAAATTCGGCTAATAGAAATGTCCTTGTGCCACATGCAAAATGATGCCGCATACGGCGAAGAATGAAATGAAAATAGAAATAGAAACAGAAATAGAAATGGGAAACGGAATGTGACGAATGGAGAATGTGAAGGGGGGGAATACTGAATTGAGGCCAGGCCAACAGGCAGTGACTTAATTTACGGCCTGACGCTGCTGTACTTTTTTACGTTGCTTTCGCTCCCCTTTTCATTATCCCTGGCAAGCCAGGGACGGCTTAATTGCAATGAAAGCGCGTAGTTTCCTTCGAGCAATTTGCAGTCGCCATGAAATATGCAGCATTATGACCGCAGAGAGAGTAAGAGAGAGAGAGAGGTTCTTAATCACACATACGTACATATGTGTATGTGTGTGTGTGTGCCAGGTGACTGATTGCACAGAGCGAGAGAAGGGAAAAGAAAAGGAGGCAGCAGACGACTCGGCATCCGTTTTGAATGCATTGCAGGGGCAGTTGAAAAGGCTCTGGCATACATATATGTTTATTATCATTATTTTTATCATTTTCATTATTATTATTGATGCAATTTACTGCTGCTCTGAGCCCACAGCTCTTCATGCTCTTCGCATGGCGCCAACTTAAAGATGCAAAGGAGTAAAAAGTGTGCAAAAAAGAGTTGCCTAGTTTTCCGCACAGGACTGCATCGCTCCTGAGCGTCTTCTCCTGCGCTGTTTCTGCTGCTTCTTCTGCTTCTTGGCCAATTAGCTGCGTTTACAGTTACAGTTGCGAAAGTTAAACACGCTCACAAACGCAATTAGAGCCCGCTTCAAGTTGTTGCCAAAGTTGCCGCTTGCAGCTAATTAATTTCTCTACAATTTTCAGCCTGCTACACCCTGTAACTCCCCCACCCACTCTCCTCTCTCTCTCTCTCTCTCTCTCGCCCCTGTATGCAGCAAATTGAATTTAATGCAATGGCATAAAGCATTACTAACTATTATTATCGTTATTATTATTACAATAACGGGACAATTGTGCATTGCCAATTGTTGCCTTTATATGACTGTGAAAGGGGGGGCGTGGCAGGGTGGCAGGGGGGCACGTTGATAATATTTGTGGTGCAAGCACTTGTAGTTCGCTTGCGCTGCACGCTTTAATTGGAAAAGTTTTTCGATTTTAATTAAAACATTTTACTTAATGCAAAATGCAGTCGAAATTATACACAATGTGCAGCATTTGCACCACAACAGCGACGACGACGACAACGACGACGACGACAACAACAGCAGCCACAGCGAAAGTTTTACTGGGCCAACAGCAAAACAGCCGAAACTAAAGTAAAACTCGCACTACAGTCCCTTTCTAGCCCGCTCGCTCTCTGCTGCTCCCTTTTTCACTCTCACTTTGGCTATTTAATAGCTTCCTCTCTGTCTTTTGACTACAATTCATTTGCTTGTTCATCACTCATACGCCCCAATACGCCACCCTCTGAGCCAGTTTCTCTAGGCCAACTTTTTGCCCGGTCAGCGCGCGTCGAATTCGCCTCGGGCTTATACGATTTATACCGGCAAGACAAATAGTTCTGTGTAATTTGCTTGTATGTCAAGCGACTCGCATATGTCAAATGTCAAATGTCAAATGCTTTGCAGATTTGCTCCTCCATTTTTTTTTTCAACATTCGCCATTGCCGCCGCCATTTGCAACGCCTTCGACAGCGGGAGAAGTTCTTCTTGCCAACAATAAATTACTATTACAATGACAATTTTCGCACACAGTGCGCTCAGCGCAGCGTAACGAGCATTTTTTATGCTTTGCTTACATTTCCGTTTCCGGTTTCAGTTCACCCTGCCCCTCGCCCTACTTCCGCTTGTCGCATTTTTTTTACCCTGGCTGCATCAGCCATGTTAAGTGCAAGTCAATCGGGGGAATCACATAGCTTGATTAATGGAATCTGATTTGCTGCTCTGATATCTGTGTGCTTAGAGTGTTCGTCGGAATCAGTCGAGGCATTGATAGAGTAGGGTATGCCACATATGGAAATAGTATAAAATACGACATGTTTTCACGACATTTTTAAAATTCTCGAAAATACAAATTTACATTTAACTATAAAAGCCAGTGATGAATAATCTTTGATTATGCCGAGCGCCATTTTAGTAGTTCCGTTTTGATTGTTTTTTAAGTTCCTAAGAAATAAATTTGCTTAGTCATTGTTTGAATGAACGATCAAACGAGTTATGGCTAGCACAATATGACGCACAATAATGTGCGTAAAGCTTTTGACGCCTCAACTTATCTTAATAATTGTTTATAAAAACAATCTTTCAACAAAAAGGTGCTAAGATCATAAGAGTTAACAAACATATACGAAACTCTTGTTACTTTTTTGAAAGTCGAATTCACAGCTGCTTTATAACCTAAGTAGCACTTTGAGTTTGCCTAAGTTCCATTCATACTACATATATATTTCTTAAGATTAGGGAGTACTAAGTACTGCATATGCGATAATACACTGAAAACGTATATTAACTAATTTATTTACATTTTAGGAGACATTAGTTGTATGAGACAAGATAACTTACTTGGATATTGTAGGAGAGCCTCGCAGTGTCCAGAGATAAACAATTTTAAAAAGGAGAAGAAGAAACTTTCAAACTTTACGTCTGAACAATTGGCGTACTTAAAAAATTCTGGAAGTCACATGTGTCCAAAAGTAAGTTTTAATCTATTATTTTAAGAAGCTTCTCTCTTGCAAAATTAATTAAAAGAAAAATTATTATTCTTGAAACAATGTCAAACGCATGTCTAATGGTTTCGATCTATAGGGTACCATCTGCTGTGACGATAAGCAGAATGTCACATCGGGACTAAATGAATTGAAATATCTAGATTGTGGTGCATTTAATAAAATTCTATTCGCTAAGCAAATATTTCGACCCTGGTTGGCGGTTCTCGAAACTCAGTTGGAAACGGATAATTCAACGAGCTTTTCCTGTACCGGTACACTGGTACACAAACGTGAGTTGAGCATGTCTATATAATATGCAAATAGATTTCATTTATTTTATTTATATTCTCTTATGGTTAATCCTTTTCACAGGCTATGTACTCACCGCTGCAGAATGTCTTGACAATCGAAAAGTGTAAGTTATCTGTGATTTATTTAATTTTAGATACTATAACTATAATTTGCATTTTTTTTGTAGTATATCAGTTCGGTTGGGTGAATACGATTTATCAAAGACGATAGACTGTAATCCGAAAAATAATGCTACATGTAACAATTATGTTATAAATATTGCACCGGAAAGAATATTTAAGCATGAAAATTACTCGAAATCAAGTTATCAATATGATATCGCACTTATTAAGCTATCAAAAGACGTAGAATTCCATGGTAAGCTAAATTTCTTCATGGGTTTTAAATACATTTTAACCAAATTTTGATCCACAGACAATATTGCACCAATCTGTTTGCCCATAGATGAAATCCAAGAATCAACAATACTTATGTTAAAAACTTCTGGCTGGGTATGGACCGATACAAAAGGAAAGATTTCTACAGTTGCCTTGGAGGAATCCGTTAAATACACAAAACACGAAGATTGCGCGAAAACATTTAAAAAACTAGCACCAAGCCAACTGTGCACCAGCAAAGGCGATCTAGAAGAGAAGGGGTACAGCGGACACCCCGGTCGTCCACTATTTCACACGTTCTATGTATGGTTGGAATATTTACGTCCGCGTGAGCAGCAGAAACGAATGACACAAATTGGAATTTCCAGTACGGTTTGGAGAGACGGCCACGAAGTAATACCAACGTACACTAAAGTGAGCAGTTTCATTCGCTGGATTGCCTTTAAAATTGGCACTTACTAAAGTTCTAAACCAACTAAAATACGTGGTTTTTTCTCAAGCATATAACATTCCGATTTGTAACAATATTTTATAGATTATTAGTTTGTGATACTAAAAATAACAGTATTCTAATCATAATTTCTTCTATATTGTGTCGCCTATTAAAAAATGTTAAAATAAAAAAAAAAAACTTAAGATCTCTAAAAAACCATACAATTCTGTTTTAAATATGAATGCGGCGTCAGTTCAGGGAATCCATCGATAATGTTTGTTCATGGAATTCATCGATAATGTTTCTTGAAGTCACTGACCTCCTTAAAATCAGCATAATAAAAATGAAGTTAATTGCAATTAATTCCATATAATTCAGGAATTTCATAATAATTTTCAATAAAATCGGGGCTTATCTAGAAAGTTAAATATATATAAATATATAAATAAAATCAACATGTGCATGTAGTGTTTGCCTGCGATAACCACAAGCAAGCTATATAATATGAGAAGTACTTCGAGTTTGTCTCAGTTCAGTTCGTTCCCGCCTTCAATTACAATGTCCAAGCCGGTCATCATTTTGGGCCTCGCTCTCTTCCTGGCCATAGTCTTCCAGATAATATCTGCCCAGGCTACAGGTACTGTATACAAATTATTATTTATTTTATTATTATTTATTGTGATCTGCTAGACGTCAGTTGTAGGCGGAGAGACGGAAAACCAGGATATTGTAGAAGAGCTGGAAAATGTCTAGAAATTGCAAATTTCAAAAAAGAGAATAAAAAAATGAATTTAAAAGACTTAACGCCTTTACAAAGGTCATACGTAAGAAAATCTGGATCTCAAGAGTGTAAAAATGTGAGTTACAAATTTTTATTTTTAAATTTCTCTTTTCTTTTTTTGATTTTGTTTTTTATTTTATTCTTCTCTTTATTTGAGTTCCATGATTCTTGAATAAAATACAATGAAAGTAAAAAGTAATATTTTCGACTTCGACCAGAATACTATTTGTTGTGAAGATCAATTTAATGTAACAAGAGGAATAAACGAACTGAGCGACCAAAGCTGTGGACGGTGTGGAACGAGTAAAGTTTTTGGAGGTCGTGAAGTAACCCTAATGACGCGTCCCTGGATGGTTCTTCTCAGCACAAGAGAACTTTTGGAAAACACAACCAGTTTTACCTGTGGCGGTTCTCTGATACACAAACGTGAGTTGAGTTTATGATAAACTATAAATATGCTCAGTTGTATATATATATGAAATTTATGATAATATATATCTTTCCTGCAGGCTTTGTATTGACCGCTGCGCATTGTTTTGAAAACAGAAAACTGTAAGTTATCGGGGAATTACTATGCCCTTAAAGCGGGTAATAACTTTACAATGTTACAGAATATCAGTGCGATTGGGGGAACATGATACTAGTGTGGAGCCAGACTGTCGGTTTAAAAAGGGAAATTATGTTTGTGCCCCATCCATTCAAGATATAACACCCGAGCAAGTATTTCTGCACGAAGGGTTCAGTAATAAAAATAATTTCCCAAATGATATAGCACTTATCAAGTTATCCAGAGACGTGGAAATTCGTGGTAAGTAAAACTCTATAAGGTTCTGAGCCCAAAGTATAATAGACTCTTCATCTTCTTCTTGGTCACAGAAAGCGTTGAGCCCATCTGTTTGCCACTCAATGAGAATCTTCAAAATGAAGGAGAAAATAAAATTGGCTTTCAAATAACTGGCTGGGGCTCCACCGAGTCAAGTAGTAGATCAACAGTTCTCATGGAGACACAAATTCCGCGCGTTAATCATAGTGAGTGTATCAAATATTATCCAAATCTGTCGACGAATCAGCTATGCGCTGGCAGAGAAATCGGCAAGGATTCGTGCCATGGTGACTCTGGAGGACCTCTCATCGATGTGGGTATGATTAATCGAACTCAACATTTTGTTCAGTACGGAATTGTCAGTTTTGGCAAGATGATATGCGCCGATGAAGACCCTTCTGTGTATACCAAAGTGAGCAGGTATATGCGCTGGATTGCCTTCAAAATAGGCACCCATTATGTGTAGTAGATATGGCAAATACCTTAAGAAATAACTGAGAAACGTGAATAAATATTATATATATCATATATATGGTTTAAAAGCAACTGTCTGACTAATAATCTGGCACGATGTCTGGCTGCTACAGGGTGAATTAACACTTGAATCTCCGACAATCCTACAAAATGAGAGCAAGACTGAAACACAGCCGTGGAGGAGCAACGGGTCCCAGACACATCGACTTGCGCAAGACTGAGCAAAGAAAATATTGTTGCCCTTCCTTGCACCCCCCCGAACCCATGTCAAAATGTCAAAGCTTAAAGTTGAGAAGAAACCTGCTCAGTCTGGTTGGGTCGGGTGTGGTTGGGTCTTTTCTGCTCTTTTCTTTTCTGTTTTGGTTTGTTTTCACTTTTGCGTTTTAATCAGTCGAAATGTAGCCAGAAGTAATTAGTCGGATATCTGCTAATTAAATGGATTTGCTTTCGTTGTAATTACGTTTTGTTTCTTCGTTTCATTTATTAATTTACAATGCCTCCACTTTTCGTTTCCATTTCCATTTCCATTCGGATTCGGATTTGATTTCAGTCAAAATTGCCAAGAACTTTGCGTCAGCTTTTATTCACGCAAACCGAAACATATTAAAAATTTACGGCTCGTTTACTGCGATTTGTTCAATTAAGTCGATACGTTTCCTGACCTCAGCTCCCTCCCCTCTCCCTCTCGAGCACCTTCTGTGCCTGTGATCCCTTTCCGGGAAGTAGGAAAAAAAAAACAGTTGCTAACCAGCTTGTGTTTGCGCCTGACTCCGTCTCTCTCTCTCTCTTTCTCCGGCCACCTTCTTGCTAGCTCCCTCACTGACTGCGGCTTTGGCTACGTCTCTGTTTCCTCCTCCTGTCTTCCGTCTCTGGCTTGTGGACTGTGCACGGTGTGAGTCTGCCCAGCTCGGTTGCCACTTTTAATTTTCTTCAAGTTTATTTGCCCGCTCCATCGCCGCTCTGGCGCTTCCTTCCTTCCTTCCTCTCTGACCTCCATCGTCCTCGTCGTCGTCGTCATCGTTGGCTTCGTCTGTTCTCTCTTTTAATTTTTATTGAATTGGCTCTTGTTACTCTGCTTAGACTTTGAGTTGGAATTAAACGAGCGTGGTTTATGCTAGCAGCTTCTCAAGTGCCACACTGATTGTGAGACCGAGTGAAATTTAATCAAGTTTTTCCTACAACCACCTCCAAAGGGGCAAAGGGTTGCTGCTCGGCTGGACTGGGCTGGGTTGCTGCACATCGAAAACAAAGAAAACAAGTCTCGAGTGCCAGCCCCATTGTTTATGCCAGCCAAAACTTTTCCCCCTCTCTCTCTCTCTCTCATGTAATTAAAAGTCTCGTCCAGCATTGATGCATGAATGACGTTAGAGGCGCATGTTGTCATTAATTAAATACGCGGGGCAACTCTGGCTGACAAATTCGACTTGTTTTGGCTTTAATATCGAGGCTAATGGAAGCTACAACCACGAAATTGCGCGTAGTTTGCCATAATTAATATTAATATTGACCAATATTCGTATGCGTATACGTAATATGCGTATACGCCGCGTTGCACAACAATGAACGCACAGCACACAATTGGGGGAGGGTCCAAAGTGCACTCTGCAAGTCACTCTATACAGACAGAGAGAGAGAGAGAGAGGGAGAGAAAGGGAGGGAGAGATCAAGCCTTAACAAACACGGCGAACTGACTCCGGCAACCGCACGCTGCACCGCAAATATGCAAACAGGCTGCAGCAATTGGCGTCCGTGCAGCAACTGGAGCCGCAAAGCCGACGCAGCAGCCGAAGCCGAAGCTCTGTGCACGTCAACGTAATAATTGTAATAATGCGAATGTCGACACTTGCGGACAACAAACAAAAACAACAACAGCAGCAGCAACTCCTTGCCCCAAAATGTATGCAGTGTAGAAGCGTCAACATGGCAGGCAGCCACTGCGGCTTAAGGTCGCTCAACCTTAACCTAAGCAAGACATCAGGCATCAGATAATATTCTCAAGCTGCCCCTGCTGCTGATGATGATGATAATGATTAAGGAGCCTGGTGTGGCTGATGGGCATGATGAGGTTGTTTGCCAAGCGGGCAAGCTGAGCAGCTTGTTGGACAATGATGCAGCTGCCCGGACGAAAACTTGAAATGAATTTGCATAAACTTTTAGCACAAGCACAAAGGCAGCAGCAGCAACAAAACACGAGACTTTTGCCTAAGCTGGGTAAGCGAGGTGCGTTCAAGGAATTGCAGCTTGTAAGAGGTGAAACCACCTTGGCCTTGGCTCGATACACCTGACTGACCTCGCCACGGCTTTTCGGCAACTGCCAAGATAGAAGTAGACCCAGCCCCAGTTCGCTGTCTTCGCAAATTGAAATATGCTCTGGCTCTGGAAAAACAAGCTGCTCTCAGGTGTGTGTGCACGCAGGGATGTGGCCAGAAGAGGGTTTCAGAAGGCGAGACCTGGATATGTTCATGATTTTTGACAAGGGTTAGCATAGCCTGGCATAGTGCCGGAATCTGTCCTGGTCTGTCCTCTCCTACCTTACCTTGCCTTGCCTTGGCAAAATGACTTTATTTGCAATATGGAAATATTTTTCATTATCCTGGCCAACCCGGGGGTCTGTTCCGGTCCTGTTCCTTCCCGTTCGCCTCTCAAGCCTTGCATATGTCAATCGATGTCACTCAACTGCCAAGGTATGTACGCTGCTCGTAGTTCCGCATAATTCGGTGCTATATTTTCAGCTTGTCTTGGCATATTTTATAGCAATATTTTTGATGATACACACACACACCCATCTGTCTATACGGATTCATTCACTTACAGATATATATATATCAATAAACTCAAACAAATCGTATTTTAAATGGGAAACACACACGCTGATAAGGCTCAGCTACTTTTTTAAATCTCTGTCTGTGTCTCGTTTGATAATACCAATGAACCAAAGTATTCTATTTAAGTTTATTAATAATAAACATGTTTAGTATTAAGCTCATATTAAATATGTTATGCAGCAAACAACAAAATAAATAATTATCATAGTATTAGTCTCTTTTCTTTATTACGAATTATGGGGGAAATTACTGATAACGCGTTATTGCTAAAGTTTCTTTAGACTTCATAAGAACTTAAGTGTGAGCGACATTCCTGTATTTCAATTGTTATAGGTCTCAGCGTTGAGAGTGTTGAGTAAAACAAAATAGAGGCATATAAAACAAAATAGAGGCATAGGTCGGAAATTCTTAATCAAACTTTAAGGTTCCGAAAGTATTTTTGCTTTCTAAATGGGATATATAAAGACCGCTGGTCTCGAACTGAAATTCAGTATAGTTTTCTAACCACTTACGGCATGAAGCAAATAACAATCTGGACTTTAGCTTTGTGCTTCTCTATAGCTATTCAGCATTCATCGGCCTCAAATGATGGTAAAATTGATATTATATTTCAACAATTCGAAAATTGTATTCATATATTGTCCTTCTTCGTATTTTATAGTAAAGATCATAGCCGACAGACCATGCACAAGAAGGGATGGAAATCCTGGATATTGCAGGAGACCTTGCGAATGTCCAAACATGATTCCACTACAAAGAGCATGGAAAGCAAATAATTTGACACCTCAGCAATCAACGGATATTCGTAATTCTGGTAGCTCCAACTGTACTAAAGTGAGAAAGCATTTTGTGAAAACATCTGAATAGATATAATATTTATACTTTTCCACTTTACGTTTTCAGAATCAAATTTGCTGTGCATATCAAAACGAAAGAGAAGGGATAAAACAATTGCTGGATCAGAAGGAGTGTGGTTCCTTTGGAATTACCAAAATTTTTGGAGGCCACACAATCCCTTTAATGTCAAGGCCCTGGTTGGCCCTTCTTAACATGTATGATTCCAAAGAAAAAACCACTGGATTTCACTGTGGCGGCACTTTAATTCATAAACGTGAGTTAAGATCGACAATAATGTTTAATTTGATCACCAAATAAAATGGAATATTTCAAATAGGATTCGTCCTGACCGCTGCCCACTGTTTCCACCATCTTACATTGTAAGTATATAAACTTCGATCTTCTGTGTAAGCTAAAAAAATAAAATGTATTTTTTATTTCAGAATATCAGTTCGTTTAGGAGAATACAATGTAAGCTCTGTACAAGACTGCCAATTTAAGAACGGTAAATGGAAATGTGCGCCACCCGTAGAAGATATTGAAGTTGACGAAATTTACACATACGATGTATTCAATGCATTTCAACAAATTAATGACATAGCATTAGTGAAACTGGCAAGAGACGTTGTATTTAATAGTAAGTGTTCGCTTGAAATATCCACAGTAAAATGATTCTTTATTTTAATCTCCTTAGTTCACATTAAGCCCATCTGTTTGCCCATAAATGAAACACTCCAACAACAAGTTACCGAAATTGACAAATTTATTATAACTGGCTGGGGCAAAACCGAGATATCAAACTCTTCAGATGTTCCATTGGAAGCACATATTTTAAAAGCGACGCCCTCGTGGTGTATACTTAAATTCAGATACTATCAGAAATCATCTCAACTGTGCGTTGGCCAAAAAGGTATTGATACGGGCAAAGGCGACTCTGGGGGTCCATTGGCAGATGTACGAATTTACCAGGGGGCTCAACGTTTTGTACAGTATGGTATTGTGAGTTACGGCTCTGATATAGGAGTCTACACAAATATAAGCATGTTTATGTCATGGATTGCCGATAAAATAGCTACCAACTATGTAGTTTGAAGAATTTGAAAACAGAATATATGACTAAATCCTAACCATGTGTAGTGTGAAGTTTTCTCTCAGTATATTTTGAACGACTCGTATTTGTTTCCTATATAGGCATTTTCTAAAGTGTGTGCTGTTTTTTCTGGATTTTCTTGCTTTGCACAGCTGACAAAACTTCCTGTTTAGTATGGTATTGTAAGTCACAGCTCTTGGGTAAATATAACTTTTTTGTATACATTTTCCGATGAGATTGCAGTTTAAATGAGTTATAAAGAATACATTGTATATACTTATTACTCTAGGCATAAATTTGATATAAAGCTCGATTAAAGGAGAAAATAAAAATTCCAAAACGAGTTGTGAGAACTGGCAACGTATGCAAATTCTACAACAAGAGTTCTAGATTACTAGAAAAGGAGGGTTCTCTCTGCAGAGGAAGTGTTTCGTTGTGGGATTCTTCCTGGTTGGGCCGCACTTTTTTATGGTCGCACTTTTTATGCCAATTGCAATGGCACGGACAACAATTACGCGCATTATCCTTTCCACGGATTCGAAGAAACAGACAGAGTGAGACAGGGATATATATATATATGAGACAGGGATATATATATATATATATAGAGCGAGGCAGAGAGTGAGAGACAAAGTCGAGTGATAACACGGCATTTGCTTAAACAAGCATAAATGCGAGTTGCTAAAAAAGAAGAAAACTTCTTGGCCATTTTAATTTGGCTAAGTAGCGCCAGTGACACTGACAGAGAGCAGGACGAGAGAGAAAGAGAGAGAGAGAGAGAGAGGGGGAGATTTAGAGAAAAGGTTGGGTAATACGTATACGAATGCGAATGCGGATAAAGATTGGGATAGGGACAGGGATAGGTATAGCCTTTCTGTAGGATGCAGAAAAAACGCTAATTTAATTTTAACTTTAGTGGCAGCTGAGCCAGGGCCATCCCCAACGTCTCCTCTTGGCCATCTTTGCTGCTGTCTTTGATTCCATTGTCAGCGTCTTTTGGCGCTATATGCTTGTGGCACACTTTTCGCAACGCATTAGCCACTCCCCGCCCAGCACTCTCCGCCCCCGAGTCAGGCGAAAGAGTAAACGTAAAATATTTGGCCATCGCAAGTGAACAGCGCTGATTGCGGCACTAAAACGAAACGAGTTCTTGGGCGACGATAAGACTCCGCTAGCGCCGAAGTCGGACCCTTTTCCTCCCTTGGTCCGGCATGCCTGGTCGACTTCACCTCCCTTTGTCGCGTCCCTATGCGATTTAATCACACCGAAGTTTGTCCATTTGCCGCTGGTCGTTTTTATTTCCTTTGTATACTCTTGCAAAGGGTATATTAATTTTGGCCAGAAGTTTGCAACGCATATAACGAGACATATCCATAAACTATATATGTATATTCTGAATCAACATCGACATTCATTTAGCTCTTTTTCCGCCTGTCTGTCTCTCAGTTTTAGAGCTACGATATCAAAATAAAATTGGATTTTTTGGTTCAATCACTCATAACTTTTGCAAAACTCATTTGTTTATACTCGGAAATGACTTTTTGATTACGGTATTGTGCCTTAAATAATTCTGCATTTCAAACTGTTTAAGAACTTTGATATTTTTGCACTTTTTCCATGCAACCCCCTTGTAAAAATTTCGAAAATTTTCAAAAATTTTACATTTCCATTTTATGCTTAAAATCAATTAAGATATTTATAATTAGCATAAAATTCTAATTTGCAGCTGATTCGGACACAAAATGTGTAAAGTATGCATATTTTTATCGATATTCCAGGGTTGCTTTTCCTCTTTCACATCGCTTGTTGTGAAAAATAGAGTTTTTTTTTTATCTTTTTCACATATAACTTTGTCAAAAATCATTTGATTTTTTAAACATGGTATTGTGCCTTAAATAATTCTGCATTTCAATTTAAACGATTTGGGCACCTCGATTTTTTCGACTTTTTTCTTACAACTCTTACAAAGTGTATCGATTTTCAGGGTTGTAAATTATTTTATTGTTAAAAATTGTTATGAATGTAACTGTACATGAGAAATCTCTTCAAGGGTATATAATCTTCCGCGTGCCGAAGGTAGATTTGCATTTTCCCTTTATCCATTTCGCTGTGCCATCAAGTGTAGCGTATGACCAAGTCGGCTTGAGACGAAGGGCACGCTATGCCGCTTTCGGAGTCAATCTTATTGGGCAAAGTTTGTAAGTGGCTTTAAGGCAGTTGGCACCTTGGGTCACCCACAGTTCGGGCCTGACAATCGACGGCAATTTGCCCCGGTTGGCCCACTCACCACCCACCCATCTGGCAACATCATTGACCAAATTCGTATTCACAAAGCATCCGATAAGCATAACAGTTGTCGTCAAGTGAGCGTCGTCGTGCCGCCGGCACATACACCTTGAATCACAGTCAGCAGCAACAGCAGCAGCTGCAGCCAGAGACTGAAACAGAGATGGCGATAGAGATGGAGTTGATGGTGGGGATGGTAAACGTGGATGTGGACGTGGACGTGGTGGCTGAAGCTGCGACTGGGGGCGCAACAAATTGTCGCCAGCTGCCAACGACAATAAAACGCTTTACAATGTAACTAAGGCGACGACATGCCGATGCTGCAAATGAACCAGCTGAAGAATCGGAGAGATCTGGATATGGGTTTCTGCTGAGGCTTGGGCTACGAGCTATGAGCGTCCTCCACACGTGGCAATAATGTGCGAATCGACATTGCCAGCTACAATAAAAAAAAACCCATTTCATTTTCCCCATGGAGATGTTAACTTAGAAATTTAGCAATTAAAAATAATTTTATTGAAATCAGGCAAATCAAATCTCAGTTGCTTTTTCTTATCAATAAATTTAAATATAATACTTTGAAATTCGTTCATATAATTTAAATTTAGAATCATTGGCTTATAAAATAGCTGAGATTTGCGAGTTCAAACAGACCTAAGAAATACATATGAACAGACAGAGGCTCGAAAGATTCCACTTTTGATGCAGAAAAATAATATACATATTTATTGTGTTGTCATCCCCTTTCCAACTATATAATACATTGAAACAAAGTCATATATACCCTTTTTAAAATGTTAAAGGTGGAAGGGTATTGAAAATATAAAAAATTTCTAGCGATAAGAAATTGGAACCTTAAGCGTTCTGGAGAAATATAAATTAAATACGAGGGTCGTTTGATAAGTCCGTGACTTTTTGAATAAAATATATTTTTTTCGTCAAAGAAGCGTTTTATTTCTCAACATAATCTCCTTTTAGCTCTATACATTTAGTCCAATTTTTTTATTCCTTCCAAATAATAGGTTTTCTCAAGGCCCTCAAAATAGTCGTTTGTTTCTGTGATGACCTCTTCATTTGACCCGAATCTCTTACCGCCGAGCCATTTCTTCATGTTTGGAAACAAAAAATAGTCACAGGGGGCTAAATCTGGAGAATATGCTGGATGGGGTAGCAGTTCGTAGCCCAATTTATGAAATTTTGCCATGCTGACTACACACGTGTGCACCCGTGCATTGTCCTGATGGAACAGCACTTTTTTTCGCCAAATGCGGTCGTTTCTGCTTCAAATCAATATCGAATCTGTCCAAAAGCTCTGAATAATATTCGCCGGTGATCGTTTTACCCTTTTCAAGGTAATCGATGTGAATGATACCTTGTGCA
The DNA here is from genome assembly GCA_018904105.1 of Zaprionus tsacasi. Classification (NCBI taxonomy): domain Eukaryota; kingdom Metazoa; phylum Arthropoda; class Insecta; order Diptera; family Drosophilidae; genus Zaprionus; species Zaprionus tsacasi. The sequence continues at coordinate 10,646,708 of JAEIFR010000295.1, forward strand.
TCCCAAAAAACTGTGGCCATGACCTTGTTGGCCGACAGACCCACCTTGGCCTTCTTTGGTGCACGTTCACCCGGAGAAACCCACTGTCTTGATTGTTCTTTGGTCTCTGGTGTGGTGTGGTGGATCCATGTTTCGTCTACGGTAACGAAACGGCGCAAAAATTCGTTTGGATTGCGGTTGAACATCGCCAAACACTCCTTTGAAATGGTCACACGGTTGCGCTTATGGTCGTGTGTGAGCAATCGCGGCACCCATCGCGCGGAAAGCTTTTTCATGTCCAAATATTCATGTAAAATGTGATGTACCCGTTCAGTTGAGATGCCTACAGCCTCAGCTACCTCACGCACTTTCATTCTCCGATCATCCAATATCATTCCATGGATTTTGTCGACGATTTCTGGCATGACGACCTCTTTTGGGCGACCTGAACGTTCGGCATCACTTGTACTGGTACGACCACAACGGAACTCAGTAAACCATTTCTTAACCATTGAAATTGATGGTGCAGAGTCCCCATAATATTTATCAAGTCTTTCCTTGGTTTCGGTGATGGATTTTTACGCAAAAATAATGCTTAATTAGCACACGAAATTCACTTTTTTCCATTTTCGTTAAAATTCACGAGATCGTCTGCTTTCAATGCCTATAAAACGCAAACCAAAAAACGCAGCTTTCTCAAAATTTTACAGTCAGCTGTTAATCGATAACTGCTGACAGGAGCAGTGTTGTATTTAGAGCAGGTGCGCGGCAAATACAAAAAGTCACGGACTTATCAAACGACCCTCGTATATTAATAGAAATATTTAAATAAAAAGCCTGATAAATAATACACGTGCCCGTGACTTCTGAAATTCCCATTACACATAATCATTCATAAATATATACAAACCTACATAATAAACTGTACCTTTTATATTCAGATCTGAAAATTCATTTATTACGAGATTTATTATAGTAATAATAATTTAAATCGGACCCACCCTATTTAAATGAAATACCTTATCAAACTTTAATTAAATGTGAATAGAATGTATGCGAAACTATTCATTAAGTTTTTATATATCAGTTGCACTCTCAGCTCTGCCTTCTTACGTCTTCAATAAAACTACAGTTCCTTCAACAACTATGTATAATATATAATTATTATTCTTGTTATTTTGTGTAAAGTTATATCAATTCATAATTCCAAGAATTTATAAATATGTATGTATATATTATTATATTATGTTATATATTTGTTGGTCTTTTATCATTTTACAAATATAAATACTAAATATACATACATGTACAACATACATACCATATCATTGAATTAATTATAAAGTAAAATTAGGAAACGCAGCTATCTCGAATTGGATAGTCCCTGCAGAGTATTATACTATCTAAGGATTTCACAGCTCATAACAATGGAAAATAGTTTATTTACACATATTAAACCCGGAATTATAATATATTATTATTATGCAATCATATATTCTGTATTTAACAGATTATTAATACATAGGCAGCATCCAATAAAAAAATAATAAAAAAATAAATTAATGGTCGAAAATGGTATAAATTGCGCTGTTGAATCGGACCCAAGCTCAGTGTGTGTTGTGATGTCAAACGGAATGTATCAAAAATCCATTTTTTGCTTAGCATTATGTTTGGCTATAGCTATTCAGCTTTCATCGGCTGAAAATAATGGTATACTCAACAATGTATTTTATTTTGATAACTATATTCACATTGCATTTCTACAAAAGCGAGGGACCTTACGGATCATCCATGCACAAGAAGAGATGGAAATCCTGGATATTGCATGAGAGCTAGCAAATGTCCACAAATGATACCACTACTAAAAGCACGGAAAGCAAATATTTTAACACCTCAGCAAAGAACGTATATTCATAATTCCGGTACATGTACAAATGTGAGACAACATTTTCTGACATAACATCTGCAAAGATATACCATATATTCATTTTCCGTTTACAGCGCAAAGAAATGTGTTGTGAATATCGAGAAGAAGAAAAATACCAAGAAGAACAAGGCTTAAAACATTTGCTGGATCAGGAATGTGGTCTTTGGGGAACTTCCAAAGTTTTCGGAGGCAGTGAAATTGTGTTAATGACAAGACCATGGATGGCTCTTCTTGAATTTAAAATCGATGAAAACGTTACTGATTTTCTTTGTGGTGGCACATTAATACACAAACGTAAGTTGAAACCACATAATAATTTTTCAGTTCGATCTCGAAATAAAATGGAATCTTTAAAATAGGATTCGTGCTTACCGCTGCGCATTGCTTCATAAAGTACCCATTGTAAGTATAAAAAGACAAAATGGCAACATTAGTTTAGTCTTGAAATATTTGAAATCTCGGCTTAAAAATAAAATCAACTCTTGATTACAGGGTATCAATTCGATTGGGCGAACACCAGATAAGCTCGCTAGAAGACTGTCGATTTGTTAAGGGAAGAAAGAGATGTGCCCCACCTGTTGAAAATATGAATTTTGAAAGCGTTTTCATTCACGAAGGATTCAAGAATCATTTAAACGATATTGCGTTAGTGAAACTGTCAGCAGACGTAGAGTTTAAAGGTGAATATCCATCTCCTTTTAAATATCCATATTCTATTAAATAATTCATGATTTATTATTATTATTATTATTATCCGCAGATCACATAAAGCCCATCTGTTTGCCCGTTACCGAAGCACTGCAACAAAAAGTTACAAACATTACTGACTTTAAAGTAACTGGCTGGGGAAGAAACGAAATTTCAATCCATTCTGATGTTCCGTTGGAAGCATTAGTCAAATCACAGAATGCCTCTGAATGTGAGAGGATATCAAATGCAGAAATAAGATCCACTCAACTGTGCGTAGGCCAAAGGGGTAGTGACTCGTGCAATGGCGATTCTGGTGGTCCATTGTCAGATATACAATATTTTAAGGAGCTTCAACGTTTTATACAGTACGGTATTGTAAGTTACGGTTCCAAATTTTGTGGTAACGGTTCTCCAGGAGTCTACACGAGTGTGAGCAAGTTTATACCTTGGATTGCCGACAAAATAGCTACCAAGCTATAAAATTTTGTTATCAAGAATACAGAATGATAAATTTGAGTCAACTTTTACATGATTTTCCTGAAAAAAAACGTACATTATCACAAATTCATCTGTTTTGGTTTAGGGTCAAAAATACATTTCTTCTTGTAAAAGCTCCGAACTTTAAGGGTTTCTCAGTAAAATGAAATTAATTATAAAACTCAATAAACATCTATGTATTGGTATGTATTGTACGTATTAATTTATATATAAGTGCTCGCTTATCACAATACTTATATACGTTCATACAACAATATGGTGGATACACATAAAATAAATAAAATGAATAAATGAATAAAAAACACAGTCGGCTCACACGAATTGTATACACCCTACAAAAAATAATTATAATAAAAAGTAGTTTATTTCCATATTATTCCTGTCTTTATAATATAAAATCATAATTAAAATATATATATGTAAATGTTGCAAAGTGTGCATTTTATCCGTGCTAGGCAAAACATGATCTGCATATAACATTTTTTCAAAACTTTAGTTGTAATCAATAAATGAATAATACCCATTGATATGGTATATAAAGCGCTGTTGAATCGGACCCAAGCTCAGTGTGTGTTTTGATGTCAAACGGAATGTATCACAAATCCATTTGTTGCTTAGCATTGTGTTTGGCTATAGCTATTCAGCTTTCATCGGCTGAAAATAATGGTAAGCTAAACAATATATTTTATTTTGATAACTATATTCACATTGCATTTCTGCAAAAGCGAGGGACATTACGGATCATCCATGCACAAGAAGAGATGGAAATCCTGGATATTGCAGGAGACCTAGCAAGTGTCCACAAATGATACCACTACTAAGAGCACGGAAAGCAAATAATTTGACACCTCAGCAATCAACGGATATTCGTAATTCTGGTAGCTCCAACTGTACAAATGTGAGACAACATTTTCTGACATAACATCTGCAAAGATATACCATATATTCTATATTCACTTTCCGTTTATAGCGCAAAGAAATTTGTTGTGAATCTCGAGAACAAGAAAAATACCAAGAAGAACAAGGCTTAGAAGATTTGCTGGATCAGGAATGTGGTCTTTGGGGAACTGTCAAAGTTTTCGGAGGCAGTGAAATTGTGTTAATGTCAAGACCATGGATGGCCCTTCTCATGTTTAAGGATCTTTTCGGTCGAAAAGAGTTCACATGTGGTGGCACACTTATACATAAACGTATGTTTACATTCGAAAATTGACGCCCAATTTGATTTTTAATTGAAATATAATATTTTTTACAGGATTCGTGCTTACTGCCGCCCATTGTTTCGATAATAAAGAACTGTAAGTGTTAAAACAGATGTATCAAGCTGAAAAATTAAATTGTTTCTTTCTACCATTTAGCATATCAGTCCGTTTGGGCGAACACAATGTGACCTCTGTACAAGACTGTCTATTTCTTAGGGGTCGCTATAGATGTGCCCCACCTGTTGAAAATATTCCCGTTAACTCCTATTTCGTTCACGAAGGGTTCAAGAATCATTTAAACGATATTGCGTTAGTGAAACTGTCAGCAGACGTAGAGTTTAAAAGTGAATATCCATTTATTTATAATATTCATATTCTATAAAATAATTCATGATTTTGTATATTATCCGCAGAACACATAAGGCCCATCTGTCTGCCCGTTACCGAAGCACTGCAACAAGATGTTACAGACATTACTGACTTTAAAGTAACTGGCTGGGGAAGAAGCGAGAATTCGTCCCATTCTAATGTTCCCTTAGAAGCATCAATCAGACAACAGCATGCCAGTGTATGTCAGAAGGCATTTAACCAGGAAATAAGATCCACTCAATTATGCGTAGGCCAAGAGGGTAAAGACTCTTGCAATGGCGATTCTGGAGGTCCATTGGTAGATGTAAGATATTATCAGGAGACTCAACGCTTTGTACAGTACGGTATTGTGAGTTACGGTTCTAGAAATTGTGCACAAGGTGATCCAGGAGTCTACACGAGTGTAAGCAAGTTTATACCTTGGATTGCTAATATAATAGCTTCAAACTCTGGAGATTGAAGAATTTGGAAACATAAAATACTACTAAAGCCGTTCATGAATTGCTTAGTTTTCTCTGGGTACTGGGTATATATATTTCTTTCTATTGTTTTCTGGATTTCCATGCTTTGCTTAGGTTGGGAGAAACTTGACTTATAGTCTCTTGGGAGGAGTGCACTGAACTCTTGACGCTGGCGATGCTATAAATAGGATTACATTGGTGCAGTCAGTCACACCCTGTGCTGTCTGTCTGCCTAGTTCCGTTGCGGTTGCTTCTCATCCTGCATCTGGCACTTCCTATGGTGCTATAAATATACTCTCAATGCGCCCCAATCTGCCACGCGACACGTCAGCTGATGCGCACACATGGAGAATTAGAACAGATCGGATAAGACTTACGCTCTGGCTTGCGGCAGTGCAGTGCGCAGCGTCATGGAGTCGAGAGGTGCCCCCCCAATTCTTCCAACCTATGCGCAATCCTGGTACGTAGCCACAAAGATATAGATATATAATAATAATATCAATGTGTGTTCTGCAATTTGGTGTCGCTATCGCTTACAGTGCCTGTGAAAATGATTCACCCAAGGATCTCTCGCTCTGTCACACACTATTTCCGCAACGAATACTTCAGGATGCGCCCGATCCAGCAATCATTCTCATCACATTGGCCGTGCTCATCGGTTCCTTTTGCCTGCTCAGTGGCTTCGTATTGCTCTGTGCGGTATCCAAGGCGTGGCAGGACGAAACATCTGAGGCCATACTCCTTATGGGTGAGTGTTACATGCCAGTCGTTGGATTAAAGTATCCACTATCTCTTTCTCTCTCTCTCTCTCTGTCTCTGTATCTGTCTGGCAGGCATTGGCCTCTTTATCACATCCCTTTCCTGCGTCACATGGAAGCTGACAAAGGCGCAGCGTCTGGCCCAACTGCAAGATATGACTACGGTTTAGTTTAAGTCAGCATTATTAAATATTTATATATCATTTCGCAAGTTTATTGCTTCATTAAATTTTATTTAATCATTAAGAAATGTTCTTTCTTTGCATCAATATAATATAAGGCACATATAACAAGATTATATATTATTTCGCTTCATTCAATTTAAATTCTTTATTGAAAAAACCTTCTGGCCTTTCTAGCTATGATTGATTCTATGGAAATATCTTGAATATTTCAATGCGTTTTTAGCGTGTGAAAGAGATGGCACATTTCTGACCTGCAACTGAGCCCCGCAGGGACATGAACCTTTTTCTCCGACTACCTGTGACCGCTCTGAGAATTTAGCGCTCAGTTTGTTCGTAGCTCTCGTCGCGAAAATGCCGCAAGTAAAGCAGCTGCTGCAGCTATCGCAGCTATTGCAGCTGCCTCGTCGATTTCTAGCTAAAATCTCCCATATCTGTCAAACAACACGATTTCAGCGTTATTTCAGGTGAGTAGACCGGGTCCAAATGTATTTGCACAGTCTCAGTTTCATATACGTTCTCATTCATTCTCACAGATTCGTCGAGTGTTCATTATGCCCCATTTAAGACATCGCGAACTGGAAGTGGAACTAATCGAATCTAATTGCAAACAATATTGGTATTATTCGCACAATTGTGGCGACATTCTCCGCCAAGAACTCTGAGTCGGTAATAATTATTTAATTTTTGCGCAGCGTCTTGTCGGTCTTGTCGCGCGCAGAGTTTGGAATTCGTCTCACGTATTACTCGGATGCCAAAAAGCAAATGAGACGAAAACAAATTTGTACGACTGTCAAGTATTTGTTTGATACGAAATTGAGACACTGCTGCAGCTCAGTACATTGGGAATTTTCTCCAAGCTGTTCTGGGTAAAACACAGAGAGAGAGAGAGAGACCGATAATAACCCGATCCCCCGATTGCAATAAAAATCACTTGTTCGGCACTTAATTCGCTTAGTTCGGTTTCTACGTCGCAATCAGACAGTTCCAGTCGGATAATACTACCTACCATTTAGATATATCTGTAAAATGTTCGATTATCAACGCGCTCTGGAGATATTTTTACGCGGCATCGCACTAGCCAGTCTTCTGATCGTGATGAACGCCATTTACCAGCAGGACGACGATCCTGGCTCACACTATATACACCCTCGACGGGTCATGCAGTAGTTAGTGCATGCTCTACATAAACATACCATACACAGTTATTAATCCCCTTAGTATTTATAAAGTATGCAAAGAAATGCGTTAATGGGACTTTAGTTACCATAAACACGCAATTAATTTCGATTATACTTTGCATATTTGCTTTGTTTATTGGCCCCTTGAGTATTGATAAGACTTTTCTGGAATGTTAATAACCAAATAAAAATTATTTATTATATATATTTGTGTATGTGTTTTTTATACCCTTCGATCAGTGAAAATTTAAAAAAGATGGTATAATACTATATGTTTGCGAATTTAAAAAGCAGAAGAAGGCATGCCAAGCCCCACACTGTGTATACCTATATATGATCAGGATCAATGGCCGTATAGAATTATTATAAAATCCAGAGACACCATGCAATACGCAAATTAGATGTATATTAAATTTGCAAATATAGTTTCAATGTTTTTACTTTTTGTTTTAATATTTCGATAATGTTCTCTGCTATATCGATTGGTGCGTAGTCCCCTATAAGTTGATATTGATTATCTCGATATGAAACAAATAATATGTATGTATATTGTTGTAAGAACTTTGGGTTTTTCATGAAATACTGGATATTTCCACTGTGAATACTTTCTGCCGTCTACAAGATGCAAAATCTTCCCTAATCGCAACCTTTAAGATTTCTCCGTATTTTGCCTGATACGAGACTAGTTTGTTGTAATTCCCCATGTGCACGGTCGTGTGCCAGTTACAGAACTAGTTTTTAGATTACACTAAAGGCTAATTGCAGTTAGCATATTAATCTTATATGCAGATTAACTAGTCATACAGCGTGTCATTATCAGCGGGAAGCTCTGATGACTGGTTGGTTTTCGTTTCCGTATTAAAAAATGGATTTTCCTGCGAAGCTTATCCACAATCGGCTCACTTTGTTGACACAATTACTGTGAAATGTGTGTTTATGCCTTGTAGCAGCATTGGATACTCTCATTTATTTAATGATATAAAAATATACTTTAAATAAATTCTATATTATATATTATTGTTAGTGAACATTTTATATAAAAAATTCGAAGAGCGTAAGCCATTTGTAATCTCTTCGGAGAGTTCTTTCAACTGTCTCTTTAGGGCGACTGCTGTCACCTTATGATCGTTTCAAGGCCATAAAAAAGGCGGCTTAAACCGAAATTAGGGATGTCGAAAATATATAAAAATATCGATATATCGAATGATATTTTTTCAAATTATAATTTATATCCCGATATTGGTTTTGGCGATATATCAAATATCCGATATTTTTTTTGGGATATGTACCATATTATGTCTATATTAAAAGGCTTGTCAGCGCACGAAAGGTTTCAAAATAGCGAACTTAAATTATATCTAAGCTTGCAGCATTTATTTACATTAATTACATTAAGCATTTAACTAAGATTGAAATGAGCTTCATGTAGGCGCGAGGGTTTCCCGAAAAGTTGCAAAATGTGGTCTGCCCAAATTGCAAAGAGAGGGAAAACCAACTCTGTGTTTGCCGAATTTTCACTAAAAACTGGTGGGCGGTTTGTTTTTCATATTTTGTAAACTGTTTATTGTACTTTCAAGCACGCTCAGTAAAATTTCCAAGTTCGTTCCTGCACGGGCATGCCCGAAAAGCGCAAACATTGTAGGGTATCGTTTCAAGGCCATTACGTTATTTATTACGATACATATAACACGTAGCTAACGTTCATTCTTAAGGTTGTAGCCTTAGCTAAGCATTGGGCTGAGTCTTTGCTAGGCCAAATCACTAAGCAGAGAACACATAGAGGTCTCAAATAGCCTTAACATGGCTGCCAACGCTATGTCAATTTTCAGATACCATCGGGTGTCGCTTGCGCTCGGCTCCCTGTCGGTACGAGACACGAGGATCAACTCCGAAAACACAGCGAGATCAATTCAGTCGGACAACGACTGCGGAACGATGAGCACGGGTATTTTTCGATGCGCTTGTGCTGTCGTTTTAATGTATGCGTTATGTATGCACATGCTCGCATATGAAAGTATGCGTAGCTTCGACAGCGTTTGCCCTTCCTTTATTCCTTGCTTTGCAGCGTTGCCAATCTTCACTAGCTTGCTCGAATGTCAATTTGGGCAGCTCGCTGGATTTTCGATTTTGGTTGCGAGCTGGCTGCCCTTCTTATAACTAGGTACTTTTAAATTTCTAGGCAGAATGCGCAAACTAGGCACTTTTTGTGCAAAATATGCATAAGGGTATTGTGGCCGGCGATCTACCAGCGGTTTTGCACTTCCAATAGAAGGCAAAGCTGGTGCAACGCCAAGCGAGCGATCAGGAGCCCAGCAGAAAAGGAAAGTTCCTCTAAGTTCTAACGCTGAACGATGAAAATGTACCAGGCAAAGCAAAGCAAAACAATTCAAGGCCAAACAAACTGTGCGAATGCAGAAGAACAATGGAAGAGTGAGCACGCAATGGAAATATCCCATCGTGCATCTCACATTATGTAAACTGAATGAATTGCGTGAGCGAGAGAGCAACAATATATCCCATCGTGCATTTCACTCCAACAGCTGAAGGTAAGCTAAGCTACGCATACTTTTGACTTTTGCATGCGTGCACACTTATATTTGTGTGTGTGCATCCCGAAACATGTTGTTGTTGTCTGAGCAAGTGACTGGGACATTCGCGCTTATTGTTTTGTTTTTGTTTTCTATTATCTCCCGTTTTGTTTGTGTTCTCTGCTTAGTGCCTCTATGTGTTCTCTGCTTAGTGATTATACGTCGCTTTCGTTCAAAAGGTTGTAGCCTTAGCTAATCATTGGTTTGAGGTTTCGCTCGGCTACCGGTTTCATTTTTGTTCGCTAGATGTCGCAACAATGTCGATGACACTTGCCAATTGGCGCTTTGCTGCTGTGACATCTATTATCTAGATGGCGCTCTGGTTAAGTACTTTGCATCTAGATGGCGCGACACTATCTGTGTACTTTTGCTTAATGACACCCTGTGCTGGAGATGCTATTGACTCATAGATGACGCTGTGTGTTACTAGCTTGCACTTGGTAGATGTCGCTGTTCTATAGTTCCCTTAGCAGCCGCTGCACAGAGACAGGCTTCGCTTGCAAGCCAATAGAAGGCGTCAATTTAAATTTCAAGATTGTAAATCATGCTTTAAGTGTATGGTACGAGGGTCGTTTGATAAGTCCGTGACTTTTTGAATAAAATATATTTTTTTCGTCAAAGAAGCGTTTTATTTCTCAACATAATCTCCTTTTAGCTCTATACATTTAGTCCAGCGTTTTTCCAATTTTTTTATTCCTTCCAAATAATAGGTTTTCTCAAGGCCCTCAAAATAGTCGTTTGTTTCTGTGATGACCTCTTCATTTGACCCGAATCTCTTACCGCCGAGCCATTTCTTCATGTTTGGAAACAAAAAATAGTCACAGGGGGCTAAATCTGGAGAATATGCTGGATGGGGTAGCAGTTCGTAGCCCAATTTATGAAATTTTGCCATGCTGACTACACACGTGTGCACCCGTGCATTGTCCTGATGGAACAGCACTTTTTTTTCGCCAAATGCGGTCGTTTCTGCTTCAAATCAATATCGAATCTGTCCAAAAGCTCTGAATAATATTCGCCGGTGATCGTTTTACCCTTTTCAAGGTAATCGATGTGAATGATACCTTGTGCATCCCAAAAAACTGTGGCCATGACCTTGTTGGCCGACAGACCCACCTTGGCCTTCTTTGGTGCACGTTCACCCGGAGAAACCCACTGTCTTGATTGTTCTTTGGTCTCTGGTGTGGTGTGGTGGATCCATGTTTCGTCTACGGTAACGAAACGGCGCAAAAATTCGTTTGGATTGCGGTTGAACATCGCCAAACACTCCTTTGAAATGGTCACACGGTTGCGCTTATGGTCGTGTGTGAGCAATCGCGGCACCCATCGCGCGGAAAGCTTTTTCATGTCCAAATATTCATGTAAAATGTGATGTACCCGTTCAGTTGAGATGCCTACAGCCTCAGCTACCTCACGCACTTTCATTCTCCGATCATCCAATATCATTCCATGGATTTTGTCGACGATTTCTGGCATGACGACCTCTTTTGGGCGACCTGAACGTTCGGCATCACTTGTACTGGTACGACCACAACGGAACTCAGTAAACCATTTCTTAACCATTGAAATTGATGGTGCAGAGTCCCCATAATATTTATCAAGTCTTTCCTTGGTTTCGGTGATGGATTTTTTACGCAAAAAATAATGCTTAATTAGCACACGAAATTCACTTTTTTCCATTTTCGTTAAAATTCACGAGATCGTCTGCTTTCAATGCCTATAAAACGCAAACCAAAAAACGCAGCTTTCTCAAAATTTTACAGTCAGCTGTTAATCGATAACTGCTGACAGGAGCAGTGTTGTATTTAGAGCAGGTGCGCGGCAAATACAAAAAGTCACGGACTTATCGAACGACCCTCGTATATATCTTTTGTGGTTTATTAAATGACTTTGTAATTAGAAGCTAAACACGATAAAACAGTCGATTACAAATTGATGTAAATAATTCTATATAATAAGTTCTGCTTATAGTACTAATCAGCTATGTAGATCGAACAACATATACCCAGCATATTAGGTTAAGTATCTGTTATGGGGGTATGGTACTATATACAAAGAGTACAAAAGGAATTCAGTGTTTATGGCAACAACGACTTGTCTCGTTCACTTGTTGAAATTCTCAATCTGTTGAAGCACCCAACTGCGTGATGCCGCCTGGCTAAGATGCGGGGGACACAGGATTGCGCCCGGATGCTGCTGCAATAGCAGCTGCTGCAGTGCAGCCTTCGTCGGCTTGGGTGCTATACGTGGCGGTGGCGGCGATGTCGGTTGCGACGTCGGCGGTGGCGGAGGCGGGCTGCGAGGTCGCTTCAGCTCGTAGTCCACGCTGCGTTTCTCATTGTTGTCATCGCTGTAGATGGCCGAATCCCGAAAATCATTCTCCAAACTATCCTCCACATGCTGCTCATATTCGAAACTGGACGTGGCCAGTTCGCTGGCTGACCGCTTGCGCTGCTGCTCGCACATGCTGTCGCTTGACGTGCACGAGGACGAGGTGAGCGAGAAGACCGAGTCCCGCTGCAGCGATGCCTCCGAGCTGGCTATGATGCTGAACAATGTTTTGGGATCGGCATAATCCACATGGGCCATACGCTCGCCGACCGCCTCGCTGCCCTGGCGATGCAGTATGCTCTGGCGGCACATTTCGGACACGTCGGAGACACGACGCTCCGGCGGTCGATTGCTGCGTCCGAAGGCCATGCTCAGATTATCGATGGATTTAAGGGCACGCGGCAGCAATGAGATCTCCGAGTGACTAACGTTCTCCAGCGTTGTGCCCTTGTCGATGTTGCCATTGCCACCGCCGCTGCCGCTGCTCAGCAGACGCTTCACTAGGTTCTTTGGTATGGGGCGTGCGTAGAGCGCATCCTCGTTGGAGTCGAAGCTCAGATTGATCACTGTCGTCTGGCTGTCGCGTTTGACTGTTGAACCCGAACTGGACTCGGAGCTGCTGCTGTCCCGCTGCTGCTGCTGTTGCTGCTGCACTGCATCCTCGCCGACACGCTGCAGCACGCCATCGGGGGAGTAGACCAGGGTAACATAATCGGATTCGGGACGCGGCGCTGGTGGACGCTTCTCACGTGGCTTAAAGTATTGCACGGACTTGGCACGACCCAGCACGGGTGAGAACTTGTACGGCACATGAACATTGCGCAGCAGCGTCTCATAGATGGGCTCTGGCTCGGGCTCCGCGAGCGCGGCCTGACGCTTCTCCTGCTCCGCCTCCAGTGGCGGTGGTGAACGTGAGGGTGGACGTGGCGGTAACGGTGGCGGCGTCTCCTGGGTGGGACTCAACGTTTGATTGCTGTCGCGACGTTGCTTCTGTGCCTTGTTCTTGTTGTAGATCCGCTCGAATTCCTTGTTATTCTTCAGCAGATCCAGAACAATCTCAGCATCCCGTTTAGACTTCTCAGCCGGAGATAGCAGCAACGTGGCCTGCTCCTCCTGCGCTTGCTCCGATGCTGCTGCTGCTGATGCTGTTGTTGTTGTGGTTGAAGGCGCCTCCTGTGCCTCCTCGGCCAGCTCAAGATCCTCTGTGGACTCGGTGATCTTCAGCACGGTGCTATCGAATTCACTGAGATCCATGTAGAACTTGGAGCAACTCTCCTTGCGGCTGCAGCGTTGCTTCTTCAACGTTGCAATACGCTTGGGCATCGTCTTGTGATTGTATTGCTTGACCTCAAAGAAGCCTTTGCCCTTGACCTTGCGCTCACTCAGGTCCGGCTTGCTGCCACGCAGCGAGGCGGTACTATCCTCATCTGGCTGCTCGTCCAGACTGATGCGTGGTACCGATTTGCTGCGCTCCTTGAGCGCTTTGTAACTGAACACGGGACTCTGCGATTTGGTGCGACTGGAGCGTAGCAGGCAAAGACACTGCTCCGCATCCGCGCTGCACTTGCAGTGCTGCTGCTCCTTGCCGGACTTGAGCTCCGCCTGCTCTCGTTCCCGTTCCCGCTCCCGCTTGCCAGCGCCGCTGCGATAACGCACTGCAGCCGCCAACTTCTGCAGCGCCGTGTCGTCCAGACTGTTGTTGCGCGACAGCGGTTTCGTTGGCTTCATGGCGGCCGGAGACTGCTCCTCATCGGGTTGCTCCAGCGACTCATTGAAGCTATCGAAGGAGCTGGAATTGGTGATGGTTTTGCGCTTGAACTTCGAGTTGCGCTGTCGTATCTCGCTGCGTCGACAGGCGTTGCGTCGCTCCAGATACGTTGGCGTTGAGTTGCTGCCTGAGTGCAGGCTCCACTTGCTCCAAGTACTACGATCGGGAGTGCGATCTAAGAGAGAGAGAGAGAGAGAAAGGGTTATTAGACACACTGCTTCCATCTGCATGTGTTCATGCGGTAGACAAGACAAGCGAATGCGGAATGAGCGCGAGGAGGAGAAGAACAGAGATCACACTGTGGACAAGCACCAGAGGCACACCCGGAGCAACTGCAGCAGTTGTGGCTAATGGGTATATACATAATATGCGTGTGTATGTGTGTGTGTGTATGTGTAGGTGGCACATGCAGGAGGCAAATGAGACGAGCTGGGAGAGGCGCCTGTTAAGCTTGAGAGTTTTCAGCAGCTTTTCTGCAACTTTTTATACCCGCTACTCATGGAGTAGAAGGGTATTATAACTTTGTTCAAACCGAAAATGTATGTAACAGGCAGAAGGAGACATCTCCGACCACATAAAGTATACATATTCTGAATCAGTATCAACAGCCGAGTCGATATAGCCATGTCCGTCTGTCCGTCTGTCCGTCTGTCCGTCTGTCCGTCTGTCTGTCCGTCCGTCCGTGTGAACACCTGGATCTCAGCTGTTATAAGAGCTAGAGCTACCAAATTTTGTAACAATATGTGTTGTTACTGCACGCTTATCAAGTTTATTTTAGATTTTTGCCACGCCTCCACCCGCCCCTATAAATTGAAAAAAATTGGACTACAACTGCAATATTAGCTCTACAGTAACAGTTTTTTATATACGTCATAAATACCATATTGCGGACGTTTCGTGAAAATTTCAGTAAGATTGGACTATAAATATGGAAGATATTAAAGAAATAGTAGTGCCATGTGACCACGTGTTTTGTCAGTTTTATTATGTTAGATATGCAAAATATGCAGGTTCAACTCCGGCGGCAAGCACTTTTTTTTCAATTATATGTACTAAAGTTATTTGCACTGATCATTATTGCAATTTTATAGTAGATACATAGAAGGCGCAGTGGCCGAGTGGATGTGGTCGTTGACTGTAAAGCGAATGGGTACGGGTTCGAATCCTTCTCGGTCCGGTTCGATTCTAGTGGTTTTTTTGAAATTTTCTTTTTTTTTTAATATAAAATATTTTAAGTTTAGTATTTAATGCATTTGATTAAAAGGAATTTTATGGGAAGTAAGTTGGTATTAGTTTTTGTCTTGTACGACAAGCTGAATAGTCTCATAATGCAACTTTGCCGGTCCAAATAATAATGTGCTAATGGCGGAGAGGTTATAGTTGCAAACTACGTTTAACAAGCTTTGTGAGGTTCCACGGTTCGAATCCCATTAGGGGCATAATTTTTTTATTTATTTTTTTTTTTTTATTTTAGCATATTGCTACATGTTCTTTTAAAATCGATGATAACGATAAGGCGAGTTAGAAAAACAAATTTGAGACTGTGAGATGTGTTTTTTCGCAATGTTGTAGCGGGTATACCACAGTCGGGCGCGCTCGACTGTAGCCTTTCCGACTTGTTTTTTTTTATATGCGCTATAAGAATGTTAAAAAATCTTATACTGGTTTATTTAGCAGCTTTTTTTAATACTTAAGAGTCCCGTATACTGTTATTTACAATTACTAAACTTTCGCAGAACTTTCAACAGCTTTTCCAGTTCTTCAAGATCCTCTTCTACCTTATAGTTGTTATGGCAACATTCCATACA
The DNA here is from genome assembly GCA_018904105.1 of Zaprionus tsacasi. NCBI lineage: Eukaryota > Metazoa > Arthropoda > Insecta > Diptera > Drosophilidae > Zaprionus > Zaprionus tsacasi. The sequence goes on from JAEIFR010000295.1 coordinate 10,662,447, forward strand.
TTGTTTTAGCTGAAGATCAAGTAAGCTCTTGAAAAGGTTTCACTTTAGCTCTCGTAGTGCTTTCAGCAGCTTTTTCAAGGCTTTATTATTCTCTAAAAATGAACTCATCCGTAAAATATCGAAATAAAAATCGAGATGATAGGCGCACAAGGACAGCCAGGAAGGAATCCCAAATGGATCCAACGCTGATCAACTTCCAAAAGCTCTTTGTGCTCACTCAACTGTGTGGCCTGGTGATGATCTTGCTCATGGTCATCTGGATTTACCAGCACCTTGGCGGCCTGAGCCTCAACCAGGATCAGCATCCCAATCAGCATTTCAACTGGCATCCTCTCTTCATGACCATCGGTTTTATCTATCTGTATGGCGATTCGATTATGACATATCGTGGCTATCGCTACATCCCCAAGAACACGCTGAAGCTCATCCACGCTGTCATCCATCTGGTCGCCTTGGTGCTAACATTGATTGCCTTGAAGGTGGTCTTCGATACGTCCCAACCAAAAATGTACTCGCTGCACTCGTGGCTGGGCTTGTCCGCTGTGATCATCTTTTGTCTGCAGTATGTGGCCGGTTTCTTGGCCTATTTGTCACCGGGTATGAGGATTGGGTACAAGCAGGCACTGATGCCGTATCACATCTATTTCGGAATCTTTGGCTTTGTCTTGGCCATTGCCAGTGCTCTCATGGGACTCACGGAGAAGGCCATCTATACGCTGGGCTCCGACTATTCCCAGCTGTCCGCTGCAGCGGTTCTACCCAATCTAATTGGAGTGTTCTACGTAGTATTTGGCGGTCTTGTTGTCTACCTAATCACGGAATCATCATACAAGCGTATGCCCCTGCCGGAGGACTAAGGGAGCAGCTCATCTCAATTAAAAAAAAAAAACAACCCTAATATGCATGTAATAATATAAAATATGTAGATTGGCCCAACTCTTGTAGACTTTATCGATAACTAAGGGATTTATCATGCTGCAAGTGTCATTTTTGGCAAGTGTCCTTAAGTGAGGTTAGAGTTTCGGTTTAGTAACTGATGGAACTGTGTGTGTGTGGGGTATATGGATGCGGTTAGAATGCGTGCATGCTGTGGCAACACTACCAAGTGTGCAGCAATAAGCCAATTATTAGAACACAAGCCAAAAATATCGAATTGAAACGATAACTCAAGATACTAGAGATACTTACTAGGCTGAGAGACCGGAAATTTCAGTTTTAGAGAGAGTATTTATTTAATTAGTCTACGCCAGCAAAGCCACAAAATACCAGATAATAATGTTTTACTACATACGATTACGATTACAATTATAGTTATTACCGATAACAATGAACGCTTTGCGATAACGATAGCGATTAGCGGTTGAACAGTTACAAATCATTGTTAAATTTTGCGGTTGTTTTTAATCGTTTATAATATATATATATATATTGTTTTCTTTTTCTTTTTGTGAGGTTGGTTTGGCAGGGGGATAGAGGGGAATTTAGGAAGTAGTAGCGCTTAGTTCAGTCTCTGGTGTTTAGCCTTTAGGGAACGCCTTAAAAACTAATTAAAGTTTTCTTGATTTCTTGTTTGGTTTGGGTGGTTTAGTTTTAGAATGCATCACTGGTAGTACTACAACGGTAAACATATAGCAAAATAGAATAGAGATATAAATTCATATATATATATATAGATAATAATAGTAATAATACTTAAGAAATAAAAAAAACAAATGAATACTTAGTTAGTCACAACGAAAATCACCATAACCAATTAAATCGGGCACCAAAACACATCAATTTTATAGCAAGTACAGTTGTGCATACAAAACATGTGCAATTAAAATCGCACACACATACACAGACAGACAGACACATAAATCAACTTGTCAAAAAAATGAAAGATATGGCACGATCTTGAGCCAAAAGCTACCGGTACTGAAAGTAAGAAAAAAAAAAAAAAACTAAACAGTCAGGCTTCCCTTTACCTAGTTTGAGGTTATGTCACATGCGCTGCACTGCGAGAAATGGTTTTAAAATTTGCTTGCATTAATTTAAACTTTTATTTATATTGTTGATTAGTTTATAAAACAATTTTGTGGTTTAAAAACAATTGATATACTTTACACTACTGTCTATATTTTATTTTTAAAAGTATAAGCTAGAAATCTTTGTGTAGATTTAGAATATTGATCAAAGTCTTTTAACTCTTATATATATATATTTTTAAATTATTTCTGACAGTGTAGTCTATCGCCCGCATACTGCACTTCATCATTCAATCCTTTCAAAATTGTTATGTGTTTTGGTCGCCCTCAACGAACTAAGGCAAAACAGATAAACAAACAAACAAACAGACAGAGACAGCAATACAGCAAACAAATAGACAGAGACAGCAACAACAACGTGAAGAGCACACACACTTATTGCCGACAGACAGAGAGGGATATATAGAGAGAAAGAGAGAGAGCGAGGGGAGACTCACCTTCCTCGTTGCCCAGCTGGTAGACAAGCTCCTTGGCGCGCGTGGGTATATCGAGCTCCTCGAGCATGACACCTTTAATGTGCTGCGTCCAGATGCGCTTCTGGTCACGATTTCTGGCCGTCAATTTGATTTGGTTGCGCGGCTCATCGAAGGGAATGACATAGAAGCTGGTTGGCTCCCCAGGCAGATGCTCGCTCAGCATCAGGTTCTTTTGCTGCAGAGACAGAGACAGAGATGGAGTGAGAGAAAGGGAGAGATGGAGTGAGAGCGGCATAGATTGTGTGGGTTGTTGCAACTTACAGTTATGAGGCTCTTGAACTGCAGCCGACCGTCCTCCTTCTGCTTCGTGATGATCAACATGGTCTCGAAGAGCAGCACCTGACGCGGCTTGTTGTGCTGCTCCATCAGCAGCCCCTCGTGCCGCAGCTCACGCAGCACACTCAAATCTGTAGCAAGAGAGAGAGAGAGAGAGAGAGAGAGGTGAGTAAGCACACTTGACTACCCTGTTCCTGGTATAGTACACTACCTGGTCCCATCCAGCCATCCAGTATGCCCGAGAGCTCCTTCACGCGGCTCTGCTGCTCCTGCTTGCGTTTCACCTGATCAATATTGTGTGCCACCTGTCGCATTATGGCATAGGCCTCTGCCACCTCCTTGACATCGCAGTGCTTGCGCAGGCTCTACAGGAAGACGAAGAAGAAGAGATAACCGATGGCATCTTTTCACTTGTTGCAGGGTAACTTACGTCGAGCAGCAGATGATACTTGAGTATGCGCTGCACTGGCTTCAGCAGATACGATCCCAGTGGCAGGCGATGCTGCAGCAGCTTCTGCGTGGAGGCGAGCAATGAATTTGTGTGCTTCGCCTGCAGCAGCTTGGTCAGCAGCGAAATGGCTTCCGGGTAGCTTGTGCTGTAAACGGAGGGAATGGGGTAAAAACAAAAAGAGAAAACAATAAAACAAATGATTTATGGCTGCCAAAAAACAAAGAAGAGATCTCTCTCTCTGTCTCTCTTTCCTCTCTCTCTCCCTCTCTGAGTTGAGCTCTTCATCAGGCAAGCAACGAAATTTGAATTTAAAATCAACCGTAGGAGTAGGAGGACGCTCATCCATCCCATCTCTCTCTCTCTCTCTCTCTCTCGGACTCGCAGTCTCTGTCATCTCATGATATATGCTCGCCTGTCAGCCGGGGCGACAAATCAAACTGCGACCATCAGCTCCAAATTGACAGCGACAGCGACGGCGACGGTGACAGCGATGGCTGAGCCAAATGTCATGGCGTTTAAATGGAACATGGAGCATGGCGTGCCTGGACTGCCAAGAGACGCCTAGACTCCTATTCCCATTCCCAAACCTATTTCCAGTTGAAGCCAAAATCAATGTTCGTGTCCCAATCGAGATCATTTTTTCTTTCTTCTTCTCTGTTTTTTTTTTTTTTGGTCAGTCCGTTAACCGTTCTTGGCCAAGCTATCTAAGATTTGGCAGACACGCCAAGCGGACAGAGAGAGAGAGAGAGGGAGGACGAGAAAGTTGGCTGGAAGACTCTAATAATAATAGCTACCCTCCTCCTGAAGGTAGCTGCTGTAGCCCTTGGCTAACTCTCTGGCAACTCTGTAGAGAAGTCTTTAATCTTTTAATATGTCAAGTGCCTTGAGCAGATCGAGAATTAATCGACCTATATTGCACTAATAGCTTCCACACTCCTAACCCAAGGAGCTTACCTGCTTCACGAGCTTGCCAGAGTTTTAAAAAGCAATTGAAATCAAGGTAGATAGTTCTAGCTATACTCTACTATATATTAACTTAGGATGACTATGATCTCTGCTATACCAGATGTTGGTGAGAGGCCTGAGAGACATATCTAGAAGATCTTTAGCTACGATCCTTTTCAAAATTCATCTACAGCAGCTATATGGCATGTCAGCTCTAACCTACATCAATGATTTCCTTCAGTTACGCTTCCTAATGAGTTGGCCAGGTAAACCCTTTAGATATATATACTAACTTGAATAGCTTTATGTTGCTACGATCTCCGCCAGGCATTTCTAGCTATACCAAATCTCAATGAAAGAGCCAGAGATGAAGATCTATCGCTACGATCCTTTTCAAAAGTCATCCACAGAAGCTATATGGAATTCTAGCTCCAATCTACATCAAGGATTGTCTTTAGTTACGCTTCCTAATAAGTTAGCCAGGTAAACCCTACACCTATACCAACTTAGATAGCTTCATGTCCGTCAGGCACTTCTAGCTCAACCAGATCTCAATGAGAGAGCCAGAGATCAAGATCGATAGCTACGATCCTTTTCAAAAATCATCCACAGAAGCTATATGGAATGCCAGCTCCAACCTACATCAAGGTTTGCCTTCAGTTACGCTTCCTAATGAGTTAGCTAGCTAAACCCTATAGCTAACTAGGATAGTTTAATGTTGCTACGATCTCTGCCAGGTACTTCTAGCTATCAAGATCTAGAGCTACGATCCTTTTAAAATGTAATCTACAGAAACTATATCGAATTTCAGCTCTAACCTACATCAAGGATTGCCTTCAGTTACGTTTCCTAATGGGTTAGCCACCTCAACCCTATAGCTATACTCACCAATAGGTTGTGTACACATCAAAACGTTCGCGCAAGTGTATAAAACATTTGGCTATCTTGCCCGGTTCCATGCCAGAGTTGATCAGTTGCTGCAGCAGCATCGAGTTGAATTCGTAAATCTCTTCAATGTTGGCAAAGAGTATTTGCAATTCGTCTAGGCGTAGACAGGCGCGCTCCTTCCAATCGTGCAGGTAGCTAAAAAAAAAGAGAGGAGGAGCAAGCAGAGCTCAATTAGCTGCCAAGAGCTGAGGGAAACCCGTCCGTCACTTACCCCTTGATAACCTGACCAAGATCCTCCACATAGCTGCGCTCCGAATCGACAATCTCAAGGCAGGCGCGTTCCAGCACGCTCATGGCAGCCGTGTGGGATGCATGATGATGATGATGATGATGGTGATGCGGATGATCGCCCAGCTCGTTCTCACTCTCAGCCAGACTCTCCACACTGGCCAGATACGAGGTGGCTGTCAGTTTGCCATTCAAGAGTTGATCGGAACCCGAACTTGAACTGGATGAAGTGGAGCAAATGGAGGAGGAGGACAATGGACGATTGTTCAAGCGTGTCAGCTCACTGAGACGCACTGGGTACTTCGGTTTGATGTCGGTAAGCGTGTCCAGACTCTCCGCCGACAACTTGTTGGCCTCCTCCAGTTCGGCAAGCTGTTCCGCAGTGGGCAAACGCAATGGCATACCGCCGCCCAGTGTGCTGGCCTTGCTGCTCTGATTCTTGAGCTTGGTGCGTGCATAGGTCTGCAGTGGCGACATGGACGACGACGAATTGGAGGAGCCAATGGAGGTGGCACGCGGTGCCGATACACTGCGCACCAATGGTTTACCAATCAATGGTTTATTAATGGCCTCCACCAGCACCGTAACACCGGGATCCTCCTGCGCCTGCACCAGATCCAGGTCACTCAGTGTCATCTGTTCGATACGCTGTGCAACCAAATCAAAATTAATGGCATCCACATAGGGTTCCGGGCTCAACGGTTCGCTGGCCACAACGAACTCCTTGGGACGCGGTGGTGTCTCTGGCTTTGGCGGTGCTGCCGCCAGCTGCGAGCTGGTCACCGCCAGTTGCTCCATTTCAATCAGTTTGATGCTCTGCTGAGAGTCGTAACGTGGCAACTTGAGCTTGCCAAATGGTTTACCCTCGAAATGGAAGGGTGTACAGGGTGCTGCCTTATTTGTGGGTGTTTTATCCTCATCTACGGGCGTGACCAGGGATTTCCTTGAACCATATGCGCCGCTATACTCGCTATTCGCATCGAATGTGGAGACCAAATCGCTACCGGATTGCGTGGACAACTTGCCCGTGATCTTCGAGAGCGGCAGATGCGATAGCTTCAGCTTAGTTGGGGTTGGCTTGAAGAAACGCTGTGCCGGCGTGGGCGGACTGCGGGATAACTGATGCTGCTGCTGTTGCTGCAGTGCCTCAATGTCTACTGCACTGACGGGCTCAGCATCTGCATGTGTGATGATGCGTTGCACATTGGGCGACAACACGCGAATGTTGTTGCCACGTCGCAAGCTGCTGCCGCTGCCGCTGCCGCTGCCACTGCCACTGCCACTTGAGGCGATGCTCTGACTGCTGCCCAGCTCCTGCCTGCGTTGCACCACTCGACTCAGCTGCACGCCATCGGCCTCATCACGCAGACCGGCAACAAGCGTTGCCAAGTGGGAGTTGGACTCCGAGTCGAGTGTGTAGCTGCCTGTGCGAGTGTCGCTTGTGTCGCTTGTGCCGCTTGTGTCGCTTACCTCGCTGCCGCTGCCGCTGCTGTTGCTGCTGCTGCTGCTGCAGTTACTGTTGCTGCGTTTGGGCGTCGAGTCACCGCTCGCTGTCAACGTCGCCTGCTCGGCCTCGGCCTCCTCAGCTCCAGCTCCAGCTCCAGCTGCTGCTGCTGACTTGCTTGTCGCTCCTCCGACGGCCAAGCTGTTTGTCAGTGTGTCATAAAGACCCAAGAGCGATGGGGCCAGCTCTGTGGTGCTGCCTACAAAGACAGAGAGAAAGAGAAGGGAGAGAGATCATTATTATGACTGCAGTTATAAGAAAGACAACAGTAAATTATGACTAGCAGAGGAGCTGAAATGCTTTGAAACCCTCAAGAACATGCAAATTTGTTCTATAAAGATCGAAGAGTGAAGATCGAAGATCGAGAGTTGAACGAAAGAAACGAAATCATAGAGAGTTCTCTTAAGTTTTCAATAGCCAACAAAAAAACCATGAAGAAACAAGGTATAAAAGATCATGATCCATAGTCACATATCATGTGCAAGTGATCTGCAGGGATTGAAATGATCATGAAATATGCACTTTGTTGAACTAGCTCGCCTAGAAATAGCTTACCCCAATCTCTTCAGCTACCCTTAGTCTATGTCATAACTATCGATCTATAAATCAGTCACTCAGATCACGAATCTATAAAAAACACATACTATATATCTACAGACTATCACTTGCCCAGCAAGTCTCTTCCTCTCGATATCTCCCTAGGCCTTTGAGACTATTCACAATAGATTCCCTTCCATCAATTAATCCATTATGCAGAACACGAATGTATAATACAAATGTTACTCGAGTCTTTCCCATTATTACCCACCTCCTTTTTCCTCCTAGCAACTATAGATTCCCTTTACCTATTCCTTGGATCACCCATTATTAAGTTCTCGACTTTGGCACTTCACGTTGATATGCAAAAGTCGTCGATCATGATCGGCATTCCTTGAGCTGATTTATACAATTTGCACGCTTTTGTTTTCTTGGGCAAATGGAATACTACTACTCGTATAGCTATATGGATGGGGCGAGCGATCGTTAAAAGCTATTGACTATTGACTGGCATGATCTATAATTTATAGATCAGCTGCCAGTTGCGAATAATGTTATTAAATGCGCCAGTTGTGTAAGAACTTTTTGATTAATTGAACTATTTGTGCGAAGAACCGATGAGCAAACTGAAGGAATGCTCAAGATCGTCTCACCTCTCTCTCTCTCTCTCTCTCTCTGATCTTGCCAATTGCCAGTTACCAGTTGTGGCGACTCGAGAGCGACGTTGCGTTGGCATATCAATTCACATGTCATGCCAGACAATCGCAGGGGGAGGGGCAGGGGGAGGGGCTAACTGGGGAGGGGAACTGACTGATGTAGAAGGCAACCTACTTATTTATGCAGAGCCAAGTCGAGCTGCAACTACGAAACCGAAACCCAAACTCAGCCGCCAGGCTCGATCTCCAGCTCCAACTTGTTGCCTTGACTGATGGCCGCGTTCTTTGGGGCTGTTGTTGCTTTTGTTGGGGACTGTCGTTATAGACTGTGCTTGTACACGTCCTGGGGCCAAACAACTCAATACATCAACTCGCCAGCTTTAGCATATTTCATTTTACGCAAGAAAATTATGGCAAATATCAGAGAATTATGTGATGCAGCACATCAACGCGCGATCGAAGCGATCGAGCGTGCGCCACGATCGTTAGACGCCCCACTCGACGGCGCCCACAGTGATACAGGAGGTACAGAGAGAGACAGGGAGAGAGAGAGAGAGAGAGGGATCTACATGTGCAGTATAATATATGAACTTGTTTCGCAACAGGCGCTTATTATACGAAAATGTATTTAGACTAGTTACAAGAATCATGTAGAATCGTGACAACAGTTGATTATCTTTTTTTTAAGCTGATTTTTAATACATTTATACTATAGCTCTTTGCTATATATTTTTCGAGAAATTGTCAGGATTAAACCCTTTCTGTCTAATCTTTCTCTAGCTTTGAAAGAATCTCTTTCTCTCAGTTCCATCCTGCTCAGTTATCTCTTTCCCAATTGCTTCTGCAGCAGTTCCAAGCCTTTCCCCACTAAGATCTTCCATGCCATAACGAAAGTTTCTCTTACAGCCTACACACACATTCCAGGCAACTTCTTCCTCTTCTCGCTTCCCTCTCCCCTCCTATCCTGCCAGTAGCCTAAGTGACTTACATGCGTGTCTAATCCAAAAGCATAATCTTTTAGCACATTTACCTAACAGCTGAAAGATCAGCCCACAGTTTTGCTAAAACTATGTCGCCTCCTCCTCCTCCTCCTCCTCCTCGTCCTCGACTGCGACGCGATCCCCGGGTACGACTACTCAGGCAAATCAGGCAATTAACTCGCGGTACAGAGAACATTGCAGCAGCTACTGGCCAATTGGCAACTGGTTTTCCACCTCATGTTGTGTTCTCTTTTTTTTTAAGCTATTAAGAATGCAACATTAGCATAGAACCTGACAAACCTCATCCCGGCCTCATACCGAGCACAGTAGCCGACGGGCCGCTTTTTCTTCTAATTGCGAACGGTGTCAATGCGAGGAAGACTGTAGAAGACTGTAGAAGACTCTGGGAGACTGGCAATATTGCAACGTACAACAATTAGTTTTGCGCTTGGATGCCACGCCCACTTGTAGTGGCTGCCTGGCAGTTTGACTGACAAACTGACAGTCTGATAGACTGGCCAACTAAACTGATAGACTGATGGTAGTGCCCGACAGTTCCAACTGTCTATCTGTCTGTCTGTCTAACTGTCTGTCGACAAGTCGTAAACATGATTCGTACATTTAATTTTGCCATCATGCGTGGGCAGCAACCAAATCAACGAACCTGATGACGCCACCTGACAAATCTCCATCCCGTCCAGCCTCGTGTCTCTGACCCACTTTACAAGCAAGCGGGCCTAATTGCCGGCCGTGGGATGAGTGTGTGTGCAACAGGTTACCAGGTAGGGTAAGTATAGTAAATGGCAACTGGTTATAGTTATGTCTAGGAAATGGACAGAAGACTGCAAGTTTTATCATTGTCGCGCGTTTGCAGGCTTTGCAACGTTTGAGCCAAGCGCGTGCTATAAAAACGTGCTAAGTAAGGTAGAAGTACACAATGGGCGCCCAACGTGGGAAAAGTAAAACTGAAGCAAGGCAGTTAGAGCTATATAAAGAGAGTTTCCTTAAGCTAATGGATTGAAGTATGCAGAATAATGCACTAATATCAATAAGGTTCACTTTTATCGAGCTATAGAGTAGAAAATTAACCTAGGTACGCAATATGATCAGCTGCAAAGGGGGAATAGATATATTAAGAGGGTTTAGATATCACACATGCTATATAGGTCAGTTTCATCCATATATTTGCCTTATCACTATTAAAAATTAAAAAAAAAATGTATTTGGCGCCCAACGCGGGAAAAGAAGAGCTAGAAAGACATAGGTAGAGCTATATTTGAGGGTTTATATTTAGCTACAGGATCTTAGTAGGCAAAATAGGCAAGAAAGCTATACTAGGTACCCACTGTGATCGGGCGTAAAAGCAGCAATAACTATATAAGACGATTTAACTACCCTACATGCTATCTAGATCAGGTTATTCCAACTCTTTCCCCATAACTATTAAAAAATCAGCGGCAAGCGGCACTCTTGGGCGCCCAACTGCTACAAGTCCTCCAGAAGTTACCCCATAAATATCTGGCTTAAACCAAATACCGCCGCAGTTTAGCAGTAGCTAAAACCACACAGCAGCTGGACACACTCTTGTAGTACTACTACCTCTACATAAAGCTCTACATTGGCGGCTTACAGTGATTTTCTTAATCAATTTATGGCATAATTTCAGTTGACATTTTTACGAGCGATTTGGAGGGACTAAGCGCAGGCTAAGACGCACTGGCAATCAGCCAGCGGATCTGACAGCAATAAAACTAGTTGGGGCTAAAAAAAAAACCAATATGGAGACAAGAGGCAACTGCAACAAATTTGCATGTCACTCTGTCGCTTTGTCCCATTGTCGCAGCAGCAAAACAATGAAACGCATTTCGCAATGCTGCAATTGGAGTAGCACCAAAAGGAGGAGTAGGGAGGAGGAGGAGGAGGAGGTTGGAGACATTGAGACTTGGCTGCCAGCTTTTGGTTTCATTTCACGTCACACAAATCCACCAGCAACTTCTCCTCCTCCCCCGACGTGCCACATATTTGTGGCACGCTGCGCGGCCCTTTGGCTGCGTGTCGTGTGGCTTCAGGTGTCCCAGAGAGGTGGAGGAGGGAGAGGAGGAGGTGGCAGAGTAGCCAAGCTGATGCTATCGCATACCGCGTGCTGGCCCGTTTAAAGTGCGCAATTTATGGCACAGCTGACACAATTTCATAATGCTCCAACTTCGCGACCAAGTCAAAAGATTACGCCATGTAATTTTTTGTATACCTGCGCCCCTGCTCCCCGCTCTGCCGATCCTCATCTCTTGATCTGGCTAAAAATAGCCAGTTTGGCTGGACTGGACTGGGCTGGCGTTGCAAAGGTCAGTGGAAGGTGTTGACAGGCTGTGGCAACCACTGCGTCTGATTTATACAAGTTACGCTCATAAGTTGCACGAGGCGACATTGAATAATGCGACATGTTCGACTTGGGAAAGTCATCCTGCTGCTGCTCCATCTTACCTCCACTTCCTTCTGCAACACCTCCTCATCCACTTCCTTTTCCTCAAACTCCTCCTTCTCCTGCAAATGCAGCTACTCCTCATCCTGCTGCTACTACTCCTCCTCTATCCTCCTGCTGCTGCTCCATCTCCTCCTGCTGCTGCTCCTTCTCCTAGTGCACCTCCACTTCCTCCTGCTACACCACCTCATCCACTCTCTTCTCCACAACCTCCTCCTGCAACTGCTTCTACTGCAGCTACTTCTCCTCCTGCAGCTGCTCCTTCTCCTCCTCCTGCTGCTCCTACTCCTCCTGCTGCTCCTACTCCTCCTGCTGCTCCTACTCCTCCTGCTGCTCCTACTCCACCTGCTGCTCCTACTCCTCCTGCTGCTCCTACATCTCCTGCTGCACCTACTCCCCCTGCTCCTACTTCTCCTCCTTCTTCTTCTCCTCAACTTCCTTCTCTTCCTCCATCTCCTCCTCCTGCTGCTGCAGCAAAACGACGACAACTAAATCGATTGCTACCATGTCGTCTGGCACGCACCTTGGTCGCCAATATCGCCCTGGCCAGCTGTTGTTGATAGCATTATATTAATGCGCTTAGGCGATTTGCTACACTGGCGTCGTCTGGCCAAGCTAGACAGACGACACACACACTCGCTCACACACACTTGCTCACACACACACTCACACACACACACTCACACACACACACTCACACACTCCCCAATTGATATTTTAATCGGCATTTCATTTTGTCTACGTCTCTGGCGCCGCTCTTGGCCGTGTTTAGGGAAATGACCACAGCAACAGCAGCAGCAGCCGTAGTAGTCGAGGTAGCTACACACCTACCAACTTAAGTCCCCTCCCCTACCTCCTCCCCTCCCTGGATCATTAAAAACCCATCGTCAATGCGCGGTGTTATCAGTGCAAACGTGTGTTAAGCCAAATGCGATGTCTTTTCCATTTGGCCTTTTCGGCACGCATTTTGCAATTGCCATAAAACTCAATCGATGTGTCGCAAAACTCACTCTCTCCCTCCCTTTCTCTCTCTCTCTCTCTCTCTCTCTCTCTCTTACTGTCCGTGTGATAAGCCCAACAAGTTTATTGTTTATAAATGAAATGTCGATAATAAAACGCTAACAAGCCGCTTAAGGTTTCCCCCCTCTCTCTCTCTCTCTCTGTCTCTGACACCTGTTTACCCAAAAAGATCGCATCAGTTTTTAAGCATACCTATAGGTATTATGTAGTATATGGGTAGAGACCCCAGCAGACCGTTATAGACCCTCGAACGTGCCTTGTTAATTACGAAACGGAAGCAAATTCATGCGCCATTGGGCACACACAGAACAACTTTTATATATGTACGATATAGAGGGGAAGGGCTTCAGCCACATATGTTAAATCATGTACAGTACTTTTTTTTACTATAAATATGTATAACTCAAGTTTTATAGCGGATGCAGGCAACACCTCAAACGAAAGAAAACGCAAACGGAAGTCGGTCACAGTTCGAATTCCTCGCTACACTGCACAAAATTGGGAAATTGCTAAGGGGAAAATTTGCTGTAAATATGAATAAAGAGAGATCTTAACTGGAAATTATATTATTATGGCAAGTGGGACTAACTTGACAAAGGAATTAATTTACAGCTAGAAAAAGAAGACAAAAGTGAAAACTACATGATGGTATATAGAGGAAGGGATAGAGATCGTTATAAAGACAGAGATTTTTTAAAAGGAAAACCTTATTAAAAAGAGAAGAAAGATAAAAGCAATGAGAGAGCCAAAAAAACAGATAGAACAGGGAGTGTTTTAATAGATAGATAGAAAGGGATAAAGGCAGAGATCTTACAAAACGACAGAGTTTAACTCTGTAATATATATAGATATAGGAATAATAATAGGTGTCTGAGAAAGTAATATTAGCGTTTCGAAGGTACGAAACCATATAATAAATGAAAACACTTTACGATTATCATCCTGTTTTCATTACTTAACTCAATGTAAGTCCGTCACTTAATTTTCTCTAGACTTTATCATTAAAGTACTATAATAATTACTCATTCACATCCGCTCTCGCGTAGCGGAAACTATAAATTCGATAATGTTCCATCTACATGCTTAAGAACCGCACTTGAAGTTTAATGATATTTTAATGCACGATTAGAGTCTGATCTATGGGTAGTATGGAAGACTTTTGCAGACTCATCATCAGAGCATAAAATAAACCAAGATCATCTCCCTCAGCGCACACACTAGTACATATCGTATCTCTATAAGTAAATATGGTTTATTTTTAGAGCTCCCAAGACACTTAAATGGCTGCTGGCCAGGCAAATGTGGCAACTGCAGCAAACTGTGGCAACTTGGGTAACTTTTGCTTTTGCTTTTGCTTTTGCGTTTGGCCCCGACCCCCAGCCAGACGACGGGTTTGGCAAATTCCAGCTAAAAGTGAAATCCTTTTAAGCGCAGGCAAACAAAAACATAAGAAAAAAATCTAGGAAAATGTCCCCATTTGGAGAGCTCAGTCGCAGTCTCTCAGGCTGCGGCCCCCTCCCGAAAGTTATAAATCTTGTTCATATTTGCACGTGAACAGGCCAAACAGACCGCGAGCATGGGTAACCGTGCCCCAGACGAAGCCATAAATGTCACGCAGCCGGACCAAGACGATAGACTATTCCTGGCCAGGCATATTAGTTTTCCACCCAGAGAGGTACGTGCTAAATTCCATGGCTAGAAATCCATTAAGCGTCCCAGGCAGGCAGGCGGGAAGGCAGACATGGTGAGGAGCAACATGCAACATGCCACGCTGCTGCTGCCGCTGCTGCTGCCTCTGCCGCTGTGCTAAAATCTCATAAAACGTTGCCACGCAGCTCTCCAGGCAGCTGCTTCTAAATTAACCCCAGTTCCCCCTCGGCACCTACCCCAACTCCAACTCCAACTCCAGCGGCAACTGCAACTGCAACAGCGTCGAGGAGGCCACTCGAGGCATGCGACACTTGCAGTCAAGGCGAGGGCAGAGGCAGAGACAGAGGCAGAGGCAGAGGCAGGGGCAGAGGCAGCGGGTGAGGCAGCAGCAGCAGCGGCAGCGGCAGCTGAATATTGTTGCCAGCGGCTTGCACTTTGCACTTCAGCCCGAAGGAGTCTCAAGTGTCGTCGGCTGAATACGAAAGAACAATGCAGTCAAAGAGCGAAAAGGCTGACTAGCTGCGAAATACCCTGTAAAGGTTAGGGAATTTTAAGAAAGCCCCTGTTTTTAATTTAAGCAGCTTTTATTCCGTTGTATACAAAACTTTTCAGCTTTAATGAACTTATTTATTGCAAGTTCCTTAAAAGTTTATATGGATTTTTTTAAAACTAAAATAAAGATCATAATAATAAACTTTAAAGCTTTAATGAGCTTTCAGGCTCGTAATAATTTGATAGAGACAAGAAAGCTTAGAAAGGAAGAAGCTCTTTCAGAGAAATTGCATAAAATCAACGAAAAACCCAACAAATTAGTTTATATTATAAATTAAAAATTGTTTATAATAATTTTAAAAATTTCATTCGTTTTTTATAGAACTAGTACAAACATTTAAATGGAAATACTTCGTCTATAAATATTTAAGAACTTGCTAGACCAATTCAAACTATTATCTCACTCCACGAAATTTCGAGCAAGTCACAACTACCCCACTTCCCACACTCCCAGTTTACAGAGCATAAGAATACGAATACTCGCCGACATTGCCATGCGGACGGAGTCCGTCGTTGACTTTGACATGACGAACTGAACTGCGTGACTCTGGCATTTGAACAGGAACAGCAGCAGCAGCAGCAGCAGCCCCAACAGACCCTGCCCCTGGGCCATAAACCATAATAACAACAACAACAACAAGAACAAAAACAACAAACAGCTGCGTCTGTTGTGCCTGATGAATTGCAAACATGTTGTGAGAAATGCATAAAAGTGCGAAAAATATTGCTAAAAATAGCGGGGAAAAAAAAGAAGAAAATTAAAATGCCTGCAACATTTTTGCCGCAACTAATTTCGCCCGCCTGGCTTGTTGGCCTGCCTCATGGATTTGGCCAAATGGCGCACAAACTGTTGTGGCCTTATGCTAATGCCACATTTTGTTGTTGTTGTTGCAGTTGTTTGGCGGTACCAAATATGGTCAGAGTTGGCCAAGAGCAGCCGCAACAGCAGCAGGCGCAGGCGCAGTTCAAGGGCTTTTTAAGGCTGCGCATTTTCGGGTGAAATTTGCGACGTTGCCACATGCAACGTTGCAACATTGCAAAGCGATCGCATTGTGCCGCATATGGTCAATTGGCCTTTTCACTGCTGCTGCTGTTGTTGTTGTTGCTGTTGTTGGTGATAGTTTGCAGGCTGATAAAGACATTCAAAGTTCGTTCGTATTACATAAGACAAGGGGCACGTTTAATTAGCCGATAAAAAGCGAGAAAATAGCTAGAGGTTTTTTTAGAAAGCCGCCACAGTTCGAAGCTCTGCAAGGGACGCCCACAAGTAGTGCAAGATGAGATAAATCTAGAGAGGGCGGGGTATGCAGATACCAATGTGAATGGAAGATATTGGGGTAGATAGCGTATTCAGAAGAGGGGAAGATTTGGCGTGGTTTTAAAAAAAAGAGAAAGAGACAAATTTTGGACAGTAAGAAGAGAGAAGGCAAGTATGAGAGTAGAAAAGTAAATGAGCGGGAGATATATGAGATATTGAGTTAAAAGAGAGGAGAAAAGAAAGAGCGAATAGAAAAGGAATAGAGAGATCTAAAAAGAGATGTATTACTTAGAAAAAGAGATAGAGAGCTTCATTTGGAGAATGTTAGAGAAAAAGAGGAATGGATATAAAGACAGATATATTTAGAAAAATTTTACAATAGAGAATAAAATAAAAAAGAATTTGAATAGAAATACCTAGAAACAAACTGAGATCGAGAGTGATTATGCACTAGGGTAGGGTGTTACCGAGTGGAATGAGCATTGAAAGCAGTAACCCTTGATCGAGATTATTAGTGCACATCGATAGATCAACACTTGGCTGCGGTTAATGCGTCTCATTCGCTTTCAAAATCAATTTACTCTCGCATCAAATACGCATCGAGGCTGCGCGACGCTGAAGCTTTCGCCTCGAGGCGCCCACAATGTGCAGGAAATGTCTGTCAATGTTGCAGCTCCGTTTCCACTTTGATTGATTGTCGGGCACAAGAGATGAGGAAAGAAACCTAAGCCCAAAGTAGATCAGTGATTGCACAATGCACCAAGCTGACTGTCTGTGGCGTAGGTGGAGAAGCTGAGAGTGATATACCCTGTAGTATGCTGGGTGTACTGCTAACCCAGTCTCGCTGCCAGACAGAGTAGAGCAGGGACAGGCAGACAGACAGACAGGCAGACAGACAGACAGACAGACAGAGAGACAGAAAGACAGAGAGAGAGACAGCAAACCCGCTGAAGGCCAAAAGTCGAAGGTGCATTACACGCTAAGAAAGACTGTGAGACAAGCAACAATATTGACTCTAGATACGCACCGGACAGGCCGACATTGACTTCTTGCTAACGGCACTGACTGACTTGTCCCTCTTCCCCCTCTTCTCCTCCCCCCACCTGCTGGCTACCCTGCTGCTAATGAGCTTCATAAATAAACCGCGGGCTATCGCCAGCTTGGTTAAATTTGCATTGGCAGTGGCGGACACTGTTGACATGGCCAGACAAGATATCTTTGTTAACAAGCCTCTGTGCGCTTGATTTGTTCTCCTTCTACCACAGCGACAGCAGCATCCCCTCTCTCGACTTACCCCCAACCCATTCTGTCTCTTCCTGCCCCTGCTTGTTTACCCAGTTACAACTGACTTTATGACAAGTCTATTGCACAGGGTGTTCCCGATAAGGGTAAGCCTTGGCATTGCTAATGCGACCTATTTTCGATACTCTTTATTTTCTAAATCGACCTATTTTTGATACTTTTGACTTTTTAAAACAATCGGTGCTATATTAAGCGATAATAATTGAAAACCATTAACCAAGTGATTTCTGTAAGTATTTAAAAGAGTTGGAAATCAGTTTTAGGGACGTAAAGTAAGGCTGGTCATGATCTCAAGGAAAAACCTAAGTTAAAATTCGTATTTTTCCGATATCTTCGGTAATTTGCAATGGAAACTTGAATGGAATCAATTTTTATACTAATCGTTATGAGTTGAATCGGTTTTAAATAAAAAAAAAATAAATACAATTTTTTAAAAAAATTTGAAAATTTTGCAAGGAAATTTTATGAATTCGAACATCCTAAAATCATAAATTTTTGATGAAGAATTGATCTAGCACTAAAACCATTTAATAAAAAACATAAACCTGAAATCGATTGATTTTCAGGTGAGTTATGAGAATTAGAAGTTTGGAATAAGGTCGAAAAAGATAGGGTAAGGTATGGGCAGTGGATGCTTTCATTTGTATAATTTTTCAAGTGTTCCATGCGGAAACCTTTAAGACAGTGTTGAAAACTCTTTTAAAACAGTGTTGTAAAAGAAAATAAATAAATAATTCCAACAGCAAGCAATATCGATAGTTTTACGATTTTTTCCAGTACTACCTGCAGCACCTTCATCTCCAACTCACTCAGCAACTGCTTGAGCAGCCCTCGCTCTGTAAAATGTTTGCCCAAATAGTTAAAACATACCTGCAAATAGAAAGAAGCAGAAAGAAAAGGGAATTAGTTACATGTTTTTCTCAGAGAATGTTCTAAGGTTGACTTAAGTCTCCCCCTCCCAATTGCCTTCCCTGCCCCTACTTAAACCATATTTGGCCAAGGCCGCCATGGGGAATGTGGAACTGATTTCTGCCTGACCATAACTGGATAAACGACAAGGCAGATGATGCCCCCTTTGTCAACGCAATGGTCAATGCACTTAGGAGCACAGAAAAGTGGTTCAAATGCTTCGGCTTTGGCTTTGGCTTTTCCAATGAAAATATGCCAAGCGTGTTGGCAGTGCGAATCACTTAGCTGCTGCTAAGAGAGCAAGAGAGCGAGAGAGAGAGAGAGGGAGAGGGAGAACGAGCAACATCATCCATGGAACGTCCAAGTGTCTGGTTAGACCACCAACGTTGCAGCTGTTGCCGCTGCTGCTGCTGGAGGCGGCTGTCGCTAGTTGCAAGTTGAGGCCAAGTTGAGGCTGTAATTGGCAAGTGGAAAAATCTGTGCAACCGAAAGAGGCAGGGGCGGGCTTGAAGGGGCCATAAAAAGCAGGTCAGCGACTGACGCGGCCGACAAAACAATCAAATTATGGCCACATTTGTATGGCAGCATCTTTAATTGATGGACAGGCAGCTAGGCAGGCAGCATGTGGCAGGAGGAGCAGGTTGCATGCCGCAATGTTCGCGCATTTGTTGCACAGCACATAAAAGGTGCAATGCAGCCAGGCAGGCAGCGAGCCAAAAGGAAATGTGGCATCATAAAATTTCACTGCCAATGGGCAAGTGCTGGACGCGGATCGCGCCAGGTCTTGGCCAGGCCTAGGCCAGGCCAGGCTCAGCACCAGCTGTCCATCAGTTATTTACAGCATCGGAGCAGTGCATCCAACGCCCGCCTATATGTTAATGAAGCAGACAACGGATCGGATCGGTTCGGTTGGGTACGACATGGGCTTGCTTGGTAGGCACTTGGGCACTTGGTAGGAACTACTAGACAAGTTCCCCAAAGTGCTCTATACGCTTCGGTGTGTGTGTGATGAAAGACAGGAAGAGAGGCGCAGAGCAATTTAGCGCTTTAATTTGATGGCAAACAGGCGACAAGCACATCAGCAAAACTGCTGCTATACACTGAGAGAAAAGCAAGGTATGTGCGTGAAACTTGGAGGAATGTGAGTTTTGACAATTTCAAATAAGGCAGTCAAATTTCAGCTATGTAGCTCAACTATTAAGGGAGTTATGGCTCTGAACCGCTTTGTGAACCGGTTCAGCTGCTCTTAAAATATACTTTTTAAGCCTTTTCTAGCTAAATTCTAACAAATAAATTATTTGAATATATTATAAATAATAATAATAATAAATTCTTTTCTGGAATGCACTCGACTTTTTTTCAGCGTGTAGTCGCCTAAGCAGGGAGTGCAAATTCTATCAACAGCTGCGGATCGGGCGTTAGATGGTCAACACCAGTACCAACCTATAGTGGACGCGTAGCTTGTTGACTTGGCTAGGCTGGATGTGGTTAAAACTGAAGCTCGTTGGGCTGACCAACACGTTGCCTGCGCATTTGCTACCAATTTATTTTAATTACTTGCCCATGTTGCTGAGACTGCTGCTTGCTGTTGTTTATATTGGCCAAGCAGAGTTGGCCAAAAAGCGCTCAACATGAGAAATCAATTTTAGTCAGTCACAATTGTTGCTGCTGCTGCTGAGGCTGCTGTGGGTGCATTGAACCCGGCGAGGAGGCCAAGAGGCACCTAAGGGCTTCATTTAACTTCGACTTCCGTCAACAAAAACGTTTTGAAGGGGCAGCAGCTGTGGCAGCTTCGTTCGTTCAACATTCTAATTGCAGCATGTTGCAAAGTAAGTGCGGACACTTGCAATTAATATGAGTGCAGCAGAGAGGGGAGAGGCAGCCTTGCCTGCTGCCTCGTGTTGCAAGCGAATATTGCCAAAGGGCCGCAACTGCCTCGGCGTGGAATGCAGCGTAACGCCAGCAACATTTCACGCTTAATTATAGACGCCGCGCCGCAGCGCTAGGAATTTTTTTTAACTGCGCCTGCGCCTTGCTGCATGCCACATGCCCCATGCAGCTTGTGGCAGGATGCGCAGCACCACCGCATTTCCGTCTAATGCCCGTGCCGCGTTTCGTGTTGCAAGCTTATTTATGTGTGGGCCGTTTGTTTTGTAATTTAATAAGCAAAAACGCAAAAAGGGGGCGAGGCAACACGACTTCTTGCAGGCAGCAGAATATACATACATATACGATTCTAGCCACCCACACAAGTGCAACAGGCTGCACACACACACACACACAGTCAGTCGCAGCAGGCACACGCCGTTGACGCCTCTGTCGACGTTGTCGGCGCCAGTTGGTCGCAAGCAGCGCCACAAAGGCCACAAAATGCTGACTCAGAACGTTGCAGGAATGCAACTGCAACAACAACAATGAGAAGCAGAACAACAACAACAACAACAACAGCAGCAACAACAGCAACGGCGACGGCGCATAATTCATATGCAATTAATAATTGGTTGCACATGCGCAGAATGTTGCAGCCCCGCAGCAAGCAAGATGTTGTTGCTGATGATGCGCAACTTTGCGCCGCAACATTATTGCCCTACACTGAGCGAAATGAAATTCAGAGCACATTATAATATGCAAATCATTGTCAGCATATTGTGAAATGAGGCACAAAGAAGTGTCTATAGGTTTTTTTTTTGTTTTTTTTTTTATTGATTTTTCATTATTTTCAACAATTTATTCACTCTTAAGAGGTTTCCTCAGTTTCTGAATTTGCAGATTAAAGTACTTTATTATATATACTTAAAGATCAGCTAAGAGCAGTATATTCTGTATTTTTAAAATACCACAAGTCATTCAGGGTCTTTAAATATTATGATATATTCTATAAATCCCATTTAAACCTAAATAAAAGTTTTCTTAAAGTTTTTTTTTATCTATATATCCTTAGAAAACTTTAGCAGCAGTAAGAATCCTCTCTTCTATATAACGTAAATGTCTAAAACTTTGAGTATAACAATAAATAAGCGAGATAATTATTATATCTCTACATTATTTTATATTGATAAATTTTCCTATCTTCAAAATAAAAGTATTGAACCATATATGAATGCAGTCAGTTTCCCCTGTGGGATCTCTGAAGTCATCAGTTATAAATGCAAATTATAAAATACCTTACTTCCATTGAAATACCCCACACATAGTTTATCGAAACCTAAGATCTACCTAGCCTAAGTCTCTACAATCAATCTTTTTTATAGAAGGTCAACAAAAATGTTGCTCGCCAATTAAAACCTTTTTACTCCATCCTTTTTTCTCCCCCTACTGCTATCCCTACCTCTTTCTTTCTCTCTCCCCAAATTTTAAATTGACTCATATGTATGTATTTCCAAAACAACTTGAAGATTATTCATAATTTAAGCTGATTTGGAAAAAGGCCATCATACTCTTTTGCTGACATTAAGCACGGTTTTCGATTTCAAATCAAACAAACATTAATGACGTCGTATTTGTCAGACTTAAACATGTCCAAACATGTTGACCTTTGAAATATACCTTAATATCTTAAAAAATAAAAAAGAAGGCGCAATTTCTTCTCTCATGGTTTTTTCTATTGAATTACAATAGGAATGTCTCAATTTACAGCGTGTCTGACATTGCCACAGAGCGCGTCGTTTCGGAATGGGAATGGGAATGGGAATCGCTGACCATGTACATATATATATATACTATATATACTATATAAATTGAAACACGCGACACATTCATCATTCTCAATTGACGCCTGGTCACATAATCAGAATTCTGAATTGGAGACTGGCTGCAACTTCAATGTCAACTGGAGTGGAGAAAAGTGTCGCCACTTGAGCACAGTGTAAATACGTGTACAGATGGAAAGGCGAGTGCAAATATAATCTCTGGTCGCTCTTCAAGTGCTGCACGAGCTTTAAGATATTATTAATCGGTAAAAGAAAAGAATTTATAGTTTATAATGCGCTTCGAGAGCTTTTTATTATAGATTACTTGCACTTTTGCATGTTGAGGTATTTCTACGGTTTGTATAGTATTGATAGAACTCGTAGAATTATATAATATTCATGACTAAGCTAGAACATGTTATAAAAAGCTTAGATTGAAATTTTCCAATATAAAATCAGTATTTATTCCCTCTTTTATTAAAGCTCTCAAAAATGAACTGGCATCTTTAATCCATACTCAAAATTCCTCCAAAAGCTTTTAAAAAATCTAGAATTTAGCGCAAATATTTATACTATATTTAAAAGCTCTTCAAAAGCGTTTTAAAGCTTTTAAAGCATCTCAAAATGCAACGCAAATCATAACTTCTTTTCAACAACTTGTTGCCCACTGTGCACACTGTGCTAGACATGCTATAAAACTGATGTTTCATTTTCGAAGTCATATTTATGATGACAGTTGTTACCCCTCGTATTTTGGCTGCGCCTTCTTCAGCCTACACTGTCTGACTTTCTAATTAAATGTTCTCGCCGAGTACAAATATTAATTTATGGTAATTTAATACTTAAGGCGACAAATAAACAAGCAGAGAAAAGGAAGAATAGGAAGAAGAAGCAGAAGAAAAGAAAGAATGTAAGTTGAATCTTGGGAATGCACAGGCACAAACATTATAACAAATTGCCAGCTATGTGAGGCGACACAACACATCATTATAATGGGCCAAGACAATCTGTAAAGATCTTTCAAATAATTTGCGCCAATTAGAAACATATTCAGAGAGCAAAAGCAAAGTTCGACCTCTGCTTGCAGCTGCTTGGGGCTTTTTTTGGAGTTCCTCAAAGCATTTTTCTTTTTCTTCTGCTTTTTTTTTTTTTTTTTTGGGGCCAGAGCATTGCAACAGAGACAGCTAGAAGAAGCAGAGGAGGAGGAGGAGGAGGAGGAGAAGGAGAGGCATTTGGCCCAATCGAGTGGCAATCGAATGCAGCTAAAAATAGCAGCTCCATAAGGCGCACGCTTCAGGTTCTATGGCCGGGGTTCTCCTCTATGTGGGGATCTTCTCTGGCTCCTCCTCTCCCCGCCTTCGATTCTCCCCAGTGCGCTGGCAGAACACGATGTTGAAATTTTGATTGCGACATTCTTGCGCCGCAGTCAGCGAGCTGTACAACAAATTGAGGCATTGCCCGAGACTCCCTCCCTGCCTGCCTGCCCCCTCCCTGCCTCACTGCCTCATCGGGTATTGGCGTTTGCCTCGAGGCTTTGGCTGCCTTTGTTGTTGGCTTTAATGCTTTTTGGCCGTCATTTGATTTATGGCAAATGCTCACGTTGACATGCCGCAAAAGCATTTTCAGCTTAATGATTGCATTCTTGCCCCATGTGGCAAGCTATCAGAGAGATCTCCCGATCTATATATCCATGTATATATATCCTACACATATGTAATGTGCCAGAGCACATCCAACTTGAGTTGACCTGGAAAATTTCGTTGGGCAAACATTTGCCCTGCCTTCCTTCTTTTTTTGTTCTGTGTGTTTGCAGCACGTTGCACAAATGTAATTAAATTTTTGTACAGTATTTTCCCCCTCCCCTTCCTCCTACTCGCCGCTCTCTTATCGTGCCTGTCATGCAACACGCTAACATCAGATTCCACCGCATGCCGCATTTAATTGAATTCAGCCCAAAACTTCATTTGGCATATGCAAATTTTATGCAATTAGTTGGCGGAAAAATAGCTAAAACTAGCAAAACGTGCATTAGTTTTTCCCGCCAAGTTAATCTGAAAATACAAACTGATTTAGCATAATCAGCTTTTTTTTCCAGCAGGTTGTGCTGCTCTTACCGTGCTTTCCTGCTGATTAAGCAGACTTATGGGATAAAAAAAAAAAAACGTCAAGAATAGATAAACAGGCTTAATGAGGTTGAAAGTTGCTGAGTCGACAGGCTTCTCTAATGAGCTTTGGCGGTAAAAAGCTACTCAGCAGCAGCTTAAATGTGCTTTAGAGAGTGAAATAAGGCTTTTAGAGTTTTATAACTATATACCTTATATGATTATAAGAGAGTGAGTATAATGAAAGCTGCAATAGAGTTTTAATTTGTCTAGAATACTTATATATCTATTGAAAACCCATACTATTATAATTTTTATATAATTTCAGAAAGCTTTAAAAGCGTTTTTATTAAAAAAGATCATTATTAAATCAGTATTTAATAAAATATATCAGGAAAAAACGCTTTAAGAGTCAGAAACGCAGCTTCAAAGCTTTCAATCTAAAGTAAGCTGCTAGTAATATTATAAAATAACTGCATAAAATCAATGAATAATATAAAATCAACTTTTGAAGCGCCTTTTCTGAGACTGATACTTAAGAACCCCTAATGCGCTTTAGATTAATCAAGGATAAACCACAAATTTGTAGCAAAAGCTCATCAAAGTTCATTAAAGCTCATCGAAACACAATTCGTTGCATTTCTTCGACTAATTTCGATCAGTTTGATCTCATTGTGAACTCTTTTGAGCTTCAACTTTCTGCCTACCTCCCTCCCCCCAAAACCACAACCCAACTTTAATCTGCCTGCTAAATTGTTTCCACAGAAAACTCCAATGGGGCAAAAAAAAAAAAAACAATACTGCAAAGGCCTCTGCTGCGGTATACTCTCTCGATCTCTCGATCTCTTGCTGTGCTCTATAATCTCCATTAAGCATTTACATTGCTTTGGCCACATGATGCTCATAATTCTCTCTCGCTGCGTGGCCCAAACGCGCCCGCTGCTGCTGCTGCTGCTGCTGCTCCAGCAATTTCGCAATCATCGAAATGCAATTCGAATGCAATCATTTATCTGACTGTCTTCCTCCTCCTCGATCCCTCCCTCTTGCCCTCTCCCTCTCTGGCTGTCTGTCTGCAGCAGCTCTATCTGTCTGACTCTGCGATCTGCCTGCACAGTTGGCACAATTTTTCATCCAAACTGAGACCGCATCCTGTGCCCACAGTACCAAAGTAAATATTGATGCTGTGTGAGACGAACTATCGATTATTTTTCCCCTGCCTGAGCCTGTACCCGTAGCTGGGCGCAAACGTAATCAGACAAATTCAATTTACGGCAATTTGCATGCCACATGGACGCGATCATGTGTTGCAACCAGTTTCTCTCTGTGTGTGAGAGAGAAAGAGAGAGAGAGAGAGGCTGCTTGCCACATGAGAAATGACAATGGCTGCGGCGGCGGCGTTGCTGTCATTCTAATGTGACCAAGGCTGTAGCACGCTGTGGCCAAGGCTGCCCCTGCTGCAGCAGCTTCCTGCCTCCCCCTCTCTCTCTCCAGTTGGCTACCTGGCGCATGCTTGTTGCACATTTGGCGCCTTATCGCCGCACTCGCATCTGCCATGTTGCCGGCAAGCTCACCCACTCCAAATGGCCAGCGGGCAACCTGAGCAGCAGCAGCAGCAGCAGCAGCAGCAGCAACAGCAACAACAGCAACTTGCCCCATGTGGCAGGTAGTTTTTCCGCCACGGAAATGAAAAATTGCCAAAAACATGCCACGCTCTCTGGTTGCAGCAGCAGGCGGGCGAGGAGAGAGAGGGGGGAGTGGCAGGCACACATGTTGCACACATAATTGGCGTTTATGCCACGAGCAACCTGCAACCAGCAACGACAACAAACTGTTGCTGATGCGTTCGCTGATACGCCCCGCGTGTGGCAGTTGTTTGTGGCAAATGTTGCCCATTTTTGGGGTGTGTCGCCGCCGGCCAAATGCGCTCACTCACTTAACCTTTGAACTGGCTGCGGTTGTTGTTGTTGTTGTTGTTGCTTTGGTTGTTGCTGCTGCTGCTGATGTTGTTGCTGCTGCATTGTTTGTCGCAGCAAAAATAAAACGTGATTAAATTAAATTAACGTTTGCCTCCTATGCGCGATGACGCCGCCAGCAGCAGCAGCAGCGACACAAGAGCAACAGCAACACCGCTTGCAACAACAGCAGCAACTTTGTCTTTTTTTTTTTTGTGCAAAGCATGTGAAATTTAGTCATTAGTTGTTGTTATGGCCAGCCCATTAGCGCACACTTGCCAACCACGCCCACAAAATTCGTGATGTTGCTGTTGCTGCTGTTGTCAATGTTGCAACAGCAACAGTTGCTGCCTTTAGCAAAGTGCAGTTAATTTTGTTGGCATTGAAAATGCCAATGTGATATGAAATACAATCCATACCACAATACGCTGTTGCATTTTGGAACTGGAACTGGTTCAATTTGCGTTGAGTCAATGATTTTAATTCATTTCGATACACACGAACCGGGAAATGAACTGTCAATCGAAACGATTGTGAATGACGATGACGCTAATCGAAATTGAACTCATAATTTAACGTGGAATTTTCTGATTATTTTACAATATTCATATGATTTACTAGGTGGGGTACTCAATAATATAGCAATAAATTGATTATGACAAGTTCACGATAAACGATCATGACGAGCCGAGAGACAGAGAGAGGGAGAGAGAGAAAATTTAAAGTGAATGGAGCGTGAGAAACTTAAGATATATTGTATGTAAAGAAAGACGGAATTTAAGTTATTAAAAATTGTTAAAACAGTTGAAATTTACATTTATATAATATTATAGGATTATTATATATTATAAAAAATAATTCTCATATATTTATAATATATCTGCTACTTAGTTCTTCTTATAAAGAATTCCCTTTAATGGATTGCAATTTTAGCATTTTTTTTCTTACTTTAATAAAGTGTTATATCATTTGTGTTACCCTGATTTTATATCATAAAGGGCAGCATTCCCATATTGTTACAACAGAAACTCTTAAAAAAAATTGATCGTTTATTTATGTTGCTCCCTCCATATCGTGTTTTTTATAACTTTTCGCACCTCTTTCTGCTTCAATAATAAACATTATAGTCTCTCTCTTCAATAATTCTCGTCTTTCAGCTCTTCACGTTTGCTATAAACAAAATTCCGCAACGTTTGCAACGTTTTCTCATACACTGTGATTCCGAAAAATAAAAAAATTGGCGGATGTTTATCGCTACCCCCCTTCCCGATCCCTCTGCCTCTTTGGGAACAAGAACAACAACAAACAAGCACAGGAACAACATAAACAAAAAGGCAGCAACAAGAAGATTAACAAGATATCAATTTACGATCCGATATTTGTGGTTTATTTTCACACGCTGCCGTCCCCAGGCAGATTAAATATGATGCATGCTTATAGAGAGAGAAAGGGAGAGAGAGAGAGAGGGAGAGAGAGAGAGTGGGGGCAGCCCCTATAACATGTGACTCAGTGAGCTGAGCAATTGGACAATCCTTTTGTGATTTTATTTTTGGCAGACCCTCCCTCCCCCTCCCCCTCTGCCCTCTCTGGGGGGTTCTCAGGGAAGTTCGATCTACCGGTTCGTTGTACTACGTATTTCCACAGCTGTTTTTGGGGTCTCGATTCTTTTGATTCGGAAACTTGTCATGCGACTGTAATGCGCAACACACAGGAAACATGTGCGTGGGCGGAGTGGGGCGAAACAACTGTAATATTGCAACTGTAAATGACAACCTTTTTTTTTGGGTTTCTTTTTTTTTTAGTTGGTTGGCAACACGTCACACGCTTTTCCTTTCACGAATCGACCAGAGAGCAGCGCCAAAAGCCATTAACATAAAAATGAATTTCGCTTTTCGACGATGCCGGCTATCGCAGCTACCACATCGACCCAAGCCAAGTTAAGCCAGGCCAGGCAGACCAACCAAATGAAGTTGTAAGCTCTGCCGGTTCGAGACGTAGCTGTATCTGGAACTAGAGCTGGAACTGGGCAGTACGGGAGAGTTGGGAGGGGGAGAGGAGTCGTTGCAACTGCAACTGCAACTAGAGTTGTTGTTGGCGTTACGTGGCCAAAAAGCGAAACGCAATAAATTTCACAAAACGCGCGCAACAATTAGAAACGAAGCAACACGACAAAAACGAGCTTAAGAATACTTTAGTTGAGTCAGTTTGACTAGCAGATACCCTACACACAAATTTAAATACGCTATATAAACCCTTAGTCCTGCAGAGCACAGTTTACATAGATTTTTTGCAGTATATAGAGCATTTCTTGGTATAACTCTTGTGTTTCTTGAGCAATTCCTCTGAAATTTTGTCTACATTTACTAAACACACTAAGCTATACTTATGCCAAGTATGAAAGCTGTAACTTAAGCAGTTTCTATTATAATCGAAAAATACAAAAATATTTTAAACTTATACAAAACTAAAGTCTCTTTTCCTCTACTACCACAGGGTATTTCGATACCGAAAACGCAGCAAACGACAGGCCGAAACATTTTATAGCTATCGACGATTGGACGCCATCGACATCAACATCGATTGCCAATGCGTCGGTGGCCCCAACAACAACTGCGACGACTACGACGACGACGGCGACGTCGCGTCGTTGGACTCGTGCGCAAGCGCGCCGATAATTTCTTGTTATCGACGCGCCATGATCACGTAAATTATGTCGAGGACTGGCAAGAAATGAAATGAAAAACGAAAAACGAAAAAAAGCGAAAAATCCGTGAAAAAAATCGAAGCCAAATGAAAACCGAAAAAGCGAAACCAAGAGACTGTAAATTTTATATTGGAATTCATGCGATAAGCATTTACAGCTAGCTCCAACTTCAAGAGGCGGCGAGGCGGACCTGGCCCAGACATTTGTCTCGCAGATTAATCGAACCCAGAGCTACTATAGGTTTGCGGGAGGGGAAATTCAAATATACAAAGTTTACAAAGTTTACATTGAGTAATGTCTGCAAGCAAATCGTAAGCGCGATATATTTTTTTTTTTTTTTGGGGTTTTCCAAGCGATTATTTTTAAATATATATAGGGAGAGGAAATTTATATTATCAAAAATGTTGCGTGCGTGAAAGAGATGGTAGTGTATACATATATTATATAAATAAGTTGTAAGTCCCATATTTTCAATATAATTATAGATGAAAGTATTATAATACAAAAACTATTTTTATGCATAATGTGATTTTTTGTTTGTTGAAAAATCCTTAAAATATTATTGTGCTTTATTATATGATAAAAGGCATTTTTATTACCTGGTACAATCTTTATAAAGTCAATGAGTTTATCTGTATAGAAAATCATATTTCTATATTCATAAAAAGATTTAAATTAGTTGAAAAATCTTTAAAATATCATTGTGTTTTATTATATGATATAAGGTATTTTTTTTATATTATATCTCACTACCTGCTACAATCTTTATAAAGTCAATGAGTTTATCTTTATAAAATATCATATTTATATATTCACAAAAAGATTTAATTATTTAAAAGTATAACCAACAGATATGTTAATATTTCTGTAACTGATCGTACTCATCGCTTTGTAAACATAGGATTAACACGTCTGCCTTATACCGTTGGCTATTTATAGCCAAGATTGATGTATGGCGCGACCTGCACAACACAAAACCCACAAAGAAAAGAATTCCTGACACGTTAAGCCCATTTTGTAGACCTCCCTCCCCTCCCACCGTATTTGCAGGCCTCATTTCACAGTGTGGTCCCTCGCCAAGTACAGCTAATTAAGATAAATACCAAAGAGTGAGAGGGGAAAGAGAGAGAGAGAGAGAGGGCATGTCATGAGAGGATGCTGTCAGTTGTTGTCAGTGGAAACGGGCAAAACGTGCGACATGGCAACATTTCAGTTAACACCGTTTCTGCTTCTTCTTCTTCTTCTTCGCGTTGGGGGTAAACCGTAGCAACGGTTGTTAAACACGCCGCATGCTGCATGTTGCAAGTTGCAAGTAGGTGCACCTTACGCCGAGGCCACAACAAATTGCAGACGACACAAAAACAGCAAAGAGAGAGACAGAGACAGAGCGAGAAAGAGAGACAAAAAAATGTCCTACCAATGTTGCCTTAACGAAGAAGACAGACAACGCCTTCGTCTTTGCTGGGGCAGCTCCTGCTAGCGCCACCTACACACACACACACAGACAGAGAGACAGCGAGACCGACTCACCACATACCCTGTAGGTGTGCACAGGGTGTTGATTGTGTTCAGAGATTTTTATCGGGCTGCTGCTGCTGCTTGGCATTCTTTGTGGCCAGCCCACAGCAAGAAAGAGTGTGCAAAGAAGGGAGAGAGAGGGAAGAAAGAGAGGGAAAGAGAGGGAAAGAGATGGAAAGAGAAGACTCGCAACGGAAGTCAGTAAACTTTCAGGGTTATTATTATTCCCCGCTTGTGGGCTGCAGTTCCATTGAAGTTGTCAGTGCAGACAAGACTTCTGCTGCCTTCTTCTCACTCTTCTCTTCCCTCTTCCTTCTCTTCGTTCTTCGACAGCTCCCAAAATGCGAAAAAAGAAGGGAAAAAAAAACAAAACTTTTGCAGACTAAGCAAATCTCCAAAGCGCGCGCTATCTTCTCCTCGCAGTCTCTACAGCAACGCGTCCAATGAACTCTACAGTTTCTTCTACTACATACACACACATATCTTCCATGTTATTCTTCTTTATCTACTTCAATTTGATTTGCAAAATAGTTCAGGAAGAAGCAGCAGCAGCGACAACAAAGACGCGACCCAATTCTCAGTTCAGAAATCAAGTCAACGCCCGCATAATACGTCGAGTCGAGAATCGAGAGCGATCGTTCCGATTGTTTCTTCAATGTTTTTATGGCATATTTATGGCACCGCAATTAACAGTTATATAGATCATCATCATTATTATGATCATTGTCGATAGATCAATACTAATTGCCCGCCAAGGCAGCCTCGATCAACCTACACGATCGATAGTTGTGCTAAATAGATCAGTTTATATACCATACATATATCATAGATCAATTTGCATGTACTTGAGTTATAACGATAGTTGCCCTAATTGATCGATAAGGCAGAAGGTTGATTTACTGAAATTTTAAGAAATTTATTTACTTTTTTATATTCCTCTTGAAATGGAATACCCCTGAGATAAAGTTCTTAAGTTTGAGAGAATTTTTATGGCATGCTTTGCATACACTCTCTTAAGGTATTTTAGTTTAAAAGAGTTACCCAACTCCTTATCAAGATCTCTTCATATACCAAGCGTATAGGCTCTTCGACTTTGCACTCTCTACAAAGTTCCTTCCCATTTTTCTTTTGTAGTCGATTCTTATTGAAATCGTGTATGAAATTTTGCGGTTTAAGCAGTGCAGCTTAACGAACTATGGATCAACATGTGTGTTTATAAATAAATACATATACGTATATATCTTCGCGTGTTTGTTTACCTGACCTGCGGTCTGAAGCAGCCCGTACTTGTGCTCAATATCAAATGACGCCTTCCTCTACAAAAAAAAAAAAAACACAATACGATCTTTGCGATTTCTGTACTCATCTCAAAGCAGGTGAAAGTTTTACAGAGTATCTAGAGTATGGATATATCTTTCATTTCATTTAGTTTGAGGGACAAATTACTCATACATATCGTACTAGTTAATGAACCCTGTCCGTTTATTCACTATAATATGCATGTATTCAATCATGCCATATGAATGCACTCGTCGTGCACCATATCCATGATTCATATAGTATGTATGGGTCTCTTGTCTCTTCAATGCAATTCATTTTATTGCATTATCAACGTTTATAGCGAACATTGACGCTCCCCAACAAAAGGTTTGCACAATCGAAAGGGCAATTTAAGCGCCATAAAATGTTGCTAAATACGTATATAGTTTTTAAATTCATTTAAAATATTTTTATTATTTTTATAAAGGTTTTATAAACATTTATGGGAAATTTCAATGTGAAATCTTGAAGAATTTATTTCATTTTAAAAGTTTTTCTTGTTGGTAATTATTTGTTTATAATTCTAACTATTGTAAACTGAAACTTTATATTTAAAATAATAATTTTAACTGATTTTATTAAGTTTATAGTTTCTATAGCTAATTTTAAATACTTGTTTATATATTGTTATAAAATATTTTATATTTTGCTGTATATACTAAAAAAATCTGTGTTATTTTAATAATCGTTTCCTCAGCTTACTCCCTTTCAATTATATTATTATTTCAAAAATATATGGAAGTGAAATTTCATATTTTTCATAATTCCGTGGTATTTAAATTTTTAAAAAATTCCTCTTCAATCTTTTCACTCTTTCCCAGCTAATCTCATTTTAATTTCTTTAAATCTTGCCACAAATTGATGCAGCGATTCCAAAAAAAAAAGGGGTACATCATGCGGGTAGGGCACTTCCAATGACACATTTATAGGATGCACATCCCCAAGTGTCAATGCCCTCAGTCAACATGGGCAACATGTGTCTGCGCTGCGCTCCCTTTCTCTCTCTCTCTCTCTCTCTCTCTCTCTCTCTCTCTCTCTGTCTCTCTCAACATGTTGTTGTCAGGGCCAAGTGCAAGTGGGCTGCGACTGTGGCAACATTGTTGCAACACTCACCTGCTGCTGCTGCTGCTGCTGCGGGTTTAACGCACGCTAATCCAATAAAAAACCCAATAAGTGATTAGTCCAATTGGAGAAATAGTTCAAGTGGAAGTGAGATTAGACGCCAGGCAAGGCTTGCAGAGTCTCTCGGCTGCAGCTGCCTCTGATAAGGCGGCTCTGCTGCTGCCCTGCTTCGGTTTTCCCTTTTTTTTATGGCATGCAATTATGGCAGATACCGTGGCCGAGGCGTAGTTCAGATACAGATACCGAGCGAGCACAGATACAGATACGCACTGCAGTTGCAGTTGCAGTTTGTGCGTTCAAGTGGAAAATTTTAAAAAAATTATATTTAAAGTTGAAAAAGGGAGCAACAGGCACAGGGGGCGCAGTATTGGGGGCATCCACTTAACTTTGAACTTAACATTTTCGTTTTTTTCTTTCTTTTTCACATTTTTTCATTCATTTTCTTTCATTAGTTTTGTGCACTTTTCCGTTATCAGCAATTACGAATGCATTGACCTCGTTTCGGCCTCGACTTGGGCACAAATGTTGCTAAACATGCGCGAGGCGGGGGAGGTGAGGGCGCGGTCGCAATTGATGCACAACAACGGAAGCTATTTTGTGTGTGTGTGTGTGTGTGTGTGTGTGTGTGTTTAGAACTAAACACACATTTAAATGCATCACTGCACACATACACAAAGAAAACAACAATAACAACCACTGCGCCGCGTTTGTTTACACTTCGTATAAGCAAATTGCCGAATTTGTGGATTCTATTTGTGGACTGTATGTTAACTCGCCTTGCGACTCTCAGCGCGACTCGCACCGGTCAACGTGAGACTGAAAACTGACTAAACAAAAACCGAAACTGAAACCGAAACCGAAACTCAATTCAAAAACACAAACTCAAAACAATCGTCAAGCGCAGAGAGAGAGAGAGAGAGAGGGAGTGTGTATATGTGTGTGTGTGTGTGTGTGGGAGAGAGCGTCAAAGCGTGAGAGCGCCGGTCAGGTTGTTGTGAGAGGAATGAGTTCGTGTGGGGGGAGAGTGCATGCGCGCATGTTGGGGGTCGCTACAGCTGCCCCTTTTCGGTTTTTGCTTATTTGTTTTTGTTTTTGTTTCTTTCTTCGTCGCAGTCGCATTCGTCGTCGTTGTTGTCATTCCAGGGGTGGACTAACACACAACTGCAGCGGGGTTCAGTGATGCTCGACTAGAGACTGCGAAAAGGGAGATATAGAGCGAAAGAGAGAGCAAGAGAACCTGCCCAGCCGAGTGCAGTCGAGCAAGAAGAACGTTAGACGAAGTTAGCAATCTTGATAGACTGCGACAAAGAAGACTGTACTATAATAATACATTAAAAGCATAATATGTCTTTAGTTTTACCTGAATTCTTTTAATATTTTAAAGAACTTCAATGTTTTTTTCAAGATCTTTCTTTATATTTATATAAATTTTAAATCTTTAAGTCTTTTTTATATAATTACTTTTCTTTATCCATTCCTGCCCTTCCTATAAATTTTTCTTAGCTATGTTTAACAATACCTTTCTTGTCTCATAATACTTTAAATCATTTTCATATCTGTCTTCAACGTATTTTTATAGCATATCAATCAAACTAGATATTTCTTTCTGTCTTTAAACCTTTTCTTAACACCTTGTGCTTTCCTATATGCTTACAAAATACAGTTTTATCTCTTGTTTACAAATGTATCTATGTATGACTTCATTTTCCCCGGTCATTTCCCTTCCCCTTTCTTTTTTTTATCAATATCTTTATATGTAGTATCTGTGTAATGTATTAGCTCATACACACGAGAGATAATGCAACTTTATTCAGGTGCATTATATAGGAATATTGTCGCACTTTGCTATCATTTTCTCGCTGTTTATATAAAAGTGCAATTTAGATAGGGAGTTGAAATATGTGTGTGTGTTTCAGGTGACAAGTGTGTAAAATGTAGACTTAGATAAGAGGTCTATAAAAATAGGAAAACGGTTTCTTATCGTGCAGATAAAAATAAGAAAATATTTTCATATTTTGCAGACTTTCTACAAACCTTCTGTATTTTTGTTTTACTTGGAAACCTTATGAATTGTATTCATTTTTTTTTTCTTTCAAGTCTCGTAATACTTCGACACTTGACGCCGTCGGGCACACTTGTTTCAGACAGATGCATAATGCAAGCTAGACTGGATATGGGGGCAGGCAAGGAGTCTGAAGAGTCGCATCCCAGTCGTATTAGGGGTTGCTCTGTTTCCCTCGTTCCCCTCGATTATGTAGGGCAATAGCGCAGAGTCGCGTTCTCAAAGTTGATTTACTGCCGCATATTATCACACTGCCCCCTCCCCCCTAGGTTGCACTACCCATAGTTGTGGTGAAAGTGCTTTTCCCCGACTTTAATATGCACAATCGATCTGTAGAGGGTGACTTTGCGTCTATCAGGGAGGGAGTTCATCATTGGAACAGCTGTCGCTGCTCGGCGCGGAGTTTATTCAACTCGAAGAACATCAAATGTGTGTGAGGCACGTTTCCGATTTCAGAGAGGGGGATTGCCCCGAAGGGTTTGGGGGGGAGTTCGAGGTTAGTTCGGGGGTGGATGCTGCAAATAGCACATAAAACTGTTGCGTGCTTTCGGGCGCGCCTTTCGGAACACAAAATTGGCGCACTCGTGCACTGGGACACAGCCCTAATCCCTCTTCTCACATGGGCGTAGTCCCTCTCGGCTAAGAGGAAGGGGGTAGGAAGGTGTGTCTATGCATGCATTAAAGCACCAGACAGCTCTCGTCCTGGTCGTGAAGCTTGTCGAGGGTTGCGGCTTCGTTTCAATTACCCGTCAAGCTTTTCGACACGCACAGTGGAACGAAATAGAACGCAATCTGTTTAATTGAGGTGTTTAGCATGTTGAATAATTAAGCAAAGGCAATGCGCAATATGACCCCACCCCTCCACCCCTTCCACCCACCCACTCGTCTCGGTCAAAGGTTATCATCATAATAAATTGGGCACGCGGCCCCTTGGAGTGGCAATCGCACGAGGTGAGTGACAAGTGCGCAGGGTTCTTTAAATAAATTATGAGATAGTCAAGGGTTTTCGCTCAAAAGGGAATTTTATAGAGATGAAAAAAAATGTTGTAGGAATATTCCATCTATTGAAAAAGAGTTAGAAACATATCAATTAATATATCAAAATCCTTAGGTTGTCATAGGAGGAAAAGAAAATGTTTAATTTAAAATCTCAAGTTCGATATTTTGAAAATTAAAGTAAGGGTCCCCCCTATGAAATTTTAACAAATTTTATTTTTCTTATTTCAGGTTTTAATTTTAATCGATTGCGGAGGTCAAAATTAGTACTAAACAATTGTTTAAATCGATTTTAAACGATACTTTATTTTGGCCCAAAAATCATGTCGAAGTGGTCCAAAAATTAGACATGTAACACACTCAACAGGCCCGGTACCTTCATTTTACACCGATCGTAACTTTCTTAAAAATCAAACGATTTTGACGGGGAATAACATTTTGTTTATGTTTTAATAACTTAAGTGTTTCTACATATCAAAAATATCATAATGGAGTTTTTGAAATTTTTCGATATTTTGAAAATTAAGGTAAGGGTCCTATCAAGTTTCAACAAACATTTTTTTTTTAATTTGATATCGCTAAAGATCCCTATAACATCCTCCAACATAAGCTAACCTCTTTGTATATATTACACTGCTGAGTAATTCCCATGAAATGATCTAATTTTCTACCTATACTTCGGTTATAAAACTTATCTTTATGATGGTGTTATAGCTGACTAATTCTTATCAAGCTCGCACACAGTGTATTTCCCACAACTCACTCTCACTTACTGACCTAATTTTACCCCACTGTGCACTGTGGTGCAGTAAAAACTTTGAAGTGAAAGACCACCCCATACCCCGCATAGCTCACCCGGTACGGTAGCCCGTTAATGTGCATGAAATGTGTCCGTTTTGGCCACATTTGAATAAGACAAAGTGCTGACACTTCGTGCTGAGTCCGACGCCACAGTGTGCCCATTAGCCAAAAAAAAAAAAGCAAGCAGGCCGAAAACGAAACGATTATTGACTTGCTGCCTGCTCCAAATATGCCCACACACACACAGCACACACACACACTGCCACACAACAATGAACAGCATAATTTAGCGGCTTAGTCGGTCAGAAGAATCGAAAGGAGAAACTACTAGGAGAAATGCATAAAGTAAAAGTGCAATTTGGCTTGAAAATGGCCAGAAAATGCCGCTGTAGCCGTCGCGCATTGCGTAACAGTGGGCAATGAAAGCAATGCGACAGGCATCGATATTTGATTTGCAATCGGTTTAATTGAAAATGGGGAAAAAAAGGGAAATTGGAGGAAAAACTGGAGGGGGAGAAAAACTAGTGAAAAGCGCCGCCAACTGACAAATTAACAATGTGTGTGTGTGTGTGTGGGCGTGGTGCGGTTGCGGTACATCAAGTGCGGGTTTTGTGTGCCACTGTGCGAGTGTGTGTGTGTGCGAGTGTGTGTGTGTGTGTGTGCCGTGACAGCTGTAAGGAAGTCAGTCGGTCGCTAATGCAAATGCCAAGCAAAATGCGCCCACGCAAATTATGAAAAATTATGCACAACATGAGGCAAATCGATGGAGTTGCCTGCTCTTTGGCTTCCTGGCAGAGACCAAAGAGACCAAGCCAAGCGACAGACAGACAGACAGAGAGACGGGCAGACAGACAGACACACGCTTGAAGGGGAGGCGGACAGACAAAAGGCCATTTCACGCCGCTAATGAAACAAATTTCGCATTCGGCCACCGACTTGAGTTTTGCGGAAACATCTGACCAGGCTGTCTCCCTATCCTATCTCCCCTCTCTCTCTCTCTCTCTCTCTCTCTCTCATTTCGTAAACGTTGCGTCTTTCCATACATTATTTGGTTGTATAATGAAACCGTATCCGTTTAGTCCAGCCCAAACCAAATGGTAATGCGATATTTCTTTTTCTCTCTCTCTCTCTCGCTCTCTTCATATTTCTGCTTATGATCAATAGTTGCCTCTCCCTCCCTCTCATTCTGTCTGTGCACTTGAAACAAAAGCTTATGGCAAAAATATTCACAGCTCTCTGTAATTTAAATCTTCTGCTTCAAGGCACATCGTTTCGCTCTGTTTTTATGACTTTTCTTACAGAGGTTTCTCTAGACGCAAAAAAAAAAAACCTGAAACCGAAATCGGAGGCAAAAAAAAAAAAACATTCATCAATTTTTGGCCACTTGAGTGCTTAAATAAAATTACTATATATATGCTTATGGGAAAAATTTGTATTTTAGCTGAAAATGATTATGAAACACGGAAATAGGTCGTTTTTTTGAGGGTATTTTAAGTGTTTGACTAATGTTTGAGGAATTTTCTTAAAGAATTAGAATTTTTATTATGAAAACTTAGCTAAAGAAATATTATTCTGCGCCAAACTCTTTGGCAATTCAAGAACTTAGAACATTTTCAAGCCAGCGACCTATTTTAGCTATTTGTTTTTAATATTTTCCTATTTATGTAGAAATTGCAAAGATTTGCTATTGTATAAGATATATTAGATTAAAAAGACTTTAAAAAAATGAAAAACAAAAGTTCTTATCTAGAACTAAGCTACTTTTGTCTTTACTATATAGAATTTCAGTATTTAAGGCACTTTCTGCTCTCTTTTTCTCTACCTAACGCATTTTCTAGCTTATTTCCATGCTTCTCTATCTCTCACTTTCTCATTCCTTCTCTCTTTCACACATTAAACCTTCCTGACATTACCTAAGTCGTTTAGTTCGCACATTCTGTGATATCTCACATGGCTTTTACTTTTGTTTTAAGTACCCTTTGACTCATTTTTTTTAATGCGCTTGAAAACCTTTTAACATTCCTTTTCGTTTCGTTTCGTTTTGTTTTATTTCTTTTCATTGTTGACTTAAGCTACTTTCGTTATTCTTATGCAGCAGCTTCCTTCGCTTTTTATCAAGTTAAGCCTAAGGAAAAGTGTTGGCCAAACAAAGCGCAAGTGAAGATCTTAATCGTTTTTTGGGCAAGTTAAGAATATCATCCCATCATTTCCCTACCCTCCGCCAGAACGTGTCGATAATGTGGACTTTAAGTGTTTTCTGTGTTCTGTTCTGTTCTGTTCCTCAGTTCTTCTGCCTGACAACAACGTCAACATTAATCACTGTCAGCAGTCCGAGTTGACTTGGCTCTGTCTTGGGGTCTGGCCTGGTCTGATCTTCGGACTATTCTCTCTCTCTCTCAGACTGGGCCACCTCATCGTCAACTGCAAGCTTTATCTTTTTTTCTGGTTTTTTTTTGTCTTTTTTTTTTTGTTTTGTCTGCATGTGATTTCATTAATTTCGCATTCCGATGCGCAACGGCGCAAAATTCCATGTAGTCAGCTACCCCTCTCTCTCTCCCTCTATCTCTTTCCCTCCCACTCTGCATCTCTTTCCCACACTACTGCATGAGGAAGTGCAAAGTGTTGCACATGTGCAGCGCACTTTAATTTTTTTTTTTTTTTTTTTTTTTACATTTATCGTTTTATTTGTGCAACGCTTTGATCAATCAATTCAACTGGCGTCGTTTGTCTGTTTCAAGGTTTATTTAGTGCCGCAGACAGACAGAGAGATATAGAGAGGGAGAGAGAGAAAGATATACAGGCAGACAGGGAGACAGACGACGCCACTGGAGCCACTGTTGGCCCCCTTTGGCCATAAAATATTTTAATTGAATGATCAAAATCGGATGCTCGATGATTGCATAGAGACACATACACACATACACATGTCACACACACACTCGCACACACACTCTCATCCTCATCTGCTCATCGCACCAATGCATTCACTTGGAAAAGAAAAATTATGAAAATCAATCGAATTGGCGCCAGTTTCAATTCCCGTAGACCGCCTGACCCACAAAAGCCGCTAAAACTCGTCGCAAAAATTGCCAAATTGGGCATCACCAGCAGCTGCAACAACAACAACAACAACAGCAGCAACACTGACAAGGGGCCAAACTGACAATTGGCATACTATATAAATTGCGAGGGTGGACAAACGAAATGAATTGCTTGGAGCATACTCAGATTCAGTTCCGATTACTTTACTTTCGCAAAGGGGGCAGTCTGCAAGAAAGTGAAAGATTGTTGATAAACTTGTGTTTCTAAGGAATAAGGCAAATTTAATTTAATTTTTGTACCCTGGCAGAGGCTATATTAATTAAGGCCAGAAGGCCAACTATAAACTATCGATAACATACAATCGATAATTATCGATATTAATCATAATCAATAACTATCTATAACAATCGATAACAGTCGAAACCTATCAATAACTATCGAAAACAAGCGATAACAACCAATAACTCTCGATTACTATCAATAAATCTCTTTAACAATAAGAAATACTAACAAGATATCTAATTTGAAGGATTAGGATTCCTTAAAATTGTATTCTCCTGCACTAAAACTAAGTTCAATGTGAAATTCTAGTATTTTGAAAACAACTGCATATAATATACGGACTTAACCTAAAAAAATGTTGGAAAAATAGTAAATTTGAGAAAAAATAAAGAATTGCTTGAGGATTGAGCATACTCTCCTCTCTTAAGTATATTTATAATATATTAAAAGCATATACTGCTTCAATTTGGGGTATATACTGAATATCCTGATTTTATCTGCAGAATTAAATTATATGTTGAAAAAAATCCTTCCTTCAGCTACCAATATCACACAATATAATCAAATATATGATATAATCCTGCTTTTTATTTGTTTTTTTTTTTTTTTCAATATACTTTCTCTCTCCCTCTCGTTCTGCATATTTCTTGAATTTTCTGCCCACCACCCCCAACTTCTACCCCTTATTTGCATATAAAGAGCCGAGAACTTCTGTCGCACACCTCGCTGCTTGTGCTTATTATTATTTATATTATTTTTGAGATTTATTTGGCCACGCATCTGCCATGCTTGGCTGCCCAAAGAGACGATGAATCCGTCGTATCCGAAAGCGACCCCCTCCTCGACTCCGACTCTGACTTCGACTGCAACTTGGCTTTGGTTGCGCACAGCTGCGGATGTTGCCGACGTCGTGTCACCTTGTCGCGTTGGCTAAGTCGGTCGCACATGTCGCGGCATGCCATTTTAGGATTTGTGGCCAGAAAAGCCAAAAAAAAAAAAAAGATTTTTATATATATATATATTTGTAACTGCGGCATGGGGACGCTTATTTTTGGCCAGCGATGGTAGAAAGTGCCGCCAACAACAACAACAACAACAACGACGGCAACAGCAACAACGGCAACAAATCACAGTCTTTTTGCCGTTGTCGAGCTGCGGCTCATTATTTTTGTTGTTGCTGCTGCTGTTGTTGTTGTTGTTGTTGTTGCTGCTTTTGCATATGGCCATTAGCGTTGACAAGGCAGAACCACAAAGAAGTTGCAACGCGCCACCACTCGCCACTTGAAAGTGAGCGCCAGCTGCTGTCAATTTCCGCATTTGCAACTTGCAACTTGCAACTTGCAACAGCAGCAGCTCCTTCAGAATTCCCCGATTCGACCCCGACCCCGACCCCGACCCCAACTCGCTTTCATTCAGCCTGGACAATCTCTGCCTCTCAGCCTGTCTACCTGGCCAACACGTTGCGAAAGTCGTCACATAAATGGCCAAAAGACATGTTGATGCTTGCCGCTTTTAATTGACCAACAAATTACATGCTGCATGTTTGTCTTTTGGCCAAACCCTGCAATAGATGACAAGCGAAACGAGCAACGAATGACTAATTGGTCAGCATAATGGTCACAGAGTCGGACTTGGCTTGGGAAGTGGACGCAGAGACTGAGACTGGCCTAACCGACTGCCATGGACTGCGACAGTCAGAGGCTGGCAAACGGTCGATCAGCTGCACAGTGGTTGCAGGTGCATAAATCAAGCAATCAAATTTGAGTCAGAAATTTGCATGATGGAAAAAAGTTAATTTTCATTGATTCTTTATTTAAATTTATTCCTAAAGGAATAGATCTCAACCTGCACAGTGGTTGCAGGTGTATAAATCATGCAATCAAATTTGAGTCAGAAATTTGCATGATGTAAACATATTTAATATCATTGATTCTTTATTGAAATTTATTCCTGAAAACAGATCTCTAAGCTCAATTAATGTAATCCAACCTAATCTCATCTACCTATCACTAAACTCACCTTACGCAAACTAACTTAACAACATTTTAATCCAAACTTTATCTAGTCTA
This sequence comes from Zaprionus tsacasi, assembly GCA_018904105.1. Classification (NCBI taxonomy): domain Eukaryota; kingdom Metazoa; phylum Arthropoda; class Insecta; order Diptera; family Drosophilidae; genus Zaprionus; species Zaprionus tsacasi. Next base: position 10,704,304 of record JAEIFR010000295.1, read on the forward strand.
TCCTACTTCATCAGACAATATAATATCTCGCCTAAACTGAGCTTATTTCAACTATAATTTTATCTCACCTTATGTAAGTCGTCCTCACCGCTTCTAAGCCCTCCTAACCCCACATCAGGTCATCTGAGCCCACCTTAGCTCATCTCAATTCAGCTAGGCCCAACTTACCTCGGCCCATTCAAAAAAAAACTTAGCAAACCCTACATAACCTAACCTAAACTAACCTAGACTAACCTAAACTAACATAAACTAACCTAACCAAACCTAATGTTAATTTTAACCTCGTCTCACCTATTCAACCAACATCAAAAAAACATCTACCAAACCTACCAAATCTTACTTCCTCGCACCTTAATCTTTTCTAACCTAAATAAATTTCCTAAATATTTGTGTAAATTTTAGAAAATCCATAGAGTTTTCTTACTGTCACATTTAGCACACATTTTCACAGCTTTAATCTACATTTAAATATATACAAACTAAATTGACTACTTTATTGCAATATTTGTCCCACTGTGTCGCGCCTCGGCTGCAGTTCGTCAAGCCATTCACACACACGATTTAGCGACGCGTCGCCACGGGATCTCATGTGATGAATTTGCCGCCAAGTCAGCGTCGCCATGGAGTGAGCTTTACCTGGTGGTGGTCTCTGGGTGGTCTCTCTCTCTCTCGAGCTGAGGCTGGCGCAACTCCTGCGGCTTAAATGGCTCGACAAAAAGTTCAATTTTTGCTTTTAATAAATAATTAAATTATTCATTGCAGGATTTGTTGAGCCGGCGGCGATGGCGTTGCCTAGAAAATCACTTTCGCTTGCTGCCACACCCCGTTGCCCCTGACTGCACACACACACTCGCACACACACACTCGCACACACACTCGCAGTCGAGTTCAGAGCTCAAGCAAACATGTCACAATTAATGCGCCAAAAACAACTTGCAACATGACAAATCAACGGGGCAAGTGGCAGCTGGCTGGCAGCGCTCGTCTCATTAGACGGAGCCAAGCTGAGGCTGAGCCTCATCCCGTCTCCAACTCCAGCGGCCATTGTTGTCTGGCGTCGGCGCACAGCGACGCCTACCGAAGCGCTGCCGTTTAATGGGCAACAGCTAAATGGAGGCTCTACTGCGCTCCAGCTAGGAGGGTAGTGGGGAGGGCAGGGAGACGTAGTCGGAGGCAGTCACTGTCATCGCACGCGCCAGGGCCGCATTGTTTTCCAGAGGTGCAGGCGTAGTTTTTATTGTTATTGAAATAAATGTAGAAATTGTTTAAAAGAAAACGAAAAAAAAGAGTTGAGGTAGCTGCGACGCACAGTTATGCAGCATATAGTAGAACTGAAATAAACTCTGTTGTGATCTTCCGATCTGAATGAAATTTGCTGCATCAATAGATAATATATTGAGCTATATACATGTCAAAACTGAGACTTATATGTTCTACATTAAGTGAGATATACATGATTAGGGAAAAAAAAACTATAAACAGATCTATTATCAGCTTAATGCCTATGAAATTTGTAGTATAGCTAGATATAATATTTAACTACTTGAATGTCAAATTTGCACCATATATGGCAACTAATTAATGAGTTATGCCCATTATACTACAGTCATATCTCACTGAAATGTATTTATTTTATAATATTATAATTTTACTATAGAAAAAAGGTATAATGAGAGGTATAATAGGCATATAGATTCGGCAATAAGGCTATAATATTACATAAAACACTCCATATTTCCTACTGCCTCTAGCTTACTGCACATTCAAGCTACCCCACGCTCTCCCGCTGACTGCAGAGCATCTGAAAGTGGGGCTGGGTCGAGGACGTGCTGAGGCAATGGAAATTCCCCCCGACTTCGGCTTACGCTAAGCTGATTACGATAATTGCTGCAGGCGAAAGTGCAAGCGGTTATTTTTGCAGTGTATATCCTCAATTAGGGTGACCATGCTAGCGAATTTTTTTTTTTGGAGGGGCGGGCAACTGACCGACAGCGTCGTCAACATCAACGTCGTTTATGCCACATTTAAGTCAAACACGCTGGCAGCAAGGAGGGGCAGCAGGAGGAGGGGCAGAGGGAGTTGATATCCCTATAATCAGGCAACAATTTGCCACAGTCACCCACAAAAAAATGAGCTCAACTTGATGGGGGGAATCGACTTCCTACTCGTTGGTTGCATAAGCGCGGCAAATGGTAATTGCAACTGCAACTTTGCAACTGCAACTGTGCAACGGTTGCAAATGTTTAGGCAGAAACAAAACGATCGAATTGGATGAGTCGAGAGGCAGCTCCATGTGTTGCATGTTGCATGTATTATGAATGGAACAGAGCGGCCTCTTTGAGGGCGGGCTAGCAGGCGGACAGACAGACGAGGCAGGAAGCCGCCGCCGACGACGACGACGATCGACGATCGACGATTGTCTGTGTCAGCGGCTAAAATGAAAGGCTAAATATGTAAGGCAAATGATAGACAGGCGACTGTCTTAGCTCGGTCCCTCCCTCTCCCTCCCCCACACACACGCTCAACGGAAGCGCAAAAATAGAAAATAATTTTGAACTTTGGCGGCGGCGATGTTTGACTTATTGCCTACTGATTTGCAGACAAATCAGTTGTTGCCACATGTGCAGCATGCAGCATGCCCCACAGGCAGCTCGCTCTCTGTGTGTGTGTGTCTGTGTGTGGGTGTTGCATATAAATAAATTGTAATTTAGTTTGGCACAGGATGCACATCATGACCAGCACCAGCACCAGACGAGGCTCTACTCTCCACAGCCGGCAGCAAGTTCGAGCGAGCTTCAGCCAGCTGCAGCGCTCCAAAGAGAAAGTGAGTGTTTGTTAAGATTTGACAGGTTCATTTGACAACAGCCCGTCTGCACAAGTACTTATCTACACTCACACACACACTCATACTTATTCACTACGAATGAAATCGAAAGCATTCACAATAAATCTCAATAAATCAGCAATCAGTTGCATTATATCTCAAGCGTTTCAGGTTTAAAGCCTTTAAAAGCGCAATTTCTTATGAGACATTAGAGTGAACATGCTTGCGATTTTGTTGCCAGGATATTAAAGTGACACACAAATTAGTTGGCAACATTTTGTGATTGATGTCGTAAGCGCAAAAGTGCGATAAATAAATGGCGATCTAAAAAACACTTTCGGGGTGACCATGCAGCGGGAATTGGAGCGAGAGTTTAAGTAATAATGACTGAAGTAAATTACTAAAATTAAAGTGACCATAACGCATTAATAAAATCTAGCTTGAATTTTAGCTAGTTTATGCAAAATTTTAAAAAATAATAATTGAGCTATGCCTAAAATTAATATGTTATTTTCCAAGCCGCCTTTTACACATTAAGAAAAACAAATTGGAGTGACCATACAGCTGAAATTAAGCACTTTAGCTGCATATTAGCATATCATATGAATCAGATTAATTGTGCAACTACAAATTGCATTCAGTTTTGCTATCTCTATGCTCTTCCTTCTCAAAACGAAAAAAAAAAAAAAAATAGAGTGACCATGGCGCTTGAATGAAAACTAACTCAGAGCCTGGGCAAACAGGCTTTTTGTCGCTTGCAAATGAAGTCGCCAAACATAATGAACGCTATTTATTTGAATCTGAACATTCTCCAGTTCCCAGCTCTCTCGCCTTATCGCATAAAGTGACCATGCTTGTAATTTAATAAATTGACAGAACGAGACTGCGCCAGTCTTCCTGTCTTTCTGTCTTCGATTGGAAATTGGAAGTATTGCAAAATGGGAGAAGAGCGTGTGTGATGGGCCGCAAGGCAGGAAACGAGGTCAGTCTCATAAGCGTTGCATATAAATCATGTTGTGGCTAAATGGACAACGCCTGTTGCACTGTTGCTCTGTTGCTGCCACAGTTGCCACAGATTTCCGCCTGGAGGCAGCGTCAACTGCATTTTAACCCAATTAGAGAACAGGTTGGCACCTCCACACACACACACACACACACACGCTCACACACAGCGACTCAACGACATTTCACATTTCAATTTGTGTGCCAAATTTGTTTTTTTTTTTTTATTTTGTGGAGCATTCACATATTTATTTTTATATTTATTCCATTTTTCGTCTATTATTCAGTTTTTCTTTTTTATTGTCACCCGTTTCGACACCATCTCTGGTGCGATCTTATCAGCCTCCGCCTGTCAATTGTGTGTGCAGGGCATCGTTAATTTTGCTCGACTCGCAGTGAGATTTAGCTTTAATTTTTTCTGTTTTTCTTTAGCTCTTTTTGGGAAAGCGCATAAAATAGAAACTCCTCATCCGCTATCAGTTCGAAGTGCGAGTATGTCTGTGTGTGTGTGTGTTTAATTAAGTGCATCGTTAGTGGGCAGCCATAATTCATGGAAAGTCGAAAGTCCACGCTCCACAAGCTCCATCGATAATGTGTGACATATCAATAAAGAATTCCCACATTCAGAGCCAGTCATCGTCGCCTTCAATCGCTTTCAATCACTTTTTGTATGGGGCCTGCTGCAGGGCGCAACCTGTCGCAGCTGGTGGCGCCATAGAGACACGTATAAGTGTCGTCGATCCCCTGACTACAAGAGGCTGAGGCAGAGGCACCCCATGCATTGCCTGATGAAAGCCATGTGCCGCCCAGCGAGCGCGTCGTCAAATTCTTTTACTGCACATAATTGTCCAAAGTGGGTCACTCTAACTTACCTGCAAAGAGAAGAAAGAGAGAGAGAGAGAAAGAGACAGGTGAGAAGAGTAATTAAACGTTGACCATAAAGTGGCTTAAAAACGATTTAACCACACGAATTCGTCTCGACTGAACAAGCAGGCATTAAGCCAAAATCGGTGTGCACCAAGTCAAGCGAATTGAGGAAAGAAAGCTCTCTAGAAGTCTGTGTAGTTTACGATTATAATGGATTAGTCAAGCTGTTGGTTTGTTAACTAAGCTAAATGGATACCCAGTATCGCATGGAAAGAAAACTTTACAGGGGGAGCATTACAAAAAAAAATTTTAATTTTTTTTTTAATTTCTTAAATTACAAAAACTACTAAGCCATTCAATTCTAGAACTAAAACCATGAATAAAATGCTTTACCCGAAGAAAATCGTTTGATTTTTAAAAAAGTTATGAAATGATGAAAGTTAGGATACAGGTCCTGTCAAGGGTCTTGCATGTCAAATTTTTTGTCGACTTTGACATGATTTTTGGCCAAAAATTAAGTACCCTCTAAAACAATTTTAAACACTTGTTTTATACTAATATTTACCTCCGCAATCGATTAGAAGTAAAAGCAGGCGATTTTAAATTTTGAAAAAAATTTTTTTCTGAAAATTTTACAGGGGGGACCATTACCAAAATCACAAAATTTAAAAATTTTTTGGAATTTTTCAAATTGCAAAAACTACTAAGCCATTCAATTCTAGAACTAAAACCATGAATAAAATGCTTTACCCGAAGAAAATCGTTTGATTTTTAAAAAAGTTATGAAATGATGAAAGTTAGGATACGGGTCCTGTCAAGGGTCTTGCATGTTAAATTTTTTGTCGACTTTGACATGATTTTTGGCCAAAAATTAAGTACCCTCTAAAACAATTTTAAACACTTGTTTTATACTAATATTGACCTCCGCAATCGATTAAAAGTAAAAGCAGGAGATTTTAAATTTTGAAAAAAAATTTTTCTGAAAATTTTACAGGGGGGACCATTACCAAAATCACAAAATTTAAAAATTTTTTGGAATTTTTCAAATTGCAAAAACTACTAAGCCATTCAATTCTAGAACTAAAACCATGAATAAAATGCTTTACCCGAAGAAAATCGTTTGATTTTTAAAAAAGTTATGAAATGATGAAAGTTAGGATACAGGTCCTGTCAAGGGTCTTGCATGTCAAACTTTTTGTCGACTTTGACATGATTTTTGGCCAAAAATTAAGTACCTTCCAAAACAATTTTAAACACTTGTTTTATACTAATATTGACCTCCGCAATCGATTAGAAGTAAAAGCAGGCGATTTTAAATTTTGAAAAAAATTTTTTTCTGAAAATTTTACAGGGGGGACCATTACCAAAATCACAAAATTTAAAAATTTTTTGGAATTTTTCAAATTGCAAAAACTACTAAGCCATTCAATTCTAGAACTAAAACCATGAATAAAATGCTTTACCCGAAGAAAATCGTTTGATATTTAAAAAAGTTATGAATTGATGAAAGTTAGGATACGGGTCCTGTCAAGGGTCTTGCATGTCAAATTTTTTGTCGACTTTGACATGATTTTTGGCCAAAAATTAAGTACCCTCTAAAACAATTTTAAACACTTGTTTTATACTAATATTGACCTCCGCAATCGATTAAAAGTAAAAGCAGGAGATTCTATATTTTGAAAAAAAATTTTTTCTGAAAATTTTACAGGGGGGACCATTACCAAAATCACAAAATTTAAAAATTTTTTGGAATTTTTCAAATTGCAAAAACTACTAAGCCATTCAATTCTAGAACTAAAACCATGAATAAAATGCTTTACCCGAAGAAAATCGTTTGATTTTTAAAAAAGTTATGAAATGATGAAAGTTAGGATACGGGTCCTGTCAAGAGTCTTGCATGTTAAATTTTTTGTCGACTTTGACATGATTTTTGGCCAAAAATTAAGTACCCTCTAAAACAATTTTAAACACTTGTTTCATACTAATAATGACCTCCAAAATCATTTAAAAGTAAAAGCAGGCGATTTTAAATTTTGAAAAAAAAATTTTTCTGAAAATTTTACAGGGGGGACCATTACCAAAATCACAAAATTTAAAAATTTTTTGGAATTTTTCAAATTGCAAAAACTACTAAGCCATTCAATTCTAGAACTAAAACCATGAAAAAAATGTTTTACCCGAAGAAAATCGTTTGATTTTTAAAAAAGTTATGAAATGATGAAAGTTAGGATACAGGTCCTGTCAAGGGTCTTGCATGTCAAATTTTTTGTCTACTTTGACATGATTTTTGGCCAAAAATTAAGTACCCTCTAAAACAATTTTAAACACTTGTTTTATACTAATATTGACCTCCGCAATCGATTAGAAGTAAAAGCAGGCGATTTTAAATTTTGAAAAAAAAATTTTTCTGAAAATTTTACAGGGGGGACCATTACCAAAATCACAAAATTTAAAAATTTTTTGGAATTTTTCAAATTGCAAAAACTACTAAGCCATTCAATTCTAGAACTAAAACCATGAATAAAATGCTTTACCCGAAGAAAATCGTTTGATTTTTAAAAAAGTTATGAAATGATGAAAGTTAGGATACAGGTCCTGTCAAGGGTCTTGCATGTCAAATTTTTTGTCGACTTTGACATGATTTTTGGCCAAAAATTAAGTACCCTCTAAAACAATTTTAAACACTTGTTTTATACTAATATTGACCTCCGCAATCGATTAAAAGTAAAAGCAGGAGATTTTAAATTTTGAAAAAAATTTTTTCTGAAAATTTTACAGGGGGGACCATTACCAAAATCACAAAATTTAAAAATTTTTTGGAATTTTTCAAATTGCAAAAACTACTAAGCCATTCAATTCTAGAACTAAAACCATGAATAAAATGCTTTACCCGAAGAAAATCGTTTGATATTTAAAAAAGTTATGAATTGATGAAAGTTAGGATACGGGTCCTGTCAAGGGTCTTGCATGTCAAATTTTTTGTCGACTTTGACATGATTTTTGGCCAAAAATTAAGTACCCTCTAAAACAATTTTAAACACTTGTTTTATACTAATATTGACCTCCGCAATCGATTAAAAGTAAAAGCAGGCGATTCTAAAATTTGAAAAAAAATTTTTTCTGAAAATTTTACAAAATCACAAAATTTTAAATTTTTTTTTAATTTTTCAAATTGCAAAAACTACTAAGCCATTCAATTCTAGAACAAAAACCATGAATAAAATGCTTTACCCGAAGAAAATCGTTTGATTTTTAAAAAAGTTATGAAATGATGAAAGTTAGGATACAGGTCCTGTCAAGGGTCTTGCATGTCAAACTTTTTGTCGACTTTGACATGATTTTTGGCCAAAAATTAAGTACCCTCTAAAACAATTTTAAACACTTGTTTTATACTAATATTGACCTCCGCAATCGATTAAAAGTAAAAGCAGGAGATTCTATATTTTGAAAAAAAATTTTTTCTGAAAATTTTACAGGGGGGACCATTACCAAAATCACAAAATTTAAAAATTTTTTGGAATTTTTCAAATTGCAAAAACTACTAAGCCATTCAATTCTAGAACTAAAACCATGAATAAAATGCTTTACCCGAAGAAAATCGTTTGATTTTTAAAAAAGTTATGAAATGATGAAAGTTAGGATACAGGTCCTGTCAAGGGTCTTGCATGTCAAATTTTTTGTCGACTTTGACATGATTTTTGGCCAAAAATTAAGTACCCTCTAAAACAATTTTAAACACTTGTTTTATACTAACATTGACCTCCGCAATCGATTAAAAGTAAAAGCAGGAGATTTTAAATTTTGAAAAAAAATTTTTCTGAAAATTTTACAGGGGGGACCATTACCAAAATCACAAAATTTAAAAATTGGATTTTTTTTATTTTTTACTAAATATACGGTCACCCTAACTGAATTCGTTTCAAAATTACTTGTAACTTTGCTTGTTAGCTACATCTATAAGAAAAACTAGTTGAATTAAAGGAAATTGTGATATGGACCAATATACGGTCACCTTAACTGATTTTCACATAGTAAACTTTACAAATTTCGAACTTTCAGCCTATACAACATCATTTGAGTGCCAGTACAGGGTACCCCTAGCCAAATACACAGCAATTAAGAACCAGACTATAAACTTAAATGCAATTACTTGAATTTATAGACTCTACAAGTAGTTAATACCCAGTTAAGTGAATAATTTCGTTGAGAAATGTTTGTGCTTCATAGAGCCCAAGAGTTTTCTCACCCAGCATTTTTAGCATTTAATAGACTGTGGAAAACTGCAGACAATGCGCGTGGTCTATAAAAACTTCTCTATAGCCTGCTAACCGAATTTTCAAAAAAAAAAAAATGCAGCCAATTAAATTTACAACTTGAAATTAATTTTCGTTCGCCTTTCCGTAGCAAACTCACAAAAAATTAACATAATTTCATATGCGTTTTTCATGTTTTTTTATTGCTTTTATAAATTCCGAAAAAAACGAAGACGAAGAAGAAGAAAAACATATTTTTTATGCCTGAATTTAATTGTTTCATTTGCGCTTGTTTCCTCAGAAATGAAAAAAAAAAGAAATACATTTCTTTTACAACTTTTGCCACACTTCCAGTGTGATAGAGGTGTGAGGGTGTGTGTGAGTGTGTGTGTGTGTGTGTGTGAGTGTGTGTGTGAGTGTGCGTGAGTATATGTTTTGATTATATTTTGGCTCCAAGAAATGCATTCATAAATTATGCATTTGAATGCAAATGGATCGCGCGCCAACTAATTGGTTTATGTAATAAAATATTTTGTTTTATTTTCCGTTTTTCTCTCTCTCTCTCTCTTCCTCTCTGTCTGCCTCTTCTGCTCTTCTTTTTCTGAAGATTTACAAGAGTCGCGACGGCAGAATAACAATAACAATAAATCGCTTTGTTTGTTTTACTGTGCTGCACGCGAGATTGATGGAATGAAAGCATGCGACATGCATACGCAAAAATCGTGCATGTTACGCATACGCCATGGCTGACAGAGACGCGGGCAGAGACGTCGACTGCGACTGCGACAGCGACTGCGATCGAGTCGGAAGCCACAGAGATCGCGTTGCGGTTGCATGCAACGCCCTCGATTAGTCTGAAAACGCTTTGCTTTGACTTAATTAAGGTCTTGACTTATTATCATTTTTGTTGCACATACCCTGCAGTGGGAATGAAAAGGGGTATGCTATGAAGGTATAAAACAGGCTGAAGATGAAAGCATTTGTAGAATGGAACAGTTAGAAATGAAGAGTATTTAAGATTTCAATCCAAAATGCTTTACAAAATTAGTTCAAGTTTTTAATATTACTGACTTTCAAGGGGTATATCTCGGTAGCTATATAAGTTATGCATCTGAAATTTCTAATTTCTGTAGCTCTTTATATTGACTATTGATTTCTTAAATTTTCTCAAGATCCAAACATAACTAACTGAATTAAAGCAAGAAGAAGAGACTCTCTTGTAGCGACACAGCTGGAAGTTTGCACTATTAAAGCTGTAAAGATATATGTTTATGTTTCATTTCGCTATTTGTGTAGGGTATCTATAGGGTAGCCCTACTCCCAACATACAACTAACGCTTTCTTCATTCAAATATTTGCTTTTCTTAAAGTCATTTGAAACGCTTTGAATTCGACTGTGACGGGAAACCGTATGCATTGTGTAGGGTGAGTCTAAGGTGTGTTGGGAGAGTGTTATTTTTATTGTGGTTGTTGTTGTTGTTGTTGTTGGGGCTGCTGTTGGTGTCGAGATGACGCGTGAGTTTTTCAATTAGCCCCGCTAATTACGAGTACTCGCACCAGAGTGTGGAACGTGTGGGACGACGCGACTGTCGATGAGAGTTTCGCTCTGGGTCAGTCCACAAACTTGGCATGGGCGACTCGTTAGCGCTTTGCCCATTAACCGATTCTCCATTTCACAGATCTCACGAGTGATAAGCAGCAAAGCCCCCAAAGAAGTGAAGCTGCAAATTGGCAAAATCGGAACGACTTTATCTCTACTAGAGTCGTTTGTGTTTTTAATGTCGTCTCTGTGAGTTGTGAGTTAATTTTTGGAAAACATTTAAAAGACTATATATATATATTTTAACAAAGCTGCCGCCATTTATTTACAACTTTCAACAAGGTTTGAATATTTTGCAAAAAAAAAAAAAAAAAAAAAAAAAAAAAGTAGACTAAACGTTTGTTTAACATGTTCATTTTCACATAACAAACTATATAATTGCTTGATCGGTGGGGTGAGGGGGAAGACGATTAATGCGTATTACGTGTCTGTGCGTTTTTCTTTATCGCTTTTATGGTCCTCATTATTGGTCTTTACTTTGGTTTTAGCTCGAGCCACATGTCTAGTGAGGGTATTTTAATTTATTTCATTACCTTGCGGGCAACTCATCGGAATTTCAAGTACTTACTACTTGAGAGAGAGACGTGGCCCTAACTCAAGAATCTTTTTTTTATACTTAAAGTCGGAAATCAATTGTCTGAATGACTTAATTGTTCAGACCTTCTGTCTATCTATATAATTCCAGCATAATTCCGATTTCAGCTTTATCTTTATTTTGTTTTCATTACACTGATGTGCGGTCAAGCGTTTTATCTGAACTTCAGTCTTTATTTTTTTTATAGCATTCCTACACACACCCAGCATCATCGCACATAAATCACAGCATTCTATTATTATGCGCTTGTTCTGTGACCTCCTCGAAGGGCTTCAGTTTTGGACATACGAAAGTGTCAAGCTCTATAGAATTATACGAGCTAATCTTAACGCGTCGTTGTAACAATTCATTATCAGAAAGAGTTGACCAGCATAATCTCAATGAGAAACCCACGAAAAGCTATAAAAATGAAAAATCTAAATCGTTTCATGCGACAGACGAAGCTTAGATACTCTAACTGTATTTGATATTGGGTTTTTTGTAGGAAAGCATCGCATAAGTCTCATAACATTTTCAGATCATTTTAAAGAGCAAACATTTTTTTACCAGGTTAATAGAAAACTTATTATACTCAAAGTTCTTGAAAGCGTTAGCGTATAATGAGCACCTTGCCACACACATTCGAAAAGGTTTCTTGGCCAAGTCTTCAAATAGGTTAAGCCACACACACACACACAGAGACACAACAAACTGTACACACAGCCAGCCAGCAGATTTATATGCTGCCCATTAAAAGAGCCAACATGCCACAACGAACTATTAAACAAAAATATACAAAAAAAAAAAAAAAAAAAAAAAAAAAAGGCTTGCTACACGTCCGAAATCTGAGCTTTTGTAGAGGCACCTGACTCAAGAGGCTGGGGAGGTCATAAAACTCGGTTGTGCCACCAAAATAAAAAGTGTGTGCAGTGAGCGAGGCAAGACAGGGGGGCGAGGCGAGCAGAGGCGCGGTACCAAAACGTACGAGGCGATTGCGAAGCTTTCTGGCCAAGTCGAGTGGGTGTTGCTGTTGAGTCCAACTTGGCTTATCTTGGCCAGCTAAGGCCAGACGTGATGGAGCTGCAAAGTTGCAAGATGCAAGCTGAGGCAGCTCAGACTGTGCGGCAGAGCCTGCTTGCCTACGTGTTATCACGACTGCACACTGTGCAAAATGGGGCGTAAATGCCTACCGCCCCCGCCCCCGCCCCCTCTTTGCCATAAAAAGTTTTCCACATTTTTTTCGGACAGTGTAGCCGGCGGCTCTTTCACTTTTCTCACATACTACACACTGAAATCTGTGAACTTGGAATGTTGGCTCAAATTACAACAATATCATCGCTTGGCCTACGGTGCAGAAAGGGGGTAGGAGGGAGAGGGGGGGGGGCAGTATCTGTAACCTTATAGAGTGCGAGTTAACGCTTTGTTGAACCACTTGAAATATGCTTGTTAAAATATATTTGTAAATTACAATGCACGTCAGCTCGCGCGCTCTGAAGGTGAAGGTTGACCAGAGATACGCCATAAAAAACTAACTATGTAAACAAATTTTTATCATATACTAGATCTACATAATGGTATAGAGCCTCTGCTATGTCATGTGCAACGTTACGCTTCTGGATCCATAGAAAAAGTGAAGCGTTAATTGCCAAAACAAACCACAAAAAAAAACAAGTCGGAAAGGCTACAGTCACGCGGTGACTGTAAGAGGCCATGGATTTTGAGTTTATATATTTAAAGTAAACCTTAAAAAAAAGTATCGCAAAAACATGAAATTTTGTATAAATACATTTTATTAAATAGTCGCCGCTCGAATTCGAACCCTGGCCGTTTGCATAAGAGTCCGCCATCCTAACAACTAGACCACCGTCGCCGCGCTCCGCGCGCCCGTTAAAATTGCATTTTCAGACAATTTGCTCAAAAATGTCATATTTGTCTTCTACAACAATAACACAAATACTGAATTGAACGAGCACAAGAAAGACGAGTTTTATTTATCTATATTTAATAAGATTGTTTGTTGAAATTTGATAAATGAAATCAAATTTTATAATGATGAAAAAAAAAATAAAATAATAACTTCCCAAAAAATAGTGAAAAAGTAAAAACAAAATCAAACCGCCTTCCCGTGGGGTCGAACCTCCATCCCTTTCCCTTCGTTCGATTGCCGGCTGCTCTACATATTTGACTATCGCTGCGACTGATTGCTGAGCAGCTAAGTTACTATTTCTATCTCTTACACATACATAACCATTTTCGCATTAAAAAGATCGAAAACGCACGTGGCTGGCAGCAGCTTGCAGGCAAGGCATCACAAATCAATAGAAAATGTTAACTCGCGTAACTTCTATGTTTATTATCCGATCGGGTTGCAATTTATAGAATAGGTTCACAACGTATTTATCTAGATGTATGCAAAAGCAGAAAGTTAAGACTTCAATACTTTGCTTAATAATCACAAATTACTGATTTACGGGGGCGGTGGGCGTGGTACCCGAAATTTGAAAACGACGTTTACTGCCTAGGGTATACAGGAATCTGTATACCGAATTCGGAGTCTCTAGCTTTCTTAATAGCTGAGAATCAGACGCTCATACAGACGGACAGACGGACAGACGGACAGACAGACAGACGGACAGACGGACAGACAGACATGGCTAGATCGACTCGGCTAGTGATCCTGAGCAAGAATATATATACTTTATGGGGTCGCAAATGTCTTCTTCTACCTGTTACGCACATTCCGACAAACCTAATAGACCATGTATTTTTTTAAAATCCATGGCCTAAAAATCGGGTTGCCACAGGTCAGGGCCCTCTATAGGAATGTTCTAATTAATTACAGGCATACTATATGGTATGTATATACATATAGATACGTCACTGACCCCACGAGCAAGAGAGAGAGAGAGGGAGAGAGAGGGGAACAAGCGAGTCCCTTTGTAATTTGTACTTGATATGCCGCATACAGCTTGAAATTAATAAGCAGGCAGGCAGGCAGAGAGAGAGAGAGAGAGAGAGAGCGGAGGCTGGGTGATCGTGTACATGATCATCATTACCATGGATAGGCTGGCATGGCAGTCAATTGAAGAACAACTTGCCAAGAAGAAAATGAAAAAAGAAAAAGAAAAATGCCAGCAAGCTGCTCTAACCAGTTTTTCCGATTTTCATGCCACTAAACGCAATCAGTGCTCATGATCAGTACATTAGCGTCGTGTGCTGATCACGCAGATACAGAGAGAGAGAGAGAGATAGGTATATATACCATATATATTTGACTGATATTTGTCGTTTGCTTCCAGTTTCACCAGTTTAAACATAAATCTAATAAATGCCTCGATCGCAACTGATCGCGAGCCTGCGGCTAGCTAGGCCAGTCAACTATGCAAATTTTTGGCTTACTGAGGACTGTCTCTCATCTTCCTCTCATTTCCTATGAAGTCATCAGTGTGGAACCGTTAGAAATGTCATTACATAAACACAGTTTTTTAATTTAAAAATTATGCAAATTTCACACAGTACGCGATGCGATGCGATGCGATGCAACAAGTGGCCGCAAGTGCGGCACGTGGGCGTGAGTGATGGGCGTGAAAGCCATATAAACACCAAGACACCAAGTCGGACTGCCTCACTCCCCGACTGACTGCCTGCCTGCCGACTTTCCACCTTTCCAAGTGCCCGTACATTGCGGGGGCTTCAAGAGATCTGCCGGCAAAACAGGTAAACTTCAGATGGGGTGATGATGATGGGATTGCCTTCGCCATATGAGTATGAATAAAAAATTGGAAAATAAAACCAAAGCCCTGGGACAGCGGATATTATGGTAAGAGATCGATAGCTAAATTACAATACTATTATAATATGTTAAATTGTTGAAATTACTCAATGAGATTAATTGCGCACTTGGCATTTGGTTAGGGAGCAACATGAGGTACGTTAAAAGCGTAGGAGGACATGGGTACGCTGGAAAGATCTTTCCCTATAGCGAAATTTGGGTTTTTTTTGGCTTCAATCAGTCATAACTTTTGCAAAAATCATTTGTTTATACTCGGATATGACTTTTTGATCACGGTATTATGCCTTTAATAATTCTTCATTTCAATTTGATCGATTTAAGAACTTCTATATTTTTTTTTTTTTTCATGCAACCCCCTTATAAAAATTTCGAAAATTTTGAAAAATTTGTCATATTAATATTTTGCTTAAAATCAATTAAGATATTCATCATTGGAATAAAAATCCAATCCGCGGCTAATTCAGATGAAAAATGTAGAAAATATGCATATTTTTCGATTTTCCAGAGTTATCTTTCCCATAGCACATCAATATTTTTGTAAAATTTAGATTTTTAACGTTTTTCAGCTCTTATATGGCCAAAAATCATTTGTTTATACTCGGAGAAGACTTTTTGATCTTGAAATTGATTCTACATTTCAATTTGATCGTTTTGGGAATTTTTTGTCGAATTTTTCTATGCAACCCGCTTGTAAAAATTTTCAACATTTTGACATATTAATTTTTTGCTTAAGATATTCAAAATTAAAATAAAAATCGAATCCGCAACTATTTCGGACACAATATGTGTCAGATATGCATAATTTATTGATTTCAGGGTTGTAAATTAGTAGTATACATATATATAAAAGACTTTAATAGAACTTTAAATAAAAAATTCTCTGCAAGGGTATATAATCTTCGGTAGCTTAACATTTTTCTAACTTTTAAGTTCCCTTACCGATCTCTGAGATTTCTGTGCTCAATTTGGTTGAACTTTTGTGCAAAATAAACAAAAAAAAAAATTAAAAACCTGTTGAACCAGCTCACTGTTTGGGTCTGTGACGCCTTGTGTGATTTTATTACTTCATTATTTATTTATTTATTTATTATTATAATGCCGTCAGTCTGCGGTCAGTTATCGCTTTGTGCATTATATACGAACGTAAATTGCAAACGGCAGCAAAATTATAGCGAGAAATGCGTATCGAATTCTTTTTTTTTAGTTTTTCTGTTTTTTTTTCAAGAGTTTCTCAGGTTTTCTTGGGTTCAAACAGCTGTGTTTGCACATTTTGCTTGTTATTATTATTTGATTGGTATGTATATATATATAAACATATATCTAGGGGATAGATTTATTGGACAGGCAACTGTCAAACTTGAGGTACGAAAAAACTTAAGTCAACAAAAGTTTGTAAGAAGCTGTTGCCGTTGCGCTTTATAATGGAATTTTCAAGCTACTCCACTTTGTTGTTGTCTTTAATTTATGCACTTACACACACACACATGCACATGCACTCAACTCTTTTGTATCTGTGTGTATCTGTGTGGAATGTAAGCCAAGATATAATGGAAAAAGCCGCTGACATTTGAAGGTTGTCCGCGCATTTCATTTAACAATGAGTGAGTCGAGCTTCAAGCCAAGCTGTAATTACACATGCACATACATGCACACATACAGATCACAGTATTTCTACCCATAGCAGATTGAAGAACTTCAGAGATCTGAAGCTTGTTGCTAATAAACTATAGATTTCTTAGAAAAAGAATATTCCTTTTCAAGCGTTGCGGAAATATTGTACACAATGATCGATGAGCTAGGGAAATGATCATATAAATACTCTATATATATCATATACTATATACAAAAACAAACAATTGTACAGTTTATTTGCTTAGGCATTCATTTATCGGAAACCACAAGCATTTCAACTATGCGATATCATTATTTACATTTAAATCAGATGCTTTTGTTTAGCTGGAGCTATAGCTATATACACATATTTATAGAGGTGATTTTTTTATTTTTTTTTTACGGCACTAAGCAACACCTACCGTTTTTCTGTTGACAGAGCGACACAATCCTAAAATAGCACTCAAATTTAATACCAGTTTTATAATTTTCTGTGCAGGCAAATCGGCATATATTTATAAAATTTGACATTGTTGCTCTATAAGGCTTGTACAGCATTAATCTTTTTGAGGTTACTCTTGAAATTGCGTAGAAAATGATAAAAATATATATTATTCCTAAAGATTAACGCTTTTTTTATTTTTAATCACACATCTTTTTAATGTTACCTTTAAAATTGCGTAGAAAATGAGAAAAATATATATTATACCTAAATATTTAAGCTTTTTTTATTTTTAATCACAAATCTTTTTAGAGTAACTCTTGAAATTGCGTAGAAAATGTGAAAACTAGATATTATGCTTAAATATTTATTTTTTAAGTACTAATCTTTTTAAAGATACTCTTGAAATTGCGTAGAAAATGAGAAAAACCAAAATGATGCGTAAACAATGAAACCTGTTAAGGTTTGTATAATTTTTACACCTTTGCAATGATGCACAATGTTGTTAAACAACAATGAGGCACACTCCCCGAGCAGATCATGTAATGTAGATAAACGCAATTATGTTTTAAATGGTTAAACAAGCCGACGTTGCCACCACCTGCCTGTGTAACATGTGGCAACACTCTCAACTTGACCTTCAAATGTTGCGCACTTTTTGTTTTGTTTTTCGTTTTCTTTTTCGCTTTTTGTTTCTCGGTGGCTGTGAAAATGTTATCGATTTGTTGTATCGATTGGATGCGCTTTGTTGAGGGAATTTTCGAATATTATTTTTTTGCAATTTGTACAACGCCCCACTTGAAAACGAGGTCATCAAATGCGCAGCCCTCACATCTCCAGCTGAGTTCAATAATGTTGCTGACCCCAAAAAAGGCTTTCGAAACTCTCGAACAATCAGGGGGAGTAATTAATCAAATATAAAAAAAAAAAAAAAAAAAAAAACTAGAGCTTAAGTTTCCCCACAGAACAACGACCACCCATTGTATATGGCTGGCTGAGATCAGAGAGGCTGGAGGTGGGGGCTGCAATCTCTCAAGTCGATAAATAATCGTTTAACATTAATTTAAATGGTTTCAATGGTGCATTATGTCACGATCGAGTGCAGCCTAACGAAAGCGAAAGTATGTCAGGCCAAAGAGCGCAAAAGAGAGAGAGGGATAGTGTGAGTGTGAGAGAGAGAGGGGGTGAGTGTGGGAGGGAGTGGGCGCAAGATTCTGTGTAATTCGTGATAAATGAAAAGGCATTGGCATTGTGTGATGCCACTTAACGCACACTGCGCATGCGTGTCTCACTCTCTCCCTCTCTTTCACTCACTCACTCTCTCTCTCTCTCTCTCTGTCTCTCTCTGCTGCAACAGCTTTCCAGTGCAGTGAAATGGAAAGGCTGCTGGAGACGCCACTAAATGACAAGCGGCGATCGCGCATGAAAAATAACTTTCACTAGAAACTGAAATCCAAAACCCAAGAGAGGAAGAAGAAGAAACAGAGAGACAGAGACAGAGAGAGAGACAGCTGATAACAAAAGCAACAATACAATAAGCCATTGGCAGCCAGCCAGTTGTAATGCTGTCGTCGAACCCGTCGACATATCCGAACCTCGACTCAATTCCAGCCTCAGAGTATTGCAGACTCTCTGACTCATATCTGACGTAGTATTTCTTTATTGTTGTAATGTAATTCATATCGCACTGTAGAGATCTACGTATTCCTTAGACAGCTTGTAGCCAAACCCAGCCCAACTTTGTTTGTCTGTCTGCCACGCCCCTCCCTCGCCTCCCCTTCCCGCTCTCAACTGTCACTCAGCGCGTTCTAAGACCGCAACCAAAAAAAAAAAAAACACGCCCCCGCCAGCACTTTCCAGCCTCCCGGCTGGGTAGGCGTAAACTGTCTAACCAAAATGGCATTTTACCCAAGGAAGTTATAAATTTCCTGCCAAATAGAATTGTATGAAGTGTGGTAAATGGGGGAGGGGGGATGCGTTCATTAAAGTCAAAAAGTCCCACAACTTGCAGACAGCATGAGGTAAAAATCATAAGAACTGAGAATTTAGCACTCTTACTGTAGGGTATATGCTCTGAGAAGTGAAGAAAGTTGAGACCATATGAAAAAAAGATGACATAACATATGAAAATAAATAATTATTTCAAAAAAGATTTTCTTTATATATTTGTAGAAAACTCTTTTAAATTGTATATTTCCAAAGTGTAAAAATAAAAATTAAACAATTATAATTGTATATTTACCAAGTCTAATATTTCCCCTTTAAAGCAAAAAGACAGATGTACAAATTAAAATTGTATATTTCCCAAGTTTAATATTTTCCCAAAAAGAAAGATGATCTTATGGGAAGATTAAAAACAATTTAGTGTAATTTTTTTCGTAGACTCTTAGTAAAATATTAAATTCTTGTAGTCCTTCCCGCTTACTACATTCAGCTTACAGGGTATTTTGTGGCTGAGTCTATGGCTGAGTGTCTTCTGTCTGTTGTGGGCTTCATTCAGAAAAACCTTTAGCGACGTGCGTGCACAATGATCTCTAGCGAGTTTTACGACCTTCTGCAACGCCCACTAAAAGTTCGTACACTGAGAGAAATGCAATTAGAGTGATGCAGTCAGAGAGAGAGAGAGAGAGAGGGAGAGAAGCAGACACAAACGCCGACTCACGGCCCACACACGTAACGACACGACACGAACACGACGTGAGATGACTTGAGACGCGGCTTTGAGTACCCTAAGTAGGTAGAGAATCTCCAAGAGAAAGAGAGAGAGAGAGGGAGAGAGAGAGATGGAGAGGGAGTGAGCTTTGCTGCAATTAGAAGGAAGCCTGGGTGAGGTAATAAATACTTGAACATAAGTACACATATGTGTAGCTGTGTGTATGGGAATTAATAATCATAAGTCTGCGGTAATACCCCTAATGACTCTTGGCCAATGAACTGACTGACTGATTATGCGCGTCAATTTTCTTGAACTTATTCAATTGACTTAATTAACTTCAACGCAATTGGGCAGCGGAAATGGGTGACGCGAAAACTGACCTCTTAATCAAGGGCCCCAGTACAGTTACACACATAGCCCACATATACATACAAACATACTATATGCAGCTGTGGTAACCTGCAGGTCTTATCGGACATTGCTGGCCTTGTCGGCATTATCAAAACACAGCAGAAATCTTATCGAGCAAGTGTGGTAAACAAAGAGAAAAAATAGATATTTATTAGTTATTATATTTCCAAAGCATAAATAAATATTGAACAAGTCGGAAAGGCTACAGTCACGCGGTGACTGTAAGAGGCCATGGATTTTGAGTTTATATATTTAAAGTAAACCTTAACGAGAGAGAGATATGTGCATTTTTGGCGCGTGCCAAAATTCGTTACATACACACACACCAGCGTCAACTTCTTCTTCTTAAATTTAGACGTCCGTTAAAAATGCACTGACCTGCCTCACGTTGTGTGTATTGCCTCACACGCATATATGTATGCATGTGTGAGCTTCGCGTGCATGTATTGTATACATGCACGCATAAGTACAGCATGCAAAACATCTTAAAAGGCAAAATGTAACACTTAATATATAATTTATGAGATAAATATTAATAAATGGGAAATAATTCAAAAATGCATATGCTTTATAAATATAAATGTAAACAAATATAAAATACAACAAAACATAAAAAAATTAAAATATGAAAATTCTATTTTCGCCGTGGGAAATCGAACCCTGGCCGTTTGCATAAGAGTCCGCCATCCTAACAACTAGACCACCGTCGCGCGCTCCGCGCGCCCGTTAAAATTGCATTTTCAGACAATTTGCTCAAAAATGTCATATTTGTCTTCTACAACAATAACACAAATACTGAATTGAATGAGCACAAGAAAGACGAGTTTTATTTATCTATATTTAATAAGATTGTTTGTTGAAATTTGATAAATGAAATCAAATTTTATAATGATGAAAAAAAAATAAAATAATAACTTCCCAAAAATAGTGAAAAAGTAAAAACAAAATCAAACCGCCTTCCCGTGGGGTCGAACCTCCATCCCTTTCCCTTCGTTCGATTGCCGGCTGCTCTACATATTTGACTATCGCTGCGACTGATTGCTGAGCAGCTAAGTTACTATTTCTATCTCTTACACATACATAACCATTTTCGCATTAAAAAGATCGAAAACGCACGTGGCTGGCAGCAGCTTGCAGGCAAGGCATCACAAATCAATAGAAAATGTTAACTCGCGTAACTTCTATGTTTATTATCCGATCGGGTTGCAATTTATAGAATAGGTTCACAACGTATTTATCTAGATGTATGCAAAAGCAGAAAGTTAAGACTTCAATACTTTGCTTAATAATCACAAATTACTGATTTACGGGGGCGGTGGGCGTGGTACCCGAAATTTGAAAACGACGTTTACTGCCTAGGGTATACAGGAATCTGTATACCGAATTCGGAGTCTCTAGCTTTCTTAATAGCTGAGAATCAGACGCTCATACAGACGGACAGACGGACAGACGGACAGACAGACAGACGGACAGACGGACAGACAGACATGGCTAGATCGACTCGGCTAGTGATCCTGAGCAAGAATATATATACTTTATGGGGTCGCAAATGTCTTCTTCTACCTGTTACGCACATTCCGACAAACCTAATAGACCATGTATTTTTTTAAAATCCATGGCCTAAAAATTCCAATATAAATGTCAAGCAGGTACAAAAGTGAAAAGGTTTTTAGTTTACCTCGATCTTAATCGAGTCAAAAAAAAATATCGAATGAACTCCAAAGACTCCCCCCGTGGTGTCTGCGGTTTGACAGACTGTATCTAGCTCTGTCTTTTTGTTTGTTTACCAAAAGGTGAGGAGTCTCTCTCTCTCTCTCTCTCTCTTACTCTCTTTCTTTGGAGTTGACCTGCCCCGAGGGCCTGCGCATGCGCTGTGACACTTGTGTCAACACACACACACGCACACAACAGACAAATTTTCTATTTAACTTTCAGTTTGGTTATTGGAAGGAAAGAGAAAACAACAACAACAGTAAACAGTGTGCCCCCCCCTCCCCGCCTGCGCAGTGTCATTTGATAGCACAAGCGGTCAAATGTTGACTAAGCGCAAGCGTCCTATCGATATCGGTTTACTGCCTCTCAAAATAGTATGCACACACTTGACACAAGTGTGTTTGTGTATGCAGTTTGCGCGCACATGTTTTGCGTTAGTTTGTGTAAAGAAATATTATAAATACATTTTGCAATTGCTTTAAAACGGAAAAAATAAATAATATAATACATACGTATTACGTATGCGCAGAGATCCAATTACGCCTGATTTAGTGCATAAAAAACGCACGTCAAAACTGTTAATCATCGCAAGCAGCGTCATGTTATGCTAACTAACAGTGACCCATGGCTGTTGGCATTTTGCGCTGTTATCTAAGCGCTCAATTTGCCATAAAGAAAGTCAACAAAAGCGAACGACAATCAGAGCACACACACACACACACACACACACACGCACACGTGCGAGTGTATATAAATCCTTATATAAAAGCATTGTGACTAATGCTCAATTGAATTATTAACGGAAGGGGCGACACAGCGTACTAGGCGCCGCTTTAACCCTCGAGCGGTGCCAGCGAACAAAAGCACAAAGGGCAGCACGCGACAAAGTGGAACCCCACGGAATTGGGTCACAAATCAGACGCGCTGTAGAGATCATTAACATAAATGGCAAAGGCAAACAACACATTCCACACTCAAAAAGGCAGCAGGCAATTGCAATGGTAATTTGGGTCAAAATTCGCGAAGGTAAAAAAAAAAAGAAATACATCGAAATTATGTATTATCATTAAATTTCATTACAAGCGCACGAAAGGTGGGGTGGGGGGGGAGAGGAGGCAGAGAGACGCAAGACACAAGAGGCACGCAAAAATCATGGAACTGGACCCGTTACAGCAAAACGCACTTCCACTTGAAAGAATTGTACAGTTATTGTGACGATGTCGAGACAGAGAGAGAGAGAGAGGGGGAGAGAGACGCCAAAGCAAAGACAAAAGCCAGGCTCAGCTGCATATCTGTGTGCGTGTGCATGTGTGTGTGTTGAGTATTTGCCATTTTTGGACAGACGAAACTTATGCGTACACACACACACACGCACGTACATACCGCCTGCCCACTTAACAGAACCTTGGCACAGGTTCCACTAGCGATGGCAGCGTGCTGCGATAACATTTGCCTCGTGTCACGCCAGCCTGTCCTGCTGTGGCGGCTGTGGCACACGCTGAGTCATCGCGCATCGCATTGTCATCAATCCGAGAGAGATCTCCGCGGTGGCAGGTTCAATGAACTTGCAACTTGAACTTACCAAAAAAGTTCTCCCAGGTGTCCGAATCGGATTCTATGTCCATCTTTATTGCAGTTGTTGCTCCTTCTCTCCTATGCTTCTTGTTGTTGCAGTTTTTCTTGCAATTGATTTATGTGGTGCCCCTTGCCTTGTTTGGTATTTTGTGTGCAGCGTCCAAATTTAGCCAAAGATTGCACGTCTGGTCTTTCCGCACTTTTTCGCACTAAAAGATATTGTAGTATCTAGAGATAGTTGGCGGCAACGGCGACGGCGCTTGGCTTTGGCACTGGCTCGGGCTCTTCTTGCTTAGTCGTCGCAGAGTTGCGCAAATGACTTCACCCGACATTGTTTCGGGCAAAAAAAAAATAAAAACTGAAACCAAAAAGCCCCCAATCAATGGCCAGGCCGATAAGATAAACACACAAATACGGTGCGATCAGGGCACACACACACACTTCCTTCACTTTAGTTCACTTTGCTTTGCCTTTTTCTTTAGTACCGTCTTTAGTTATATCTTATCTCAAGCTTCTTTTTTTTTTGCCCAGAGAGCAAATACTTAATAAGTACGCAGCAATTCAGACAAATCGTGCGCTGCAGTCTAACAGCTGTTAACACACACACACACACGCGCGCGCACACTCGACTTGGCGTTTAGATGGATCTCTCTCCCGCTCCCGCTCTCTCTCTCTCTCTCTCTATCTATTCACGTATAGAAATTCTCGTGACGTTTATTTATTGGACACTTGTAGAGTTCGCACAGTTTCTCAGAGTGTTGTTCTCGGAAATTTGGTATGACTAAACCGGCTAGGTGAACTTTGTTGTCTAGAGGCCTGTGTTGTGCTTATTAATTTTTTAATAATCAAACAGAATTGCTGATTATTCAGTTTCACCTGTGATTGTATTAAAATAAAAACAATCTCTCTCACTGAGACACACACACACACAACAATAATCATATATATTTATGCGCTTCCAAAGCGTTGCACGCACGCGCGTTTAAACGAAGCGACGACGATGGGGACGGCGGCGACACGAGTACGAACGCAGCGACGACTCACCCACACGACGTTTCAAGACGAACTAAATGAACACTGTGTGCGCAACTCAGAGACAGTTCAAATCGGAAAAGGCCTCCCGCTTAATACAACTGGACGGTCTTGTTGCTAGATTTAATATTGTATTTATAATTATTTATATACTTAGTTTAATTAATATAAAATCATTTGATGACACTAATTTGTTGTTGCCATTTTTGGCAAATAAGAAAATGTTTAAATTAATAATAAGGCAGAATGTTAAGAAAATGTTAACGCAATGTAAGACTCAAGTGACTTGCGTTCAAGTGATCTGTTACTGTAGAAGTGATCAGTGATTACTTAACAGCCTATGTGAACTGTTATACTCCAAAGGAACTGTTTGCTGTTACCAATTATCGATAACCGAGTTAGTGCAAAAACCCGCGCAATTAAAAAATAAACAGAAGATTATGTGTTTTCCCATTTGCAGCAGCTTTGCTACACATCTGCGTTTATTTGTATAAAAATGTGCAGATACATGCAAAAACATAAAATGACATATGTAAATTTCACATATCTACACATATTCATAATACACGTAGATATGGAGCCACAATTGCTGTCTTTTTTGTATGTTTTTCTATACACATACATATGTCAAGGTTGTGATCACATATTATGCTAAATACATATTGATCTGGAGCCAAGCTTACTCTTCTGTGCATACAGTCTCCTCTGGCCGTTATTCTGGTCAAAATAAATATACCCACCTACAGGTTATAACTTTAAATGATCCATACTTCATGTAGCTGGAACAGGAGTGACAGGAGGGTACCGATTGCGGCAAATTGTATGATGTTCATGTGGATGTTCTGCACAGCATTTAACGCACACTTTCCAATATGATAAAACAATCCAGAGATGATAGTATTCAACTGAAAAATCAATATTATCAAAATAGTTTACGATCATGCATGATTGAATTCAACTTACGGATAACATAGTATGTCGCTAACACATATGGCAGTGTGATATAAAAATCATGGAAAAACCAAACAATCATTCCGATAGTAACAAAAACCAATGTGTTTAGACCAACTATGAAGGACATTAACACCAGAGGGCATTTTAGCTATTGAAATATTAGTATTTTAAATAGATTCTCTCTCACTCTCTCTCTCTCTCTGCATATTCTAAGAGACTGACTTACAGTTATGGTGCCAATAATTAAGAACAATTTTCCCAAAAAATATAAAATGAGAAGAAATATAGCAATAAGACCGATTATCAGCGACTTTTCTACGATATGCATTAAATATATCCAAATGGCAACCATTATGGAAAGCAGCAACCCTGAGAGACTTATGAAAAGGACACCATAGTAAAGATGTACACAGCACAGGAATTTTTTCAGGTACCACATATTTTTTGATCGCTTTATATTTCTTACTGTTGAAATTTCGAATTTTGAATTTGATTTTTATTGCCAGGCATGCATTGTATCAGAATGTTATCGAAAATTGCCTGCAAATCTCTGCGATGTTATCGATTCAATTAACAGCTGTTAAATGTGAACCAGTTTAACATAACCATTTGAGTATGTTGTTAGCGTGTTTTTGCGTCCTCCCACTCAATCATGGACATCTTATCACCGCCCGCAACAAAGAGAGTGAAAATAGATGATAATTTTGACATAAAAGCGGTGCTATCTAATGACTACAAGAAGGATATCGACCTCATTCAGGTGCTCAGTTGCCAACTGGAGTCCAAACAGCAGTTACAGTCCGTTATACAGGAGCTTGCCCAGAAATTGCCACATTTTCAGCACTTGAAGCGTGTGCACGATAGAAACGTTTTGATATGCCCCAAGGCGGATATTGAGGATACACTGGAGCAACATCTTAAGTTGCACAAGATCTCGGACAATGTGCTGGCCGCATTGTGTCGCAATGTCAATGTCGTAGACGTGCCCGCCAACAGCGCCAAGCTACGCATCCAATACGAGCAGATGATCAAGTTTTGGCCATGTAAATTTCATCCAGATAAATATGCGGAATCCCTGCTGAATGGCAGCAATTTCACTGCTAGTCAACGCATCTTCCACAAGCGAATGGCCCAACTGCTGCGAACCTTATCACAGGATTTGAATCATAACCAACCCGTTGGAATCTGTGTGGATCCGCGTCAGCCCAGCATTGTGGCGATTGCTGGTAAGAGATTCCCCTAATGGCAGCTATTGGAGCAGACTAATAACCTATATAACTTGCAGGCAGCACAGGCGACAGTCAACATGAGCATTGCGTCATGTGGTTGGTGGATCATGTGGCTCGTAGTCAGCGAGGTGGAGCCTGGCAATCCCCGCTTGAATTTGCAACAGATGCTCCACATGCCAGCAACACACTTCGTGGTCTGCCCCAAAGCTATTACGAGTATATGCAGCAAAACGATGCTTGGCAGGATCTGCAATGTGGCGCAGAACTGCCACGACGCGATGTGCAGCCATCAGCAGCAGAGGATTCGTTCACTGCGTCGGGATCGGCTGACAATCTAGCGAAATATGGACCCTATCTTTGCACCGGCTACGATGTTTACCTGCTGCGCGAACCCTGCCTCATGTGTGCCATGGCCCTGGTGCACAGTCGTGTCAAAAGGATCTTCTTCTTGGAGCCCACGACAAATGGCGCCCTCACGAGCAGCTTCCGGCTGCACACGGTCAAGGAGCTGAATCATCACTATGAGGTGTTTCAGTTTACAACGTAACGAAATACAATTTATATATATATTATTTTTTATAACAATGTTTCTATGCGGGGAGCAGAGAATGTCTGCTGAGGCGTCTGTCGGGTTGTGGCTTGTCGCGTGGGCGTCGCAATTAGTCCAAGCAAATGGCAATCGGCCTCCAGTATGGTTATATCCTTGCTGGAGCCCAGGAATTTAGTGGACAGTTCCAGATCCTTGATGCGTAGCCGAACGCGTGCACCACGCACGTAGTCGCTATGAAAGAAGGAGGAAAGCGGGTCAATCCATATCCTAATATGTATCTCATGCAGTCTCACCTGCCGTTGCGCGTGGGGCGCGTGCAGACACAGTGAAACTTCCAGCCGAAATCAATGTACAGATCATCGCCCACAACGTGAATTATTTTGCCGCTAACAACTTTTCCATCGGCACTGCCAAGCTGCAAAAGATTACATAAACAACATGGACTCGATGTGGTTGTTGTTGTTCTCCTCTTTACTTACATCAATGAATTTGGATTGACGGAGCAGCGAGGCAAAGCTCTGATTGTCCACAGGCGTCTCTGCTGGCGTCGGCGGTGCTGTGTACTTCTCAAAGGCACGCGCGAATCCTCCTTTGCTCGTGCTGCTTTCCGGCTGCTGCTCCTCGCTTGGATTTGTCTTGTCGTCGCTGCTGCTGCCGCTGCTGGCTGTAAATGTGTACGGCGTAAGCGATAGTTGACGTCTCAGTGCGTAGTTGTTGGCCTGGACCGTAATGCGGCAGAGTTTTTGCAGCAGCGACATGTTTTTAATTAATAATTTTAATAAATTACACCTGATTACGCTCTTCTTCTTCTGCCAGAACTGCAGCTGTTATTAGAGATGTTAACAGCTGTTACGATAGTCGCGTGAGCGTACATATCGCATACACATTCTGCATTTGCCCATCGATGACATACAAATATCGATAACTATCATTGGTAATTACAAAACACGCTGTCGCCGGTTGTGTTTTCTATTTTATATATTACGAAATCAGATTGTAGTTGATTTAACTAAAATAAATCCAACAAAAATGATACAAGCACAGCGTCAACGTGTCGAGTCAGCCGTGACCGAGCTCATCGATGACATGGACAAAACGCATTTGCGTAAAATGCAGGTAAACAGATCTACTATAAGTCTTATCATAATCATATATAAATTCCAATGTTTTCCATTTATCATGACAGACAGAAATGCATTTGTGTGCGGCAAAGTGTTGCCAGGACAGCACATCAAGCGTGGACAGCGTCCAACGCTGCGTCGATCGCTGCTCGGCCCCCATGACCCAAGCGCAGAACTATGTGCAGCATGAGCTGGGCGAATTTCAGGGCCGCCTCCAACGTTGCGTCATGGTGAGCATTGAAATCCCTGGACTATTATTAGACTTTACTCCTTATATATGATAAACATGTATGACCCACAGCAATGCAACGATGATGTGAAAGTGAAAATGCCACCCAGTCCCAGTGAGGAGCAAATCTCTAAATATACCGATCAGTTCGAACGTTGCGCGATTCAGTGCGTCGACAAGCATGTTGGACTGATACCCAGCCTTATGAAAACGATGAAAGCGGTGCTTGCCAAGGGCCCAGAGTCTATACCGAATCACTCGTAGAACCCTCCACACATTTGTTGCATTTACCAATTTGTACACACTATACTTACCTATCTGATTAACTTAATTAATTGTTGGCGATTTTCCTTTTAATTTGGCACAGAGAATCAATCTATTATAACTGTTATTATAACTTAAGTATTGGCAGAAAACTAAACCCTTATGACGGTTTAATTGAGAAAGTTCAATAAAATGAAGTTAAATATGATTTTGGTAACAGAATTTCAAGATTTTTCCGAAACATATATTATATTTAAATAATTATTTTCACGTAAATCAAAGGTTCAACAGTTTTTCTTTGCTTTTAGTTAAATTTTGAAAGTATCTTGTAAGTTTCGTAAACAGTCTACCTTATTGTTATCACTCAAATGTGATCGTTGTATATACAAACCTCGTTTTGACAGAGATATATTAAAAATATTTTGCCTTAGTTTTCTAAATTTGTATGAATCTTCTAACGAAATCTAATGGTGGAACAACAGAAACGCCGCTTGGAGGGTGCCATCAGCGACATGATCGAGGACATGTATCGCACTCATCTGCGGCGCATGCAGGTAAATCTCTTAAACTCTCTATCTATCTCTCCATGCTAATCCATTTCCCTTTTTTTTGCCCAGTCCACAATGCATCGCTGCGCCGCCGGCTGCTGTGATAACGAGCGCGGAACCCTGGACAGTGTCCAGCGTTGTATCGAGAAATGCGCCATGCCCCTCATGGATGCGCAGGACTATTTGCAAAGTGAGCTGGGTCAGTTTCAGGGTAATCTGCAGGGTTGTGTTAGGGTGAGTAGCATACGAAAAATTATATTTTAAAGAAACAAGTTTTTTTTTTTTGATATAATAGAAGAACAATGCGATTCCTAGCAGCTTATATATGTAAATAAATTTAATATAATCTCTTTATTCAGTAAGAACCAGAAAGCGAACCGGATTCAAGTCTTTCATGTCTAGCTACAGGCGCTATCAGTCCCAAACTGATAGCTGATACCCTCTCCAAACTAAACATTTACAGTTTAAATTGCTTTGCGAGCCAAGACACATCACATGGAACTAAAGTTTTAGATTAATTTTATTAGTAATCCTTTTATTTTAATTGACTCAAAGGAAAACATTGATTATTTATTTCATATTAAGTTTAAAATGTATATTTCCCAAATGTTTTACTTATATCAGTCTACATTATGTTGTAATAGTTCTCTATACATAAGAATACAGTTTATATCCCCTCTTACCTTTATAGGAATGCAATTCGGATGCACGCGGCAAGATGCCAAATAATCCAAGTGAACAAGATATGAATCGATCTCGGCATCTATTCGAGGTGTGCACAGGCAACTGCGTGGACAAGCATATAAATCAATTGCCAGATCTAATGAAGGCGATTAAGCGAACTCTGGATCGTGGCGCGCCCAAGAGAACATATCTTCGCAATCAGCAAAACCCCTAGCGGATACACCTATTCCTTTTACAGTTCGTTTAATATAATCTATCCAATAGAGTATATAGTTTTTTTTTTTTCTATATACACGTGTGTGTAACCCAGAAATCGGGCATTAGATGATAGGCAACTGACAGAGAAGGGTCAGCAGGTCGCAGATAGTGATAAGGAAAAAGAACGTGTTTGGCAAGATTTTAATACTACTATAGATGTATATTTTTTGGTAAAGCTACGCTTAGACTACGTGCTATATATGTAAATATATATATATATATATGTGTGTGTGGACTTCTTACAAACTACCCTAAACAACTAATAATAGCGAGAGTCCTAAACATTATATAACAGAAAATAGTTTTGTATTTTGCAAATGGTTTATCCAATTCTACGGGTTTACTTGAAACTCTATTGCTCATTCAGCTTGGTGCGCACCCCATACTTGCTCCAGAACGTAACCTTGGCCTTGGTCTTCTTGCAATTGTCCTGGAACACGCTGCACGAGTCGAAGGGTGGACAATAGAGATGCAGCGAGACGGAGGTGTCCGCATGGCTGGGATTCTCCACACGATGCAGGCCCAGATTGTCTAAAGCAGAAGAAGATTAAAATCGAATCCATTGAAAAAATAAAATATTAGGGCAACCCACCATTGATATAGGCCACATCATTAACGCCAATCGGTGTCTCACCGATCTCGACAAGTTCACGATCATCGATCTCTCCATGCGAATCGTTTTGCTGCTGTGGCTGCTGCTGCTGCCCTGGCCGATTGGGATACTGATAGCGTTTCTCGCGGAGATCTCCCTTCAGCATCTTCATGAAGCAATGCGAGTCGGCATGATCATGCACCGATGAGCTGTGACCTTCGCCCCAGCACAAGATGAGCAGATTGAACTTGCCATTGCCGGCATCCACGAGATTCCTTGTATAGGTATAACGATCGAACTTGGCGTACTTGCGCCATTCCTTGGGATTCGATTTATAGGTGAGCATCAGATGATTAACCATCTCAATGTTCACATAGTTCGTTTCGAATTCACGATGTAATGCCGCAATCAGATCGGGTAGCGTCTCCACCGTGGGACCATATTTCAAAGGTTTCTCCAGTGCGCAATAGTATTGCGTAGCCTGACGTAGATACTTCTCCTGATCCACTTCCGTATCGATAGTGTCGATTTTCGACAATGCCATTTTGCACTTGCTCTGATTAACCTGAGAGCGAGAAAGTTTCGGAATGGGGGGATCGATTAGCTAAAGCATTTCGTAGGACCCTTTTTTTTTTAATATGAAAAAAGGGCAATGGAAAATTACCTCAACTTAGTAGATAATCTGCGGTCTATAGACTATAAAGCTTTGATTGAATTTTAATTAATTAATAACTGATAATCGTATCTGTTTTTTAACGGATAAAGCGCACGATCGTATGGTACGATCTCGGACAAACGATGAGACTCAACTGATTCCACAGTCGTGGGATCTATAATCTGAATATTTTTATTTAAATACCTATATATATATATAAGCTTATCAGCATAGATTTGTCTCCCATTACGGCTAACGAGCGATCTCTGAGCTGCCCCAAGATGTTGCCAGGAGCGAAGCAACATCTGTTCGCATTCGGCTTGACTCGGTACGACTCGAAGGCACACGCTGCGATCGTGTATACTATATAGTATATGGTATACGAGTATTCTGCTGATAAGGAGAATCTATTTGATACGCCTGGAGCTGACGCATGGGATCGTCGTCGTCTGTTCATGGGCAGATTGGAAGAAGAACAGCTACACAGATCGACAATAAATATTTGTACATTAATTCATCGTGAAGTACCTTGCGAACTGTAGATTAGTTTTATTTCTTTTTGCGTCATTTCAATTCGAAAATCCACTGGACAGGTCTTTCACCATAACAATCTCTGTTTGTTTCAATTTATTAATTTGTTTTTTTTACAATATATTTGCCGGAAATTCCCGATTATATTGTTTAAAATTGTTTGTTTTTTGTTTGGACATGGGTAAATATTACGAAAACTATAAGGAAATTGAGAATTTCCTGAAAAATGATTAACTTTGAATATTTTAAGCTATTATAACATACTTGTTTAGATTTCTTAGAAAACAGATAGAATTTCTTGAGATTTGGTACAGTAAAGTGAGTAAAAAACTCTCACCACACTTTCTTTATGATCTTTTCCATTCGAATACCCAGCATACATAACATTTTCATCTAAATTTCTGGAAGAATCACTTTCTATTTGCAACAATTCAAGCTATAGATCGATTATATTGCATACTTCTTGGCAAATCCGACCGTAGCTTCAGTCGTCTCTCGAAGCTCAAGAGAAGCATAAGACTTATGCAGAGCTCATTAAGCCGAAATTATTATTCAGTTAGTGCTTTTTAATGAGCGTAAAAAATACTAAAAGATATAATAATAGTAAAAAATTCATTTACGCCCAGGGGGAGAGAAAATTGAAATTTCGAAACGTCATCAAGCTCTTTTAATATTTTTTTATGGACAATTATAATGCCCCTAAGCTCATAATTTTTGCAATCGACTCTAAGTTTTTGTTTTTGTGGTTTGAGCGTAACAAAGTGAGAGCGTTTTTCGAAAACATTTTGCAATGTTCAAAAGCGTTGGCCAAGTTGGCACACAACTTTCGCAACAGGTTAAGGCCGGGTGAAAATCGATCAGCTACGACAATAACAACAACAACGAAGACAATTTTCAAATTGCCTTAAATTATCGGCAGCAATTTAATTTCCCTCATATTTCCCCCTTAAGGATATTTTATTTTACTCACCATTTTGTTTGCTTTCTTTTTTTTTTGTTCACTGTTAAAACTAAAAACTGTTGATTTAAGTAATCGATATTGTAATATATTTGATAAGTGCACTATTTGTAGGATCTGCTCTTTGTATGGATCTACCAATTGGACGCGCGTTCACTTGCTTTGTGTGCCCGTTTTGGGTATCTTTCACCAATTTATGGCAATCCGTTGGCCATGCAAAACGTCATTTTCACTCAAAACGCAATTTGAGTGAAATGCAAAGCACTCAAAGTGACGCTTTGCGCTCAAAACGACTCGCATTGCCAGCAGCAGCAGCAGCAGCAGCGGCGGTGGCAGCGGCTTTGCTAGCGTATGTTGTTGTTGTTGTTTTCTTTTCTTTTCCTCTTTCGTTTTGTTTTTCGGCTTTGAATGTTGTTTGTGTTGGGAATTTCTGTTGTTGTCTGCGGTCCATGGAGTTGTTGTCTGTTGATTATGCAGACAGTTTGTTGTTGTTGTTGTTATACCCTGTAACAGCTAGAAGATGTCTTAAAGGAAGGGTATATGTACTTTTAAAAATATTTTAAGGTTTTTTGAGATAAGAAAGGCATGTTGATTATAAATCAATCAAATCAATTAACTAGCACTACGAACTATAAACTGTAATCTAATCTGTGCTAAAAATAAACACGAAACAGCTATTAAATTAAACTATTCTAATGGGTGTCTGCCCGTCGAGTTACGCTTCTAAGTAGACGCTCTGCGATTCCTCGATATTTGCAGAAGAAAGCAAAGATATCTTTAGCTCTGTGGGATGTCGAGCCGAAACTCAAGCGATTTTATGTTGTTGTTGTTGTTGTTGTTGTTGTCGAGCCTCGTATTTGCCCTGGGGTCAAATGCCAAACAGGCAACGTGTTGTCAAATGTGTGTCAAGTGTCGCGTTTCTTTTTTTCTCTAGAATCGCTTCAAATCGAGACAAATACCACACGCATCTGCATGTCCAAAGATTTACTAGCTCTCTTTCTCTCTTTTCTTTGAACTAGAACTACCTTTGTCTCTCTCTCTCTCTCTCTATCTATCTCTCTCTCTCTTGACCTGGCAATTTCTCCGTTTCGGCATTCTTATCTTGAGTGTAATGAACTCTCGACTCAATTCTTTGGCATAAATATTCAATGATTTACAAATCAAGATTTATGCTACGACTTCTTTATGGAGTCTGTTTTTTTTTTGGATTACACATATTACACACATATGTATATTATCAATATAATGAGCAAATGAAAAAACAACAACAGACGTAACGATTGTCGTCGTTGTCAACAAGACGAAGCAAAGAAAAACAAAAACAAATTCTAAAGTTGTCACCTTTTTGAGGTTCTATGAACCTACATACAGACGAAAACAGACGCATTTTAAATATAATAATATGCTTATCTAACAAAAATATATACGAAGCAAAGTTCTGTTGACAATTCTACATTTCAATCTTTGAAAATGAATTACTTATAAACGATTTGCAAAGAGGTTTCAAAAATTTAAAGGAAATTTCTGGAATTTTGTAAATCAATCAACTTTCTAAATAAAATCTTATCATTGAAGCTTACAAACAACATCTATATAAATTTTATTACACATTTCGCTTAAAACTAGACGGTTCACAATATAAAGAATATAGTTTTTGGTTTACGACATAGACATAGATGGAAAATATTTAAATGCAATTTTCTGAGCTAATCCTCTGCTTCATCATCAGAAAGATCGAACTTATCATCGTCATCGAAGTCTATGATCTGCAAAATAATAAATAAATTATATAGTATACTATATTACAATAATTTCTCATAACTCACCTCACTATTGAGACGCATAAACTCTGAAATGCCGGTCAAATCCTCCAGATACTTTGCAGTTTCAAATGTTTTGAACAGGAATTTGTGTCCCTCACTGCGATAGGCTTGCAGCACACGCTGAAATAGACAGAAATATAAATAATATTTAATCATATATATATATATATTTTATAAGGTCCAACCCACCTCGGAGCAGGCGATACACTGGGCAAACTTCTGTGTGGCCGGCAATATGTTCTCATAGTTGCACAGCTGACCGCGTATGCTATGCGGCAAAATACCCAGCATTCCCTCCGGCAGAGCTTCTCCTGCACCCTGTCGCTGAGCATAGTACGCCGGCGCAGCCTCTCTCAGCGGATGTTGCAACAGCGCAACCAAAAGCTCCACAGCATAACTGGCTGCAATGTTAGAGACGCCTGGCCGCGTAACAGTGCACTGTTGATCCAATGTACGCTCTTTCAGTGACTGTAAACAAAGATAACAGAAAGTGAGACAGAGAGAGAGTTAAGTTAACAGCGAGCACAGGCAAAGAGTATTAAATATATAGAGCTTGCGGTACCCCTCACCCCCCGGGTTCGTGGATATTATGAGGAGCTTTTGCGGGCACCAGCTGTTTCCCCGCTACTTCGCATTGGTATATTTCTTTGCTTTTCTTCTGAGTCTCTTTTCTAAACAAACAAACAAACAAAATTTCCCATTTTCCGTCTCTCGAAAATATCCCGCGAAAGCTATTCTGATTGATAACCGAGAGGTCCCCATCGTTGCCCACGAACTTCTCGTTGGTTCGGAGACATGATCGCCGTCATGCAATCTCTGTATATTTAATACTCTTTGGCAGAGGGCAGAGTTAAAGAGGGAACAGAGATAACAGAAAGTGAGAGAGAGAGTTAAGTTAACAGCGAGCAGAGGGCAGAGTTAAAGAGGGAGCAGAGCTTTACAGTATGGCGTTAAAGCTCTTCGTGTGGGAAAGACAAACACAAAAACTATGACGCAGCCTGCGACATTTGGTAAGCCAAGTTAGCCAGCTGAGAGCGGCAGGTAAACAATTATAAAATAAGCTAAATAATAGTACTAAATACACCTACACAAGCACACACACACACAGACACACAAAATGCATTGGGCACGCCAAGTGGAGGCGGCTCTGTTGTTGTGCTCTTGGTGGGGCTCTCCGTGCCAGATTAGATAAAATTCTAATGAGCGAAGTAATCAACAAAAAAAAAATAAATAACCAACCCAGAGAAATATGCCGTGTTCTACGGAAAAACGGAGTGTTATTTGCTATTGAACGTTCGCCCGATAATGTCGATGGGCTAACGACGGAAGGCGATAATAAACTCACGAAAAATAGAAGGCCCTACGATCTTATAAATTCCCACCCCAGCTAATACTTAATAATAAATACTTCATAATGTTAACAGAATACGCTGGCAATCTATCGCATCCACTGGAGTTCGGACATGTGCTGGAAATTGTGGCAAAGACCATCGATGGAGCTGCCAGGTAAGCTGCAAACGTGACTAACCCTCGGTGTGGCGGCCCCTTTCTTATCATATACATATATGCTATATGACTAACTCGTCTCGCCTCATTCAATAATTGTATAACAACAACGATTCTTGGTAGATTCCACATCAACCTGTGCAGCGCCAAGTCCACGTTGAACCCGGAGGCCGACGTGGGATTACGATTTTCATGTTATTTTCGGAACGATGTCATTGTACGTAATGCCCGTGTCAATGGAGTGTGGGGCGAGGAGGAGACCAAGGTGATGGACAACATAACGCTACCCAATCCGATTATCAGCGGTGAATTCTTTATGGTCTATATCTTGGCCCTGGAAGATGCATTCCATATTTCAATCAATAGTCGAGAGTTTTGTAAATTCCGCTATCGTATGCCACTGGGAGCGTTACGTACTGTCGAGATACGAGATCAGATACAGGTTATCAAGCAGGTCGATCATCGTACTGTTTTCCCCAATCCCTGGCCCGCCATACACGCCTCGGACTATTACAAGGCCTTCAGCAACGATCAACCCATACTCTTTAGTGCCGGCCATGTGATTGTGATGACAGCGCGTTGTTTTGAGAACAAGCGGGGTCAGTTCATCATGAAGTTTATGGAGACGGACACGAAGCGTGAGGAGCTGCATTTCAGTGTGCGATTCGATGATAAGGTAGTAGTAAGGAACTCCATGAACAACAAATTCGAGTAAGTGAGATGATATACTATATACTGCACCTTTATGTATTCATTGCTCTAATTCCTCTCCAGATTCGGCACTGAGGAACGTCATGGCGGTTTTCCCTTCGTCTTCAATCAACAATTCAAGTTTGCCTTGGCCTTTACGGAACGAGAAGTCTTAACTGCCGTGGATGGTTATAATTTCTTCAGTTACAACTGGCGCACACCCAACGCAATGATGAATCTGGTTGGCTTCAAGATTACCGCCCTCAACGGGCTGGTCATTCAAATAACCGGCGTGGATCATCTACAAACCGGAGATCCATCATGCGCCGGCTTCGAGAAGTATTCGCGACATGATTACGAGTGTGCCTAATTATTTGTATACTATATGTTGCCCTATAAAGTCTGAATTGTTTGCCAAAAGCTTTCCCAGCTATCATGCTGATTCCCCCATTATCTGGCGCTAATCTAGGTATAATCTCAACTTCACTTACATTTCCCGGTGCGGTGACATCATTGCAGAAGTAACATCCCAGTTGCTGACCAGGAATACACTTCAAGCCGGCAATCTCTTTGCATGCTTCAGCTGCATCTCCGACCTGCTCGTGCGTGCTGCCATGTCGCATGACCAGATAACTATCGAAACCCAGCGCAGCATTGATGACAATCTATGGAGGAGGAGATGTTTATAAAATGTTGCTAAACTATGTTTGATATAGACAGCAAACCTTTTGATGCACTGCACCCAGCAGTGTGGGCAACCAGCGACTCTCACGTGAATCTGTTAGCAAAAATATGACATCGTGGGAGCGCACTTTCTCCTCGATCAGCTGCAAATTCTGTTCGGTTTGCACACGCAGCGATTCGCCTATGGTATGTCCCGGCATGGGTATCTGCAGCACATGACCCTCGGTCACTGCACTCGGATTGATCTCTAGCAGGCGTTCCGCAGCCGTTGTGGCCTTCATGCGGTTGCCACTTACTGCATCCGCATGCGTGTAGAGGTTCTGTCGCACGGGATTAGAGTAGCCCACGAAGCCATTGTCCAGCAACGTGATGTGCCTGAAGCCCCAAGACTGGGGGAGGCATAAGAGGAATAATATATATCAATCTCTCTCATATATGAATGTCATATCTTACCAGCAAATTGCGAGCAACTGCACAGCCGAGTGTGCCAGCGCCAAAGAGCAGGCACTTGGTTTGCGTCAGCACATCCAGATTCAGTTCTGGCACCAGACGCCACTTCATAAGCTTCAGATTCAGATTAACTGAGTTCTCGGCCAATCTGCAAAGTAGAAGAAGCTATTAGATGCTCTATAGATAGTGTTGGTCCTGCCTCACTTGGCTGGATCCATGCTGTCGCGCATGCTGACAAAGCGCGGTCGCATCTGCTTATTGCGATTGGGTTCCCAACCCACGAACTGCAGCTTCGTATAGTCACATGACTCCTCCTGCTGCACTTGCCAGAGCAAGCTGTTGTCCAGTTGCAGCTGCTGATCGTAGCGCAGGCCCAGAAACTTGAGCGTTTTGCCAACCAGCGTGGGGCTAAGAATAGAGAGAGAGAGAGTGATATTTGGGAATGATATGTGGACTTTGTTTGCCTCACCAGAGCTGCAGTAGAAAGGCGACGTAGTTGCGCATTAACCATGCTGGATTCTCATACTCGCTGGGATCGGCAAAGCAGTAAAGATAATGCGGTGACTCCTCCAACTTAAAGTCACTCAAACTGCGTATCTGATATACCGTTTCCTGCTCATATAATATGAAAAAGTTTTGCTTCTCCACTGGAAGTGTACGAATGGCTTCCACATAGGCTCCACAATTGGGCAGCTCACGCAAACGCTGTGGATTGCATTGTAGTTGTAGCACAGGCGTTAGAGGACACGGAAAGGCAAACCAATAGTAATAACTATGGCTTTTGAGGTCAGCGAATGAGAGCACAAAGAAACGTGCTAAAAGACTTGGATCGGCCTGCACACGGCCATTGCTCATGTCGTCCAACAGTTGTCGACCCTCAGCGGCCAACAGGGCCGTCTTATCGAGGGTCTTGAACTCTTCGATTGTGTTTTTGTTGTAGATTTTTCCAATGGCTGCATGACAGAATTTCGGTGGTTGTGCCCCACTGTGTGGAATCGATAATATGTTAATTTTGTCCCATTTTACAGCTGTATCTGCCCCTTCCTTACCTATTGTATGCGCTGTAGTCTACTTCGAGCAGACAGGCAGACGCCTTGCGATTTGTATAGTGGCCAAATATCGAGCGCTCTGTATCCGAGAGTCGATCGTAATCCAATTTGAGTTCAGCCAATTTATGCCAAAAGGTGGGCGAGACAAATGACTCAAGTGGGGCAAATTGCAGAATATTTTTATTACCGTCGCTCATGTTGCTTAATATGTATTTATAAATTGTTTACTGTTTTCAACCCAACAATACGCGCAAGAATAAGAACAAGAACATAAACAATGGGACAAAGAAGTGAAATACGTGAGAATGGAACAAACAGCTGTGCATATATCGAAACGAGTAACACAACTATCGATGTGTGTTATCGATAGATGCACTGACTATTTAAACAGGCGGCATGCCTAGCACATGTTGCGGCGTTAGCAAAACACTTTATTCAATATTTAATCTAGTTTTGTGTATTTGCTACATGAAATTTAATTTTTATTAGAAAACATTTCAAAAGCCAATTTATCGAAACTGCAAACAGAATGTCTGAAGAGTTGTCAGCACACGCAGTTTACAGGAAAAATAAGCTGCCAAAGAAGACGGCAGCGAAGACATCAAAAAAGAAAACTTCAAAAAAAAGTAACGGAGCTGTCATTAAACGTCAAAATGGCGTCAAGCAGGTGAAAAAAGGTGACACTTTGTCAAACGCCGGCAAGATGTGTAGCAGGTCGGACAGCGGTACCTGCGGCAGCAGCTATGAAGATGAATCCACCGAGCAAACATGTGGAATGGATACAACCGAGCAAACCTTTGACTCGAGTGATGATGATGATGATGATTCCAGCAGCGGCGAGTGTGGCAATTGCTCCGAGGATAGTGATGACTCGGACAACAGCGACAGCAGTGACGATTATTATAGCGACAAAGACGACGACGAAGACTGCAGCAGCGGCAGCAATATGAACGATTCCGGCAGCGGAAGCGGCAGCGGCAGTGGAAGCGCTAGCGGCAGCGGCAGTGGAAGCGGCAGCGGCAGTGGAAGCGGCAGCGGCAGCAACGACCAAAGCATTAGCAACAGCGAGGATGCCGTAGACGAGAGCGCTGCTCGTAGCGATCAGTTTAGCGAGGAATTCACACCGAACTCCTCCACCAGCAGCAGCAGCAGCGGTCCAGAAAAAATGCCTACCCCACCGCCGGTGCAGCGCAAGGCGGCACCGAAGCGCAAAACCATTGATGCTTCTTCCGATTTGAACAACAACAACAACAATGAGAAACCCACTGCGGCAAAGCAACCGCGACAGAAGGCGCCCTCATGCCCACTGATTCGTCCCAAAGCAGCAACTGTGCGTCCGACTGCAAGCGGTGCAGCTAAATCGTGTCCATTACCACGTAAATCGGAGCCCAAAACCCAGTCCAAAGTCGCCACTAAAATGGCGGACAATATGGCGACCGGCTCTAAGGCAGCTAAATCCTGCCCGTTGCCCAGAAAAAGTGAACCACTACCACAAAAGCAGAAAACTTCAACTGTCGCTGCACCTCGTCGAAGCCTAAAGGCACAGCCGGAGACGGAGCCAAAACAAAAGCTGGGAAATATACTGGAGCAGATGCCCAAGAAGGAGGTGCATGAGCAGAATAGCCTTGAGGAGGGCAAGCGTGTATTACTCTGGTTGCTCAATCCGGTTACACCGGATGCATTCCTCACTCAGTATTGGGAGAAGAACGCCTGCCAAGTGCAGCGCAAGCGTTCACAGTATTTTTCGCAACTCATTTCGTTCAAGATGATTGACGAGATGCTCATACGTAATCATCTGGAGTTCACCACAAATATCGATGTGACCAGCTATGTGAATGGCAAGCGGGAGACACATAATCCCGATGGGCGTGCCATGCCGCCCACTGTGTGGGGTTTCTATGGCGATGGCTGCAGCATTCGTATACTCAATCCGAGCACATACCTAAGTGGATTGCGTCAGGTGTGCACTGTGCTGCAGGAATACTTCCATTGTCTGGTCGGTGCCAATGTATATTTGACGCCACCGAATAGTCAGGGATTTGCACCCCACTATGATGATATCGAGGCCTTTGTGCTGCAGGTCGAGGGACGCAAACGTTGGCGTCTTTATACACCTCCATTGCCCAGCGATGTGCTTGGTCGCCATTCGTCGGGAAACTACAAGCAAGAACAGCTGGGAAAGCCCATTTTTGATGCCGTCCTCGAGCCGGGCGACATATTGTATTTCCCCCGGGGCACAGTACATCAGGCCGTCACGGAGCAGAAGCAACATTCACTACACATCACGCTCAGTGTGTATCAGCAGCAGGCATATGCTAATCTTATCGAGAAACTGATGCCCTCGGTTTTGGAGAATGCTATCAAAAATCATTTGAGCCTACGTCGTGGGCTCCCTCTGCACACCTGGCATCATCTGGGACTGGCCCACGGTGGTCAACAGACTGAGAAGCGAAAGCAACTGATTGGCGAGGTGACACGCCTGGTGCAGCAATATCTTGTGCCCACGGAGACGCAGATCGATTCAGCTGTTGATCAGTTGGCCAAGCGTTTCCAGCACGAGGCACTACCTCCGGTTGTGTTGCCCGAGGAGAAGAGACGCACAGTGTTTGGCTCGCGCAGTCAGACC
Organism: Zaprionus tsacasi; assembly: GCA_018904105.1. Lineage (NCBI taxonomy): Eukaryota > Metazoa > Arthropoda > Insecta > Diptera > Drosophilidae > Zaprionus > Zaprionus tsacasi. The sequence continues at coordinate 10,746,058 of JAEIFR010000295.1, forward strand.
GATAAACAAGGACATTGCCTGGCGGACTATGAGCTGAAAGATCAGACCCGTGTGCGTCTATTGCGCGCCAATGTGTTGCGCCTCGTGGCCGAAAAATCTACTCTGCGTATCTATTACTATGTGGACAATGCCCTAGAGTATTGCAAGTACGAGCCCAACTTCATGGAGATTGAGCCCACCGAAGCCGCCGCTATCGAGACCCTAATCAAGGCATATCCCAATTACGTGAAGATCGCAAGTCTGCCGCTGCGCAGTGCGGATCGTCGTGTCGAAGCAGCCACAGCACTCTGGGAGCGCGGTCTGCTCATGACCGAGAAGCCCTTTAAGTGAGACTATTGTATAAGAAATGAGCGATATTTTTATAAAAAAAAAAAAAAAACATTTTGTAAATTGTGCGAGCTGTGGATCGTGTTTCCAACATCGCATAAAACTAGGCGTAGATCCATCTATACTTGTTTGTTAATAAACTTTATGTAGTCGCTAGTCAAACCATATTATAATCCTTTTGATTTTCCAACAAAATAGGTTTTAATCACTTAAAAAAGAACAAGTCGCGGGATTAAAAATATATATCATCTTAAGCGCTGCGAATTCTCTTGCGTTCGCGATACAAACTGTCCATTTGAACTGGAAAATATAATAGTTTAGCTAACTTTGATCATACATACATCATAAACGACAAACTTACTATATGGATCAAATCGAACTACTTCGATCTTCTCCGCTAGACGATCTCGGAAGGTATTGAACTGGTGTCCACTGACCACGCTCTCCACCACCACCATAATACGCCTGCAAAATAAAGTTGTTAGATGTTTCACAGCATTAAAATCCATTTTGGGTACTTACTTGCTCTTCACTTTCTTAAGAAGGACACTTGTTAGGCGCATTTTGATACAGATATTTAATATTTATCAAAATTTAAATTACAATTGTTGTGCAAGCCGACAGCTTAACATTTGGAGCTGGAAGTCGTTCGATAAGAAGTATATCGATACTTTCTGCCTTATATTATTATCGTTCTGTTAAGTTTTACATTTAACATTCACTGCATACGTCAACATATGTTATGCACCTCGCTGTAACAAAGAGAATTAAATATACAGAGATTGCGGTACCCCTCACCTCCCGCAAACGTGGATATTATGAGGCCTGAGCTGTTTCTCCGCTACTTCGCATTGGGATATTTCTTTGCTTTTCTTCTGAGACTCTTTTCTAAACAAGCAAACAACAAATTTTCCATTTTCCGTCTCTCAAAATATCCCAAAGCTTTTTGATTGCTAAACGAGGTCCCCACGTGTCCTAACTTCTCGTTCTTCGGAGCGAACGCCTTTCTCTATATTTTTTTTGGCTGTAATCGCTATTAACAGTACAACGAAATGTTAACTTAGCTCTCCATATGGTCGTGTTGAAGAACGACTTCATTCAGTTTTGCAGCACTGGTATAGTAATTTCGCTTTGTGCATGCACAAAAAGAGTTTGCCATACTGAAATTTAGTAATTTATAGAGGTTAGTACAATACAGTTAGAGAAAGTAGGCGCTAAGTGCCTAATATTATAAAAAGTGTGTAACATTTATATGAATTAAATTATAAAGTGAAACGATATGCGGAAGACATACAAAGAAAATTATAGCCTATAAAATTTTTCCATAATTGAGAGAAAACGTACAATTGTACATACACACACACACACTTACATACATGTGAACGTCCTCGTTTCTTTTCGCACTCAGCGGAATTGAAGCTGAAATCAATAAAAGTGAAATATGCAAAAGTGTTGTAGCCTTTTCCGTGTAAATTTGTATAATTAAGGTGAAAGAAAAAGGAAAATGCGCTGCATGAAATTAACAAAGAAATCCAAAAATGATTCACTCAAAATACAAAGAAATGTGTGTGTATTCATGTGTGTGTGTGTATATACATGTATACAGTACAGTACATAGATAGATAGAGTGAGAAGAGCAGTGGCGGCGGCAGCAGCAGCAGCAGCAACGTCAAGTGCCAGCAAACAAAATGGCGGCGGCACACACAGCGGAAAAACTCAATGCTGTTGACGTTGCTGCTGCACGCTGCTTTCCTCTCACCTCTCTACGCTCTCCTCTTCGTAAGGTTGAGTTTTTCGATTCGCTTTCAGTGCAGCTTCATTTTGATTTTCCGTGTGTACGCTTTTATCTTCGAAACAGACACACGCGTTCACACACACACGCACATGAGCACACCAAATACATGAAATGTATTTGACGCATACATATGCATGCGAGTGTGTGTGTGTGTGTATGTATTGAGTTAAATGTGCACTTTGTACAATTCTATGACGAAAGCATTGTGTAGGAAGAAAAATTGCAAGGTTTATTGAGTACGGGCCACTATCGGGGGTTATGGATGAGCGAGAGAGAGAGAGAGAGAGAGAAACCACAGGCTGGGTCATTCGATTGAGTCGACTCAATGTACACCAATTTGCATAGCTACTACTTGCTATACATACTTGATTGAGTACTTTTCAGTAGCAATTGAATTTGAACTAAGCCCACATTAGTTTCATAATTTCTGTGAGCGTATGTGGGTGTGAGTGTGTGTGTCATTGGAAAGAGCATAAGTTATCTCTAGTGGGATTTACTTGTCTTGGCGCTTGTGTACGACTCGACTCACTTGAATTGAGGTCAAAATCATCCACAACTGGGTCTCTTGGCGGTCGGCTGAGTCGCGTCGCGTCGGTTTTGCTCGGCCTGGGGTCGGGGTCGTCGACGTCTTTGCGCTGCAATGCTTAGAGGGGAGGCAGGCAAAATGCGCTCTCGCTTTTGGGGTGGTTTTACATTTGGGGGTGTTTAGAAAAGATATTAAGTTGCAACCAAGGCAGCAGCAGCAGCAGCAAATACATGCTTATGTATATACATACTCTGTGCATATAATTACATGTAGAACTGTCTCAGGGTTGCTTGTGGAGCTACATAAATGTGTGTGTGTGTGTGTGTGTGTGTATCTGTATTTATTTCCCCTATGCATTTCTAAAGCACACAAACAGGTTAGGGCTCTCTATTTTTACTCAAATTATTCAGTAAACGCTCAAAATTCTTTTCACAAGTAAATGTGATTCACATTTTATTCGTGCTTAGCAAAGCACTCTCGCTAATCAACAACAATATGACGACGCACCCATCTAGTACATTTTATTGGGGTCAAGAGACTTTAATTCGATGGCGCAGAACGCAAACGGCGACGGCAAAACTTAACGAGAGCTCTAGCAGAGGCAGAGGCCATAAACCCTAATACATAGACAGACGACACACACACACACACGTACGCAGCAAAAGGACACTGACACTGATAAATTCGCGCGCTTGTGCGCAGTAGCAGCGTCTAGCAAAATGAGTACATTTTCATCGTAAATACATGGGTACATGCACGTACACGCACACACACACACTGGCATAGACACATACATATATACTAGTGTGCCAGATACGTGAGCATCCACATCCCAGTTTGATTTTGTATATAGAGAGGAGTTCAATCTTTTGGGCACACGAGAGAGAGACAAGAGAGAGAGAGAGAGAGGAGCATACCGCGCGCGCGAACAAAGGAACAGTTCAACAAAGAACAAAAGCGAACGACCTGAAAGAGTTGCCCAGTCTCTCTCTCCACACACACACACACAGCGTAATGCTGTACAGATCAAATTGAATTTAAGTGCATTAAGGCTTTATTAATATTGATTGAGCACCTTTAAAGTAATTGCAGTTATACACACACACACATACACATATAAAATTATAATAGGTGCACTTTGGCTGCGCATTATAATTGTGCCCGCAAGACGACGGCAACTCTGTCGCGCGCAGCTACACTCACACACACGCACGCACGCTCGCACGTACATCCATTTCCCCAAGATGAGTGAGAACGCTGTATTTGTTTGAGCTTGCTTGCTTGTGTGCGTAAGTGTATGTGTGTGGCGCTCAATTGCGCCTCGCGTCGTTGTCGTTGTCGCTGACGTCGTGTGTGGGGGAAAAGTGAAATAAACTTGAAGGTGTTTTGCGAGGTTATTTTCATTAAAATTCCAGTTTTATGCTTGTCAATAGTGCTGGTTTAGCAAAGAACCGTTATCTGAAAGTGTACAAACACACACACACACATACAAGTGGTTCCAAGCCGAGCTTTGAGAGTTATTCACGTCTGCTTTCAACAGCTGTCCGCATTACTCATTTGTTTTGTTGTTGTTTGATGATATCAGAACCAAACTGAAGTTTGGCAAATTGAAACAAAAAAAAGAACAAGGAAGAAAGTGCAAAATTTCATAGTTGATTTACTCGTAGCCGTAGCAATGCAAATTTTGATTAGATTTAACTCACAGTTATCATTTGGATATATGTCAGTACAACGTCTGTACGTATACTGAATATATATATATGTGTGTACATATATATATATATCTATATAAAATACTTTGTCTTGTCTAGATTTTTGTGTACACCCAAACCTCAATTTTAATTAGTTTTTTCGGCATCGCTTCTTTCTCTTTTAACAGGATTCCTATAAGAGTACGGCAAGCATAACGGAGAACGGCAATTCGATCCGATTAAGGCAGGAATCTATATAATCTACTACAAATTAAATAACCCGAAGTAGCGCACGCAGCTCACGGCAGAAACTTGGTAGAAGCAGAGACGAGAAGAGACTTAAAGGACAAAGCAACCGAAGGGAGCTCCATCATCGTTAAAAAGCGCTCGAAACTCTATATATTCATTCAGATATATATTGATTTATTTTGTGTGTGTGTCTCTGTCTGTGCGTGTGTCTGTGTGTGTAATTCGAAATTTCTGTTTTTATTACGCGTGTGTAGTGCAGAGTAACGTAACGAGAGAGAGAGAGAGAGAAGGAGAGAGTCTTGATCTAACCAACTGAAGCACCCGTTAATTAACAGAGCTCTACAAAAAAGATCCCAATCCCGGACAAGCGACAGAGAGAAAATAGAGACATCACAAGCCTTTATACGCATCTAACGAACGTGTGAAGCTTGAGTGAGACACAAAGTGAGAGAGATAGAGAGAGAGAGAGGAAGAGAAGATTTATTTCGCTCCCGAGTCGATAAAGAAAAGTTATCACCATTCCACTATCAACGTACGACGCCGCTCCCCTTTTGCACACTTACGACGATAGTCCGCAACGTTGGGCTAACGGTACAAGCAACGGGCATCAGGCAGGCGTCATCATAGATCAGTTTCGGTGCGGCAAAACGATCACCATTGAGGGAGGCACCAGTACCGGTGACACGACGAGCATCGGCGGCGGCGTCAACGATTTGCGACTGGTAATAACGGCACAACAAAACGATATTATCGAGCGCAATTACGATCAATTGACCAATCGAGGCGGTGGAGGCGGCGGCGCCGTTTTAGGCGTCACCAGTGGCACCAGCAGCAGCAACGCCATCGCAGGAGGAGGCCAAACACCACCGACACCCCAAACAACAACGGCGTCGATTGGACAAAAAACTCTGCTCAATACAAGCCCAAATCTATTGCCAATAACCACTGCAACCGATACGTTCAATAATCTCAAGAATCTGGTTAAAATCGATAAGGGTTCATCACCATCGAATCACCAAGGCGGCGGCGGTGGCGGTAACTATCGTGCCAATAAATCTGGTAATTCCGGTGGCAACAACGATACCCTATTGGGTGGACGCAACGGTAGCCGTACAAGTGGCGGTGCATCTGGTCTAGGACAATCGGGTGTATCTGGTGAGGGAAGAGTTGGCGTTGTAGGAGGAGGAGTCGGCCTAAGCGGTTCTGGTTCAATTGGTGGCCCAAGCGGACACTTTTCCACTGGATATAATAAAAATTCCGTCAAAATTCGTCAACACGATTCGGAGCTAAGCCCAAGACCTCGGCGATCATATCAAAACGATTCGTCGTCGTCGCGTTACTATAACAAAAATAGTGACATTTTGGGTGCAGGCGTAAATAACAACAACAACAACAACATCAGTAACGGAGGAGCCTCACGAGAGTTGAGCAACAGCGGCAACAACGTTGAAGGCAACAGCTCCTCATCGTATAACGGCAGTGGTTTTGGAGTCCATCGTGGTAGTCGCAATAGCTATCACACGAACTCCGATGGCGGCAGCTATAATCAACGTAATCTAAACTCAAATTCGGGCAGCAACTATCGCTCCCACCACAACAACAGCAGCAGCAGCGGCGGCAGCGGCAGCTCACGCTACGAGACAGCCAATGGCAATGGCAACAGTGGCGTCGGACAGCAGCAACGTCAGCATTACGGCAACAACAGCAGCAGCGGCAGTGGTAACAACTCAGCATCTGGCGGTGGCGGCGGAGGAGGTAATCCAAATAAATCAAGTTACGGATCCCAACAGCAGCAGCAGCAGCAGCATCGTAGCGGAAATGATGGTCATGGCTTGAGTGGTCGCTATCGCGACGAATATACCAGCAATAATAGGGACAATTATCGAGACAATCGGGATAGCTACGGAGACGATTCGCCGGCACATCAACGCTATAACGGTGGCAGTCTCGAGCGTAATCGCTATAATAGCGGCAGTGGAGGAGCAGGAGGAGGTGGCGGCGGTAGCGGAAGCGCCGGTGGCTACGAGCGTGGTGGTCAGAGCATAAGGCATAACAATAGCAACAACGCCAGAGATACAAATGTTACCCTGAATCGCGAGCAGCAGCAACAACAGTCGCAGCATCATCAACAACAACAACAACAGCAGCAACAACACCATCATCATTATCAGCAGCAGCAGCAGCAACAAGTTGCAGCAGTCAAGTCAGTGACTCCGCCACCAACATCATCGTCGTCTGCAGCCTCATCGGCACAGCAGCAGCAGCAGCAGCCCATTACTGGACGCTGGATACCGCCATCGTTGCGACCACAGCATGGACTTACCCAGAGCGAGAAGAATGATGCAGTTTTCCGACGTGTCCGTGGCATTTTGAACAAATTGACGCCCGAAAAGTTTCAGGAGCTAAGCGATGAATTGCTAAAACTTGACCTCAATTCGATTGTTATACTGAATGGAGTTATTCTATTAATCTTTGATAAAGCTTTGGACGAGCCGAAGTACTCGTCTATGTATGCGCAGCTCTGTAAGCGTCTGTCCGAGGAAGCGCCGTCATTTGAAAAGGAACCCAACAATTCTTGCACTTTCTTGCGCCTTCTGATCGCCGTCTGTCGCGACAAGTTCAATAATCGTCTCAAGCGTGACGAGACAAACGATAATCGTCCACCGCCAGAGAATGAGGCCGACGAGGAGGAGCGACGCCATTTGGCGAAACAGCGTATGCTGGGCAATGTCAAGTTCATCGGTGAGCTCAATAAGTTGGATATGCTCTCCAAGAATGTATTGCATGCCTGTATTATGGAGCTATTGGATAAGAAGAAGAAACGTACGGCCAGTGCGCAGGAAATGTGCGAGGACATGGAATGCCTGGCTCAATTGCTCAAGACTTGCGGCAAGAATCTGGATTCAGAACAGGGCAAAGAGCTGATGAACCAGTACTTTGAGAAATTGGAACGTCGTTCAAAGTCAACTGAATATCCACCAAGGATACGCTTCATGCTAAAGGATGTCATCGAGCTCCGCCAGAATCAATGGATACCACGCAAGGTAGGCGGCAGTGCTGAGGGTCCGGTACCGATAAAGCAAATACGCTCGGACGATGACTCAATAATCCGTACACCATTCGCCAATCGCAATCGTGATATGCGCAATAATGATCGCGACGGCGATAGCTGGATGAATCGTTTCCATCTTAATTTACAACCGGGCGGCTATAATGATATGTTTAGCGGTCTCAGTGTGACAGGAGCATCACCCATTGTATCACCGTAAGTATAAACCTTGCAGAGATTTCCTTTATGTGGACACTAATTTAATTTTTACCTTACAGATTCGCCACCAGCAGCAACAATCGGGATCGTGATCGCGACAATCGTCAGTACAACAATCGCGATCGTAATCGTGACCGAGATGGCGGTAACAGCGGCAGCGGTGGCGGCCGAGACGGTGGCAACTATAACAATCGCTACAACAAGCACAATAACCAAAATGGTGGTGGTAATGGCGGCGGTAGCGGTGGCAATCGTGATGATTCTCGTGGCGGCGGCGGCGGTGGCAGCGGCTCCCATAGAAACAACAATGATCGTAACAACGATGGCCAGTATGGAGGCAATCAAATGCTCCTGGGCAGCAAGGAGTTGGCGCCACGCTTCAAGCGCAATTTGATCACAACCAATCAGGATTCTGTGGAGAATCTACAAATGCGTCCGGCTGCCAATTCGTTGCTGTTCCGTGCAGCCACACAGAATCAAAAGTTCCCGACCATGCTGCCCATTTCCACGCCACCAAGCGGCAGTTCGTCGCAGCAGCAGCAATCGTCGTCGCAGCTATCCAATTCGCATTATCCGCTGCTTGCAACTCCCACTTCGCATCTGATCAATAATCCAGTGCGTCCATCGTCCACACCATCGGCTGAATATGGACTGGAGAATCGTGCGCTGCACAATGCACAGCAGACGGAGAAGAGCCTCAAGGCAACATCGTCGTCACCCAATTTCGGCACAGCGGGACAAGGTGCAACTGAACTTGGTGGAGATAAGAAGACGGCAGCCGGTGAGGGCAAGGATCAGCAGCAGGGTGGCGCAAAGAACGGTGCTGCTGAGAGACCTACAACACCAGCTGGTTCCGGAACTGGTGCGGGCACAGCAGGTGCCAATTCGAGCAGCAAACAGCAAAAGAAGGACAAGGGTCCAAGCAAGGAGGAGTTGCAAAAGAAGGCTACGGTCTATTTCAAGGAGAAGTTCTACTACGAGGAGGAAGAGAATGAAGAAGATATCGATGTTGTTGTCCCCACAGAGACGGACGAAACAACAGCTGCGGCTGAGGAAGAGACTACCGAAAATGGTTCCAAAGCAAAGCCAGATAAATTTACACAGCTGGTTGAGGGATTCCTTGATCTGAAACTGCCCGAGAAGGCACTTAAGGACGTGTGTCTCAATCTCTTGATGGAAGTGTTGGATCGTGTGAATGATGTGTACTTGGAACGTGTCGTGCGTTTCCTGCAGACATTGCGCAAACAGTCCAACGTCAAGCCGAATGTCATTGTTGAGATCTTCAAGCAGCTGGTGAACAAGATGAACGAACGTGAGGCACTTAATCCGAGAATAACGGCCCTTGTGGCATCTGTGCTAAGTAAGGCTGTCTGCGAGCCGGCTTTAATTAAATTGAACGATATTGCCAATTATACGGACAATGGTCAGCACTATCCACTGTTCCTGTTGGTGCTGCAGCAACTGCACAAGACAATTGGCAAGGATGCGCTCGAGGAGAAATTCCGTGCCAGTAAAATTGAATTGATCAATAGCCTGCAGGAGGTGGATCGCAACAAGGAACGTTTGGCAGAAATACTCGAGGATCGTCAGCTATCGTTCCTCTATCCTTTGCTCAAGGTGCAGGCGGAGATGTTGAAGCAGCTGCAGAGCGATCCAAATCCAACCAATTTCTATAAATGGATTAAGGGTCATGTCGATCACAAGTACTACAAGGATCCCGGATTCATACAGGCCCTGATGACGGTCGTTGTCAAATACATCACCAAGGAGACAACGTTGGCCAGCAACATGGATCCCAAGGAGCATCCCGAAAAGTCTGTCACACAGAAGGAACAGGCTATGCTGGAAACCTACAGTCAAATGCTGCAAACTTTCCTCGGACAAAACGAATTGCAATTGATGGCATTGTATGCTCTACAGCTTTTCTGCTACAATGAGAACTTCCCCAAAGGTAAATTAACATTTGAGATCGCTGTATTATCATATGATATTAATAGCAACTTTCCCTTTTTGTTAGGCATGCTTTGTCGTTGGTTTAAATATCTTTACGATTCCGAAATAATCGAGGAGGAGGCGTTCGTTTTATGGAAGGAGGAGATTTCTGACAAATATCCCGGCAAGGGCTCGGCGCTTTTCCAAGTGAATGCCTGGTTGACTTGGCTACAGGAAGCCGAATCTGAGGACGATGAGGATTAGAACATCCAATTGCATAACCAACCACACTCTATATATGTATATCACTTCTATATTTATTCGCAAAGAGCTAAAAAAAAAAAAAAAACAAAAACAAAAATCCTTAAAAGAAAAATACAAAAAAAATATTAATATTAACCGTATAAAACTACAAAACAAAAAAGAAAGATACAAAAAACGAACAACACATTAATATATGATGATGATGCATTCTAACAAGATGAAAGTTGAAATCGCGGTGGCAAACGTTAGTCAAATTATAGTAGAAAAAATGCTACAAGTTAATCCAAATTATTTTATATTCAAGCAACTCAAATAATAATCAACAATAAAAATAAAAACTGCAATAGACGCAAACGTAATCTAACAATATTGATATTTAATAACTGAATGAATTCCAAATATCTCCCGAGAAATGATACATGTTTCAGCTGAAAAAATGAAATTGAAAGCGTAAACACATATTTTATTCATATATACATACACAAAATATATATATATATAAATACAATTAGTGAATTTCATTTCTAATAATTAACCGGAACTGAACTTTTGTGAATTTTGTTATCATCTAATTTTTATTTTTGTTTACTGCCCTCGATTCATACATATTAAGTAGTTCAAATCAAACTGATGACAGCACATCATATATTATTACTCTTATTATTATTGTAAACAAAAACAAGAGAAGACCTGTTTCAAAAGAAAGTCCAGAAATACGGACTAGCATCGAATTCGTAACAAATCGTAAAACTGTATGTATTTTAACTCAAAAATAAACCCTTAAATCGCCAACTACAAATTTAGCCCTAATAAAATGAAAACAACACTGCGAAAGGCGAAAAAACTTGGTTTTGATTAATATTGCGAGGCAACTTCAATTTCAAATTGCCCGCCAAAGTATTTGCGTTGCGACGCTTTCAGCACTGTTTGCCTTGACTGTGCGTCACTGCAGCCCTGCTGGCATTACGAACTTTTGCAACACTGCGAGCAAAAAGTGCATATCATTGTTGACTTCTGAGAAAAATTCTTATTTTTTCAATTTAAATCAATTAAATAAATGACGAGTGCCACCGTGGAACCCTTCAGCTCACATCTGGCCCAACTGGACACGGGCGTGATGCAATGCACGCTGCGCGTGCTCAAGATGAACGGCAGCACAATGTTATTCCTCAATGGCAGCTCCGCAGATCGTTTGGATGAACTTGCAGTGGCGATGCCGGCACGTGGAGCCGCAAAAGAGACCATATCCACTACGTTTATTGGTGATCCCAGCCAGAGTGATTCCCTTGTGCTGGCCACCAAACTGAGTGCACGCTATGCCCGGCAATTCTATGTGAGCATGAACCTGCAGTTGGACCACATTACAAGACCGATCTTCGAGAAGGCGCTGGTCAGTTACATGCAGGAGAACCTCAAGCAGTTCGTCTGATCCGCATAGAACTAAGCGCCCGCCACTCGCCTTATGCAGGTATTTCTTAATTGTGATCAAAGCCAAGTAAAACCTCCCAAAAACTCCTACTCATCGTATTTATTTTTATTCATATTTATTTATGGCTCCACTTCGTGTGTTGTTGCAGCAGCGGCACGTCGTGTGGGTCAACTGTTTGCGTTTATTTCGGTGCATGGACCCCACGGACAACCAATACAAGACTCCACAGCTCCAACACGTCCAGACTGGCTACGCAGCTCAGACAGTTCCAGCTGCGTCTTTAGCAGAAGCGCGCGCAATCATTTTTTTTAGTCCAGTTCGCGCCAATGATTCGTTAGTTCATCCAGTAATTTTTCCACTGCCTTGTGTAAGTTACAGATATAATCGTTGTGTGGAGTGTGTTGGTTGTAGATTGGTACCGTTATTGTAGCTGTAGATATCATCACTATGATTGAGGTCAAGCCGCGCAGGTATGATTGTCCCGCTCTTAGTCAGAGGCCGCACGTGTCGCTAGTCCCGCTGCCTGTCTGCGGCTTTTGCTGATAATCGCTGCGTGGATGTCAATGCCGGCCATGCATGGCCTTCGATTAACCCCCACTGCCTGGCACTGGATGTGCCTCCCTCCCTCCACCTCACTTTCCCCTTGGCGAGTCATAAAAAAACAGAAGAAAAAAAACGTATTGTTTTGTTATGATTGATAACTTTTTGTGCGCGAGTTTTGACGTTTTTTCCAAGTGCAATTAGACGAGGAATTGCATCAGGTTTTGCGAGAGGACAAACATTTTCTTTTTGAAGAACTTTTTGGTTGATCCAAAAAGTCTTTAGGTTTTCTAAAAAGTTGTAGAAAAGTCTAGAAGACTAATATGCTTGTTTCATAGTTTGGACATTTTTTCCAAAAAGAGTGATAAACGTGCTGTACATTTACTTTTTTCTGCCCGTAATCGAATGAGCTGGCAGTTTATTGTATTAACGGAAAGTTTATTGTGAATCATACAGAATGAAGTTCAGCCAGATAAACTGGAAATAAATTACATTTAAGGCTCAAGAGTTTCCTCTTTTCGAATATAATTAAAATTAAAAAGAAACTTTCTTTATGTTTTGCAACATTTAAGAACATGTTCTTTATATATTGTATATTGTGTTGAATTAATCTAAAAATGTTACTGGCCTTTATAATTTTAGTCTTTTAAAGTTAACTGTACCTGCGTTGGATATACAGAAACAGTAATAAAAAAGTTCAAGTCTTTAGCTCTTTTAATAGCTGAGATCTTGGTGTTCATACAAACAGTGTATAAAACTGAATTAGCAGCTATTTTCAGACAAAGATAAGCTTAAATATCATTAAATTTGAAATCAAGATAATATATATTTCGAGAATCAGATCACCCAACAAAAAAGTATTATATGTATAATGTATTTCGAAAATAGTCCCCCAACAATCGAGCGAGCATGTTGATTCTGCATGACATAATGCCTTGATAATCCCCCGTTATTGAAGCAAGTCCCCTTAATATCTGAGCCGCAATGCGTCTTGAAACAAGCGATGGAAATTTTCGCAGTAAAATTTATAGCAAAGAAATTTAATAAATTTCGGGCTCTAATAATAGTCTAAACCGTCTAGACGAGATATTGTCAGCAGTCATACCCGTACCCAGTCACTTTTGGCAGTATCAGGGCGAAACATAATAAAAACAAATATGGTATAAATAGCCGACGAAGAATCTAACCACCTTCCTATCCAGCTAAACACATATATACCTACCTACCTGTTGCTACTGGCGGAAGGGGTCCACCCGAAAATGTCTGGAATGATATTTCTTTTTTTTTTTTGCCATGCGGACGATAACAGCAGAACGTGTTGTAGGGCTGACAAAAAAAAACAGTTTTTTTTTTTTTTTTTTTTATTTCAGACCCAGACACCGTCTGGGTGGTGGTGGTGGCATCGGATCGATGATGATGATGATGATGAACTTACATGCTCGCAGTGCATGCAACGCGACTGGGGATCAGCGAGGAAGGTAGTGGAAGCCAGTGATGGGTGGGGGTGGGGGCTAGGAGAAGGGGAATGCGTGTTCGGACTTTGAACGTCTGTTATTGTCACACACACACAACAATAGATTGGAATATCAACAGAGCAATTAGCCATTGGAAGTTCGCGGCGCTTATCTCTTGACGACGCGTCGTTGTCGACTCCCTGGGTGGGTTCCGCACAGTCTCAACAAGATAACAATTGAGTACCCTCCTTACCCTCCCTACCCCGTATTACTTTCTCCCATGCTGTGTGTGACAACCTTAAGCTCTGATAAACCCGAATCGAAAACGAAAACGAACTCGCCGATTTCAACTCGGATTATGGGTTCGGATTTCGAACTCAGCTTGATGAGCGCACGCCCCAAATATAAGTGTAGCTTCCCTCTATCCCCTACCCTCCCCCGCTGTTCCCTGCGCTGTTCGTTGCTTCTTATCAGCATTGCTTGGGCACCTTTGCCAGCCAGCCAGACCCCAGTGCGGCTTATCACAGCTGCTGGGGCCGGCTCGAGTAGTAGTACGAGTAGGTTGGTAATTTGATAGAAATATTGAACATCATTATATGACAACAGGCAGTTCGCGCGAAAACCGCTTCGAACCGGTTCGCCTCCGCTCCGCATTATCTGGACAGTCGCAAAGCGTTTATGGCGCATTTGCTGGGGATTGTTTAGCTGTTCCTATTTTGTGTATATGCTTTTTGTTTTTGTTTTTATTTATTTTTTTTTTCTATTTACTACGGAAAAATTAATAAACTGTTCGAGGCGCACGCGTTCACCTCCAGGCGGGAGGTTCTTCCAGAGAAGAAGAATAGCAAGTCGAATTCTTCGCTGGCATTGACAACAAAGAGAGAGAGAGAGAGAGAGAGAGAGGGAGGGTAGTACTGGGGGGGGGGGGATGGGTAAACCACTCTGGTGACTTGCTTTGATGGATCTGCTGAGCTCGTTTTCGCGTTGCCGATGCAGCACACAGGGAGGAGAAGAAGGAGGAGGAGGAGGAGGAGGCTTATCATGTCGCCGCTCGCGCCATACAAAGTTCAGTTTCATTCTAGAGCAATGAGCATGGAGGGGGGCGGCGGTGAGTAGGGTGTGGGGGAGCAGGGGTGTTCCAGGGGGCAAAGCCAGTAAAAATCTAGATTTGTTTTTTATTTATTTTCGGTTTTTTCCTTTGTCATCGAATGTGGCGCATGTTTCACTCATTAAATGAGGTCAAAGTCGGCGAGTCGCTTTTGCTAGGATCCTTTCTTTCATCTGGCGAGAATACGTTATTATTCAACCTAACCAAACTTACCGTTATTATTCAAACTTACCAATTACCCTATATCTGGCACGGTGAAGCAAGATGGAAAGATCTCACGCACCGTGAAGAAAGACGGAGAAAGGCAGCTTAGAATTCTACATGCTCTTTCTTTCCTTCTTCCCTCTTCTTCTAGCTTTAACTGCTGCCTCATCCATTTCCGCCTTAGTCATTCCCCTTTCGCAACTCATCTATCTAAATCCCTTTTCAATGGAAATCCCAAGTACCCTAGACCCCACACGCTAGACGCAACTGCTGTCCTTCAAACAACGTAATGATAGTCCAGAGGGCACAACCCTCTTCCCCCTCCTTGGATTGGCCCCTCTAGCTGACCAGCTGACAATCTCAGTTTAATCTATAAATAAATCAAAACTTTTTGCGCACTTCGATTGCCACCTGCTGTGCCTGTGCTGCACCCGCTGCACTGCACCTGCTCCAGGCAGCTCCAGCGATAGTCGTAGTCGCCTTTGCTGATGTCAGCCCAGTTCCGAGAAGCTCTTTATGTAATGCGCCGCCCCCCCTCGTGGGCCAAGCGGGACCCCTTGCAAATTGGCCCAAGAGGAGGTAGGGACACGCGCAGGGGAAGTGATTCACTTCCTATCGATATGGCCAGACGACGACGCCGTCGCCGTCGTCGCCGTGTATAACTGATAAGTTAAGCACCCAGCAGAGCGCAGAGACAGAGACGGCATTAGAGCGTGTGTGGGAGAGGGAGAGCGAGAGCGGAGCGAACGTTACACAGCAAACCCAATGCGAGCGTCCGCCCGCGCCTTGCTCGCTTTGGCCTTCGTCTCGCTGGAGAAAAGTAAACACAGACGCCGCCGTCGACGTCGACAGTTGACCAAACTGATAAGGCGAAGGAACCAGTTGTCGTTGCCCGTCATCGTCGAAACTTTTCGCCGAAAATTCCGCGTGGGCCAAAAGATATGCCAGAGTCAGAGACGATAACAAAGCAGAAGTCGCAGCGGATCTGGCTAGGACGGGAGAGGGGGGGAGGGTAGCGGGACTAGCGGAGACGCACATGTACGTAACATGCTCACACACACAGCTGGAGGGGAATTCACGCCAGCAGGCAGGCAGTACGAAGTGCAGTTGGGCGATAACGCTTGGCTTGGCCCCCCTCAAAGAGCTGTTGACTTGCTCCGAACGGTGCTCGGTAGATCGGGTAGGCTCGGGCAGAATACACACTGCTCGGGCCGTGCCGTGCTGCTGATCATTGGCCGCACACATGCAAGCCAGACCGATTTTCCACTTGTGCGTTGTGCGACTGATAAGGCACGACGGGAACGTACCGTACCCGCTGCCCCAAGCTGCCCCTGGTCGTAGCCAGTCATCGCCACGCATTCCCCTGTACCTGTTTCACTCACGTACGTGCTGTGTGTTCTTGCTCCATTTGCGTGGGCTCTACCCCGCGTCCCCGCCTGCTCCTCCTCCTCCCTTACTTTACCTGGCATATTTCATTGTGATTTCTGCGCTACGCACACGCAACTAACTTGGTCGTAATGCTGTGTGTACCGTCGTACTGCTACCCCTGCCCCTCCCTTGGGCCTGTCTGGCTGCGCAGCCTTCGGGCGTGATAAGCGTGCGGCGCAGTGCCGCCTTATCGCGAATAAACTTTCAATATTACACGAATGTCTGCAGGCGAGCGGCTCATTCGTTTGCCAATCGCCCTCTCGTACGCTTCGCAACACTAGCAGAATCCTCTGCAGCAAAAAAAACACAAGAAACCCCTACTCCATCATGGATATCATAGTACAAAAGCCTGTCTTTCGCAGCAGCAGCAGCAGCAGCGAGTACTACGAGCCGCCTCCAAGTGGTTACTACACGCCGTACAACACTCCGCCGTATATAGCCAGCGCCGCCGCTAGCCAGGCAGCTCATCCGGCAGCCACAGTGGGCTGGCATCTTGGCGAGCAGATGCCTTACCTGAGCAGATTCCCAACGCCACCGATTACACCCGATCAGCACAGTCCACGCACCCAGTCGGTGATCATGAAGTGCAGCAGTTCCGGCTCCGGATCGGGATCCCTCACAGAATCGTACAGCGATCACAGCAACAGCAGCAGCAGCAGCAGTAGCAGCAGCAGCGGCGGTGATTGCGACTTCCTGTGCAACTGGCACGATTGCGGCAGGTGAGTTACCCCCCCCGGCTAATTTTATCACACGGCGTATACTCATGTTCTCCCTCTCTCTCTCTCTCTCTCTCGCAGAGTATTCGAGTCTTTGGAAGCACTCGCCCAACACGTCACACTGCGTCATGCGATCGCTTCGCTACTCGATGGACTCTACTATTGCCGCTGGGGTGGCTGCCAGCGCAGCGAGCGCGGCTTCAATGCACGCTACAAGATGCTCGTCCATGTGCGCACGCACACCAAGGAGAAGCCACATCGTTGCCATCTGTGTGAAAAATCCTTCTCGCGTGCAGAAAATCTCAAGATCCACATACGTTCGCATTCGGGCGAGAAACCCTACAAGTGTCACTTTGAGGGCTGCCAGAAGGCGTACTCCAACTCGTCGGATCGTTTCAAGCACACACGCACCCACTCCATGGAGAAGCCGTACATGTGCAAGGTGCCCGGTTGCCACAAACGCTACACGGATCCCTCCTCGCTGCGCAAACACGTGAAGACATTCAAGCACAGCATCCAGCTGATTGCCAGCCAGAGTAACACATTGATGCTGCAAGCGGCCGCCGAGCGTCAACAACTTGCCGCGTCCACAACGTACTCTGCCTGCCTGCCACTGCCCATGCCTGCGGAACCTGCGGTGGCACCACCACTAGCCCTGCCTGCTGCCTGCGTTGAATCCGCCTCGAGTAGTCGCTTCTATGTGGAGAGCGACAGCCTGCCCAGTGATTACTCGCTGCGTGGCAAGCATCATGATGCAGAATACACATCCTCGGATTACTGGCTCAATGGTCGCTATCTGCACAGCGAGGATTATGCCGTCGCCATGGAGCTGGATGCACCTACGCCGCTTGATTTGCGTGTGCACAGAAGTTGAATCCCATTTATATTGTAGGCGTGGCCACATGTGAGCCCGTTCGTCTGATCTGTCTCCCTCCCCTCCCTCTAGTCAACACTTGCTAAGCTCTAGCTCTTGTCATTAATGTTAGATAATCGTTTAGTTTTCAATAAAGACTGTCTTATGTAAAGCCTATTACACAATCTTTTCAAACTTGCCAAATGGCACTAACTAAAAATAGTATACAAATTTGTGACACAAGTAATTTTTATCAATTATTATATTTTTATTTTAATATTTTATTTATTTGTGTTATCTAAATCAATATCTAAATTTATCTTCTACTTTGCAATTCAAATATGGCGCGCTGTGTGACGAATGCAGAGTGCAGGTGCTAGTGTTGTAAAGTGCGGCTGAGCTGAGTGATTAATCGATAAGCGATAAGTTTACGCTTTCTGACAGAAAAATGTTGCATACTTTTGAGCTGACTAAGAAACTGCGTACTGGCACAAACTGCTGCATACTTTTGTGCATGCATAAAATGAGACAATTATTGG
This sequence comes from Zaprionus tsacasi, assembly GCA_018904105.1. Taxonomy (NCBI): domain Eukaryota; kingdom Metazoa; phylum Arthropoda; class Insecta; order Diptera; family Drosophilidae; genus Zaprionus; species Zaprionus tsacasi. The sequence continues at coordinate 10,764,381 of JAEIFR010000295.1, forward strand.
CGCCTTTTTAATTCCCTTTTGTTTGCATTTTTATTTAAACAATAAATCACGCACAATAAATAAATCGCTACTACCATATTTGCACTTAGCCTGCCTGCATTACGTGCTAATTGAAGTTCAATAACAACAACGAGGCTTGGCTTGAAAAGCAAAAGTTCTTTGCGTCACAGCAACTCATGCAGGTAAACTGTATATGGTTTGTACCTGTCTTATTTACCTGCATGCGGGTGCAACAACGGAAAGTGAACAAAAAATTAAAAAATAAAAAACGTTACAAGGTAAGCTGCGCACGCGTGCTCAGCCACCCGCAGGCAATGCTTGGGGCTGCTAATCGAGTCACCGCTCTAAGGCTTGTGCGGAGCTGATAAGGTACGCGCAGCTTACACTGAGCTCGTAATAGTCGCAATCATTAACTCGCTTTCGGTTGTAAATAAGCGAGCGAGCGAGTAAGAATGGCAAATAATAAAAACAAATTACTCATGCGTTTCCACGAAGTAAATTTTAATAAATTTTCTCTGCCAACGTCGCTCGACGCGCGGATGCTTCAGTTTGCAACGCGATCGGCAGGTGACAAGACGATCGAACGAAATGAATTCTTCTAGACGCGACTTGCGATTCTTCTGCTGCTGCCTCTGGCTGTGTCTCGCGCTCTGTGGGCAAGTGCTGTGCCAGGATGTGCCGCCAGAGGATGAGGATCCCATTGATTTTACTACGAGCACGGCTGCAACAACTACAACAACAACAACAACAACAACAGCAAAGCCTGCAACAACAACAACAACAACAACAACAACAGCAGAGCCTGCAACAACAACAACAACTGCAGAGCCTGCAACAACTACTGCAGCTTACAACAACAACAACAGCTGCAGCTGTGCCAACAACATATCCACCTCCAACCTATACCACGCCTTCCTCCTACCTACCCACTAGGCCACCCACTTTGCCTCCCACCATGCGTCCCTTCTACTACCCCACCTATGCCCCACCCAGCAGTCCACCCGTGCCCGCCTACACACCCTCATATCACTGGCTCTGGGATCTGGACAACAGCGGGCAGGAGAATTGCTATCTGAAGAATCACTTGGAGCGCAGTTACTTGCGCTGGCCTTGCGGCAGTAAGTATATATATATATATATGGCTACAGCCTTATATAAACCATATATCTTTTATTTTGGCAGCATCGGGCGGCATTACGAGTTGCTATCGCTGCTGCTTCTATGGTCACAGTCGATTTGCGGGTTGCAGCAAGCTGCACAGTGGACCCTGCAATCCCAACAGCATCGGTTTTCAGTCGTAGTATATATACATATATATTCCTTATAGTACTATACTATATACCCTGTAATCAGGTGTTTTCATTTCCAGTCCAGCGAATCGAGATAAGCTTTGCTTGTGTGCTTAAAGTGAGAGATTTCACAGCTTTCTTATACATTTTGTAGATTGTATATGATGTGCTTAAAGATCGCCAGTTGATTAAAATTATTATATACTTATTAATATAATAAAGGTCTCAAGGAAATAACGAGAATTCTCGCCCGTTTCAGCACTTTTTTTGCTGTATTTTTTAAAAATTTGCATCGGAAACTTGAGGGGATTCGATTTTTATGCTAATTTGAATAAATTGAATCGTTTTTTAACAAAAACTGAGCATAAAAATTTTTGAAAAATCTTCAAAAATTTTCAAGGTGGTGGCATGGAATTTTTTGCAAATTTTTTAATTTTTGAAATTCAATAATTTTTTGATGCCAACTCAAGCTACATTAAAAACCATTGATAAAATGTCATTCCTCTAGAAAATTGAGGGATTTTTGGCAAAGTTATAGATTATATAGGGGTAAAAAACAGAGATGAAAATTTGGTATAATTGCGATATTTTAAACAATTTTAGTCGGAAACGCTTTTGGAAGCAAATTTTATGCTAATTATGAATAAACTAACAAATTAAGAGCAAAAAATTCAATTTTAAAATTTTGAAAAAAGTCGAAAATTTTACAAGGGGGTTGCATGGATTTTTTGTGAGTTTTGTGAAATTTTTAAAATCCTAATATTTGGTTGCAAGATTAATCTTAAGCAAAAACCATGAATAAAATGATATTTCCGACAGAAATCGGTCAAATATTAAGAGAGTTATGAAAGTTGGAAGTCGAAAAATAATTTCAGAAGGAAATCTCATATGCTACCAAATTTAGCAGACTTCAAGCAACCTGTAAATCGAAAAAGTCTACAAAATTATATTTAAAACATAAAAATCTCTTGAAACTTGCAACTCTTTTATTAACGTTGTTCACATATATATTATATATATTCCTGTTCAATCGAGATTGTAGACATTGCCCAGATTGAGGAAGCAATCCTTGAGATGCTGCTGGCACTCGCAGAAGTCGGGGAAGGGCGGAGCGAGCACCTCGTACATGATGCGCAGCAGATCGACAAACTTATTGAGGGCCTTGGCATACTCCCCGGTCTCGTAGAGCCGCTTGGCGGTGCGTGTCATCATCTCAGTGTCCTGCATGACCTTGAGACCCTTCAGGATGTTGGTCAACTCGCCGCAGGTGACGCACTTGATCATGAAATCGTTGCAAGTGGGTGGCACCTCAATGATGGCGGCACAATTGTTGGGCGCCTCACAGCGGAAGCGGATCACATCGCGGGGCAGCTCCTCGAAGCGTGGCCAATTCTCCAGGCAGGCATCACAATTGCATTCGAACCAATAGAGATCCTTAAGTCTGGCCTGACGATCCTCACGCTTGTCCTGCGTATAGATGGGACCGTAGTTCTCGTTGATCGGCAGCCCCGCCTCGATGGGTCGCACGCTGTTGATGTGGATCGTATTGCCGCGGAAGTATCTGACCACGCCGGGATCGCAGGAGTGATTGAATAGCGCCAGTGTGGGATAGATGGCGCCGCCAATGAATATGGATTTCTCACGTCCCTGTGAGCCGAACTTGTGCAGCTCCGCCACCTCGTGCGTGTTGAACTGGATGAACTGCAGGCAGCGCAGCAGCAGCGCCGTCACCCTGCGCAGCTGCTCCGGCTGTGGCTCCGTGGAGCCAAAGTAATCCGTCGCCTGCAGGCAGCGTGCGAGGAAGCGAGCCATGAGCACGTACTGAAAGTAATTTGCCGGCGGACGTTGCTTTTCATGCCGCTCCAGATGCGCTACGCGACGGAAGTCATCCTTGGGCAGGCTGGGATGAAGTAAAGCAGATTATAGTGAAGCTACTAACCAAGGGGCAACCCTTTGCTACCCACCTCAGCAGCTGCTCCAGCGAGAGCTGCTCATCCAGTTGACCCTGCAGCTGCTCAAAGTATTCCAGCGGTTTGCTGGCCAGGATGCGCAGTGCCATGTGGTTGTTAATGGAGGCACCGGAACGCCAGATGACTGGCAAAATGCCACACTCGAATCTGTGATACTGCTGCGCCGCACGCTGCTGACACTGCTCCGAGCAGTAGACCACATCCGAGCAGCCGGGACAGGCCACAGGCACCACAGTTCTGGCGGGGAAGAGGGATAACCCGTTAGTGGGGTAAGGAGGAGTTAGGCTACTCTCCCGCTACTCACCTGACAAAGCAGAACTCGCAGTGCGTCTGCGCGTATTTCTCGAGCAGCACAGCCACATAGGGTCGCTCCACAAGCAGCTCCTGCCCCACCTGCACATCGGCCGAGGCACGGGCGAAGCGTCCCTCCTGCGCATTCTGATCGATGCGCACCAGCTGGCTGACATATTCCTGCTCCTCTGGCAACGTCTGTGCCTGATCCAGCAACGCAGCCGTCGGAGCAACCTTCAGCAGCTTCTGCTGTCTCGCTGCCTGCTTGGCTGTGCGTGGATCATGCTCCAGCATTTTGATCATGGTCATGGCATTCAGATGCAGCTTGGAGCGGCGATCCACGGGCAATGTGGCATCATCCATGGCTGTGATGCACTTTCTGGCAAGGAAGGGAGAAGGATAAGCGGGAAGGAAAGCTGGGGATGATCTCAAGCTTACTTGAAGGCAGCTATGGTACGTGGATAATCCTTGAGTGCCATGTAGCAGCTGGCCTGACGTTCGTACAGCTTGTAGAGCAGATCCTTGGGGTAACTGAGCTCCAGGGCACGCCTGATGTCCACCAGGCACTCGCTGTGCTTCTGCATGTGATACAGCGTGGCGGAGCGATTGGCCAGCGCAATGGAGCGTTCCAGAACTGGCAGGGAAGAGGAAGAGGCGTAAGTATATAATATATTACTTCCAGGGACTCACCCTTGTCGCTGGGCAGCGCCACGTAGCTTCTGCTGTAGAGCAGCATCGCCTCCAGCCATTTCTTCTGCTTGAAGGCGGCGGTGGCACGTTCCTTCAGCTCCGACGCAATCTGTGCACTCTTTCCGGCGTATTCCCGCTGCACCTGCAGCCCCACATCGCCAGCCCGCACCCAGGCCAGCTGATCCACATACGCCACGCGCTCCTCATCGTTGCCACATGTGCCCAATTTGGCTATGTCCGCCTCGCAGCTGGCACCGCCGCCATCGCGCAGCTTCAGATAGTACTCGGCAAAGAAGCCTTTCTGCTGGCTAAGTGGCAATTTCATTATTGATTTTATATATGTTTTCTATACCAGAGAGATCTATCTCTTGAAATTTCTAAGAAATTTCTAAATTATGCAAGTGTTGAAAAACTTTAAAGAAATCACACTACTTTTGCCTCTGATTGCTGCAGCCGCACTGCCTTTCAGCCCATACACAACGTGTTGGTATCCAGAGACTCGTTTCGTATCTTTTATTTTTAGCTCGCAAAAGCAGGCTATGCCGGAGAGCGCAGGAGATCAGCGACAGCGTGAGAGCATAAGAGAGAGCACGCGATAGCTGCATTTGTTTACAAACAAATTCTAGAACTATACGGCGCCGCTCTTTTCGGCTAGAACGAGTGAGGCAGAGATAATGAGCGAGAGAGAGATAGCGAGTGAGTAAAAAAAAAGCGTTAATTAACGTTTTGTTTCCTAATTGCAGTCAACAACTGCCACAGCTGTTCACACAATAGAAAAACTAAAACACGTAAACATTGTTAACTAAATTACATATTTAGGCTATATTTAGCTGGAGTATACGTGTAAATAATGTGGATAGACCCTCGCTCAAAATCATCTAAGTAATTTGGCAGCCTCGGCCCATTCGCCTCTTTAGCTCAGTGGCAGAGCACTGGTCTTGTAAACCAGGGGTCGTGAGTTCAATCCTCACAGGAGGCAAATCGCTATAGACTTTTTTTTTTCTATTTACAAACTTTTTTTTATATAAATTTAATGGGGTAAACTTACAGGCTCAGTTATAAAGCCAGAAATAGTCAAAATAAATACAAATTGCAATATTGTTTTTGCAAATTGTATTGAACTTTTTTAAAAACTGCTTAATATTATTAATTTTTGTATTACTTCAATAGTAAAATACAAAACAAATATTAATTTTGGCATAAAAAAAACGATCGTGCTTGAATAAAACGAAAAAAAAAATATTTGTTTTAGAATTGCCTCCTGTGAGGATTGAACTCACGACCCCTGGTTTACAAGACCAGTGCTCTGCCACTGAGCTAAAGAGGCATGAGCAACGCGCGTCGCTAATACAGTACATGAAAGCTGCGCGGCAAGCAGAGCAAAGCAGCGAGCAGACGTTATTGCATTATAAAGCGAGGGCTGTTTGAACAGTTGCAGGCGAATAAGCCAACTCAATTAGGGCGTGGGCCAAATTTAAAGACGTGTTAATATACCAGACTACAATTAATTTAAGATATTATCTGGCAAACAGCACTTGCCAAAGAAATGGAAACGGAGCAAGCAGCTGCCAGTTCTTTGACTAATGAAGACAAGTTGTTCCCAAATGTATGTGGTGTGGGTAACTTGGCAGCAATTTGTTATGGTAACTGGCAAGCAAAAGACTCGAAGGTATCTCTCTACTCTATCTCTAACTGTGGCGTGGGAAGAAGAAATGCAGCGTTACACTGGATTCAATTGTGTGTCATTTTGAGGCCGAAGTTGCAGATCTAACCAGCACAACTGTACCTGCCTAGAGCTTAAGCTGTAATTGAGGCACTCTCCACTATATATGCAGTTGTTGCAGTACATTATGCCCTGATGATGATGTTGGTAAGTATCGAATTACCCAGCGAGAGCCCTTTTAGTATGTGAATAGACTCACACAGCGCACTCACTCACTCTCTGAATGCGTTATGCAAATTCGCCACGTCTCTTTCTCTCTTCGTACACAAAAGGTGAAATGCGTAAATTACAGTGTCAACATTACAACGCCCACTTTCGCAGTGTTCTTTCGCTTTATCCGTATACTATATATTTTTTGGGGTGGTCTATACCGCTGTGAAAATGCATTACGAAACTGAAACCGAAAACTTCATACAGACTATAGGGATATTCTTTCTAACGATTTCTTTATGCTAATTTTTTCCTACGTAAGCTGTTGAATCTCCCCAACCCTTGTTGACTTTGGGCATTTGCTAACCCTTTCGCATGCTGGGACAGTGTTGTAAAACGCTGTGTAACTGCACAGGGTGGTAGCTGTCAGGTTCATCATCAATCAAAAGGGGGCTGAAGAGGGAGACATGTCCGCGGTGACTTGTAAGCGTCAAATAAACGCGCAACGCTTACAAGAGGCAACACAACAAAGCCGACAGCTGCAGCAGCACTTGCAGCAGTGCCTACTGTACAGTGAAGCACCACTCTCAAACGGGCAGAGATGCGCCCTGCCAATCACTGTAAGTACGTGTGTGTGTGTGTGTGTGTGCGGATTGAACACATTATCAGAAGTCGATTGGCGACTCTCGCTGTCAGTTGGGCGCAAAATATTTATCACTTTGTTGCAGCCGTTGCAGCATCATCATCATCAACAGCAGCAGCAGCATCATCATCCACCCCTAATTACAGTGCATTGTGCTGCCTGCCTGACCCTGCCCCCCCGTTACGAGTACCCTCTGTGATATATATATATATATATTATATAATATGTAGTAGCTGTCCATGCAAATGCAAGCTCGTCTAATTGCAGTTTACCCGGCTTTATTATATATATTTTCCGATTCTGCATTCAATTTCGCCTCTTTCCTGTTTCCCAGTGCACTCTATTGTCAACTCACAGTGCACTCACACGTCTATTCACCGTACTATTCATGCGATTCACTCACTGCACCCACAATCATAATATATACAATATTTAATGGCCTAAACCAAAATGTCGTCGGTTTCTTTTGCGGCTTCCACGTAATTGAAACATATTTCATCATATTCCCATATTCCCAAGAGAAAGAGAGGAAAGAGAGATAGAGAAATACCATTTTTGGTGGGTGGTTCGTAGCTTTGTTTATAGCAATTTGCATTGCGACGTTTTAGGCAATTTTTTTATAGCTCGAAATTGTGTTTCTTTTTTTGTATCTTTTTTTGTTTTCATCTCTGAACCGGTTTGGGCTGCGTCGAGCAATGCAAATTTAATTGCAGCTCTTAATTAATTTTAAACGTTTGTTTTAAATGTATCTCGGGCTTAACACAACATTAAATAGTAAGTTGACATTGGCAAGGGCAATATTAAACACAATCTATGCGGCGACACAATCAATTATATCTCTATTTAGTATTACGAACCGAGAGGGAAAGAGAGAGGGAGGGGAGAGAGGGAGATCTGCCCCGTTTAGCTCGCCCAAACCGGCTTTAAATCTATTTAATAAAATCAACGTTGTTTTTTGCTGATTTATTCGGAAAAAATATCAATCAATTTGTTGTCCCAGAAATGGGGTTTATCTATTTATCCATCATAGATCTTCTGCAAACTTGTTTTAAACAATAGTTTTTGGTTTCTAGTGAACTATGCGCTTATTATGCATAGGTCAGTTACTTTTTATGTGATGTCTCTGCTGAAGATCGTAGAGAATTTTCATGAAATTTAAATATGTTGCGGCTGGAAGGTAAATAATATAAGAAGGGTCTGCTTTGAAAGAAAAAACAAGTGGATATGGCTACAGTCGAGCGCTCGACAGTAAGATACCCTTCTCCCAATTTTTAAAATCCGTTACAAACGTGCAACCACGCTCATAATTTCAAACAGAAATTTTGCACAAATACTTCTTCTACATATAGCTTTCTCGCTCACACTCACACATCGACGCACGTTAAGAGTGACGTCGACGTCGACGTCAACAGCTAAAGTAGCGCGCAGGCTGCTGCTCGTGCATTTGTACTGAAAACGTTGACTTGAATAACTTCTGTGTTATGACGTTCGTACAGCTTGTAGAGCAGATCCTTGGGGTAACTGAGCTCCAGGGCACGCCTGATGTCCACCAGGCACTCGCTGTGCTTCTGCATGTGATACAGCGTGGCGGAGCGATTGGCCAGCGCAATGGAGCGTTCCAGAACTGGCAGGGAAGAGGAAGAGGCGTAAGTATATAATATATTACTTCCAGGGACTCACCCTTGTCGCTGGGCAGCGCCACGTAGCTTCTGCTGTAGAGCAGCATCGCCTCCAGCCATTTCTTCTGCTTGAAGGCGGCGGTGGCACGTTCCTTCAGCTCCGACGCAATCTGTGCACTCTTTCCGGCGTATTCCCGCTGCACCTGCAGCCCCACATCGCCAGCCCGCACCCAGGCCAGCTGATCCACATACGCCACGCGCTCCTCATCGTTGCCACATGTGCCCAATTTGGCTATGTCCGCCTCGCAGCTGGCACCGCCGCCATCGCGCAGCTTCAGATAGTACTCGGCAAAGAAGCCTTTCTGCTGGCTAAGTGGCAATTTCATTATTGATTTTATAGATGTTTTCTATACCAGAGAGATCTCTTGAAATTTCTAAGAAATTTCTAAATTATGCAAGTGTTGAAAAACTTTAAAGAAATCACACTACTTTTGCCTCTGATTGCTGCAGCCGCACTACGATACACAATGTGTTGGTATCCAGAGACTCGTTTCGTATCTTTTATTTTTAGCTCGCAAAAGCAGGCTATGCCGGAGAGCGCAGGAGATCAGCGACAGCGTGAGAGCATAAGAGAGAGCACGCGATAGCTGCATTTGTTTACAAACAAATTCTAGAACTATACGAGTGAGGCAGAGATAATGAGAGAGAGAGAGGGAGAGAGACATAGCGAGTGAGTAAAAAAAAAGCGTTAATTAACGTTTTGTTTCCTAATTGCAGTCAACAACTGCCACAGCTGTTAACACAGAGAAAAACTAAAACACGTAAACATTGTTAACTAAATTAAATATTTAGGCTATATTTAGCTGGAGTATACGTGTAAATAATGTGGATAGACCCTCGCTCAAAATCATGCAAGTAATTTGGCAGCCTCGGCCCATTCGCCTCTTTAGCTCAGTGGCAGAGCACTGGTCTTGTAAACCAGGGGTCGTGAGTTCAATCCTCACAGGAGGCAAATCGCTATAGACTTTTTTTTTTCTATTTACAAACTTTTTTTTATATAAATTTAATGGGGTAAACTTACAGGCTCAGTTATAAAGCCAGAAATAGTCAAAATAAATACAAATTGCAATATTGTTTTTGCAAATTGTATTGAACTTTTTTAAAAACTGCTTAATATTATTAATTTTTGTATTACTTCAATAGTAAAATACAAAACAAATATTAATTTTGGCATAAAAAAAACGATCGTGCTTGAATAAAACGAAAAAAAAAATATTTGTTTTAGAATTGCCTCCTGTGAGGATTGAACTCACGACCCCTGGTTTACAAGACCAGTGCTCTGCCACTGAGCTAAAGAGGCATGAGCAACGCGCGTCGCTAATACAGTACATGAAAGCTGCGCGGCAAGCAGAGCAAAGCAGCGAGCAGACGTTATTGCATTATAAAGCGAGGGCTGTTTGAACAGTTGCAGGCGAATAAGCCAACTCAATTAGGGCGTGGGCCAAATTTAAAGACGTGTTAATATACCAGACTACAATTAATTTAAGATATTATCTGGCAAACAGCACTTGCCAAAGAAATGGAAACGGAGCAAGCAGCTGCCAGTTCTTTGACTAATGAAGACAAGTTGTTCCCAAATGTATGTGGTGTGGGTAACTTGGCAGCAATTTGTTATGGTAACTGGCAAGCAAAAGACTCGAAGGTATCTCTCTACTCTATCTCTAACTGTGGCGTGGGAAGAAGAAATGCAGCGTTACACTGGATTCAATTGTGTGTCATTTTGAGGCCGAAGTTGCAGATCTAACCAGCACAACTGTACCTGCCTAGAGCTTAAGCTGTAATTGAGGCACTCTCCACTATATATGCAGTTGTTGCAGTACATTATGCCCTGATGATGATGTTGGTAAGTATCGAATTACCCAGCGAGAGCCCTTTTAGTATGTGAATAGACTCACACAGCGCACTCACTCACTCTCTGAATGCGTTATGCAAATTCGCCACGTCTCTTTCTCTCTTCGTACACAAAAGGTGAAATGCGTAAATTACAGTGTCAACATTACAACGCCCACTTTCGCAGTGTTCTTTCGCTTTATCCGTATACTATATATTTTTTGGGGTGGTCTATACCGCTGTGAAAATGCATTACGAAACTGAAACCGAAAACTTCATACAGACTATAGGGATATTCTTTCTAACGATTTCTTTATGCTAATTTTTTCCTACGTAAGCTGTTGAATCTCCCCAACCCTTGTTGACTTTGGGCATTTGCTAACCCTTTCGCATGCTGGGACAGTGTTGTAAAACGCTGTGTAACTGCACAGGGTGGTAGCTGTCAGGTTCATCATCAATCAAAAGGGGGCTGAAGAGGGAGACATGTCCGCGGTGACTTGTAAGCGTCAAATAAACGCGCAACGCTTACAAGAGGCAACACAACAAAGCCGACAGCTGCAGCAGCACTTGCAGCAGTGCCTACTGTACAGTGAAGCACCACTCTCAAACGGGCAGAGATGCGCCCTGCCAATCACTGTAAGTACGTGTGTGTGTGTGTGTGTGTGCGGATTGAACACATTATCAGAAGTCGATTGGCGACTCTCGCTGTCAGTTGGGCGCAAAATATTTATCACTTTGTTGCAGCCGTTGCAGCATCATCATCATCAACAGCAGCAGCAGCATCATCATCCACCCCTAATTACAGTGCATTGTGCTGCCTGCCTGACCCTGCCCCCCCGTTACGAGTACCCTCTGTGATATATATATATATATTATATAATATGTAGTAGCTGTCCATGCAAATGCAAGCTCGTCTAATTGCAGTTTACCCGGCTTTATTATATATATTTTCCGATTCTGCATTCAATTTCGCCTCTTTCCTGTTTCCCAGTGCACTCTATTGTCAACTCACAGTGCACTCACACGTCTATTCACCGTACTATTCATGCGATTCACTCACTGCACCCACAATCATAATATATGCAATATTTAATGGCCTAAACCAAAATGTCGTCGGTTTCTTTTGCGGCTTCCACGTAATTGAAACATATGTATTTCATCATATTCCCATATTTCCAAGAGAGATAGAGAAAGAGAGAGAGATAGAGAAATACCATTTTTGGTGGGTGGTTCGTAGCTTTGTTTATAGCAATTTGCATTGCGACGTTTTAGGCAATTTTTTTATACGAGTAGCTCGAAATTGTGTTTCTTTTTTTGTATCTTTTTTTGTTTTCATCTCTGAACCGGTTTGGGCTGCGGCGAGCAATGCAAATTTAATTGCAGCTCTTAATTAATTTTAAACGTTTGTTTTAAATGTATCTCGGGCTTAACACAACATTAAATAGTAAGTTGACATTGGCAAGGGCAATATTAAACACAATCTATGCGGCGACACAATCAATTATATCTCTATTTAGTATTACGAACCGAGAGGGAAAGAGAGAGGGAGGGGAGAGAGGGAGATCTGCCCCGTTTAGCTCGCCCAAACCGGCTTTAAATCTATTTAATAAAATCAACGTTGTTTTTTGCTGATTTATTCGGAAAAAATATCAATCAATTTGTTGTCCCAGAAATGGGGTTTATCTATTTATCCATCATAGATCTTCTGCAAACTTGTTTTAAACAATAGTTTTTGGTTTCTAGTGAACTATGCGCTTATTATGCATAGGTCAGTTACTTTTTATGTGATGTCTCTGCTGAAGATCGTAGAGAATTTTCATGAAATTTAAATATGTTGCGGCTGGAAGGTAAATAATATAAGAAGGGTCTGCTTTGAAAGAAAAAACAAGTGGATATGGCTACAGTCGAGCGCTCGACAGTAAGATACCCTTCTCCCAATTTTTAAAATCCGTTACAAACGTGCAACCACGCTCATAATTTCAAACAGAAATTTTGCACAAATACTTCTTCTACATATAGCTTTCTCGCTCACACTCACACATCGACGCACGTTAAGAGTGACGTCGACGTCGACGTCAACAGCTAAAGTAGCGCGCAGGCTGCTGCTCGTGCATTTGTACTGAAAACGTTGACTTGAATAACTTCTGTGTTATTGGTCCGATCAGATTGTAATTTGGAGAATATGTTCGTATGGTATATAGCTTTTTATATACCAAAGTAAAATTTTATAAGTTTAATAGTTTGCTTAATAATCACAAATTACCGATTTGCGGGGGCGGTGGGCGTGGCATCAAACATTTAACATAAACTTTATCTGCTTGGGAAATTTAGGAACCTCCATGCCAAATTTGGTGTCTCTAGCTTTTTTAATAGCTGAGATCCGTTGTCTCAAACAAACAGACGGACAGACGGACAGACGGACAGACGGACAGACGGACAGACGGACAGACAGACGGACATGTCTCAATCGACTCGGCTAGTGATCCTGAGTAAGAATATATATACTTTATGGGGTCTGCCACGCCTCCTTATGCCTGTTACATACATTTCACAAAGTTAGTATACCCTTTTTTGACCATTTTCAATGGTCGAAGGGTATAATCAGCAAGTAGACAAGATTTCTGTATATATTCGAGAGCTTTTTTAAAATCAATAATCAAATTTCTATTGCTGCAATTTTCCCATTAACCTTTCGGGGAAACTGCAATTTCTAATCGTCTAATTAAAGATTTTCCGAGCACAGAACGCCACATGGTGCCCCCTCTGTTGATTAGAGTTGAAAAGGCAGCACAACGGGAAGCCGAAAAGGGGGTACTCCGATAACAAAGGCAACAATTGAATTTTCATTACAAAAAATAAACTCTTTTAGCAACGAAATCAGCGCAAATTAATTAAGGAAATCACAAGAATATCGAGTGGAAAGCAGAGTAAATAAAAAACTGCAGCGGCAACAATGGAAAGTGCTCTCTGTCTCCCTCTCTCTCTCCCCCCCTCTCTCTCTCTCTCCTGCACTCGAGTGCTTTGCGCCGCTTCAAGTGGAAAACAAAGGTATGTCAAGGGGGTTGCAGGCAGCGCAGCAACCACTACAACAACAACAACAACAACAGCAATTACAACAGGAACTACAACAACAATCATTACAACTACAACTACAACTACAACAACAACAACAACAGCCGGGCTTGCCTTAGAGTGGCCGCGTCGGCGGCAGCTGCGCAGGAAAATGTGGAAAAACTATGGAAACTGTGGCGCGTGCGCAGGATAAAGCTGCCACAATGTAAATGTGGATCATCTTCTAACTCCCTCCCCTTTCAAACTCTCCCCCTCTGCTGTCTAATACAGTTACAACCTGAGATTGATGAGTCGCATCACCCAAACTGGTACAACCGGCGTGCTGACAGCACGTGACGAATTGCCCCGTCCGGGCACGTTGCACATCCAATTTTTACTACGCTCTCCTATGCAAAGGATAATACGAGGATGCGAGGATCGTCGCTGCCATTGATGAACTACCTCCGCCTGTCAGCGACGATTAAGCTGCCTCCCGTTTTTTTTGCCCTCTTTTTTGCCTCCTCCTCTTCTTTTTTTTGTTTTTTTCGCCTGCAGGCAATTTTACACTAAATCGGGCAATTTCTCACCCAAATTCATCCATTGTTTGTCGTATTGACAGAAATCCAAAAAAAAAAGAGAATCGGAATCGAAATAAGCCGCTAAATGCAGCTAATAATAAAGATCGTCGGACTCGAACCCTGCGGTCTCGCATTAATGCGATTTCACGATAAACTAAATTCGATTCTCGTGCTCGCACGATTATAATCTCAAAAAAAAGTTTCAAGTTTTTTTCTAACTCGAAAATTTACAATTTAATTGGAAAACATCCAGCGACAGCTCTGGAGTGTTTAGAGATTAGAAAAGGGATATCTACTATATGTATGGGGTGGATTTGTTGCGTCTAATTCCAAATGCATTTTAAAACTCTCGAGTTGTAGATAAGCTAGATTTATTGAGATCTATGGAACTTCAATTATATTGTTGCGTATTTGGAATACCTTTTGGAAACATTTTGGAATTGAGGTGCGAAAAGAGATGATTTTATCTATGTGACATCTGATCTTCAGCTGCTGAATGTATTTTACATATGTTTATAACATATAAAACATAAAACAGAGGTCGGAAAGGAGATGATCGTATCTATGCAACTTCTGATCCTCAGCTTTTGAAACCTTTACAGAGTTTTCATCTATTTCTATGGCAACTCCCATCTTTAATAGGGCTTAAAAGATCAGAAAAGTACCTTGATTATAAACCTGAATTAGCAGCTTATTTACTATATAAAGAAAAGGGCAGAAAAGTAGATGATCATAGCTGAGAGACATCTGATCCTACTTTAAATCACAATTTTATAAATATAAAGATCTCTCTAAGGATTTTCTTCAACTTCAAGACAGCTTTCCTACAATTCCTATGCTAGTCGATCCTCTTAATTTTAAGCAAGATCCTTATACGATCCTCGATCTGTTCTCTTTCTATCAACCAATTTGAGGGCACATTATAAAGAAGTGAGCAACTAATTTGTGCCTCCATTAGCAGTAGCTGCCTCGGCTGAGGACTTCCCCCTGCCCATCCTATCATCCTCAACATATGCTTGGTACTTCCTTCCTTTCTCCAAATGGGTTTTCTGCTGCCCTCTCTCTCTCCTCTCTCTCTCCTCTTGACGCCTCAAGGTGTCCAACAGCTGTTAAACGTGGCTCGCGGCGCACAGCACGCGCCAGTTGTTTGTCTCGGCTAATTGCGATCACCTCTGTTAGGCCAAGGAAGGGGCAGGGCCTGTAGGCCAAGGTGTCCTGCTGTGCGGACGTATGTGCCACATGTGTGTGCAAGAGAGAAAGAAAGAGAGAAGCTGCAATCGATTGATTAGGGATTTGCCCAGGCAACATGGCATGATGCGTTGCTGTGGGGTCAGTGAAGCGCGCAGATCGCAGATCGTTGATCCATTTTGCACGCACTGCTGCCTCGAAACTGAAATCGAACTGCGCTCCACACACACTCAACACACACTCTCACTCGGGACACGCATGAGGCTGTGGTAATCAAAATGATGATGTGAAAATATTTGTTCATTGGGCATGTCGTTTTCATTTCGAGCCTAATGACTCCTCCTCCTCAGTCTCAACGCGTCTGCGTCGTGGATCGTCCACGGATCGGATCGGATCGCAGCTCTCACTTACAACAGGTGAGTCTGAGTCTGAGCCTGCCTGCCTGCTTGGCCAAATTTCTATGGCCCTAATTGTCATGGGCCACTGAAGCGCACAGCCCGCGGGCAACGATCATGATTATTAAGTTAATAATAAGTGTGAGTGTGCGGCTGAGTGTGAGTATGAGTATGAGTGTGAGTATAAGTTGAGTATCTGTGTGTAATTTTTGAAAATTAATATCCGGTCGTGACGCTGACCTTGTCGTGTCTTGGCGCATAGTAAGAGATAGAGACAGAGTGAGAGAGAGAGAGAGGGAAACCGTTATCAGCAGCAACTGTGTCAACATGTGTTACGCGCTGCAGATACTACCACAAGATACAAGTCATACTTATAGCTACAACTACAACTGCCTGTCTTTCTATCGCTATTCTTGTTCTTTTCTTTCCTTCTTTCTTCGCTCTCAAATTCGCTACTTTGGCCACACTTGCCAAGCCGCCTCTTTAGCTCAGTGGTAGAGCACTGGTCTTGTAAACCAGGGGTCGTGAGTTCAATCCTCACAGGAGGCAATTCCTGCAAAGAAAAGATCATTCTTTCTGAGTTTTGTTTGGAGATTCTATAGTTTTTTGTATATTTCTTCTATATTTTATAGCAGAGACATTTTGGGACATTTATACGGCAGTGCTTAGAGGTAACGCTCATTTTTTTAAGACCTTCTAGATCGTTGATCATATAGAATGATCATATTTATTTTTCTTAAAACAGAAACAAAATTCCCAAGAATACAAAGAATTAAAGAATAAAGATAAACAAAGCTAGATCGTTTTAGTTGCTCGTGCTCAGCTCAGCTTTATATAGACTATGCCTAGCCTTTTTTTCAAAGAATTTTCCTGTTTATGGCAAAGATAGCTCAACTGATTGACGATCAATTAATAATACGTATTGACTCTCTAAAAAGCCGCCTACAAATTTTGGGCACTTCTACATCATCAATCACGATGATGTTATGTAAAATGTTGGGAAGACTGAGAAATAAATATTTAATGAGTAAATATCATATGTATAAGTGTATTCTTTATATAGCTGTGTATTTACTTATAAATGTTTGTTTGTAGTTTTATTGCACATTTACCTAGGCAGAAATGATATAATAAACTTCATAGCCAAGCTGAAGAACAGGTGCGACGACTTAGAGAGTCCCCCTTGAAATATGTCGACCAAGTGCACTAGTTTAAGTCGCTGCTGCGCTTGTGCTATATATTCCCCGGGAATATGTAAGTATGACGAGCGCCATGGACCGACGCTATACTATATAATTACCAGCTTGTTGCTACTTTAATTGCCAAGTTGCATTAGTGACACAATTTATGGTGCCTCGTGAACGTGAAATGCTTCACGGACATGCACTTGGCAACAGGAAAATGGGGAGCAGGAAGAGGGAGAGACAGGCAGACGAGAGAGAGAGAGAGAGAAAGAGAGAGACAGGCAAGATAAGCGACGACGACACCTGACAAGCGGCACTCGATATCGAGAGTAGCCCAAAGAGTGTGTTATATAGAGCAGAGGTATCAAAAGAGAGAGAGAGAGAGAGAGAGAGGCAGATAGAGTGTGAGGTAGAGGGACAACCTTGAGACGTTCTGTTGGTACTGCAGTTGGGCATAAATATTGCTGCAGTGCCTCATCCTGTTTTTCAAGTGTTCTCGGGTTTTATACATGCGATTTACAGCACTTGCCATGACCTTCGGCCCGCTTGGAGGTCTCGCTCAAGTGGCCTGGTAACCGCAGCACATTTTCCCGCCACTTTATGTTTATTTTTCCTTCTTTTTTGGGTTTATTTTTTCGAGGGAAATGCATAAAAAAGTAGCTGCAGAATGACAGCGACAAGTGATTTTTCTGCCTCTCTTCCTCTTGCCCCTCGGGGCAGTGCATCCTCAAGGAAGTGTGTATTATTTTATTATCGCACACACACAGCGTGACAAGTTGACAGGCAGCACACACACAAACACACGCCCAGTACCCACTATAGATCTCTCTCTTCCCGCCTCCTGCATGCTCTGCGGTTCTTTTGTCTGCGCAGCTTCAAAAGATTCAAGCAACAAACGCGCGCTGGACCCTGCCCACCTCACCCCCCGTCTCCGATTTTAAATTCTTTCGTTCTCGAATTTCGTAAGAGTGAATCTCTTTCTCTTTCTCTCTCTCTAACGGTTCTCTACACGCTTTTAATGGACCCGCTTAATGTTGCGAGTTTTGATTTATGCGCGGTGACATTAGCTAATCGAAAATGTTGCATATAGAGTGTGGCATTATAAACTGAAAAAGTAACAAGGGGTAAAGCGGAGCGGGGCGAGCGCGTGGCCAGTTCAGCAGGCGGAGGGAACCTTTTCCAAAATTGCATCCTTTTTTTTTGTGCGTCTCTTTTTGTGATTTATGTGTGTTTTGGGTGCTTCGCGTGTGCTGTGCTAATTTTAATGATTTTTAATGGGCAAATGTAATCAACGCCGCCGCCAACCCCCGCCCCTGCAGAGGCATCGATGCAGCCACTCGATGATGCCGCAACCCCCGACATGGATGGAAAAAATAAAGGGTTGCCTCAGCTCCGGCCGTGTGTGTTTGGGTTGTTGTGATCATTTTAATTGACTTTGCGCACGAGCGCGCACTGATCTCTATCTCTCACAATCGAGAGTCGGGAGTCGAGAGCCGGGAGAGGGCTGAGCTACTTGAGTGCGCTGTCTACCCCAGGGGCTGAGGCCATCAATGGGTTTACCCATACGTAACTCGCAACGGAAATGGACATTCAAGATGCATGTCATCATAAAAATCTCTCTCAAAATCTTAGGGGCAAAGCCATCGATCGCAGCTGTCAAAATAAGGAGACGCCTGCGCCTACCAAGAAGACGCCCGCCTAAATCCGGAACCCGATCCCAATCCTAATCTGAGCAGGGTGTGGGGGGTTCAATGCACTTCTAGCTCGCCGCTATTAACTGCATAGTGCGATTATTATGTATGTTTCTTATGCCAAGTCAAAGTTGAATCATGCATCATGCTTCAGTAATCCTCTCTCAAACACACTCGCTCTCTCTCTCTCTCTTTATACTGCTCTTTACAGCGAAATCCACCACCGAATTTCGACAGTGCGCGAGCGAGATCAAAGGCAACAGGGCGAGGGACGCCATTGCAGTAGTGAGAGAGCATAAGCGGCTCGTTCAATTATGTTACAAGTCTGCTCATTGAGCTGCTAGCTCTCTCAGACTCTCTCTCTCTCTCTTTGAGTTGCGCAGTCGCTGTCCGCCCGCTGCTGCTGCTGCTGCCTTTGCTGCTGCTCACTCAACTCGGCTCGTTCAGTGTTCACGCAGTCGTCGAGCCAGTCACAACGCAACGCGCTCTCGCGCATGCTCTATCCCGCTGCTCTCTCCCACTTCGCTCTCGTGAGATCTTTTCGTGCGCAAGCGCAGCTTCTAATTGCGAAGGAGTCGCCGCGTATTCATTCATTCTCTGTATTTGTTTGTATTTGTTTTTCGCGCTCGAGTGTAAATTTCCTGTGTGAATTTCCTGAAGAACGGAAGGAAACGGAAATCACGCAGATGACAAACGGAAACTGTGCTGCGAGGCAAACAAAAACAAACCCAAACTAATTGAATCAAAGCAGAAACGCCAATAATTTGCCAGCCAAAGAAAAAGAAAGAAATACTCTAACAATTGCTGTAAATATTCGAAAAGAGATAATAACAACAACAACAAAGAGAACTGAAATTGTGAATTGTGCGGCGGTCCCCGACAATAATAGCGAATTGATTTATTGCTCAAGTGTAAATAATTGCAACAAAATGAATTCAACTAAATAAAATCAATTGTAATCGAAATCGAAATGAAATTCCCCCATTAAAAAAAAACAACTGAAAACATTTTCTAAATCGGAGAACTACAGAATTCGAGCTAGAAGAACCCATAGACGATTTTGTGGTAAGTGGCAGCAATTATGCGAGCGGGAAGGGTGTAAACTGAGATGAATAAAGGTTAAAACGTTTTTCGCAAACGCCTCCGAGGCGCACCCAGCCATGATGTGGCAACAAAATAGCATATTGCATGCATCTGCATACAGATACCTCAAGCCTCAGGCCACTCCTCCTCCAGATGATTATGCAAGGTTCTTTAGATCTATAACGAAACACACTCTTACGAAATCTTTACTCAATTCTTTTAGAAATCAAAATAGAATCGCTGCTTTTGTTTCGCGCTTATCATAATAAAAGGCAAAGAAATAGAGAGAGGAAGGGAGGGGAAGATTTCGCTAGAGAAAATCGCAGAGAAATAATTTACGAGGCGCCCGACTATTAAAGACGCGATTTGAATTTCTGATGCTGATCGAGTGCCTTTCTGTATAGTAATTAAACACACAATCCCCTCTCTAGAATTTATTGAAATTCTCGCATTGGAATTCGTAGATAAACGAGCCGTACTTAGTTGCAGAGGTGTATGTGTTGCCCTTGGCCCAAGTACAGTGCGATCTATACACGATCTACGGATCTCTACTATAATTACATATGATTTTCTGCGGTTGACTCA
This sequence comes from Zaprionus tsacasi, assembly GCA_018904105.1. NCBI lineage: Eukaryota > Metazoa > Arthropoda > Insecta > Diptera > Drosophilidae > Zaprionus > Zaprionus tsacasi. Next base: position 10,784,401 of record JAEIFR010000295.1, read on the forward strand.
CGGTACTGGGGGGGGTAATTGTTAAACAATTCAGTGGCAATGCCAGAGACAGGTAATTCAGTGTTTCCAATTGTCTGGTTCTCTATCTAGCGCTGGTGTCATTAATTTTAATAGTCTCCCTCGCTCTAGCTACCTCTCTGCCTCTCTCTATTCTTCTCACTTGTTCTCTCTCTCTCTCTCTTTGTCTCTGCGCATTGCATTTGAATAACAATTGAGGTAGATGTTCGAAACGGTACCTGGTCTACTACAGACTACTTTGATATTCGAAAACCCTTTAGACCCTGTCCCGAACAGGATGTCAGACCCGCACAGGGGGGAAGGGGGAAGACGATTAACATATTCTTCTTCTTCTGCTTCTTTTACTATTGACTTTGCTCGTTTAGTTTTTTGTCTTCCAAGTATTTCTCCCATTGTGCCCAATGCCAACAACCCAATCAAACCGACTTCATCCATTGATATGTAAATCTTTCTGTATGCCTAATTTGTTATTTTTACCCCTCTTCAGTGTAGACTGGAGACCCTCTAGAAAGAGAGAGAAGAGGAAGATGCAACTTGAGCTTGAATCTGATTTTTTCAAATGGAAAGCAGCTCGGTTTCTTAACCTTCTCGATATGAGTTCAATAAACACACAGAGTCTGCTTTAGTTTCACTTTCAATTAAAGCTTCATTCAGTCATTTCTTTTACCCGATCTCGAGAGCGATCTGCAGATTGATGCATGTTCAATCTTTGACAAACTGTTGACAGAGACAGAGAGAGAGCTAGAGAGAGAGCGAGAGAGAGGCAACAACGACTTTCGTTCCATACAGAAGGCAGTTCCAAATCAATCCATAGATATAGCTCTTAAATATCTACGATATTTACTTGATACTTCCGTTGTCAGCTCAACTTTCTAGCTTGCAGACTCTTTGAATCTCTTGGCAAATTAATTTGCATAAATGATTTGCCAGCGCGACTTTCTCGCACGACCCAAATGACACTCTATTCTGAACTGAACCCACTCTGCTGCTAATTAGCCAAGTACTCTCAACCCCGCGTACCCGTCTCAAGTCAAGCAGTGTCAAGAGCAGCGCCAAGAAGTCAAAGTTCAAGCTGTAAACGCAGTCAAAGTTAAAGTCGAAGAAGATGAAGCTGTAGCAGAATCGTAAAGGTTGAAAAACAAACCGTATTTGTGTCAAGTCTATTAACTTGGCTTATTGTAATACCCCCCTTATCCGCCTGTCCGCTTATCACCCTCTTCCGTTTCTTTAGCCACACAGTTTCTTCTGTCAGTCCGTGTGAGTTGGTCCATTTGCTGACCATGTGCTTCGCTTCGAGTCTCTATATAAGGTGATTATTATATCAATGTCGCTACGCTTGCCATTGTCACTATTGTTGTTGTTATTGTTATTATTATTATTATTATTATTAGTTGTCTTTGTTGTTGACGGTGAAACACTTGTGCACACATACCGCAGCATAATTGTCGAGCATGTCTGCCTAGAGCCGTGCTAATTTGACGTCTTGAGGCTGCAACTGAAACTGAAACTATGCCAAAAGATTAATGTACTTCGCTCTGGGGGTACCCGCATTTATCAGCTGCTCGGAAATACCTCAAACATGTGTGTGTTTACTCGCAAACAAACCTTTTGCAATACACATAACATTGTACCCGTTTTTAATGTACTCTAATGATTCATTAATTATTGTGTCATAAAGATATACTCTGTAGTGCTTTATGGCTCTATTGATAAACCCAAGTCTCTTTGTAGGGCGCAAACGACAACAAAATTGGCCAAAAGCATTAACAAAACACACACACTCCGCATTTGTAAAATAAATGATGACAGCCTTGAGCTGATGCTGCATAAATTATTAATTATTTGAGATGACAAAAAAACAACACTAACTTGAAAAAACAAACAAATTAAAAAAAAAGCTTCTCATTTTAGTTTCGAGTTGCCTCCTGTGAGGATTGAACTCACGACCCCTGGTTTACAAGACCAGTGCTCTGCCACTGAGCTAAAGAGGCGCTTGCCATGCTGCTGTCTGATTCGCAACAACATGTACGCGCACAGAATGCTTCTTAACAGAACAACAGCGAATGTTAACAGCAGTTGCGCACTAACAGACTGTGCTGTTAACGTATAACAGTTGCCGCTAACAGACTCTGGCACAGTGGCTTGCGACGCGTAATTAGCATTTGCCAAAGCGTCCACATATCAATCTAGTATTTATGTAAATTATTGTTGCTGTTTTTAGAAAGGTAACAAAACAGGTGTCATCTACGTTTGTGGTAATTCAACGAAATTATTTGCATTGCATCAACAACAACAAATATGTACTATGTATATCAAATGTAGGCGGCGCACTGAGCTCATCTCGCAACAATTTTTTTTATAGGTGCGACATAAATGTAAAGTAAATAATGATAAATATGTATTAGTATGTGGTTTATATAAACAACAACAAGCTTGGGGGGCAACACCTTCGATCGGCAAACGCGTTTTAATTGGACTTTTTTTTTTGTTCCAACGTGGGGGGCTGCCAAACCGTCTCCACAAATATTTCAGAGCTGCAGAGCGCAAAAAAAAAGAAATAAACTGTTTGTAATTCTCAAATTTGATTTGCATAAAAAGCTCATTTCAATTTTGTCAGCACAGCGTGGGCGATTTGGTAGATCAAATGCGCTTTGAGTACGTAGAACGACTTATGCAATTGCCTTATCGATAGGGATCTGTCGTAACGAGGCGGTAGCGGCGATATAGACATCACGATTGTGTTGTGTTGCGTCTAATTGGAATTTATGGCCTTGTGTAGCCACTTTTTCCCCCCTCCCCCTGCTTAGACCTTTTTTAAGCGTTTTTCAGGTCATTTTCGGTAGAAATCAAAGTGTCAGAACGAGCGATGCGTTAAAAAGCCGTTGATGTTAGAATTGCGCCGGCGAAAAAGCAGACCGGAATCCGGAACGTGCTGTGGACAACGAGTTTCCCTCTCTCTCTCTCTCTCTCTGTCACTGTCTCTCTCTCACCTTGCAGATGTCCCAGATGTTGCCAGTTGGCAGCGTCGCGCTGCTTGACCAGTGTCGAATGCAATTTTGTGTGTAGATTTCAACATAAATTTAACAGTATATTTGCAACTAGTTCTTGCTCTTGAGCTGGGGATTATGTGAGGCCCCCTTTGGAGACCCCTCGGAGACCCCTCGTTAGCCCCTGCTGCTGCTCTTTTGCCACTGACACCTGTGCCCCACTCCACGCGCACGCGTACTCAACGTTTTCTAAAGTGTTTTTTGTGTTTTTCTGTTTTTTTTTTTTTTTGTCAAGTTTCTGTTTCACCGGAAACACGCTGCCGGATTGTGGCATGTTAGTTAAAGGAAAAGCGAGGGTTGCTAGAGTAGTTTAGCTTGGCTCAGCTACAATTAAATTCGTGTTTTATTTGAGGTTTTTTTTCATTATTATAACAAGTAACTTTTTTTTTTAATGTTTATTAAGGCATACGGGGAAACAAGTAATTGAACCCGCCTCGTGGCCACAATAATTATCCGACATTGGCATAGGCCGACACACAACTCTGGCTATTTCTTCTTTGGGTTCTCTTGGTCTCTTCGGGTCTTTGGGTCTTGTCTTGGCGCGGTTGCGCTTCAGCGCGTCGTCAGCGCCCACACGGCAGCTACGTAGCCTGGGAAAGAACTGTGGCAGGCACTGTGGCAGGCACTGTGGCAAGTGTTGCACTTGTTCCTATTGAACAGCAGAGAACCCTACAGCACGCAAATTCAGGCAACTACATACTATATACATATAGTATATATATGTTTATAAGGTACCTTATTTATTTATATATTCCGCATAGTTGAATGATCTTCATGCTCGAGCGCAATAACAGGCGACTATCTCACGTTGTAACTGAGACATTGCACTGCAATTTAGCGACCTTTGAACGATGCTGGCAACCCTGCAATTTGCGCAAATTGTTGCCAGTAGTAGCCCCGACACCGAATAGTAACTACCCTGAACTAGCTCTACTTCTAGCTCCCCCCTCCTCCTCTAATTAAGCCTTAATGCTAAATTAGATTAATGATGGGTCCCCATTAGGCACTCGAATTTAGAGAAGCGCAGCAACAAAACAATAGAGTGTAGAACAAGATATCGTGCTGCCTACCTGCCTGCCTGTCTGTCTGTCTGTCTGTCTGTCTGTCTGCCTGTCCGTCTGCCTGCCTCACCTGTCGACAGGTAACACGCAAACTGAGGCAAACTTACACCCGACATGTTGATGAGGCTTTAAGTTCTGAATCCGAATCTGTATCCGTATCTGAATCTCAGCAGGGTAATTAGTCAGTGAGACTAATGACTGCCTCAACTGCTGCGACAAGGAAGTATCTTAAGTCTCTTAAATAGAACAACAGAGATACAAGTGAATTTGGCAGCGTACTTAGTACGTCTAATCTACAATTGTTTTGCTCGAAGATTACGCTAAGTTCTTGCTGAGAGATCAGTTAGATAGAGACTAGCCGGTGGGAGACTCTGAAAAGGCAAACTAACGGATTGCAGATGCAGCCATTAGCATGAGGCGGCAGCATCTAACAGATACATTTGTGTGTCACAAGTATCTATGAATGAAGCTCTTTGTCTGCGAAGAAAGAAGAGGGCAAAGCGATAGGGAAAACAAGTGAAAAGCAACAAAGATACAAACAGAGTTAGGTAATGTGATCTATGCAGACAACATGTATCTGTATCTTTATGTGTGTATCTGTGTATCTTTCTTTCAAATCTGCATATCAAATACATATCTTTGTTTTGCGGCTCCCAGACAAAAAGTGCGTGTTGCCTCTGGGAGGCAACAATGGCTGCTGTTGCAGTTGCAGTTGCACTAACGGCATCTCCGCATTTGCATGTCATTATGAGAGGGCGGGGGAAGGGGGCTAATGATATGAGATACTATTTTTTAGGGCCTAATGCCCGCTCGCGACGCTCATACATCATGGGCAAAACGAGAAGGTTCTGAGTTGCAGGCTAATTAAACTGTAACATGCCCCCCCTACATAGTCATGCGAGTTAGGATCGTCGAACCGAAAAGTGTAGAGACCTTGCCGATGAGTCTGAGGAGGAGCGAAGTGTGGCAACTCTGGCCTGCGGCTTTCAATTGTTTTTGCGCAACGATGCGGAACGCAAATTAAACTCAAAGTGGCAGCTCCATTGGGGGCTGTCAACTTGCCAGTTCAAAGTGTACCAGACCAATCCAACTAAAGTGCAATTTCTCTCTCTCTCTCTCTTCTCTCTCCCCCCGCAGGCCCAACGTGCAACATGGATAGCGGAAGCGTGGTTAGCGAACCCATTTCCGCGCATCATCGCGCCTTCGCCAAACAGAAATCGGCCTCGATGGTAAGTTACAGTTACAGTTCAGTTACGAAGTATGTTCAGGTTCAAGTTGGGTAAATATATGTACATATACTCTATGTCTAGCCATAATTTGGAGGCCCCAGCTGTTGCGCCCTATTGTCTAATTCGATTATATAAGTGCGCCAATGATTTGCACCTAATTAGCCGCAGACACGCACGGTCTAACTAACCAACCAACCAACTAACTAACTAACTAACCAAACTAAGCCCCCCCCACCTAAACTTTACATAATTTCACGCTAGAAAGTTGTCGAAAATGAAAATCGCAAATATGAAAATTAAATGCAACATGCAACTAGTAAAAGAAACACTATCAAAATGGATAAAATTCAATTAGGCATCTTATATGTACGATATATAGATATACCATAAATGTGTGTACATGGTACATTCCGTGAAGATATCACGAACGATTTTCAGCTATTAATCGTTAATGCATCGTAATGCATTTTTAAGCAACACTTTCTCGAAAAAATAGCTAGACGAACTCCTACCCCCCCCCCCCCATCCCATCCGAAATTACAATTCATCGTATGTTTTGCCATAAATGAAATGCCAAAAATCTTGAATAAATATTTTTGTGAAAATTGTGAAAACAAATTAACCCATAAATATTTTCACTGACACCAAAATAAATAGATTAGAGTAAACAAAAACCAGAGAAAAGCAAAGCTACCTTCGGCACGCCGAAGATTATATACCCTTGCAGAGTTTTCTCAGTAAATGTTATATTTAAGTCTTTTTGCATTGTACAACCCATTTACAGCCGTAGAAAATCGATATAATATGCATTTTTCACGCATTTTGTGTCCGAATATGATTTTTTTTTTAATTTTAAATATCTTAAGATATCAAAAAGTCTTCACCGAGTAAAAACAAATCAATTTTGGAAATGTTATGAGTGACTGAAACCAAAAAAAAACTATGTAAAGGAGAGAAAATCAGTATAATATTGATATTTTCGACATTTCTGGCCCGAATTCGTTTTGGAATATATTTTTATGCTAATTTTGAATTTTCTAATCGATTTATATCTAAAGAAAGAATATACATATTAAGTTTATGGGGTCGAAGATGCATCCTTATGTGTGTTGCAAACGTCTAACCAAAATTAATATACTCTCTGCAAGGGTATAAAAACACTTAAAGATCTCAAGTCATGCATGGGAATCGTTATTTCTGAGAAAATACAAATATTCCCAGGATTCTTAATGAAGAAATTGGTGTGATAAATGAATTTTTTAGTCAAGAAGAAGAAGCCAATTTTTATGAAGATATTTGAGAAAACAATTTGTCATGCAACTAAAATACGGGACAAATTACTTTTTTGGCTTACTTTTCCAATGAAATAGATCATTATATCTAAGTAAATGTGTACCAGAAACTCAAACAAGTTCTTGAAAGTTATTGACCCTTTCCGAATATTGCCTAATAACCTCAAAAAGATGTTGTAAATCTTTTTACAGTTATAGTAAAACAATGTATAGCTGGGTACACTTAAACAAGCCTAATAAAAGATATATTTAAATTTTATTTCAATCTGAAAACCGGCTAAGTAAAACCAGCAAGCAGTGCGGAGTTATCATGCAAAGCGAATTCGGAATGAGTTAATTTTATTTGAAAATGTATCATGATTTTACGACATTCCTACATCCATAAAAGGTATTTCCATTCAACAATCTTGAACACTTCACCGCTAAACTCAAATATTTTTTTGTTACATAAACGCAGTCGAAATCAGCTGAAATTACAGTTGTGGGTGCTCCACGGTCTATAAAAAAACAGCCTCATATACTAGCTATTATATCAATAGATACGACGAAGGTAACTTCCGCCGACGCACAAAGAAAGAAAAAAGCAGCATCGTGATGTAGACTTTCCATAAACATACATACTACCAACCATCATATATCATAACAAAGCAATGCATTGCAAATTAGACGAGAGAAGAAAATAGACGGTTGGGTAGTCATCCACAGAGACCGAAGAAATAACAACGGTTAGGGTCTTCTATTGAAAGACTTTCACTCGCGGCCAAAATGATTGAAAGCAACAGTAAATTACGAGTATTTTTAGATGTTTAGCATCGATGTGGACCGTTAGTTTGTTAGTCATATGAGCTACGGGTCGAGTTGAAGGCGTAACTTTCGGAAAAAAAAAATGAAATGAAGTAATACTCATTGGGAGTACTATACGTAGTATCTATGTATGTGTGTGCTAATGAGACGTTGTGCGGTTGATCGAATGTGAACTGGCAATTATCACATACATAGGGTATGCGGGTATACAAGAGTGCGCTTGTCAACCCTGTATGTGATATTTCACACCCTGAACCGAGTCTGGGCATATGAAACTTAATGTCAAATACGCTCAATTAATTTCTTCCACAAAATTGGATCAATTATTCAACGTGAATCCAGTTCAAAGTTCTCAACTGATGAGAAAGTCACATAATATATGCAAATTTATTTATGATCTAAGCGAAAAGTCAAAAGAAACAGGACCCAAGACATCAGGAAGTTCTCACGTTCGAGCTGGACAGTGTCCGGTCTCCTCCCTGTGTGTTGTGACTTCCTTGCAGATGTACAGCAGGGCGGTCCGTCTTATAGCATATTTCGTAAGGGGTGCAGCAGAGAAGTCTGCGTAATCTTCTGCTTACGTACTTAAAGGGTGTGTGAGTGAGAGAGGTATATTTGGTGGTTGCTCGCTGAGTGCATTTGCGAGTCGTTGTAACGGTTCTTTCCTCTCGCAATGCAGTTTAGCTCGCTGTCGTCCGTCACGTAGACGTAGCAAGAAGCTTTTGTTAGCAAGCTTTACCCGCATACATAAAAGCTTAACGCACTTGACGAAACTTTTGCAGTTAACGAAAGCAAGCACGCGTGCCAACAACAGCTGTGCCCAGCCCACGCAGCTTTTTCATTTTATTCGTATTAATCAGTTCGATTGTGCGTGTTGATAACTGTGTATAAACAATTTGTTTGCTATGCTGCATTTGTAAGCGAAGTGTAACTAGAACTGTGCTGTGATATTTAATACACATACTTGAATAAAATAAATGTGCGGAAAGTGTGATATAATATACAAGTGTTTTTAGTGTTATCAGTGAAATATAAAGCTAAACAAAGCCATCGCTTTGTGCCTACTGATTGATGCAATTGAAATAAATAAATAAATACGGGTGTTTATATCGATATTGAAAATTAATCACAAAGATTAGCGAAATAAAATCGCTGCCGGCAGCGCAACAACAGAGCAACAGCAAAAGCAAGCAAATAGCAAAAACAACATTGCCTTCTGCTACGTCACACACTCTCTCGTGATCAACTCAACTCGGCGCTCTCGTGAGTCTCTCGGCAAAGCTCACGACTCACACACACACACTTAACTCAACTACTGCACTGAGAGCGCACCCACCGAACGCCAACGCAATGAGAGGCACAAGCATCAGTCTGTTGTCGGCATTCGTACGACTCGCATCGCCTGGAAAATTGACGGGCAATCTCTGTGCTGCTATTTCACCACGATTGCTGCATAGTCAATCAGTCGTAATGAGTCTGCCGCAGCGTAAACCCTTCACGCCGGATTTCTTCTTTCGTCAAGTGCGTATGAGTTGTCTTATCAGCGATTATAACTGACTCAAGATATCACACACAGCTGTTCGATGGAGAGAGCAGCACATACAGTTATCTGCTGGCAGACGTGGCCAGTGGGGAAGCTGTTATTATAGATCCCGTGCTGGAGCAGGCGAAGCGAGATGCACAGCTGGTGAAAGAGTTGGGATTCAAATTGAAATATGCCAGTAAGCTGAAATTTCATCAATGAACTGAGCTTTTCACCACACAACACACACCATTCCTTTCGCAGTCAACACACACATGCATGCTGATCATATCACGGGCAGCGGCTGGCTGCGTCAGCTGACAGGCTGCCAGTCGGTCATTGCGGCTGCCAGTGGCGCCAAGGCGGATCGTCACATCAAGGAGGGCGATCGCATCGAGTTCGGACGACATGCAATCGATGCATTGGCCACACCTGGACACACCAATGGTTGCATGAGCTACGTGGTCGACGAACAGGGTTGCATCTTTACCGGGGACACGGTGCTGATACGCGGCTGTGGACGCACCGACTTCCAGGAGGGTAGCCCCAAGAGTCTCTATGAGAACGTGCATTCCAAGATATTTACGCTACCCGACAACTATCGCATTTATCCGGCTCACGATTACAAGTAAGAGAGGCAGAAAAAGATATTCGGATATATTATATCTGATATTTTTGAAATTCGATTCTTCGCTTACAGAGGTCAACTGGAGAGCAGTGTGTGGGAGGAGAAACGTTACAATCCACGGCTGACCAAGAGTCTGGATGAGTTTGTCAAGATCATGGATAACTTGAACTTGCCTTATCCCAAGAAAATCGGTATGCTCTACGTTAATGCAAAATTATAAAACTGAGCTAACAGTAAACTTATCTTACAGACGTTTCGGTGCCGGCAAATCGCGAGTGTGGTGTATACGATATACCCAAAGAATAGACTGTGAATGATATATCATACATATATCTGTGCTCCTAGAGTACAGCTGCATATCCCCCACTTGGCTCAAAGTTAAAACTATTTTGCATTAAGAAATGGATTGATGTATCCGATATATAGTTAATTGTAAATAGACACTGTTTATGGGAATGAAATGAATTCATGCTATATATTTATAGAAGCTTTATAAATCAAATATACATGAATAAATTTCGATTATATGTTTTAATCATTTTTAAATAAAGTTTTATACAATATAAAATATAATATAAACCGTATTTTTATCTAACTTTATATAAATCGAAAACAGAATGTATCAGATAATAAAAAAATAATATAAATAATATAATACATATAAAATAATATAATAATACATATCTCAAATTTATTATAACACATTTCTCCTTCATTCTACTCCCTTCCAGACCATACTCAATCCGAAGAGCTGCGCCAATGCGGCCAAGTACAGTCTGCACTCGGCATCAGAGAATCCACACGAGACTCAGCTACAGCTGAGCAGCGCCGCCTCGCATTGCACCTCGACAACGGGACGGCGGCGCAAGGGCGGCTCTCTGGGCGGCACGCTCTCTTCGCGCTCCACACGCAGCGAGTCGAAGGAGTTGCGCTCCGCCCTGCAGGATCGTGAGGCGGTCATACAGAATCTGCGCATACAGCTCTGTCTGGGTAAATTGCCACGACCCAGTGGGCCCCCGCTGGATGAGTCGGAGAAGCCGGCGGCGGAGCAGAAGTTGAATCGTCTCAAGGCGGAGGCGGAGAACAAGCGCATTAAGATCAAGAATCTCAAGAGCGCACTGGAGAAACTTGACATTACAGAGTAAGTGAGCACCAGTGGCATCTCTAGTGGCCTGCCAGACTAATCCCCCTTATCTTCCTCTAGCAACATAGACATACGCATAAGGCAGGCGGAATTGGAGTATGCTTTGGGACGGGAGGAGCTGCAGATGCTGTCGATTGTGGAGGAGGCACGTGCACTGCAGGCACGTCTGGAGAAGTCAAAGCCAGAGGCGCAGACACTCTACAACATCATCAGTTCAGGAGTCTCGCTCAGTCTGCACGCGGTGCACGCCACCACGGGCCGTTGGGCAGCACAGCAGCGGGCAGATCAGCCTGGCTTCTATGTCGAGTGGGCACTGGAGGGTGATGGACTCTACAAGGGTGATCGCATACTGGAGATCAATGGACGCCTGGTTACGAGCAAGACAAAGGAGGAGCTGCAGAAGCATGTGGGCAATTCGGGCAAATGTCAAATGGTTGTGCTGCGCAAGAAATCCGTGCCCATTCCACAGAAGCAACTGGATCAGGAGAAGGAGAACAATATGCGACTGCAGCATCGCATCTCCTATCTGGAGGAGCAGGTGCGAGAGCTGCAAACGGTCAAGGAGCAACAGAAGCTGCTCCAGGAGAAGCAGGAGCAGCAGCAGCAACTCCAACTGAAGCAGCAACACTCGAACAACGCACACGTGACCAGCATCAGCATATCCTCGCCACCGTCACCATCCACGCCGCCAGACAAGCCGCTGATCTTCCAGCGTGGCAACTACATCACCACCTTGGTGGGTGGCAAACCCATCGAACTGGTCGGGGATGAGCTGCCGGCAGGGCATATCACCAAGACGCTGATCAAGGAGAACACGCACATCGATCTGCGCGATAGACACTCGCATCTCTATTCCATGCCCTCCAAGTCACTGTCCGCCTCTAAGATCTCGATTAACAGCGACTCCGCTTACATGCAGCAGCAGAAGCGGGAGAAGGAACGTCAACGCGAACGTTACGAGCGGCAACGCGAGCGGGATCGCGATCGCGACAGAGATCGTCCGCGTGATGCACTGCAGCAGCAGCAGCAGCTGCATCGCGAGCATCAGATGAGCTCGCATGCCCGCAGCGTGGAGCATCTCAACCACTACAATGGGTAAGCTGGCAAGCTATTGTATATAGTATGATATACTCATATATTCCCTCTTGTAATCCCAGACTGGAACGACGCCGCGACACGCCGCGTCAGAGCGAGGCGCAGACCCTACGCGCACGCCTGCCCAGCGATATGCGCAGCGTGAAATCCCTGGACTTTGACAGCGAAACAGAATCGAAGCCCAACACGGAATCGCGCACTGTGCGTCCAACGCCGCCAAAGAAACCACTGCGTCTCTCGCTGCAACGTGCGCAGAGTCTGCAGACGGTGGAACTGAATCCGTGCTCCGATCAGGATCGCAAGCGACCCATGAAGCGGGTGCATCACAACAGCAACAGCAACAGTGGCGGATCGTCGCCCACCGAGGAGGGTGGACAGAGTCTTGTGCCCGGAGCGGCTTCAGCTGGTGGACTGCTCATCGAGAACTGCAGCCCAATGCACACAGCATCGCTGGGCAGGCACAAGCTCATCTGAGCATCGTGCACGATCATTCTCTCAACCTAGTTATAATCGCATCTGGAATTAGTTAACAACCAGGAGGAGCAGCTGCAATGCAGCTAACTCTCCCAACAGGCGGACATGTGCAAAATTACCTAACCCTAACTATGCTATAAGATCATCATATACAAACAAAATATATTTAGAACTTAAGACTCTCTGTACTTTCTCATACGCATACGCATACAGATCTAATTTAATTATCGTCTCGTACTCCCCAGACTTAAGTAGGGATCGGCTATCACATATCGTTCTATTTAGCACAATTATTATTATGTAAATACACGAATTTTAACAATCATCAAATCATCGACTTGGTTATATTTTTTTATTTTTGGATTGAATCGAAATTGATATATTATTATTATTATTATGTTTGCATTTAATATTCTTTACAAATTGAAAAATTTCTAGTTTTTAATATGATGAGCAGATAGGATTACATAGAGACAATTCGAATTAGGTTATTGGTTAGAACGTTCAGTATTTCGGGAAAAGCATCCATTTAATTCTGGAGAATTGAGAGATTAAAACGACCTTATCTCGCACTGTGCGATCGGCTAATGTATATTAAATATGTAGGTTTGTTTTAAATTTTAGAGATTACACACTATGCTGCTATATAAATCGGTGATGGGTTCGCTAATTTGGCAGTAATTCTATTTGTTTTCAACGTACAATGGACAAGCTTAAGATCTTCTGAGGAATTATTATGTGCCTCGCAGTAGTCATACAGATTCCCTTAGTAGAATCCACGGATGATGAATTGTATAGTGAACTTCAGGATATTGTTACAAGAGGAACACAAGAGTTATCGAATCAAGATTGTGGTCGGTTTAGTTCAATTTTAATTAGTAGAACGGAAATTTCCATTATGTCACGGCCATGGATGGCACTACTTATAAGTAATGAATCTAATGTATCGTATATATGCACTGGTACTCTGATACACAAACGTAAGTTCACCTTATTTAGTATATATGATTTTATTAATGCAATATACTATTCATAGGTTACGTTCTATCCGCCGCTCAGTGTTTTTTTGGATATAACATGTAAGTTCGGAGATTCATACCTTATCAAAATTTAAAAGGTGCTATATATTTAGTTCTAATATTACAGAACATCAGTCCGATTGGGTGAACATGATCGTAGCACAGCGACTGACTGCCGTCAGAAAAGTGGTCGAAAAGTTTGTTCCCCGCCTGTTGTAGATGTTGCTCCCGAAAAAGTTTATGTGCATAAATTCTCCGACTATTCAGACTTTAGTAATGATATAGCACTTATCAAGCTAGCTAGAGACGTGGAATTTTCTGGTTAGTGAAATCTTTATATAATCTTATATGAATTTTGAATAACATTTGCTTGCGCAGAAAGCATTTCACCTATATGTTTGCCCCTGACTGAAGAGCTACAAAAGGCATACGTGTCTACCTACTTTTTTACTGGTTGGGGAACTAATACTAATCTAACGGAGGAAATTGTTCGCCACGTTAATCAATCGGACTGTGCAACGATATATAATCAAGTAACATCACAAAATCTGTGCGCCATCGGAAGTGTCTTGTGCCAAGGTAGCGCTGGTAGTCCACTATCCAGTGTAAATTACTTTAATGACGTTGAACGGGTAATACAGTTTGGGATTTTGACTATTGGTAGACCCCATTGCAAAATCACTGACATTTTGGTTTCTACAAACGTGAGCAGCTTCATGCGCTGGATTGCGTTCCAAGTGGGCAAGGGTTATCTTATTCAATGCAATAAATAATTCATAAAATATAATAAAAATCAGTTGCGTATATTAAACAAGTTCTTGAGATATTATTTTCACCCGAATTTGTCATAATTATTAAAGACAAACGAATTTTTTAAATTATGTTCGACAATTTCGGAATTTCCAGGTTTACATAATAATGGACAAGTTTCAGGAATTTCATAAATTGCGTCAACCAAGCACGATCGCTTGGCCACCTTCGAAGCGTGTGTCCGATAAGGGGTTGCATTAAACTCACGTTATAGTGTTTGGCGCTCGTTATGTACTCTTTGAATAATATTAAATTTGCTATTATTAGTAGCAAATATTTAATAATTGACTATTTAAACAATTAAACTCAAGATTTACACATAAATATTTGATTATCAAAACTGCAATATATCCCATTGTCTTATTTCAACGAGCCAATCCATTGGCATCACTTGATGGCTGCGATTGTGTGGGTGAGCGCGCGAGCTATGCAGGAGTTATGCGAGAGCGTCAGCTCGTGAGAGTAACGAGCGTAACGAGAGCGAGATATAACAACATTGCTGTGCGCACGATCGTTGTTCGTGCCTGCCACCCACGACGTCGCTGCCGACGCCGACTGCGTAATCTCAGCAGCGTCGTTGACTTGCGCAGTCAATGCGAGAGACAAAAACAGTTGCGTCGCAGTTCTCCAAGCAGACACTACATACAACACGCTGCACTCCTGCAATCGAAGCAATCGGTAATTTTCGTGTGCAATTAAGAAGGCGAGAAGAGAGAAACCACAACAACAACAACAACAACGAAAACAATTCAAACAGTTGCTAACTAGGTAAGTGCTCGAAAACAATAAGAAACAGCGGCAAATAAATACGGTATTGGGATAATATTTCTATAACAATTTGTCGGTAATATACGTATTTAAAGCGTATTAATGCGCATCAGAATTTCGGTTGAACTGGTTAACAATTGTCTTTTAATTGTTCTCATTGAATCACACCTTATAAACCAGTTTTTGGTTCTACAAACCTTCCTTTTTGATTTCGCGTACATCGGCCTGTCCTTGTCTACAGTTTGTAACCAGTTTGCTCTCTCGCTCTCTTCCTCTCTCTGTCTGCCTGCCGAAAATATACCATACGCGAAACAAAAGCGCAAAACAGAAGTGCAAATTACAGTTGCCTTGACCAATGTTTTCCTTCTAACGGAATCTGGTATAATATGCAAAAAAAATGAAAAATGCTGTAAATTGTTTACACTGCCGATCGGTGTATCCCAACGTGATATTGATATTCCGCCCTTATCTGCCCATCTCGACTGCGGCAATTGCCATTGTGCATTTTTAATTATCGTCACTCAATTGTTTGCTAATTTAAGAATCTTCATAAAGCATATCTATTGTATTATCTACAGATAACTTCATGAATGAGCCGCGATTTTCTCTCTCTCTCTCTCTCTCTCTCTCTTTCCCTGTCTCCCTTAATTAGCATCTCATTCTCAGGGTCAGCTACTAAATACATTTTATACACTTGTTAAAACTAACGTGACTGTCAAGTCAAGTACAAGATTATTTGTGAAGTGAAGTTATAGATACCCATTAATATTATTATATTAACATATTTATGAAGATACTCAGAAAATTATGTTTTCAAATCCGACCTGTGGGGCATCTTGTAGATTCCCCCCTAGGAATCCCCTTTCTGCACATAATTTAAACTTTAAATCTGACCTATAGGGCAACTTGTAGCTAAGTTCCAAAAACAGACGCACTGACTTGCAAAAAACCTCAAGACGTAGTATGTTCTTGTTCGAATGATTAGCAAAATACAAAAAGTTGCTTCAGTAAATCATCATTCTCCGAAAGATTAGAACTACAGGGCTACCTGGCTAGGTGTACCAACCCCGATTTGAAGTTGATTATACTACAATCAAACAAAATTGTCATACTTAACAAATGACACATTGGACAATTCGTAATATATGTATATTTAATGAGGGGCTGACAATGTGAGTGAGCTAGACACCCCCTAATAGAGTACATGGGGTTTACGTACTCGAATATAGTACTAACTAATACGTACTTATCTTATCCGTGTGAGCTTCGATTTGCGTGCCGACAGTCAGTTATCGTATCGCGGGTACAGTAAAAAACATATCGCATTCCGATTTCCAGAGGCAGATACCCACGTCGAGAAGTCTGTCCAGGCAGTATGTATTGCCTTTAAACGTGAATTTCGCCTAATTTACGATGTCTGCTTATTCCGGTGTAGTATACGATAAGGTAAAGGCACGCTTCGCGAGTATAGTATACCCTGTAATTGGCAGGAATGAGTAGGGGAAGCTAAGCGAACTACAGCGTCTTCTACATATATTCCTATATAGTTTCTTGAACTGAAAATCTTATTTATCGACTTTATAAGTTATAAAACCTAAAAAAAAAAGAAACTGTAACGCACAGGACCTTCTATCTTCCTAGTTACTTTAGCTCTTTTCCTGCTAGATCTGTGAATTTTCCGAAAAATGATTTAACTACTTTTCGGTACAGGCCTATCAATAACTAATCGAACTACCATAAAGCTACTCGCACATCAAAATTTAATGTTTGCTCATAAATTCATTGAAAGTGCGTAAAAAATATAAAAAGAGATTGTTGATTGACCTTCACGATCGCGTTGTAGCCGGCAAACCCGACAACGACTTGTAGGCCATCCGCACTTAACCCTGTCGGGGCGAAAAAAAGGCTATATCAATTTGGCTGTGCATAGAATACTCTACTTTACCTTACAGACATAAATATATGTATATTACAATATGCCCCACAAAACGTGTGATAAATTGAGGTTAGCCGCAATTCCAATTCCGCACATGGAATAAACAGAGAGAGAGAGAAAGAGAGAGAGAGATAGGGAAAGAGTGTGATGTCACAGTTCGTTGGCTATACGAAGATGAAGATAACAATTCGCAATAGATATGACAGTTATCCGGTATATAGAGTATACCAGAGAGCAATACCTGAACTTTGAACATTTCTGGTATTCTATATGCCTGATATATAGCATATATATAGCTAATTCGGACACATGTGAGTGGGATAAATGAAAGTGCGCTTGTCTCTTAATTGGATAAAAGGTCTCGAATCTGGAATTGAAGGAGGGTTCGGGCAGGCACCAAGGGCAGGGGCAGGTGCAGGTGTCGGGCGCAATCTCTGACGCAACTGCGAGTGAATTGAATGAGTACCCGTGACAGGTCACATGCTGCTCGCGAATCTCGTTTGTTTGCTAAATTTGTCACTTGTTTTTTTTTGGTTTCTTTGCAGTCTGCGATATGTTGCGTCTTCTAATCCTCGCTCTGGCTCTTTGTGGCACACTCTGTGCAGCCGCACAAACGGTAAGGCGGAAGCACATTCCATAGATCATCACATAGATTACCATATAAGTAACTTCCCCTCTTCTTGCTCTATCTTAGCGCAATACGCCCATGGAGGCCATTGCCTACTTGATCGGACCGGTGCAGTCGGACAATAGCCAGGTGAAGGGCAACGTTACCTTCATTCAGAACGATTGCGGACAGAGCGTGCATGTGCGTGTCCAGCTGACGGGCGTCAAGGAGGGCAAACATGGTTTCCATATACACGAGAAGGGAGATCTGACCAACGGTTGCGCCAGCATGGGCGCCCATTACAATCCCGAGAAGGTCGATCATGGTGCCCCACATCATGAGGTGCGTCACATTGGTGACCTGGGCAATGTTGAGGTTAACTCGACGGGAATTATCGATATCACATTCACCGATGCCATTATCACGCTGAGTGGCAAATTCTCGATTATCGGACGCGGCGTTGTGGTGCATGAGGGTGAAGATGATTTGGGACTGGGCAATCACACGGACTCCAAGAAGACGGGCAATGCAGGAGGTCGTATTGGTAAGTGCCAGATGGCGGCTTCTTTCCATTCTTCAAGGTACTAAATACGCGCCTCTCTCTCTCTTCTTTTTGCAGCTTGCGGCGTTATCGGAATTAAGTAAATATCGATAGTAAATGAATTAAGTTTGTTGTCGCTCTCTCTTTAGTTTCGAGAGAGAGCGAGCGTCTCTCTCATTTGTCTCAGCTAATAAATAACTGTTCTTTACACTCTGTATTGCTAACTGTTAACGTTTAGTCTGGACGCAACTGTAACCGTTAAAAGCACGCATCCACGCCTCTCTCTCTCATGCACATTCTACTCGACACTGATGGCTCGCAATATTAGTGCTGCTTT
Organism: Zaprionus tsacasi; assembly: GCA_018904105.1. NCBI lineage: Eukaryota > Metazoa > Arthropoda > Insecta > Diptera > Drosophilidae > Zaprionus > Zaprionus tsacasi. The sequence goes on from JAEIFR010000295.1 coordinate 10,802,733, forward strand.
TTGTTTTTTACTTCAACTTGACTTTAGCAACTTTCAATTGTAACCCAGCCACTTTTTCGAGCCATCAGTGTAGACAATTTCTCACGCACATTCCACTCAACACTGATGTCTCGCAATACTAGTGCTGCTTTTTGTTTTTTACGTAGCCAGCTTTTTCGAGCCACCAGTGTAGACAATTTCTCACCAGTTTTTTGTGAGCGTCTGTTTCTTTAATACTTGAGTGTGTTTATTTCCGGTTTCTATGTGTGTGTGTGTAAAATAACTTTTATTTTAGCCCGTCATTAATGTTATTATTGTAGGCCTAAATAAACCTCTATTGATAAGTTCTGGGCCCAAGGGGTAGGTATGACACTAAGGGTTTGTATTTGTACTAACGTCATTAAGCAGTTCGACGGTTCTTCGAGACGGGCTAATGAAAAGTAATTTCAATTCCAATTCCAATTAATTTTGTGTATGTTTAACCTGTTGTCAGTTCACCCTACACAGCACATAGAGTCCACAAACAGTACGTATGGACGCAATTAACTCATGCTTAATATCCACAGGCAAGGAGTCTAGATAAATCATGCATAACATCCACATGCCTCATTTATCATCCACTCACAGCATCCACAAGCATGGGAACAGTATATGGAATCCACTCACTCACTCACCTCATAATTTTAGCATCCACAAGCCAAACAAACAGATTCCACTCTCGATTCACGCCTCACTTTCTGCGCCCCACAAATTCTGTTTTTGCAGCACGCTTCAATCATACGAACTGCCCACAACAACAACAACAACAACACCTCCACAAGAACAACAATTCGATCAGCAAGCAGCAAGAACAACATTGCACAAAAGTCGCCATCGTCAGCCCACATTTTACGTGCCACACGATCAGCCTCACGATCATGTTATATATCCACTCCTGCGTCATCCCTATCCATACGCATATCCCTACTATTTCTAAGTGTTCAATGTTCTCTCTATCTATCTATATATGTTATATATCTGTCTCTGTCGCCCGCGGAATGCCCTCGCTTATGCTAACTGTCCCACGTAACTCTAATTGCAGCTCGGATTTGGATGAATGGCCATGCCGGGATGGTGGTGCCGGAGCACTGCGTTTCTCCATGTCCATTCTGTCGTTCGCAGTGGCGTTGCTACTGGCACGCGCACTGTGAGTGTGAGAAAGAGAAGGAACATCATTTATTACTATAACAAGATATACATATATGCCATTCATACCCAACTTATACTTTGCCAATACTCTTTCCCATCTACTAACTAATATTGCTTGTAAATTTGCCTGAAAAAAAAAACCAGCATCAATAATAAAATCACAATTTTTTATATACTACATCTGGCATACTATATCTCATAAATTTCGGGTAGTACATACGAACGTCATCGCCGAGTTAGGAATCAGTTGGTTAAATCGCAACGCCCCCGAGTGACCCCATGGCGAAGTTGAAGAAGTCTCTGTGACTCGCGCGACACGCAACATTAAAATCAACTCGAGCTCCTGAGACGAACCCAAGTAGCAGGAAATACCTAGAGAAACTCCACCCTACCCCAAACAACTTCCGATGGGGTGGCAACTTTGGCATGCTTTCTCAGGTGGCAACTTTAATTTCAAGCGCACATTTAGCAAGTTCTTTAATTATTCGCACAGTCTGGCATTTTATTTCATGAATAGCATTTATAACTTTCACCGTTATTTACCCCGAAAGCACGCAATTTATTTGGTATTATGACATCTTAGGGAGGGTGTAGGGAGGGAAGGGCACCCACACGGGTCGATCATTTCGCAATAAGCCCCATTTATAATATACGGCACAAGTCTAGCTGCTTATTAGCCTAGAAAATGGATTTCTATATAAGCATAATAAATATATAGTTAAGATCCCAGAAGAATGGGGTGGAAAGAGGAAAAGACTAACCTACTCACTAACCTATTCCATAACCTATTCCTTTTCTTTAATGGATTGCATATTAAATGTTTCACAATACGCTTTACAATACTGCGTACTCCATATACTATATTTAAAAAAACTTTCCTTTAAAACATATAATAGTTCCAGTAAAACAGTTCCCAGATCAACGTGTAGTCTGCTACTCAAGTAGTTGAACCTTTAGGTAAACCCATGGTCTTACTATTGTACTACCTCGTAGTGCTCCCTAATGAGTGCAATGACTTGTTACCCACTTACCCACAACGCCCCACAACGGAAGCCCCAGACGACCCAAAAAAGGCCTCGACTAATGTCTGGGAACTTTGCTCCGCCGCTGGTCAAAGTTGCCAGCTCCCTCCCTGTGTGTGGGAAGGGAAGGGAAGGGATTGCAGGCAGGGGAGGGGACTACTCAAACCTGCGGCTACCCCAACACGCAGTGCCATGAAATGGGTTAGAGAAAGCATAAAAACCCAAGAGCCTCCTCCATCCGATTCCCTACGATTCCATCGACCAGCCCCTAATCGCATGGCCTGAATAGAAACTATGAACGGGCTTCACTTTCCTCAGAAAGACTTTCACTCACTTTTACCCAATGTAATGACCAACTAAAGTTGGCCTGGGCCTGGGCCTAGGCCTGACGTTATTCCCGTTATTGCCCGTTTGCCCGTTGCCAACCTCAGCCGCATGGCCACAACACTCGCTTGGACTTGGTTGCCATACGATGGTATCTTGGTCAGCAGCAGGAATCGAGCACGGTCAGTATCGTTTCCAGCGTCCAATTGACAAGTCGCGCGCGCTCTCAAGCCAAGTCAAATCAAGGAACTAAAGTATTCAAATCTGCCATCATATAGGAGATTCTATATTTGGAAATCGTTCAAGTCGTCGCCCTTCAAGGATCTATTTTCAACAAACCACACTAAATGAGAATCAAAATGCGCTCGTGCGGTCCCAGTTTAATTAAATATATTTTATTCGCCTTCAATGTGCTCTTTGCGGTGAGTATTGGTATAGTTGGGAGACTGAAGGATTAAGGAAGTGTTAGTTGGAGGATAAGTAGAAGAAGTATCTGCAGAACTCTCGAGAACTTTGTGATATTGAAAACGATTTAAGCCAGGGAACTCTGCTACCTCGCTGTCTCTCACTCTTCACTGAAGAGCTCGGTAGTCTAACGAGTCTAATAAAAAATTAAATAACTATATGATTGCTCGGTTTTCCCACTATGCATTAACCAATTAACATGTTTATCAAACAATAATCTGCATTCCCACTGGCATTGAGACCTTATAGCGTGCTTGTGGTTTAATAACATGCAATAACTAAGTGTTTCTCAAACTGTTGTTAATTTGAATTACCGCAGAAAAATTTTTACACTAACTATAATATAAGTTATTAAATATAGTTTTTTTTTTTTTTTTTTTTTTTTAAATATAGTAACAGCAAGCTATAAATTAAAATTTTTTTTTATTTGTTTGTTTCATTAGGGATCAGAATACAGATTTTTCTATAACCTAATGAGCATCTATGGTTGTTACTTCTATAAGACTACTTATAATTTAATTAATAAGTAGTTTCTGTCAAATTAAAATTAAATATTAAGAAATTGAAAAAAAACAAATTTCAGAAAAGAAGGCAACACATTTGTTTCGGCTTAACAATTTAAAACAATTACAGTGTAATTAATAACTGGCATTGCCATTTAAATAATTGCATTCAATTAGTTGCAGTTTAAAGTTGTATCTATTAAATTATGGCAAATTATCGCATGCAATGGAATTTTTTTTAGAATTAATTATTATTTATTATTATATTCATCGTTCAGTTCCTTCTGAACTTAATTTAATATTTTTTTTTTCAATAACAATATATATATATATTTTTTAAATTTAATAATAGTTATAAAAATGTAATAAATTAAGGGATTATGATATCCTACGGGTAAGGAGTTCACAAATAATAATTGTATAACAGGAAGTGGAGGCCGCATTTACATGTCGCGCGCGAAAGTAGGCAACACAATTTCAATGCCAGCAGGGCCAATGCGCTGCCCTTCACATTGACCAGCAGCAAAGGACACAGCAAGTATGCAAAGCAGCGCAGCGCTGCACAGCAATCACTCGTCTTGTCAATTTAGCTAACTACCTGCAATTATTTGCAGTTTAAGCCAGAGATTATTGAGCAACAACAACGAACAGTGCACAAGGTGCTCTGCTGGTCAATGTGGATTTTCTTGCTGCGCACAAAAGTAGGCAACACATTTTTCAATGCCAACAATAGAAATGACATGTCCGTCCGTGGCCAAAAGGTTACACGGCGGCAATGTCCGCTGCGATGCCTTATCAGGCAATTAGAGAAAAAAAAAAGTACCCATGCGTGAGGCCATTAAACAAATTGCGACTTGGATTAGCTATATATATATATATATAGTAGGGTAATTGTGGCTCCGTTCAGAACTGAAATCGATTGCCGCATTTGGTTTAATTATGCTTGCAGCTCTCGGGCCTGGGCATTCTAATCGCCGGCGCTATTGTTCTGGCCGATTTCAATGAATTCAATCATTTCATTGAGGGACGCGTCCTGGCGCCGCCCATTGTGCTGATCGTGACGGGGCTGATCATCTTTCTGATCGCTTCGCTGGGCTGCTTTGGTGCCATCAAGGAATCACCCACGCTGCTGCTGACGGTGCGTAGATCTTTTTCCAGCTGTCTATCGCCTCTCACTTCCCCCTCTCCCCTCTCTCTAGTATGCCGTGCTGCTGGCCATCATCTTCATTGTGGAACTGGCTGTGGGCATTGCGGCCAGCGTCTTCAAGAAGGATCTGGAGAGCATGTTGAAGAACTCACTGCAGGAGTCGATCAAGCGTTCGAACAGCGAGGACACCATGGCCTGGGACAATGTGCAGCGCAAACTGATGTGCTGTGGCGTCGACACGCCGGCCGATTGGCGTGCTCTCAGCCTGAACAAGACGCTGCCGGCCAGCTGCTGCCAGCCGGAGTATATCGAGGAGACGGTGGGACATTGCCGCGATTCGCCGGCCCTGGGCAAGGATAAGTACTACCAAGAGGGTTGTGTGGGCAAGCTGAAGGAGCGCATTGATAAGAATGCTGTCATACTGATTGGCGTCGGCATTGGCATTGCTTTTATTCAGATACTGGGCATCGTGTTGGCGTGCTACCTGGCCAGCGCCATAAGGCGACAGGCGAACTAAGTCCTAAGTGTGTCCTAAGCCTGCTCAGCAATCATTCGAAGTACATACAGTACATACATAAGCTCATTGAGATCAGATGGAGAGGGTTGCGCATACAGTTCTCAATTATGTAGGCTTTTATTGTCTCTATAAAAAATCTTAGCATGCTTTTGCGCGTAATCATTATTTTTTTTAAATTTTAAATTAGCAAAATTTTGTAGCATAATTTTGCGCGCAAGTGAAATTTTAATTTGCACTCGTTTTTTTAAATTGTATAGCATACTTTTGCGCGCTAGTTAAATTTAATTTCAAGCAGATTTTTCCCTGTATGTCCTTAATAAATATTTAAATTATATATTATATGTATCAACTGTACCTTTAAGAAACCTCTATCTAGTGTAATCTATACTATTTTATTATTATATATAATTTGTATTTCATAGACTTTCCAGCTGAGCAACCCTCACACCTTTAAAAAAAACGCAACAAATCGTTCAAGTAGGAGCAACCTACACTACATTTCTCCAACATAATCAAACTATCCATACTTTTATCTTTTTTCCAAGCGTAAATCCATATATTTTCATTCACTCTTCTCTGTTTGTTATTGTTCCCCATTTATTTCCTTGTTCCCCCGAAATAAAAACAAACTTTGCTTACATCGTGTTTGTTCTATCGCTTTTGATAACGAAATCGGGTGACTTTGTGTGTTTGATTTATTCTATTTGAAGCTTCAGGCTTTGCCTCTAGCAGAGCGGGGCGTGGCTGCGTAGCCTAAGACTACGACTACAACTACAACTACAGGGTGCTCGGCGGCTTAACGAGTGCGAACTACACAGAGAGAGAGAAAGCCGAGAGAAGAGAATCTTCCAATCGGTGAGACCAATTGGAGCAAATGCATCATGTTTTGCCCGGCTGCCTCACTTGCTGCTGCTGCCCTGCAGCAGCGACTCGGACAGACGTTCCATGGCCGTAGGGGGCGTGGTCGTGGTCTTCTTTGTATTCTCCTGCGCTGCAGCCGCCTCTGCCTCCGCCTCGGCAGCCTCCTGTGCCGCCTTGGTCTCCTCGTGCTCACGCTGCTTCTGATAGTGTCGGAACTCCGTGGGCGTCAACATGCCACGCAGCACCGTCTCGTAGCTGACACTGACTCCCTTGGCGCACATCTTCTGATGCAGTTTCCAGCACTCGCGCTCCTTGATGCTGCACACATACAACGGGAAATTGTATTCCTGCTGTGGCGGCGGCGCTGAAGGAGGCGTCGCTGCCGCCGCCGCCACCACCGACGACTGCACATTGCAATTGGCCGCATTGTTCTCCTTCTTGGCCTCCTCCGCAGGCTCTGCCCGGCTCGGTTCATCCTTGCCGCTTGCATCGCTGAGGAATATCGAAACCGGCGGCGCTGTGGGCGGACGATTGGCGCGTATGCGTGCCGCCAGTGGCGCTATGGAACCGCGTCGAATCATGTGCGAGTACTCCTTGGAGGCCAGTTGGAAGGTGGGCGGGTAGCTGTCTTGAAACGAGACTGCAAACACAGTTAGTCGGGAGCTGCACTTGCCTGCCACATCCTACTCCCCATCCCGGCTCAACTTACCCGATTTGCCCGTCTTGCGCAGCAGCGGTGCCCTGCGCTGTGGACTGCGCTGTCCTGGCGCCTGTCCCGGCGTCTGCTTGTCCCCCGTTGGTGTCGACGCCGCGGAGTTCTCCTCCCGCTCCGAATCACTGCCCTCGGAGCTGAGCAGCGACACCAGCGTGATGACATCTGGCGCAATGACGCTGCGTGTGCGACTCAGCGGTTTCTTGGACTCATCCGTGCCCAGCAGCGGATTGACTGCCGCTGCAGCGGCTGGGCCGGCCACAGAGGAGGCGGCACGCGTGAAGATCTTGCGACGCCGCAGCTTCTGCTGGCTACGCTTCTGGGCGGCACTCAAGATGCCGCCACTCTTGCTGCTCTCGTCCAGACGCACCGGAGCGGACATGGCACGCACCAGTGGGGGGCGACGCTGCACGGTCAAGGCGCACGAAACGGTATCGAGTTGGGCAACAGGCTCTGCCGCTTCCGCTGCTGCTGCTGCTGCTCCTCCTGCTGTCTCCTTGGGCAACTCGCTGCCGGCACACTCTGTATCGCTGGGCAGTGGCTCCTGCTCGTTGGTGGCGCGTATAGTCTGGGCGAGCACAATGTTGAGATTGATGCGATTCTTGTCTGCCTTATCGCTGCAAGAAACGAAAGTGAATCGGCGTGATTGAGTGATTGATGCACTGATTGATGGGCCCCCGCCCCGCCCGACCGAGTGACCTACTCCAGCCTACGTTGCGCCCGTCTAAATTTAAATCAAATTATTCGACATTAGTTTTGCGATTCTACGCGATTCTATGCTGCGTCCCCGTTCCGAGCCGATTCCCAATTGCAGGCTGCATGCAACATGACGAGCGGCCCGAAATAGAAATTAATTCGTGCAGCAGGCGCGGGCGTGCAACAACGCAAACTTCACTTGTCTCTCTCTCTCTCTCTCACTCACTCTCACTGTCTGTCTGTCTGTCTGTCTGCCTGGCTGTTTTTGGGAAAAATGAAACCATGTCAATTACATTTACAATTGGCGCCCGAAAACGTGTGCAAATCTTCAGCAACTTTGGCGCCACAGTTCATTGAACTAGTTCCAAAAAAAGAAACTATCGCAATTACTATCGCACAGTGGGGCTAATAGAATCCATGGGTAGCTGCCCGCATTATGATCGACTTAAGTTTGTCGCACAAGCCAAGTTCCGTACTCGAGTGCCGACTCGAACTACCGCTAGGCATGCTTAGATTACGTCTGACTCCGTGCCGGTCTCCGGCTCCGACTCCTACTCCTACTCCAAGTAGAAGCATGTTTAACGGGTGTTTGCCCGCCTAATCGTATGCAATGCGGTGTCAAGCATGCAAATTGCTACGACTATCGAAAGTGTCATTTCGGGCATATTTAATGGAGCTGCAGCAAGGAGAGAGAGAGCAAGGGGGGCACATATCATTTGCATACAAAACAAACTTCGCAAGCGAGCGAACGAGCATATATTGCCAGCCTACGGTCGACAACCCGACAAGGTCATACGGTATATTGAATTTTCTTTTATTCATTTATGATTTCGTTTATGTCGCATGCGTGTCGAAGACCGTAAGAGATACGGCTAGATAGTGGTATATTATTTTCCATAGTGCTTGAATTACGCTGGCGCTGTTTGCTCTTGAAAGCAGGCTACAGTTTTCACATTTAATGCGCCTCCTTGGAATTACTAATTGCGCTCAAAAGCGGGCAACATTTTCCTGCGCGTAGTTGGTTTAATTCAACTTGCGGGCTATATATTGGGCAACACTTTTTGTTTTTCACGTTGCGCTCAATTAAAGTTGCGGGCTATTTCAGCATCGCTGATTTTCAGCTCGCGCTCAAAAGCAGGCAACACTTTACATGCGACGCGTCCAAGGACACACAGAGGTTGTCGGATTTCGGATTAATAAATATTTAAATAAAAAATAATAATAATAATAATAATCTTTATATGCATTGCATCGCTATTCGCCACTTGAGGAATATCTGCGATCAATTTTCACTCACTTGTCCACCTTGGTTTGCGCCTCCTTCTTCTGTTCCGCCTGCAAGCCGCTGAGCGTGTCCCGCGTCGCCAGCGGGCAGCGACGACTTTAGCTGCAACGACGTGGTGGACGACCAGGCAACCAATGGTTTCTCCCTTAAACGCACGCCCAGTTCCGGCGCCAGCCGTTGGGCAAGGCGTGCCGAGACAGCCGGCTCATCCGCGGCCAGCGAGGCTTGGCGTGCCAGCGCCTGCGGCGAGGGATACAGCTTCTGGCGTATGCTCTCAATGGAGCGTCCCACCGAGAGGCCGCGCGACAAGTAGCCGCGTTGCTGTGCCGTATACCGGCTGGGTGCGTGGTGACCCACAGATGGCTCGATGAGTGAGTGCTGCTTGCGCACGGGCGCGGGCGCGGGCACGGGATGCTGCGGCGTTGTCGTTGCACTCGACGCTGCCGGCGTCTGATAGCGACGGCGGCTGGACAATGACAGCGCCATGACCGGCGGCGCGCTTGTTAAACCGATGATCTTTTTTTCAGTGTACTCCTACGCTCTCTATCGTATCGTATCGTATCGTATTGCTTCGCCTGCCGTTCGATTCGCAACTGATTCGCTGCCTGCTGCGGGCAATCAATCGCCTCATCCACATTCACATTCACATCGAATGCAAATCAATTACGAAGTCATTAAGCCAAGGCAATAACTTTGTCAACAAACGCTCCAGCCCCCTCCCCCGTATCCTATGCCCCCGTATCCTGAATCGAAATGGAAATGGAAATGGAAACTGAAACCGGCTGCAGTCACGAACCGCAGCGCAGCCGCCACTTCAATCCGACGGAACTTTCACTCGCAGCTAATTTGCAACTGTTTATAATGCCAGTTGGCAAATCCGGGCGAATCCGGGGCGGGTGGCTGCAACCTCCTCGGCGTCGTCGTCGTCGTCGTTGTCGTCGTTCCTACTCGCGTCGTCCACTTTGTCCGCCTGCCGCGCGCTAACTGCGTTTTGTGAATGAAGCGAGACACGGCGAGACGCGGCGCGCGCTCTACGTTCGTTATGTTGCCAACAAACAAGCAGGCAAACATTCAACATAACACGCCATTTGCCGTTGCCAACGCCCTCTGCCCCTCTTCCCCTCCCCCCTCAATCCTCTCACTCAGTTACACCCCCATCTGGAACCGGCGCCATCGCCATTGCCGCTGCCGCTGCAACTTGCTATGCTCCGCTCGGCTGTCGCTCGGCCTGACTCCGGCGTTGAGTTGTTTGCCCCATTTCCGCCAGCTCGCGCACACGTGCAGCCAGCACAACGAGGGTTACTCTAGAAGTTTGTGTGTTTTGTTTTGGCAACATTGCAATTTCGGACTATGAGTTCAGGCCTAACCTCAAAGCTAGTTCAGCCCTAAGAGGCGTTCAAGTATTACGTGAGCAGATTTATTACAATAAGCAACTTTAAATTTTGAATAAAAAAATTTTCAAAAAAATTTTTCACACAAAATTAAAAATTTTTTGGAATTTTATAAATTCAAAAAACTATTAAGCCATTCTATTCTAGAACTAAAACCACGAAAAAAATGCTTTACCCGAAGGAAATCGTTTGATTTTTAAGAAAGTTATGAAGTGAGGAAAGTGAGGATACTAGTCCAGTCAAGGGTCTTGTATGTCAAATTTTTGGTCGACTTTGACAGGATTTTTGGGCAAAAATTAAGTGTCCTCTAAAACAATTTAAAACACTTGTTTAATATTAATTTTGACCTCCGCAATCGATTAAAAGTAAAAACTGGCGACTTTAAATTTTGAAAAAAAATTGTTTCTGAAAATTTCACAGGGGGGACCCTTAACCAAAATCACAAAAATTAAAATTTTTTTGAAATTCCTTTAATTGCAAAAACTATTAAGCCATTCTATTCCAAATCTAAAACGATGAATAAAATGCTTTACCCGAAGAAAATCGTTTGATTTTTAAAAAAGTTATGAAATGATGAAAGTTAGGATACGGGTCCTGTCAAGGGTCTTGTATGTCAAATTTTTGGTCGACTTTGACATGATTTTTGGCCAAAAATTAAGTATCCTCTAAAACAATTTTAAACACTTGTTTTATACTAGTTTTGACCTCCGCAATCGATTAAAAGTAAAAATCGGCAATTTTAAATTTTGAAAAAAAAATGTTCTGAAAATTTCACAGGGGGGACCCTTACTCATAATCACAAAAATTAAAAAAAATTTTAATTCTTTAAATTCCAAAAACTATTAAGCCATTCTATTCCAGAATTAAAACCATGAATAAAATGCTTTACCCGATGAAAATCGATTGATTTTTAAGAAAGTTATGAGGTGAAGAAAGTTAGGATACTAGTCCAGTCAAGGGTCTTGTATGTCAAATTTTTGGTCGACTTTGACATGATTTTTGGGCAAAAATTAAGTATCCTCTAAAACAATTTTAAACACTTGTTTTATACTAATTTTGACCTCCGCAATCGATTAAAAGTGAAAGCAGTCGATTTTAAATTTTGAAAAAAAAAATTTTCTGAAAAATTCACAGGGGGGACTCTTACTCATAATCACAAAAATTAAAAAAATTTTAAATTCTTTAAATTCCAAAAACTATTAAGCCATTCTATTCTAGAATTAAAACCATGAATAAAATGCTTTACCCGATGAAAATCGATTGATTTTTAAGAAAGTTATGAGGTGAAGAAAGTTAGGATACTAGTCCAGTCAAGGGTCTTGTATGTCAAATTTTTGGTCGACTTTGACATGATTTTTGGGCAAAAATTAAGTATCCTCTAAAACAATTTTAAACACTTGTTTTATACTAATTTTGACCTCCGCAATCGATTAAAAGTGAAAGCAGTCGATTTTAAATTTTGAAAAAAAAATTTTTCTGAAAAATTCACAGGGGGGACCCTTACTCATAATCACAAACATTAAAAAAATTTTTAATTCTTTAAATTCCAAAAACTATTAAGCCATTCTATTTTAGAATTAAAACCATGAATAAAATGCTTTACCCGATGAAAATCGATTGATTTTTAAGAAAGTTATGAGGTGAAGAAAGTTAGGATACTAGTCCAGTCAAGGGTCTTGTATGTCAAATTTTTGGTCGACTTTGACATGATTTCTGGGCAAAAATTAAGTATCCTCTAAAACAATTTTAAACACTTGTTTTATACTAATTTTGACCTCCGCAATCGATTAAAAGTGAAAGCAGTCGATTTTAAATTTTGAAAAAAAATTTTTCTGAAAAATTCACAGGGGGGACCCTTACCAAAATCACAAAAATTAAAAATTTTTTGGAATTTTATAAATTCAAAAAACTATTAAGTCATTCCATTTTAGAAATAAAACCATGAAAAAAATGCTTTACCCGAAGAAAATCGTACGATTTTTAAGAAAGTTATGAGGTGAAGAAAGTTAGGATACTAGTCCAGTCAAGGGTCTTGTATGTCAAATTTTTGGTCGACTTTGACATGATTTCTGGGCAAAAATTAAGTATCCTCTAAAACAATTTTAAACACTTGTTTTATACTAATTTTGACCTCCGCAATCGATTAAAAGTGAAAGCAGTCGATTTTAAATTTTGAAAAAAAAATGTTTCTGAAAAATTCACAGGGGGGACCCTTACTCATAATCACAAAAATTAAAAATTTTTTGGAATTTTATTAATTCAAAAAACTATTAAGTCATTCTATTTATTAAGATAAAATTAATATTATTTTAAAGAGGGAAAAAAAAAAAAAAAAAAAAAAAAAAAAAAAAAAAAAAAAAAAAAAAAAAAAAAAAAAATAATAAAAATAAACCCCCAAAAAAAAAAAAAAAAAAAAAAAAAAAAAAAAAAAAAAAAAAAAAAAAAAAAAAAAAAAAAAAAGGGGCTTACAATCAAAAATTAAAATTTTTTTATTCAACTTTCTATTCTTTTAAGAACTAAAACCATGAAAAAAATGCTTTACCCGAAGAAAATCGTTCGATTTTTAAGAAAGTTATGAAGTGAGGAAAGATAGGATGTCAAATTTTTAATAATTAATAATAATAATTCCTAACGGCGCCTAACCTACTGTTCTATAATCCACTGAGCTGCCCTCGCTGTGCTGCTCTGGCTGGCTGGCTAGCTGACTGACTGGCAAGTTTTTCCCGAACTAAACTGAATGAACTCGCACGAACTTTTGTTTTCATTTGCAACGCTCGCTCCACGCCCATTCGCCCATACGCCCACTTCAAATGTAATCGAATGCTCCGTCACAGCAGCAGGCAAGGGATGGGAGGGTGAGGGGTGTAGGGTGCGAGGGTTATCCCTATGCAAATACCGTGGAAATTGCGAATAAGACAATGAATGAAACGAATGAATGGCCAAGCTGGGCCAAGCTGCGAGCTGGAAAATGCGTGAAGTCGCGTACAAGTCACAAGTCGCTCAATGTCAGCGAAATGTTAGATGCAAATTTCGCCTTGAAGGAGGAGTGGGGAGAGCGGGGGTGGTGATATCTGCTGGCAAGTGAAAAACTTTCGCATTTGTGACAATTTCAAATTCATCAAAGACATGCAAAGTTGTATAAAAGTTTCGTGCGCGTCGGCAATCAAAAAGTAACGAACGAACGAACATAACCTGTTCCCAACGGGGGCCCAAAAATGAAACAGTAAATAAAAACCAGAAAAAAGCCAAGTTACCTTCGGCACGCCGAAGATTATATACACTTGCTGAGATTTCTTATTAAATATTACATTTAAATCGATAAAATATGCATATTTTACACATTTTGTATCCGAAATAGTTGCGAACTTGATTTTTATCCGATTTTGAGCAAAATAAAAATATATAATTTTTTTTGTAAAAATTTTGATATTTTTGTAACCGTATTCAAAAACTCATTTCCGAAAAATCATATGATCTGATACGATGTGAAAGAGTAGAATTAACCCTGGCCAAAAAAAAAAATACCCTCTGCTAGGGTATAAAAAGGAATGGCAACAAACGGTACACAAAGCAGCAGAGAGAGAAGCAACAACAACATACACTACCGGGACACCCTGTATGCAGCGTAAATATAAAGAAAAAACTGTTTCAAGTCGGCTTCTTTTGATTGCACAAATATACCCTTCAATGCTTACTTACTTACAGGGTATGCAAAACAATACGACTAAGAAAGGCAAATGGCATCAAGAACCAAATCAAGCCGATTTCAGGGTCATATTGTATACCATACAAACACAAACATGCACAGCACAGGTACATATGTATGTGTGAGTGTGTGTCGCTGAATGTCAGCGAATCATTGCGAATAACATTGTGAGTACTTAAAACAATAGCGAAAGCGAAAGCAAAAAAAAAAAAACATATTCGCATTAATCATTTCAAGTCGATATTTATTGGTCGCCACGCCCACGTGTCCTTCCTCTCCCCTTTGATATCCTTTGATTTTTGAAGGCAAGGCAATGGCGGCGATTTGGCATGAGTATCCTGTGAGTACTATTCATAACGCTCGCTTTTGCAATATCGAATCAATTATAATAGAAACGAAACGAGCTGAGCGGAGTCAAATAAATTCATATTTGTCAGGCGGTGTCAAAATACCGACCGGTACAGACGGGTACCGCTTCCATTTGCCCGGCCGATATTCGAAAGTATTTCAATTAACGACAACTGGCTTCACAACCCAGGCTCATGACCCCACAATACCCTACAATATACAAAAATTAAGTAGAAAAACGTATATACATACATGCACAATTCCATTTAAATAAAAAAATAAAAAATAAAAATACTAATCGATTCCACTTATCGATACTGCTCCAATCGATTTTGATTTCTGACACGTTGACCGCACAAAAAGCTGTTTGATTTATGTCGTCACAGCTGCTATAAAACATGACCTGCGATTAAAAAATATCGCAAAATTGCAGCTCTCTCTCTCTGTTACATGTGAAGATCGTATCTCCCTGTGTACTTCCTATTTAACCTCCTTGATAACCCAATTCATCGAGCTGGAGAGCAACGACTCAGATTGCCGGACAGTCGCTTTCGACGAGTCCATCGAGAATGAAGCATCTACGCATCGTTTTATTGATCAATTGCGCATTGCTCTGCTGCAAAACGGTAAATAAATTTTGCAAATAAGCAATAACCAGTTTGTAATACCTATGTATATTTTTCAGATTAATTCCACTGAGCTTAATCAGAATGGCGTGCGTATTTTGCAAGAACAGGAGAAATGCGGCACTTTTACGAGGGTCAAGATCATTAATGGTTACCAGGTTAAACTGGGTACCCGACCCTGGATGGCATTGCTGCGATTGCGTCGAAATGGAGAGGAGGGTTTCGCTTGTGGTGGCACTCTTATAACGAACCGTAAGTATATGTATATAGATAGGCAGATCAGTTAAAAGAACCCGTGATAAAATGAAATATTATTAACAGGTTTTGTACTCACTGCTGCACACTGCTTCACGGAATTCGAATTGTGAGTCAACGCCCCCAAATATTATTCTATTTGAAATTTAATATTGAAATTCTACAGGGTATATGTACGCTTGGGCGAACATCAAATATCTACGGAAGTCGATTGCAGAAACAGCGGCAAAAAACGAAAATGCGTGCCGCCCGTTGAGGATGTTGGCTTCGTGGGAGTCTACAAACATGCAGAATATCTGCAACCGGCAAAAGGAACACACAATGACATTGCACTAATAAAACTGGACAGATCGGTGGAGTTTAAACGTTAGTATCCCCATATGAACATGAACACAGTGCATACCGATAATTTTCCTTTTCTTTTTTAGAACATATAAAACCCATCTGTCTGCCCCTCACACAGGAACTGCAAGAGCAGGCCGATTCCAATGAGGAGTTCACTGTCACTGGATGGGGCACAACTGAGAATGGAACCTTATCCGATGTATTGCTGGAGACAAAAATCAAAAAATACCCACGTTCAAATTGCGCCGATTCCTTTTTACGGGATATAAAGTCTTCGCAGCTGTGCGTGGGCGATGTGGACAAAGATTCCTGTCGTGGCGATTCCGGTGGTCCATTGGCCGATGTGGCCATATATCAAGATGTACAACGTTTCGTTCAATTTGGCATTGTCAGCTATGGCGCAAGGATGTGTGGCAGTGGCTATCCCGGTGTTTACACAAATGTGGCCAGTTTTATGCCTTGGATTACCAATATTCTTGCAGAGAATTCGTGAGAAGTTACACTTTTTCTAAAATGCAGGTCAAATAAAACAATAATAAAAATGTACTGACAAATTTCAAAATATGCATATACAAACTTCTTTAAATTTAAATTTGCGCGGTATTACAATCTTATCAATATGCAGCAGCAGTTATCGATAGCCCAGCTATCGAGCACATTGATTGAACATACGCAACTCATAGTAAGCAGCTTTTGTCTTGGAGACTAGTCGAATTTTTTGCCGTCTGGCAACCCCTTCAGCTGCTGACGTTTCGTTGCTGTCGGCTGTCAAGTGACGTTTGCTGTCGTGGCGTTGAAAGAGAAAGAAAGTTGATAGTCGCCGCTTACACGATTAAGTTGTGTTTCTGAATATTTCGCGTTAAATTTAACAAAATTAAATTAAATAAACTACACAGAATGTCTCGCCAACTGTTTGCACTCTGTCTGATTGCCGTGGTGTGCGCCACGGGTGCCCAGGCCAGCTGCAAGGCCACGTTGAGCTCGTTCAGCACACAAGATGCCACAATCCTGACCCAACTGGCGCATGTTGCTGAAATCACACTGCAATGCAGCAACTCGGCTCAGCCCAGCCTGTTTGCCGAGTTCCCCTGCGGCAAGGTGGTCCCTGTGGCCAAGGTTGGCGACAGCAAATACCAGGTGAGTACTCCAAAATACTAACGGATATGGCCTCAACTAAATCGTTCCGTCTCTCTGTTCCCCCTCACAGTTGAGCTGGGTGGAGGACATTAAGCAGGGCAGCAGCGGCAATGTGCAGGTGCGTCTCTTCGATGAGGAGGGCTATGCCAATGTGCGCAAGGCACAGCGCGAGGGCGACAAGGTCTCCTCGGTCAAGTCTCTGCTGGACATCAGCGTGCCCACCAAGGGTGCTTACAAGGGTCCCTGGATCAAGGCCGAGCTCCTGGCTGCCTTCCTGGTCGGCGGTGTTGCCTACTTTGCCTTCACCACCAAGAGCAAGGTGCAGTCTTAGGATGCTTCTGTGCCGGCGGCACATCGACTTCTTGAATGAAATTCATTCACCATACCAAGTAGAATCAAATTTAAGACATTACTAGCGATTCACAAGGATTCATCCACACACATCAGGACCACCTGCCCAACTGGTGGAGATTCAACATTCTCTAGAGATTTTTCATACATTTTTACCGTTACGTGCGAGAATCGAGTCAATAAAAGTTCAAAGTTCACACGACAAGTATGCATTCTAATGCGATTTTAATTAGGATTATCTAGAGCTAACAATACATATGTAAATATTTATACGAGATTCTCTCTTGCCCATCCTCAATGCGCTGTCCCAGCGGCCAGTGCTGAGACGGCGGCACTCCCAGCTGGAACACCTATTGTTCCGCTGCCATTCAAATTGCTCTCCTCATCGGATGAAATGTCGATCATACTCTCTACACGCGAGGGGGACATACAGTAGATGAAGTGTTCCGTAGATCCCTCGGGTCCCATTGGCGGCGGTGCAATCAAGCCGCTGGAACCATCCTGTGGCGGTGGTGGCGGCGTATCTGTGCAGTACTTCAGATTGGCCGTGCTGGGCAACTCTTCGGGCGGCACAACGCCATTACAATCAAAGTTCTCCAGCTCAAGCTCGATATCGCTAACAATACGCATGCAGCGCATCTTGGCCAGCGCTTGGAATTTCACCGGCATGGCACGCACCTGCCGTCCCAGGCTGAGGAAGAATAGTGTAGTGGCGTCCAGATCACGATTGGCCTGCAGCACAGCGGACACGTCCCAATCACTGGGGAAACGCTGATCGCTCATCTTTCGCGTCTTGGCAGGCGACGGCTGTGAGCAGCCGGAAGATGCACCGCTTGATGCACCAGATCCGGAGAAGCTAAGATTGATGGCCGTCGTCTGTGGTGATGGTTGAACACGACGCACCTTTGAGCTGGCCGGTGGCGCTGGTGGTGGTGGTGGCGGTGTGGGATTACCCATGCCAATACTGGAGCCGTTGCCATTGAGACTATGCGCACGATTGGCCAAATTCTGGAAGAGACCCAATGGCGCACCAGCTGCCGCAGCGGCACTCAGTTCCTTCTTGAAGTTATCGGCGGCGGCAAAGAGATGCGGTTCGATAATGAGGCAACCCACATTATTCCCCGATGTGCTGCAGTTGGGTGTCAATGGAGCTGTCGGCGTCGTCGGCATAGGCAATCCCGCAGCCGCTGCGGCCGCCTTTAGCGTGGCCAGCGGAAACATTTGAGCAGCTGCCGCTGCAGGCAATCCACTGATGCCCATGGGCAGACTGGCCAATGTTGCCAGTGCAGCCGCATTCGCAGAAGCCACCGCGGCTGCTGATACCTTTCCAGGCACACCCAGCGGCAAGGAGTGCAGTGGCAGAATGCCGCTATTGGAGTTACTGCAGCTGTTGCTGGCCGGTGGTGTGATGGCGTTGAGCGGTGTCAGCGGCGCGACAGTGGCACAATTGCTGCCGTTGCTATTGCTATTATGATTCTGTAGCGGCACATTCACTCCCGGCGTGCTGCCGGGCGAGATGAGATTCGGTGGTGTTGCCGCCACCGACGGAGTCAGTATGGGAGTCGTGTAGCTGTTGACAGTTTGTGTGCTCAGCGCCGATGTGGAAGCAGTCGCTGTGGCCGATGCCGTCGCAATGGTAATCTTCAGATCATCTTCACCGCCATTGCTGGCTGCCTTGGCAAGCACCTGATAGCCAAAGTCGCACTCCGTGTCATCCTCATCGTTCGACTTGCCATTCCCATTGGCCGAGTTCCTGTAAAGAAATGGCGTATTCATTATATGTTCCATCCAAGTCAAGTCTCTTGACTTAACTCACCTGCCGGGTCCCTGAAAGGGTTTCAAAAACTCCATGTGATCTGCGTGTGCCCAGTATTGATATTTCTTTGATGTTTTGGTTCCCACGCGAAAAGAGCGTAAATATTTTGTATAACTGTCCCGCAGATTTTTCCATTTTCGTTTTGAAGCTTCTGAAAAAAAAACAAGGAAATAAATAATATTATTAATACTTTTTTTTCTTATTGCATATACAAATTTTAATTGCATACTTTTATGTGCAAACAAGCGTATGTATATTTAAGTATGCGTGTACGTATATGTATGTATATGAATAAAGATTTAAGTTGTGCCACGAACAGGGCTGGCAAACGTGGGAAACCTAGTGGCCCCCTGATTTTCATATCAAAAAAACTAAAAAATACTTATATTACAAGAATTTCCCTGATAATGTAATCTGACACTATGTTGGGCAGGCTACTCCAATAGGGCCCTATACCCTCTTGACTGCCTGCATATTTATGTAAAACTATGTAGCAGAAATTAAAATTTGAAATATGAAGTTCTTAAAACTGTCACACTTCACTTTTACACACATATGTATAATGTGCAATGTGGTTAATTATCTCACGCATACAAATACACTTACATAAATATACTTGATCCTTATGGTAATATTCAAATTTAGATGACGCAGTTTTAAATATGTAGCTTGTGCCCTCTCAACTCAAATTTGTAAACAAACACTCACACATACACACGCCATACACATCCACAAGTGTGGATCGTATTGCTTGAATTGAATGGTTTTTGTTTTGCGTTTTGTTTACTTCTCCGTTGCTAGAGATGCGCAATATTGAGATTCACAGTGATTTGCCAACAGTGACTGCAGGCATGAGCAAAATATTGAAATAGTAATATCGTAGTATCAGTATTATCAAGATTTCCACACAAAACATATTTCTACGCATACTCGACTATTTAACACTTCTTATATTGCAGAAAGCATAAGCTTAGCTCTCCAAAAAGTTGTGACTCGCTTCACTACTCAACTCTAATCGTGACTTCCTGCCATTCTGATGGCATCAGCGTTTCTACTTCAAATTCACTCCTTCGCTTGCTTCAGCTTAGAACTTTAGCGGTCTTTTCTTGCGCATCAGTTCGTCGAGTTCGGTTGATCGTGGTGGACGTGTTCGAATCTCTGAGTGTTAAGGACACTTTTGTGCAAACAAAAAAGTACAATTTTGCAAAACTTTCATTTTTCAAATATACATATATACTTTATGCATATATATTAGCATATACTATACGGTATAGTATACACGTATACATACATACTTATGCATTTACAATATTTTGAATCTGCACAGATCTGAAAGAAATTACGTAAGCACTTAATTCGCACATTGTCAATTCCTCCTTCGCATCCTCTCATCGCAGTTCAAATTACCGATCCGCCTCACTCTTCATTCTCATGTTTAGAACACAATTAATACATACACAAAGCCATTAACACGTACCCTTAGGACGTGCAATACACAAGCATATGCGGTTAGAAACTTTGGGTGAAACTTTATGAAAGTGAAAATGCAACAAGACGCGACTTGTCCGTGCAGCGGACAGCAACAACTATAACAACGGGCAAGAACTGCGTCGCGAGAACACGAGAACGAGAACGAAGGCAAAACTAACACGAACATTTGTAGACAAGAAACGCAGAGGGAGAGAGAGAGCGAGAGCAAGAGAGACGACAGTGCTCTGGCACAGGGGTGAGCGATGCGCAGAAGCAACAGGGTGCCACGGTTCGTGCTGTCAATTGTAAACAGAATCGTCGTGAACTGTTGATTTAATTGACTACAAAGCGATTCCATTGATTAGACTGAGACACCTGTGGAAAGATAATCGCGTGAAAAGTGTTATCCTTGGTCTAAGCAGCTGGCTTAGTGTTAGTATTTTGCCAATCAGTATCCTGGTCACATTGTGCATGCATGCAAGCACACACACACACATACACACTCACACACTAAAAGTGCGCGCCAGCAAATTCTCTCTCAGCATCGCTTTGGCTCGCTAACAATAACAACAAATGCCGGAGAGCGGCGCAGTGCTTGTATCAGTTTCGCTCTTGTGTTTTTGTTTGCTTTTTCTGCGTGTTCGTGTTTTCATTGTACTCTTGTTGAAGGTGTTTTACTTTCGACACTTGACTTGTCACCATATTTTCGAACTTTAGCAACACATATTCGTATGTCTCTGTTTTTTTTTTATTTACAAATTTCATCTTTCTTCTTAGAGCATTTTTAGCCCATATGCAACACTGTGCATATTTTCGAAGAAAGTGACGAAGGGTATGAGGGCGACGGCGTGCAGGCTGCAGTTTTTTTTTCGTATTTTGTTTTTGTCTCTCATTGCAATTCGCCGACTGTGGCCGCGTTCTGCACAGCGCCATGCCATTCGCACCGCACCACACCGCACTCTCGCCCCCGCACACAGCCAACTGTAGGCGCGCTCACACTCAAACACACAGACACACAGACGCAGCCGTGCTTATGTAGAAGCGAGCGTACGCACACATACAGAAAATAAAACGGCCGGCGGTTCGTCGCCGAAACGACAACGACGGCGGCAGCAGCAGCAGCAGCAGAACATTTTGTCCGCTTTGGCTGCGCGACGCGCGCCGCTGGCTGAGTGTGCTTGTGTGCGTTTCGCAGTATATAGAAGTGTATATATGCGCTTGTATATGCTTGTGTGTATGTATGTATGTATGTGAGTGTGCATGTTTGCCGTGCACGTAGTAATTGAATTTGAGCGAACAGGCGGCCGCTGCTGCTGCCGCTGCCTCCGCCGCCTGCTCCTCACGCAACTTCCTTTTTTATAGCAATGCCAGTGTATGTGTATGTGTGTGTGAGTGTTTTTTTCTTTCTACTGCTGCTGCTGCTGCTAGTGTTGTTGTTGTCAACGTTCTCGTTGTCTCCTTACCCACAGATAGTCCAATCTCGTCCGCGATTTGGGTCCAGACTTTCATCTTCACCTCGACGTTCTTGTAATCGGGATTGTGATTATTGTAAACAACATCATATTTCTTGACGATATCAATGAAGTCCGATGTGTTATCGGATGTGGTCGAGGATTCGCTAATCGCTCGCGCTACTTTCAGTTCCTTCATGTTTTCTTAGCGATTTCTCAAAAAAGCTTTACCGCTTTAACACAAACACGCAGGCACACACACTCTTGCACTCTCTTACTCACGCACGCACGACACGAGCAGAAATCTTTTTATAGGCGTGTGGGCGCGTTATTGACCACGACCACGACGCAGAGTGCGCCTCTCCCCCACACACACACACACACACTCTGACACAAACCGCTCGACCGACCGGCCGACGTACAGAGCGAATGAACGGTAAAGAACAGGCAAGCAACAACACAAGCGTACAGACAACGAACGCGCAAGCGAAAGAGGGAGGAGAACGTACAAACGAATGAGCGAACTGCGAGCGAGCGACCGACTGCCGTTTTGTATGACCGCCTCGACAAAAGTTGGACACTTGAATGAGGAGAGCGCACATGAGCTGCATGCACACAACCGAACAGCGGCAGCAGCAGCAGCAGCAGCAGCAGCGGCGGCGGCGGCAGAAGCAGAGACCGCAGCTGGCAGCGGCGCCAGCAACGCGACAACAGCAGCAGCCAGGCAGGCGAGCAGGCAGGGCAAAAACAACAACAACACCAACAAAAATAACAACAACAGGGGCAGCAGCAACAACAACAACAACAATAACAGCAGCAGCAGCAGCAACGCGCCAGCGTACGAACGAAGCGACAGTGAGGCGAACCGTCGTTGGAGGACGTGTAAAGAAGAACAAGAAGCACGGCAAACCTCATCATCATCTTCATCATCATCATCATCATCGCCGTCGTCATCGTCGTTGCCGTCGTCGTCGCTGCTGCTGCCGTCGTTGTTGTCGTTGGAGTCGTCGTTGGCGTTCAACAGCAGCAGCAGCAGCGACAGCAACGGCGGCAGGCAGGCAGTCAGCCCCATGACATGCACATAAACACACACACACACAGGGAGAGAGAAATACATACACACACATACATATAGATTTACGCACACAGAGACGGAGCACATAGCGACAGCAGCAGCGCAGTTTGGCGCTCGCAATATACGCGCAACGGTTGCGACGCCATTGCCGCCGCCACAGCGCCGCTCCAACGTTTCTGTTAGCCGCCCACATGCGACGCCCGCTGCTGTGCGGAGCCAAACGGCAGCAGCACCAGCAGCAGCAGCAGCAGCCGCAGTAATAACAACAACAGCAAAAGCAGCAGAAACAGCAACAAAAACGACAACAACAAAATGAATTTCATGACTACGTTCGTCCGTCGCTGCGTCGCTGCGACCCACAAGGCAAAAAGCATGAGTTTTGTTATTGTTGTTGTTGCCGTTTCAGTTTGTTTTTGTTGTTGCTATGTGTGTGTATGTGTGTGAGTGTGCACTCGTATGTATTTGTAGGACCGTACAGGCATGCGAGAGCTGATGAAACTCATACTAAACCATACACCTCTCCGACCCCTCCCCCATCGACGCACATACACACACACACACACTCACGTTACGCTGCCAAAAAAGAGGGTCCTATTTAGCAAGTCCGCACTGTAATAAGTGCTGCGTAAAGCGCATTCTCTCTTGCTCGATCATAACATAACGGTAAATGAAGAAATCGCATAGAAATTTCGCGCAACAGAAGTTTCTCTTTCAACTGCATATCCTGCATGCTCTTCAACCTTCTCTCTCTCTCTCTCTCTCTCTCTAAGTCTCTTACACACTCTTAATTTGACTTTGTGCGATTGAGATCTGTGCGAAAAAAGCTTCAAGCGTTATTTGTTGCTTTTTGCTGTTCATTCCTTTGGATAAATATTTGCTCAGTGAATTCAAAAAGCTCGCTGCATCGCCGCATTTGTTCTCTCTGCTCAATCATAAAGTAGTATGTGTGTGTGTGTCACTGTTTGTGTTTGTTTGCTCGTATGCTGCTACTTCGCGTATGCTGCTGCTGCTGCCCACCCGCAGACTGTGCAGGCTGCGCTGCATTCGTACAACCGCAGCTGACGCCGACAGCAACGACAGGCTTAAAAAAAAATCGCAGCTTATTTGCATTTCATACCTGTCTGTGTGTGTGTGTGCGTAAGAGAGCGAGCAAGTATATGTATGCGCGTACAGGGTATGTTTGCATGTTGCAAAACTGTTGCACCTTCATGGCAGTTGGCATTGCGATTGCGGAAACTGAAGTTCAAGGTCGTTATTGAGCATGCTTGGCTTGTACAGTTAAATTACACACACACACATAGGCTTACATACATTTAGCACAAATTTCGAATTTGAACTCCATCGTTCGCTCTCGCATTGATCGTCGCCTTGCACTGCTTTCAATTGTTGTTGTTGTTGAGTTCAGTTCTTATCAGCTGCTGCTGTTGCTGCTGCTTTGGCCACCGCCCTCTCTCTTGGCTCTACGCTCTCTTGCAATCGTTTTCTCTCGCGCGCTCACTGCTTGCTCTCTCACTCTCTTGTACTCTTCGCGGCGTTTTTGCAACACGGCAGCTTTTGTTACTGTGCTGTTGTTTTTGTTTTTGTTGCCGTTAAATAACTTTTGCTGCCGTTTGCCTCTTCGGGCTGTTCTTAGCGTAGCACAGCCGTCGCGCCAAGCTGATTCGCATTTTATGCTGTCGCTCTTCCCCTCCCCTGCTGCCTTACCCTGCGCGCGCTCTCTTCGCTCACCGGCCGAGCGAGCAAGCGAGCGAAGGAAAGAACGAACGTACGAACGGTCGTCGCAGTCAGCGTCGCCACCGCTAACGCGCCGTCGCTGCTTCAGCAGCAGCAGCAGCATCCGAAATTGTTTCCATCGATTCCAAAGGCAGAAACGTTGTAGAATTTTGTGCCCCATTGCCAGGCCCCCGGCTTCTCCTCGCTCTTGCTGTTGTTTCCCCCCCCCCCCCTACGCCACTTCTCTGTCGACGTTGCGCCGTCAGTCGCCTTAGCGTCAGCGTCAGCATCAGCTTTTGCTGCGGCTCTTTTCCTTTTTCAAGTTGTTTTGTTGCCGTTGTTGTTGTTGCTGCTGCCGTCGTCGTCGTCGTTGTTGTTGTTGTTTTTGTTGCTTTCGCCGTCTCAGGCAGCGCCACACACTTGGCCCACTCTCCTCAGCTGCTGTCGCTGGCTTTGCGACTGTAGCGAACCTACGACCAGTTCCCTTCCCCAGCCATTGCGTCCCGTCCCGCTTGCCGCACAGTCTCTCCACCGCCTCCATCTTCTTCTTCATCTCCCTCTCCTTCAGCCCCTCCTTCTTCTGCCTCTGTCGTTCAATGCGAGTGTGTGTGTGTGTGTGTGTTTGTGTGGCGGACTAGCGTGCCCCAAACTAACACGTAGACGTCGTCATCGTCGTCGTCGTCGTCGTTGCGCTTATGTACATGTATGTACGCGAGTGTGTGTGTGTGTGTGTGTGTGTATGCTTGTATCTGTTCAGCTTGTGTGCGTTTTTGTTGCTTTTATTATATTTTTTCGCTTTTCTCTATGCCCCGTGCTTCAGCGACGGCAACGGCAACGACAACGACAACGACGACGACGACGACGGCGGCGGCAACAACGGCGGCAGCAACGGCAGCCAAGCACCTTCCTTTGCACAGCTCCTACTGCCCCCCCTCCACCTCTTTCCCTCTCACGTTGCTCTGCTTCTGCAGCCAGCGAACCGCCTGTCGCGTCCTTGTGGCCTCTGCTGCCTTCCCCCTCGAACATGCCTCTGCCTCTGCCCCTGCACAGTTGCCAGTTCCCATCGTCATCGTCATCATCGTTGCCCCATCAAAAGCCCGGCAGCCCGGCGCAGGGACGGCAAAGCGCGTTTGCTTCCCTCCCCACATCCCTGCCCTACTCTATACTCCTGCCCCTTACGCAGCCATCACTTACCCCTGCCCTGCCCTGTCCCGTTGCCCCTCTTTCTGCACAAGCACAAGCGCCAAATGACTGAGCGGACGGGCAGGCAGGCAGCCAGGCTGGTTGTGGGAGGGGGTAGCAGTGCGAAAGAGAGGGAGAGCGAGAGAGGGGGAGTGGGACGTTTGCGTGCGGCGGCGTGAAGCCGGGGGCAGCAGCATGAGCAGAGGAAGGGGCCTGTGTGCATGGGCGTGTAGAAGCGAACGCGCGCCTGCCTCTCTGTGAGTGTGTGTGTGTGTGTGTGTGTGTGTGTGTGCGCTTGTGAGCCAACTGTGTATGCGTGTGCTACTCGCTGTCTATGTGTGTGTGCGAGTTGTTGTTTTTGCTTTTGCTGCTGCTGCTGCTGCTGTTTGGGGTTTTGCTATCATGTTGAAGCGGCGCGGCCTACAAAGAGCGACGAAGTTGCTGTCGCAGCCGCCGCTGTCGCAGTCGCTGCTGCCGCCGCTTTATTTTCAGCTTTTGTTGTTGCTGCTGCTGCTGTTGCTGCTATTGTTGTTGTTGCTTTTCGCAAATCGATAAACGATGTCCGGACTGCGGCATAGCCCAAACGCTTTGCGTGTAGTATATGCACCTAGGTACACACATACATACATATGTATATAATACATGTGTTAGTGTGTGTGTTATGTACACAGGGAGAGGGAGGGCCAGGGGGTGTACAGCAGCAGAGCGGCCCCAAACATGTCCCGTGGCTGGTCAGCGACGTTCTGTAGTTTTGTTGCAGTTATCACAGTGCACAAACACATATGTACATATGTATGTATGTATGTATTGCACTCACCCACACCTTAGATGAGTGCAGCCACAACTGTACAAATGTGTGCGTGTGTATAGAATAAGAGACATGCCCTTTATTATATACATACATAACATTTATTTACCCATACATATCTATATGCCAATCCACATTTAAATGTATGTAATACAGCCACAGGATCATATGAGCTTCATTATGCACGATTAGTTAACAATTTATCGAACGCTACAATAATCGATAACTTGATATTGTGAATGATATACATATGCATCACTTTGTTTGTGGCTTATTTTCCCTCAATACCATATGTATATACTTGCTTTATTTTCTAGTAGCTCAAAATGTCGAATTTCGAATATTATCTACAAGATATCGCATCCGATATCAGTTGCCCGAATGATGCAATCGATCGCAGCGATTTTATTTTCGTCAAGGATTACGTGCTGGGCATTTTGCGATACGAGTCCTCATATTTTGCTAAAATCTGTCAAGACGACAAGCTTTTCGGTAAGTTGAGTTCTCCATGCACGCATACCAACTGAGAACCTAAAGTGTACTCTTGTTTCCAATTGGCAGGCAGTGTGGCCCATAACATACGGCTGCACAACGATGGCGAGTACGATGTCCTGATGGAGCTGCGCTTTCCGCTGCACCATCGCATTGCCCAAGTGGCGGATAAACAACGTCCGGGATTTGTGTTTCTGGACTTTTCGGATGCCTGTATCGATAATATGATCGCCAATCGTTTGGCTAACAATCAGCAAACATTTCTGGACCGAGGCTGCCTCCAGAGCTGGCTCTATGGCCTTTTTAAGTCGGCACTTAACAATAGCGGCAATGTGGTGGACACCGGATACGATGTGTTCACACTTAAGTTATGGTGGCGCAACATAACCTATACCATTATTGCCGAGTCGCCATCACGTCGTTTTATCATTGACTTTGTGCCGGCTGTGAAAATTATGCGTTACCATTCAAATTTCAATTCAAAATTTTGGTATGCAATACCAAGGCAGAAAGCACGTCCCGGCAATACGGGCAATTTTACCTTCATGCTTTCCCATCCCGAGGGAGAGCTGCAGCATGTGCAACGGTGTGGGGATTCAATGCGCGACGCACTGCGTCTGCTGCAGGCACTGCGCACCAGCAAGGAGCTGCACAAGTTACGTTGCTATCACATGGTAACCGCGGCCATTTGGATGGCCCGATCCGTTGGTCATTCGAACGTGAAGAACATGTCTGTTCAATCTATCTTTCTATCGGTGTGTTCGATAAGTTGGGCAATCGATAAGTTTATATTTTGATTTTTGTCTTTTTCGCTTCAGCTTCTTAGCGATCTGGTTGATGCCTTTAACGACAGACATCTATCGTTTGTGTGGGACGTGGAAATGAATCTGTTGGAAAACTTTTCGGCAGCGGACATGACGCGGTATTACAACGTGCTGTGCTGTGCCTATAACACCCTTAGCTCTTATCCACATCAACCAAATCTCAGCTACGGTCGTTGCGTAGCACATTTTAAATAGACAGCACAATGTTTATTACTTTACTTAATGTACTTTGATTTAGATATTATTATCTAATATTTCGAAATACATGTATTAACAATGCATTTTTATTTTCATAATAAAACCGTTTTTATTCAAAATTTAAGTGAGCAGCCCTGGTTGTGCGTCTGTCATGATCTAATATCGATAAATAAATAAGGTTGCCTTTTAGTATTTTACTAGTCTCCTGGTCACACTGTTTGACAAATAAGCTATAAGCTTCTGACAAGGTGTCCGAATTTTGGGTACTTTTCAGTGCATAACACATCGTACGAGTTTTATTTGTTTATTGTGAATTTTTCGAATTACACGATGTGTTCACCATTTGAAGAGTATTTGGAGAATATTGCTGATAAGATATCAACTCCGGCTGATAATATAAACTATATACTGAATTTTGTAATATCTATGTTGCGAAATTATAGTAGTTCCTTCAATATGTTTTTTCATAAAAGCATATCAATTGGTAAATATAGTTAATCAATTTCGAAAAAATATTCTTATGAATACACAAATATTGCAGGTCCCACCGCTCACGGAACTCGGCTTTACAATAATGCTCGTGAGGCTGAACATGATGTTGTTCTTCTTTTTAAGCTACCGTGCTATCATCTTATTGAAATTTGTGATAATCAGGACGGTTATGATATGCTAAATACGTCAAGTGTTTCCACTGATTTGATAATGGAAGATGAAAAAAAATATATTAACCGTTACTACGTGCAGTATTGGCTGAAAAAAATATTTGAAGAGGCGTTTAATGAGGTCCCAACGACGTATAACTTTAAATTGAGCTACGAGTTGAATGATATGCGTCATACTATTTATGCAAGTTCTGGATCTTATAACTTCTCCATTGATTTTGTGCCCGGCTTTTGTATATCATACGAACAGAATTCAGTTGATTGGCATGCCATACCCAAGTTGATGCACGGCAAGGCAAAATATTCCTTCATGATCAGTAATTCAGAACTGGAGAAGTATTTGTTGAATGATAAGGATCTTAAGAGAGCGATCCTTCTCGTTCAGGCGCTGTGTGCCTCGAAGGGACTCGAAAAAATACATTATTACCATCTGACGAATTTGGTACTTTCCAATGATATAGAAGTATATGCGAAGGATAATTCATTGCAAGATATTTTCATAGAGGTTTGTCTTATAATTTATCATCCAATGAGCCATATTTAATAACTCTATCTCTTCGTACTGCCAGATACTACGGCATCTGTACAATGCGATTCATTCGAAGCATTTACCATATGTGTGGAAGTTCGAAATAAATCTCCTCAGCAATTTGAGCACTAAGGAATTGTCCAAGTATAGGGAAATACTTGATGGAGCTTATGACACACTAAGCACATATTGGCATCAACAAGAACTATCCTATGAAACTTGCGACAATCACTTTAAATATTAAGATAATGAATACAATTTACAAGTAAAATTTTTAATTTGTATTACATTCATAGAGTGTATAAATAACGCGTTACATATGGAATTGAAATATTTAGCTATGCCTGGTGACTTGTACGATCTATATTCGGTTTAATAAGCTCAACATCCTTGGGTATGAATAATACATGATGCAGTGCATCCTGTTGTGTATCCTTGATTTGTAGCTGAAACAGTAATTGCACCAAGACAATCACATAATTGGCCAATCCGTTGAAGACCTAACGACGACGACGATAATGAAAAGCAAAGGGTCTTCAATGCGTATTTTCGACTTACCACATAGATCAGAACCAAGTTGCAGCTGAAGCTGTTACCAATGGTAGCCGGATGATTGTTGTGCATGCGCCAATGCTGAAAGCATTCAACCTTCTTCTGCAGCTGCCTCTGGTTGCCAAAATGGCCGGCATACTCGCTAAGCAGTCGCATACAGTTGCGTTTCTGGAGAAGAATGACATGAATCGGCTTATGTTCCAGCGGCTGCCAGCGTTACTTACCTCGCGCTGCAGTAAATAACCGTAAGTGCATGTGATGATAACCTTGTAGATGTGCACCACCAGATGCAGCGAAAGAAATAGATACTGTGTGTCCAATGGCATCGAACTCAGAATCTTCTGGCAGAGCACATATACGAAGCAAGTCATGTGGGTAAAATCATAGAATATACCTGTAGCGGCAACAGATCCACACACGGCATTCAGTTCGATCAGCAGGTGGGTGCAGCGTTTGGTAAATTCGAACAATGCGTCAACATTCTGGTGCAGCTCCCTCCCTGAACAATATTGCACCAGAGGAGCCTTATCGTATTGTTGCTGCAGCAGCTTCATGATAAGTCGATAACGCAGACGCAGATAATCCATCAGTCCGATATGAATGAATCCCATTGCACCCAGGCTACTGGTTAACCATGAATAGCTGCAGGCAATTAGAATGGTGGATACAAACCCGCAAGTGCAGCGTGTTGTATCGAACATAAGAGCCAGCGAGAGGAGATTGTATGCCACAGTTAATCCAACACTACCATACCAGTACTTGGAACGCGATCGCTCGTAACGCCAGCGAACGTATGGAAATTGTGCCAGCACCTGTGTGTCCAGCTCCTGCATGCTACACAGCAATCGAATGTGCCGCCGGCGGTGCCCGTCGAGTGTTACACAATAGTGCATATAGGTGCAGATGCTCGACAACGATTCCCAGCTGAATATGATCTTGACTAGCGGTGATAAATGACTGAACATTGCCTGCGTCATCTCGACGTTGCTCAGTTTAATATAGATGCCGGCGGTAAAGCCGAAGATCAGCCCGAATCGCATGGTAAGCGCGTAGATCACAGTCAGTGGCGTCGACTTGGGTCCACCGTCGCGCTGCCTGTGCAAACGAAACGTAATGACGCCCCAGTAGAATATCAGCTTATACAGGCTGTCGTAGCAATAGATGAACTCCTCGCTAGACATGCTAAGGAACTGACCCACCACTCACTGATACGCAACAGACAGGGAAACCATTATGGGGTCGTGGGGATGGGGTAATTCAAATTGTGCGTGCCTTCTGCACTATTTGATATAATCGCAATGCTCTTAATTGAAAACACAATTTGCCAGTAGGTTTTATTTAGCGCCATACATGGGATACGGTCTTCTATCGTTATTTACGATCTATATTCACTTCGATACAAACGTATTGGCAAGTGGTGTACTTTAGTCATATTTATGTTGTTCTCCCTCTTTATCCTGCTGCTGCTTCTGCCTATTTCTGTCTGTCTGTTAATCTGTGTATCTGTTGTCTAACTGGTTGATTTTGTTCAATGTAAAATTTATAAATTACAACTAAAAACGCTTTCCTCTGCCGCCGCTACTGCTGTTGTTGTTTTTGCAGGGTATCCCTGAGGTTGCCCGCTTTCAGGTCCGACGATCCTTCTTTTCATTCACAGCACCGTTGGTATATGTATGATTGTGCGAATCCGTCTTCTTGCGTCGTAGGGCTTTCTGCAGGACATGAGCATCCGCTGGCTCGATGCGTTTGTAGTATTGCTCTTTGGTGTCGACAATTTCAAATCCAAATTTCTTATAGAACTCAATGGCGCCATCGTTGTTTATCTGCACGTGACTGTTTCAAGTAAACAAGTTATTGAATTAGGTTATCTTGAATTGGTATTGGTTTAATCAGAGTACTCACAGAAAGATGCTGTCGAAATTGCCATCCTTTTCGGCATAGTTGAGGATATGCTCGAACATGACAGTACCGATGCCCAGGCGACGATAGGGGGATAAGCAACCAAGAGTCATAATGTAGAGGCGCCGCTGATTGTCGGTCGTATCGATGCGGCAGCAGACGGCGCCAACAACGATATCGTTGTAGTAGGCCAATTTTGCCAATTCGCCGGCTTCAAGCACGTCCACATAGAATTTGTCATTGTAGGAAACGGGAAAGACAACCGTGTTGAGTTTCTTCAGTTGTTTTATGTTGTGTGGCGTTACATCGCCCAATTCGATACTGGATCTGTGATCATATAAAATAAAATTTTCATTGTGGGCACACACGAGATTTGATACCCCATTGCCTTCCCTTCACGTTTTAGGTTAGGGTTTCGGCGCCCTTTGCGACAAGAGCTTTCAATAGCACTTTTAACGTACTTACCTAGTCATACTTTTTTATTTAAAAGATTATTTACGTTTTAACAATGCGCTTTGCGCCTTAATTTTTAATAGAAAAGTGTGTTAAATTACAATAAAATGCTAATATCGTGATAAACTATTTTTATGCTATCATCGATTTCGATATTACAATATATGTGTTATCGAAAACAAAAAACAGCTGCTGAGTTGCAGAAAACAGTGTGACCAGCTCTTGTTCACCTTTAGATATATACAAATATACTGCATATTAGTATAACAGTCGGATATTGTCGGATATTTTTATTTATTTATTGTATTTCACGTTTTTTGTCAGGTTTTTCCCACTCGTTTTTTTTAAATTTAAATGATCAATCGAAAAATATTATATTTTTAATATTTCGACAAAAAGATATCACGAAATATATATATCGTTAACATGAAAATTATCGATAAATGGATTTATTATCAACAACCCTAATAACAGGGCGTTTAGTCGAGCTGTTTATTGCACACGCATCACACTGTGGTTGACTTTCTTGTGAAAAACTATAAACAGTTAATTACGCTTAATTCAAATACGAAATGAATCCAAATATGAATATGATGCAAATGTCCGGAGCTCCCATGATGCAAGTGTCGCCTATGATGCAGTCGTCACCACAGCCAATGATGCCTGCCGGCCCAACTGGTCCAGTGCCTTTGCAGCAACAGCATCAGCAACAGCAACAACAGCAGCAGCAGCAACAAGCGGAAAAGGTGGACAACATCACGAGAGTTAAGAGCTTGTTGGGGCCGCTACGCGAATCAATGTTTTTAACAATACGCTCCAGTGCATTTACTCTACAACAAAATAACCTAGCTGACAATCTTAAGCGTGACACCGGAAGTCATGGAAATATGCCTCGATTTGATAAGCATCTAGAGGATTTCTATGCTTGCTGCGACCTAATGGAGTTACATCTGAAGACGGCAATACAGTGCATGCAGCAATTGACATCATCGCAACACTATCTGCCCGGTGCTGTGACAGCAATGAGAATGGATAACTTTATGCAAGAAAATCCTGCTGGCCCTATTACATATCCAACATTTTTGAATACAGTCCGTGTGCACGTCCAATCTGCTAAAGATATTCATGACACTCTGATTAGCGCAGCACAGAATATATCTCAAGCTGATTGATAATTGTAGATCATTTATGTTTAATTATATTTATTATTAAGAACATGATTTAAGACTTATAAATATTATTGCGTTTAATGTTGTAGCATGTTTTCTTTAATATGGGGATGCTTCAATCATAGTTTCAAATTCAGCTTCAAATATCGATAAAATACTGAATCGTAGTTCACTTAATCGCTGCTGTCATTGGACTTGAGGTTTTATTTTCAAGCTCTGGTCACACAAAGATGTCCAGCTGAATGGATACAAGCAATTCGCGCGAATTTACGCTTGCTAAATATTTAAATTAATGCCTTAGCCATTATTTTGTAAGAAATGACTTCTGCGCGGAAAAAGAAAAAACAAAAGGTAGACACCAAGGAGGCCGGCCAATTACGCAATTGGTTAACAAAGCATAAGAAGCCAGAATGGTAAAAATTCAATACTTGTTTGTGTAGTTTAGTGATCTCATTTTGAGCTACTTGCAGCGGACATCCTGTTTCATTTAAAGTGTTTAGTCAAGTCGTGGAAAACCCTACCGGACATTGCATTTGAAGTACAAATACATGAAATTGGCTTCCACAACAAAACTCTTGACGAATGCGCCAATTGGTACTACAACGCCTTCTACACAGATCCCTCGGTGCGAACTAAATACGAATACCAACTGCGCTCTTGCCCGTTGACGGTGAAGGAGAAGCTGTTGAGTTTGCCTGCAGGCGCATCAACATCAAGCGATAATAATGAAGGACTACAGGAACAGGAAGAAGTCGAGGTCACCGTTGTCGAGTGAGTGAAATATAAAAGAAACTACTATTGAAAATTAAACTATTTGGATTCTTTTGTAGTTGTGGTCGGTTTCGGTTTCCTGTTTCGTTTGCAACATTTGAAAAATATTTTGATAGCTCGAAGTTAATGAAAACTCTTGTGCATCATAAAACCAAGGACAAGTCAGAACGTAAAGCCATGTTAGCTGATGATAAAACGCGCCGTACCCTCCTACGGACATATTACAATGCATTCTACGTGTATCCTAGCAAGCGGCGTCTACATAAATATAATTTTAAGGACGTACCAACGAGTCTATCAAGTCAATTGCTTAAAATTGCCACTCCTCTGGATGAAATGGCCAAAAAAACTATGGCCCAGTCGACGAGGTAAAATAATAATACAATGTTCCTAGTTCCTCCTTCAGAGAGTATTGTTCTTTATTGCAGTGAGTCGCCACCCGGTAGTATACCACCCGCAGTACATCCAGAATCTGAGGAACAATCTGACCCAGAGAAAAAGTGTGTCCACTATCTTACGATAATAATTACTAGAATTATTTAACATCTTAAATTTTTACAGCTTAATATCTGTTGCAAGCTTTCCTGTTTTCGAAAAGTATGTGAAAAATCTGTATGATATCGTATGGCGGCTAAAATTGAATGAGCCTGACTATGGGTCTATGGGATTCGAAGATTGTGCTTATGCATTCTACTTGGATTTTTATCTGAATCCCGAAATTCGGCAAAAATATTCACCCGAACTGCGGTCGTGTGAACCCTCATTGCATGACCGCATTCTCGCCATACCCAGCCAAAGTGATGTTGCAACGTTGCAGCGATTGCGAGTTGAGAATGGAAATCTTCCAACAACACAAGATCTTGAACCACAGTTGAATAGTGCTGCAACAGAATGTACAGAGGAATGCGATAGGTATGCTATGTAAATACATTATTTTGTGCTTAATGTATCTAGCAATTTATTTTTTAGTGTTCCCAAAACAGTCGAAGTTGCTAAAACGACGCCGAATTTTTCTTCGCGAGTTTCATTTAATTTGTTCAAACGTTACGTAAAGAATATGGACGTCATTGTACAGAAAATGTTAAGCTGCGAGGAATACTGTACAAAGTCCGAAGATGAGTGCGCATTTCAATACTTTAAAGAATTCTATAGAAATCTACAGATACGTGAAAGGTTTCCATACCAGCTAAGACCATGTCCGGCAAGAATTCGCGAAAAATTGCTTAAACTGCCAGATGTAAGTGTCAATGAATCTCAAGTGAAAGAGTATACAAATAATTTGGATAAAGTAGACGATGGCAAATTGATTACAGTCAAAGGAATCGCCTACAAGTACCCGGTTTCATTCGAAACATTCAAACGGTACATAAACTTGAAAGAACTAATGCCACAACTTATTCGCCGGTGGTCGAAACAACGTGGTGAACTGCCGAGTGAGAAACGGTTATTAAAAAGCTTCTACCATACGTTCTACCTAGAGAAAAAACTGCGTAAGCAGTTTAAATACAACTTTGATTCAGCTCCAGACATGCTAAGAAACAAGCTAATTCAAATGGCAGAACCCTTGGATGATAATACACAACCTGAGTAAGTTGCTTACACAAAGTTTTATGTCTTAAAGGTGATGTACATTTGTATTTTTTCCACCTAAAAAGAATGGATATGGGACACATGGTCGCAAGTAAAAATCAGGATCACCAGGCTGCAGGGGCACTTTCTTTGCAGTGCAGGTAATGTAAATCAACTTCCAATCCCAATCTTTATAATACATTCATTTATTATTAGCGATAAAGATGGACTCTCTCATTCCGTAACGGATTTCGTTGTCGATCTGCAAAAGTATGGAATCTTTAATATATATTTTTGATACAGTTTTTAATTATTTTTATCCCCTCAGCGTTGGCCGATTTATTTTGCCTGTCTCATTTGAAACTTTCAAAGAGTATATAAACTACGAGGAACTCATTAAGCCTCTACTAATGCGCGTCGTCCAGGATAAGTCTCAATTGAGTGCGTTAGCAGAGAATCCGGAAAATCAACAATGTCTGAATGTTCTCCGCCGATATTATCATTCTTTCTATGTTCGCCCAATCAACACACGCAGCCTCTACCAATATCGATTTGAGAACGTGAGTGAGAAATTAATAGAGAAATTATTGGCCTTTGCTGTTCCTTTGGACGAGGCTGCCAAAAAGGTGATGGAAGAGGATGCGAATGTTAAAAGCGTTGTTACAGAGCAGCCCCAGAAGCCAGCACTTCAGGAATTTCCTGTTTCATTACACTTATTTAAAAAATATATTAAAAATTTAGATAGTATTGTTGATCAAATGCTACGCTGCGCGGAGTACAAGGATATGTCAGCAAGCGAATGCGAACTCACGTACTACAAGACCTTTTATACAGATGCAGAAATGCGCCAGAAGTTTGAATATCAACTGAAACCTTGTCCAGGTCATTTGCGAAACAAGCTTCTGAGTTACGTGGTACCAAAAGAAACTGAGCCTGAAATCACAAAGCCAACAGAAACAGGTCTAGATGTGACAGAGACAAGTGAAAATAAATCACTTGGGATCAACGAGCAAATACTAATTAATTTACAAGGTACCACATACGAGTTCCCAGTTTCCCTTCAAACCTTCAAGCGGTATATTAATTACGATACGATAAAGCATGAACTAGCAGAAATTTGCTCGACAAATATCCAAACAGTTGAAAAAATGTTGAGTGATGAACAAAATAATTTCGTATTACTCCAACGCTTTTATCATATGTTCTACTTGGATAGAAATGTGCGGGAAATTTGCAATTTCAATTTTAATGCTGCGCCCCGTAAGTTACTTCCAAAGCTTCTACAATTTGCTGTTCCTGTCGAAAAGATAGCCAAGAGATATCCATCCAAATCTAAAGAAGCAAACGACGAACCCAAGGACTCAAATGTTGCAGCAGTAGAAAAACCCTACTTCAAGGATGTGCAAGACTCGGCTACAACGTCTCAAGAACTGTGTCCTATGAATGTTGACAAAGTTGATGGTCTTTCTGTGCAGAGCAGGTAATGTATAGAAAACTTTCAATCAATAAGCAAATCTTAGTGCATTAATTCTTTCATTTATTTTTAGTGATCAGGATGAACCCTCAAGTTGCGCAATGGATGTCGTCGTGGAACTGAGAAAGTATGGAAGCTATATTTTTGTTTGGATTATCTATTAATTATTTGATCCCTTCTAGCGTTGGCCGTTTTCTTTTGCCTGTCTCGTTTGAGACGTTTAAGCAGTATATCAACTACGACGAGCTTATTAAGCCTCTTTTAATGCGCGTTACCCAGGATGAGTCTCAATTGATTGCGTTCGCTGTGAATCCACTTCATGAGCAGTGTTTAAAGATCTTCCGGAGATATTATCATTCCTTCTATGTTCGCCCAATCAACACACGCAGCCTCTACGAGTATCGATTTGAGAATGCCAGTGTGAAATTAATGGAAAAACTTATGCTCTTTGCAGTGCCATTGAATGAGGCCGCCAAAAAGGTGATGGAAGAGGATGCGAATATAAAAAGCGTTGTCTCGGAGCAGCCCCAGAAGCAAACTTCTGATGCTGAAATGGATGCGTTTCCAGTTTCATGGCATTTGTTTAAAAAATATGTTAAAAATATTGATAGTATTGTGGAGCAAATGTTACGCTGCGCCGAGTACAAGGATATGTCGGCAAGCGAATGCGCACTCATATACTACAAATCCTTCTATAAAGATGCTGAAATACGTAAGAAGTTTGAATATGAACTGAAACCATGCCCCGCTCAATTGCGAAACAAGCTTCTGAGTTACGCGGTACCAAAAGAAACTGAACCCGAAACCACGAAGCCAAAAGAACCAGGGCCAGACATGACAGAGGCAGATAAACACCAAGCGGTTGTGATAAATGAGAAAATACTGATTAATCTACAAGGAACCACATATGAGTTTCCTGTTTCATTGCAAACCTTTCAGAATTATATTAACTACGATGAGATTAAGCAGGAATTGGCGAAATATTTCTCGAAAAACGTCCAAACAGTCGAGAAAATGTTGAGTGATGAGCAAAATAATATGACATTACTTCGACGCTTTTATCACACGTTCTACATTGATAGAAATGTGCGGGATTTTTGTAATTTCAATTTTAAGAATGCGCCCCTCTCGCTGCTTCCGAAGCTTCTACAATTTGCAGTTCCTGTTGAGGAGGTATCCGCCGCAAAAGTTGTGTCAATCGAAGAAATGTCACAAGTCCAACCGGAGCCACAGCAGTCTCCAGCAACGTTTTCATATCCCGTCTCGTTTAGCATATTCTCGAATCTCTTGGATCTGGATGGAGTTGTGCAGCAAATGCAGCAGGAACCGCAATATGCTGTGCTCTCTGAAAAGCAATGCCAGCAGGCCTACTACGAGGCTTTCTATCGCACTCCGGAGATTCGCAATAAGTATTTATTTAGCATGAGAGCTTGCCCTAGTATTCTAAAGGCCAAGTTGTTGCTAATACCGCCGTCAGCCACTTCTGTTACCAATGCCAGCAATGTCAGTAGGTCACCGCCAAAATCTCGATGCGTTGAAAATATTACCGCGCTCTTTGCTAAACGGAAAGCCGAACTTGAGAAGTAATTATAATGTTTTGGTTTTGGTTATGATGATTAATATTGTTGCTACGAATTGTCCATTTTTAGGCTGAAAAAGATCAACGTTATCAACTATGTACCACATAATCTGGAACAGTATATTGCATTGCGAACGCAGTGTCCATCGAAGCGTGCTCTACTAGAGAAACATTTTATTGTCAAGAAAGTCAGAAAGGAAACAAAGGAAGACTGCGAGGGATCTGCTGCACAAGTTGAGGCTAGAAGAGAAACTGCAACTGCCACTCAAGAAGTGGCGAACAAAGTAGCCCAGGATTCAAATGAGAGAGTGGCAGTAGTAGATAAGACTAGTTCCGAAAAAAATGCTGTGCAGGACACTGTTAAGATCTCCAATGAGACAAGTGGAGCGAAAATTGTCAGTGAAAAATCATCGCTTACTTCAACAAATGTTCAAAACAGAACATCATCTAGTGAAACTGCAGTCAGTCGAGATGCTCAGTCTAAACTGTCGGAACAATCTGCAACTGTTGTCTCAAGCCAATCGACGAAGTCAAAAACAGATGTGACCACTACGGAAATAAGGGAAACAAACGCCATTGATGCCACTAATCAGGCAACAGCTAAAGTTTTCTTTACCCGAAGTAGCAAGGTAATAGATATTATCTTATTTTTAATACTGTTGAATCAAGTTCATTCTCATTTTAGGAGCACAACATGAAGTACTTGTTATACACGAGTCATGGACTGAGAAAGATCATGTGGCGCATACTGGCCCAGCTTAGTTATTCCGAATTCAATACCTACACAAGTATATATGAATTTGTCAAGGATGAGAACATGTTGCTTCGTTTCTATGAGCATGTGATACAGAAAGGCAACTGGCCAGTTAATCTGTATGTAAAACTTCCATTGTTACGTCACCTATTGCACAGTAAGGGTATTCAACTGGATACTCTCGACTTGGCGCAAATTTCACCGAAGATTCTCCATTGGCACGAGCTCATCAGATTCTCAAACTTCGACGAAATCGTGGAAAACGAATATTACCGACGCACCGGTAATGCACTCGATGATTTACAGCATTTATTTAGAGAACTTGATCAGTTCTACTCGGCATGCTGGCTGCGGGATCAGTGGATATATGAGGTGCCAAAGATACAGGCTGACAAAAAGTCTGGAGTAATCAATTGGAATGATATAGCTACAGATGCCAGTGAATCGGTTGCTGAACCTATACGTAAGTTTTACATTGCAATCATGACAATCATGGGGCTAGCTAATTATTTCTTCATGACAGTTCCACCATGCCTGATGGCTGACCAAGTCCAGGAATCGGCAAAGAATGTGACAACAGAAAATATCAGTTTAGGTAAGTTCATTTGGAATTTAAAGATTTAAAATTCGATAAAAGCCTGAACTACTTTCCAGAAGACCTTATTGCGGAATCTGATTGTCCTGCAACCCAACTAAACTTATCGCTCTGTCCAGCTAGCTTTGTGGACATTGATAATGTTTGTCCAGCATCTCAAGCGGTGGACAGTGTGGACGATCCTCTCATGACGCAAACAATTATCATCCCTGGAGAGTCGGAGAATATTGTCGACATCAGTAATCAGCTCAATGATTCTATTCGAACTCAAGACGAATGCAGAACTTTAGAAAACACCATAGATGATCATCAAGAAACAGAATCTTCATCCACTCGCCTCAAAGAGGAACAAATTATTTTTCCGAATATGTTGAGATTTGATTTGATCAACAGTGCGGATGAAAGCTATCGCTGTGAGCCAATACCAACAGAGGAGCAAATCATCAATTTGGAGGGCGAAGATGAGCAACAACCGGTACTGGTGAAAGAGGAGCCTATCAAATTTCTCGATATGATGCGCTTTGCCTTAAACAGCAGTTCTAGTGACGGGTACCAATGCGAAAAAATTTCAAGTGAGGAACAAATCATCAATGTAGATAATGATGATGAAGAACGCGTATCAGCGGATTTGGCATGCTTTGCAT
Organism: Zaprionus tsacasi; assembly: GCA_018904105.1. Classification (NCBI taxonomy): domain Eukaryota; kingdom Metazoa; phylum Arthropoda; class Insecta; order Diptera; family Drosophilidae; genus Zaprionus; species Zaprionus tsacasi. The sequence goes on from JAEIFR010000295.1 coordinate 10,843,270, forward strand.
TGCCTACACCGAATGAGATCTTGCCAACACCAGTACTAGATGCTAGCAAGCAATCAGCAGCGTTGGAGGACAAATTTCATGACTTACTGAATGAATTAATAGACCTAAGCGATGAAATAACTCCATCTCGAATTCAGTTGACACCGGAAGAAATTGCAAGTCAACCAAGCGGAGTGCAACGAAAAGAAGAATTAATAGAACTTTGTGATGAAATACTTAATCCGCCCCAAATTGAGTTGGTGGCAGGAGAAGCGGATCGCCAAAAGATTACAAGTGGACCTATTCCAGTGGAGCAGCAACAAGTGACTCCTGACAATTCTAGTGCAGTGCCTGCAGCAGCTCAACCCAAAACCACCCGTCCTCAGCCTATACACGTAAAATTGCCATTAAAATATGTTGGTAAAAGGCCTCGTCTGATGGCAGACAATGTGCCCCAATTGAGGCATGAGTTTCGTCCGTTGCCGCTTCACTCAATGGTTCGCATCGAGACGGAATTGCCGACTCAGCCAGAGCAGCCGTCGGATTCTAATCAGCAGGCACCATTGACAGTATCGCAGGAGCTTGCCGCAGACAACACGTTGATGGCATCTTCCCAGTTAGAAAGATTACTAGATGCGCCTAACGTCACGCAACGCAAGGTAAATGAAGATGAAGAAATAGTTATTGATAGCGATAAGACTGATAGTTCCGCAGCCGCATCCTCGACGATGCTGCACACGCACATCGTGTTCCGCTCTTTGCAGCGATATATGTACTTTGATTCATTGACTACAGCACAAATTAGCAAATATCAAATAAATAGTATTTCTGTGGGCAGCTCCTATCAGCAGGCTCTGATTAATGCCAACGGCAAGCTCTGTAATGTCTACGGACCATTGCTAGAGAACCTATTTCCGCACTGCACACCCAGTTTGATGGCAGATTTGCAATTTCTGCTAAGCAATATTGGTGAATTTAACTACAACAGCAACAGGCATCTGAATAAGAACTCCAAAGAAGATTTAAGGCTGCGAGTGCTTGATGTGTTTATAAGAACTGCTCCTGCTTTTGCCCACATTCATCTGCGGTTCGAGAACGAGTCGCGAGCGTGGGCCATTTGTGGCCCGATCAATGAGTGCGATACGGATTTCCTGATCCGGCGTAAGCCTAACTGTGATGTGAGTGCGCACATACGACCAGAAATCCTTGAACGCATGCGAGAATTGAAGAGTTCATATTTTGAATAACATTTACATATGCCAATGAATAAACATTATGTATATTTATCTAATACTCTGTTTGTTTTCTTTTCAGAAGAAACCCTGAATACAATTACAGTGAATCTCTACAATTATTTGTAATATTAAGTTTAAAACTGGAACTGAATGAATTGTTTCGCGCTTGTGTACATTGAAGAGTTTGAATTTGTTTTCTGCAATAAAATAAAATACCATAAATACCAGACACATTTTGCCATTCAGCTGGAAGCGCCAGCAGGGTTGCGTAAAATTGGCAACACTTTGATTCGGCAGTTGCCGCGCAGTTTAGATTGCTACTGAAAAAAGAAAACGAATATGGGCAAAGCGAATGGTAAAAACAACAAAAGTAATATCTTATTTCTAATGATAATAAATTCTTTAGGGTTAAGTTAATGTGGTTGACATCATTACCTGCTTTCGGGCTAATAGCACGTTCTGCCTAGAGCAGAATTCCAATTTGATAGATGTGTCTCTCCTATCATTGCTGCCATCTCACACAACCCTTTCCCATTGTCACCACAAACATGACACACATACACACACACACACACACACACACACACAGACGCAACGAAAGAGGAACAATTTAATTAGCGATGACATGTCGCCATTTAATTTTCTTGTAAAAAGTGTAATTAAAAATGTGCCCTTGACAGGAAGCGAGGAAGCAAGGAGACAAAAAGGACAACATTGTCTATAAAGTTGCCGCATCCGTGAGCAAACATACACACGGCGATCATATATCGGTAGGTCGGTGATAAATCATATTGCTGCGGTGGCCGGCTGCCTGCGGTGCATATTAGGCTCTCTAAACGACGAGATAATCTATGGTCTGGCCGGCAACAAAATGTTGCAAGTGGCAATAAATTTGGAAAATACAAAACACGCTGACAATTTTCCAGCCATGTGTGTGTTGGGGAGTTGGGGTAGTTTACTTTGTCTCTGCGTATGTGTGTGTGTGAGAGAGAACAGTGTCCTGAGACGGGAGTCACGTCAACACTTTCAACTCTTTGGCTGGCTGGCAGGCAGGCAGGCAGGCTATTTCTTCGTTTTGTTTTTATTCCTCGTTCGTATCCTTTCGGCAATAAAAATTCCGTTTGCTATTTATCTTGATTGTCCCTTCGCGTTCGCGTTTAAGTCGTGCAGTCGTGGCACTTCAATGTGGCATACATTGTGTGTGTACCACAAGCCGTGGCAGTAGCGCTCCCTCCCGCTTCCCCCCTCCGCAATTCTAGTTGTCCTCTCCGCCATTGCCCCTCGTCGTTGTGTCGCGTCGCGTTCGCTAGAAATTTTTTGCTTAATGAAATGTACATAAAACTAAATGAAATTAAGTTTCTGACGTGCTCGTTGCCAGCCAGGTCCGCGCTAGAGGCCCAGCAGCGAAGTCCAGGCAGCCAGGCGCCATAATCCTTTGGCGTTCTGCTGCGTGTTTATTACCATGCCGCGCATAAAATGCAAAACGCGTTCAACTCCCTATCAAACTGGCGTAAAATGGCGGTCCGCTCCAGCTCGTCCAATGCACGACCAGTGCTAACCCTTTTCCAGGAACTCCCCGTGCCCAGTACGGTGGGAAGTGGCCACTGGTTTGCCTCGACAACTGGGCTTGGGTGTGGGTAGCAGGGGGAAAGGGCGAGGGCTGAAGAGATTAAAGCACTTGCGCGCTTAAGCAGCGGCAAACGCAGCTGCTGGCGAGTAAATGGGCGTCAGGGCACGGGAGAGGGGAGAAACAGCCGGAAAAGCTCATAAAGTCGAAATTAAATAATTTGTCTTCTTAATTTTCAAATAAATTCTTCATCATCCAAATAAAGGAAACCCCAAGCAGCAAAAACAATTGTGTGTGTGTGCCACGCACCCGAATATACACGCTCAGCCAACCAGAAGCGTGGCGAAATACGTTCCTGCCCTCCCGTCCTCGTCCGTCTCATCCTCATGCTCACCCTTATCTTCCTCTCTCTCTCTCTCTCTCTCCACACGGCAAGTGCAGACTCGCACTCGAGATGTTGCCGCGGCGCAGGGACTTTTATTAAATTCGACCTACGCCATGCCATGAATATGCGAGCACTGCCAGCCCACACCCCTCCCCCTTATCACTGCTCGCCCCTTCTGCTGTCTCCTGGCAGTGTCCTTGCGTTTCCCTTACGTTGCTGCCACTGCCGCCCTCGCGACAGTTTTCGTATTGTATTTTTTAATATGTTTGTCTGTCTGTCTCTCTGTCCCTCTGTCGTGCTGTCTGTCTGTCTGTCGCCCGGCACAAATAATCGTGTACACCATTAATCCTTATTTCACGGCATTGTTCTCATTTCCCCTTCCCCACTTCGCCCTCTGGTCGCAGCATCCCCCTTCGCAGGGAGGCACAAGTGGCATGTAAGCGATTATCGCCAGGATAAATGCGTCGTCGAGTATGAAGCAGAAAAACAATAAATGTAAAAATAAATAAAAGGGTGTCAATGACTTTTGATAATAGAAATGATTGTCCAAAATACGCGCAGAATATTGGTTAATGCACTGCAAGAAATCTCATATACGATATGTTGCCTAAAAAAAAGTAGGAGAGACTTTTCCGCGCATATTTAAATTTTATATATATTCCAGAGAGATAACATTTACGCAAAGGTTAATTAGGCAAAAAGTATTGTAAAAGAGGGCATATAATAATATTTTTAAAGAAAGATTTATTATTTCGAATTAAGGATTAATATTCTATTATATCTTAACTCGTTAGTAATATTACCCCAAAAGTATTCTGCAACAATATTTATTAAATTAGGCGTAAATCAAGCTTAGACTGAACAAATTTTAAAGCATATAGATTTTCCCCTTTTTTGCTCTGTACTTTCTCTCAGTGTAGATGAAATCTCGTGCCAAGAAACCAATAAAGTCCGACGACAGCTTTCAGCAATCACAAAACGATTTGGAATACACGCACAGCGAACCAACCAGTCAACGGCAGCGGCAGCAGCAACAAGGAAGGACACGAAGCAGCAACCCCTCGGGCAGAGGCAGCTCAATGTCTTGATGCTTGGTCCTTGGTCCTGGCCACGGCGCCCTCTTCAATAGTTGCGCACGCTTTCCGCTTGGCCTAATTGCCGGATCAGCGAAGTTGCTGCCGAGGCTGCTGCTGCTTTTCCAGCTTCTGATGATGATGGTGATGATTCTCTGGTCCTGCTCGGAATGTTGGACTTTTCGACATATACAAATTTCGGGTGGGGGGTGGAGCGCTGCGCAAAATGAAAAATGACAACACACACAGCCAGCAGGGTCGAGTGACGCCAACGACCGCACGCATTCAGCAGAGGCGAGTGGAGGAGTGGGCGGGGGAAGGGCATGGAAAGACTTTGACTGTGTGCGTGATCCTTTTTGCATCCTTTTGATGCTGTGAGGGTGCGAAACGTTTGAATGCGAAATTAAATGATAAAAGATAGCAAGGACACACGCACACAAAGCGTATGTTATTGGTTGAGTGTGGTGGGAGAAGGGAAGGGTGGCGAAAAGGGAAGGGAAGGGCGCCCTGTTCGCCAGGGCTCTTGCGCCCTTCATTTACGCGCCGTCAACACTGAAGGTCGAGCACCTGTTTTATTAAAAAGCAAATAAACGAAGCAGCCAAAGGACACCGCAGACAGCCGAGCATTGTTAATGTTAATGGGCGGGCGCGGGATGCGGATGCGTATGGGGTTGGGGACGGGGAAGAGGATGGGATGTTGGTTGAGCCGACTGCCAACTGTGGCTGGGGTTGCTTTTACGGCCAGCTGGGCAGGCAAGCAGGCAGGGTGCGGCGGCATTGCGTGTATATATTAAGGATCATGGACTCATGACTGTCAAGTGGTTGGCGTAGCATAATAATTGTGCATATTTGGCTTTTTAATAAAATCTAATCGTCATGGCATCAGCAGAGAGCGGGGCAAGCAGAAAGTGAGCCTGTCGTGGGTGTGGTACTATGGACAAACTGGATTTTGGGTGTGCGTGGAAAATGCGTGTGTGTTTGTCGCTGTGCAATGAAATTTTAATTAAATTTGCCCAATACACGCTTGCAGCCCTAGTTGCACTATGTAGTGCAACCCTGGCAACAATTCAGGGCGAACTGTATTCACCATGTGACCCCAGGTGAATGGCTAATAACGCATATCAACCTCAAACGACTCAATGAGCCGCTGGACACAAGCCAATAGCAGACGACAATTGCCTCATGGCTTTGGAGTGCATTATAGGAATGGCTACCGGTGTCTTGCTCGACCGGCTTTGGCTTCTACGAAGCGAACGTGTAAGGAGCTTCGAGTGAAGTTGAACGAAAAAAAAAAACGTCGGGAAAGAAACCCCAAGCAGCCAAATGCCGAACATGAAATTTTTCGAAATTAATTTCTGTTTCTCTTATCGCGCTGCCTGCCCACATTGGGAAAGGACGTCGTCGTACCCAGTCCCAGTAGCAGTAGCAGTCGCAGTCCAAACGACCGGATACTGCGCTAAACGTGATGATGCATTTAAGATTCTTCCGATTGGTCATTATTGCCTGGCATTTAATGCTGCCTCACTGACGGCGCTTTTGATTGATCTACTCATTGACGTTGTCGTCCTCCTCTCTCTGCCCGTTCCCGTGGCCACTCTTGCTGCCCCTTGGCTGGCAGCGACAGCAGATGACAGAAAATCATCATAAGGCAAAGAGAGATGACAGACACGGCAAGACAAGGAGACGGGGACACCTCTCTCCACTGATGACAGCAAACCGATAAGCAAGGAGAACGCACAATTCTGGCTGTCTGGCAGAATGGTTACAATGATGAGTCAAGGTTTCAATGGCTGACCAAAGCATTCCTGCTGTGTCTATGCGAGTTGTCATTTTTGCGAAACGAATTATTAATAAAGCGATTATTTCTAGTATCATTAAACTAATCCAGTTATTATTTCAAACATAATTCAAATACTTCTTGGAAAAATACCTATTGAAAAATAGCAAATACATACATAGTATTTTTATTTTGCTCGACTGTGTACTAGTTGTGCAATTTGCATACTTTCCTTTTGTATTTTTTTCAAAAGTCATACTGCAAATACTAGGGTTGGCACGTGTGCAATCACTTTGTCTTTGCACACAAATATGCTCAAAAAATGCACATACATAACTTTATTTGAATATTTATTTTTGGAAGTTTAAATTTATTTAAATAATAAATTATACAAAAAAAAGTAGTGGGATAAATTTGCTTACTCATTATGCAAAGTGAACTACACTCACTTGAGAGTCGCTCACTCATTGAACTATTATTAGTTCGCCCTGTCACACGGTCATCGTCATCGACAGCTCAAACGTCAATTGCTGCAAGTTGAGAGGGGGCTCAAAAGCAACAAAAACAACAACAACAACCATACCGTGTTGCATGCCCGCGCGTACACGGGAGGCATGCAACCGTTGCCGCATCCCTGCCAACTGCTCTGCAACTGCAGCTTGATGGGAACAGCAACAACAACAACAACACCAAACAGCGCATGGGTAAAAAGTTTCTCAAGCTTGGGATCGTGCGTCATGTGTGTGAGTTAAACATACACACAGGATACGGCCGTGTGTGTGTGTATGAGTGTGCATGGGTAAGCTTGTGTGTGTGCGTTTTGTGTAGTTGCCGTCGTCATGAAACAAATTTGGTTGCTACTCGTTCTCGTTGGTTGCTTGGTTCGAATGCCCCGATCGACGATCCGCTGCAGGAGTGGAGGAGAGACAAGACCGAAAGAGGGAGATCTGCTGCTAACAACTGCATTCGAGTCGGGCTGAAAACGCAACGTTGCCAGCGACCAAAACAAAAACGAAAGAGGAGGAAAAAAAAAACATAAACTCAACAACTTGAAAGCATTTTGCAATTGAGCCGCCGCCGTTGCCGCTGCCGTTGCCGCTTCGTGGACTTCATCATCTTTGGCTCGAGCTTGGGTTTGCGGAGAGAGAGAGAGAAAGAGAGAGAGAGCGAGTGTGAGCGAGAGAGAGACAAGACAACGATGGCAATTTAATGCTGACGAGCGTCGGCCGTTTGTTTGCCCATTTGCCGACGCAGATAAGAAATTTGCGATTGCTCCGACTCCCAACTCCGACTCCAACTGAGGCTGCGCACCAATTGGGAAAACTAGAAAAGCAACAATTTGATTATCCGGCCGTAGCCGGTCCATTTCCAGGTATTGCAAGTGCATGCCTTATCAGAACCCACCAAGCGCAGAGCCGAGGAGCTGCGGAGCAGCAGCGATCGTGTTCGATATCGAAAACTGCGCTTAGAATTTCGTCCTGCTGCGATTGCCCATCGTTGTGCTTGGAGAGAGAGAGGGAGAGAGAGAGAGAGAGCGGAGCGGGGAGTGCTTTGTCTTTGCCATTATTGCCGCCGAAGAACAAATGGTTGTCGTAGCCAACGGCTGGACGGGACGGGAGCAGCAACAGCAGCAGCCATTTGGGCCCAGGGAGCGCGCTGAGCCCCCGAGTCGAACGGGTTGGCCAGCCGGGAGGCGGGAGGCAGCAAAAACGCACAGAATATCAAGTCAAAGCGAAGACTGCAAAACAGAAGCACGCGCGGAATGTGAAAAGTTGGTTCCCATGACTCCATGGACGAGGCGCTGTTCAAAGACACCGAAATTCGTCGTCGTTCGTGGGTTTTGTCTGTCGTTTTGTATTGTTTGTTGTTGTTGTTGTTGCTGCTGTGGCTGCTGCTGCTGCTGATGCTGCTGGAGCCTGGAGTAGCTGACTGGCTGCGTGGATGGCTGGAGAGGCACTGTGGCTGAGTTGTTGCTTTATTTTGCAGCGTTTATCAGCGATTTGGAAGCATTCAACATGCTGTTGGCAAACATAAAAACATATTGAAACATTTCGCATTGCGATAGAAGGACAGAGGCAGACAGCCTGGATGGATGGATGGAGTAGGTGATGCTAGATCGATCGTGCATATGCGATATGATTGCAGGACACGGCAAAGTGTGCTTCGTTTTCCATAGCCTACTTTAGAGCGCGCACAGCTGGCTTTAACCCTTACCCAGCCTCACACACACACACACAGAGAGAGAGAGAGAGAGGGAGAGCTGTGCTCCCACTCTGCGGCTTTTGGCCAAGTCATTCGCGATTACCTCAAAGTAAATATCTCGAAAACATTTTCATTACGCCAATTTGTCGTCGTCATCTTGGCAGCAGCACTTCTTCCTCATCTTGGTTCTCCTTGATTACCGCTTGGCTCTGCCAGCTCCATCTTCATCTGTGTTGCCCGTCTCCAACTCTATTCATAACTTGGCTCAGGATTTGGCTGGCTGGGAGCGTGCACGCACACGCGGCATCCCGCCGTGTAATGAGCCCGAAATTGTGCTCCGCTTCCATGGAGATGTGTGCGCCGGCTGGCTATGGCGTTGGCAGTTCATCAAATCGCGTGCCAACCGATTTTTATTCAATTTGTCTGCCATTGAAAGTTCGTCGAAGCGCAAGCAGGAGGAGAAGGAGCAGCAGCAGCAGGAGGAGGCGGAGGCGGAGAAGGAGCAGAAGGAGAACGACCTTGAGAGCTTTTCGTTAGGCGAATATGCGGGATAACTTAATTGTCTGGAAAATCATCATAGAATGCTTAAGGCAAATAGTGCAAACTCATCTTAATCGAAAACGCCGAAGAATCTATACCCTTGCAGAAATTTCACATTTAAGTTTATACTACAAAAACCTTCGGTAATTGCATTCTAAAAGAGTAACCTAGAAAAAGCGATCAAATATGCATATTTTACACATTTTGGCTCCGAATTAAGTGCGGAGTCGATTTTTGTCTTAGTTTTTAATAATCTCATCAATTTTAAGCAAAAACTCAAAATATTTTTTTTTTAATGTCGAAATTTTTATAAGGGGAAGTTCGAAGTTCCCGAATCGATCAAATTGAAATGCGGAATCAATTAAGGTATAATACCGAGATCAAATACCTTTCTACGAGTATAATCAAATGATTTTTGGCCATATTAGAGATGAAAAACGATAAAAAAATCTATATTTTACATAAATATCGATCTACCCTGGAGAATCGAAAAATATGCATATTTTCTACGTTTCTTATCCGAATCAGCCGCGGATTGGACTTTTATGCTAATTATGAATATCTAATTTGATTTAAAAAAATATTATTGTGTCAAATTTTTGAAAATATTTGAAATTTTTGCATGGTAAAAATAAAAGAAAATTAATGTTGCCAAATCGATCAAATTGAAATGCAGAATTTTAGGCATAATAAAATGATCAAAAAGTCATTTCCAAGTAAAAACAAATGATTTTCGGAAAAGTTATGATTGTTGAAGTCCAAAAAAACCGATGTATGTATATGCGGTCGAAGATGCCTCCTTGGGTGCGTTTAAAACTTCTGATGAAAACTGATATACCCTCTGCAAGGTATAAAAATACTTGCGTTGCATTGTTTATTTTGTTTTTTAATTTTACACTTAGTATGTTAAATATATGTTAAATTTATTAACTACCCTTATTATATATATACATATAACTATAATTCACAAAGCACACCTAAATGATGATAAAGCGTAGGATAGTTTGAATTCTGTTCTAACTTCTCTACTCTCTATTTTATTTATACAATTTAAAGACCATTCTCATAGCAGAGAGGGAGAGAGTGAAACTTTTTTAATATGCCGAAAATAACAAGGATTCCTTCCCTCCCGTTATGAGCAGGGAGGAGAGTCGCCGCATCAAATTAGTTGACATTTTTTCAGTATGCTGCCTTTAAATGGGATCTCCTCCTGCTCGCTCCCCGCCTTAATTAAACAGTTATTATCTGTGAGTGTGTCAAGGACTCCAGCAACTGCGACCGCATTCATTTCATCCAGAATATTTATCAACAGCTGCCGTCGAGCATACGAATGTGTTGTGTATATAGAGTATATATCGACCGACATCGGAGCGAGAGAGAGAGTGTGTTGACAGGCGCGATGCGGCCTTAAAAATGCAAATCAAGTTTCAAATATTTGAACAATAATATTTGTGGAATGCCACGAAATGCTTCGGATGGGCAGGGGGATTACCCAAACCAGAAAACATATTCCCGAAAATGTCGCGTGCCGTTAACTCCCAAATGCCAGAAGAGAGCCCGAAACGGAACCCAAACCCAAACCCGAGCCCGAACCCGTGCCCAGGCTGGAGTCGCTCGCATACATTCTAATTAATAGTGCGAGCTGGAATGGGAAAATGCTAGAATTGGTATGGTAATGGCCTAAGGGGGAAGGGGGGCGGCAGGCTGGCGGAACAAATGAAAGGCGGCAGCATTAGAAAGCAGCCCGGCCAGTTGCTGCAGATGATGACAAACTGGCAATGGCGCAACGATAGGCAGAGCCTGTCAAGCGAATGCATTATGCTGCCTCCCCAACTGCAAGTGGATGCGAATGTCGCGCTGTGTTGGGACATTTCCGTCGCCCGTGGTCACTTAGACGTCTCGCTGTCTCCGGGCCTTATCAGCGGCATGCGGACAACGGCTACTGCTACTGCAGGCCAGGCAGGTAACCAGCCAGGCAGGCTGCCGAGCCAGACCGACCTGAGTGTTCTCGTTCTCTCAGTTTCCCAGGCAACTGATTTAGCCGGCCACCGGCTGCGTGCGGCTATCGACGACACATTGACAGGACACTATCGGCACACTTGTAAGCCGCTTATCTTAATTGCTACTGACCCGCACAACGTGCTGGTGGCCTGCTCCTGCTCCAGCTCCAGCTCCGTCTCCTACTTCTCTTACTTCTCCAGTTGCTGTTCAAGTTATTTTAAATGCGTTTTTCGAGTGCCTGCATGCGAGGAGCAACTGCGTCATATTTTGCATATTTGTGGCAGCCTTTTTGGGTGCCGCTAATTGAAGATTATGCCCAGCGCGTGTCCAACGCATTCCATGGCAGTCAGGCAGCTAACCAGCTGGGTGGGACTGACCACTCGTTGTCCACAAACGGGTTGAGCATTAGAAGAGATGAGACCGAGAGAGAGAGAGAGAGAGAGAACTAAAACAAAAATGGCCAATGGTTTCTCCTCTATTCCTCTATTCCGCAGAAGTGTAAATTGCGGGCTCAAATGTGCGAAATTATCATTTCCATATCGGGATCCAAGAATTTTAACGGCCATTTGTGTGTGCGCAGTCAGTCAGTTGGAGTAGCTAGCGAAACCTCGACGAAATCATGTTGACTTGTAAGTCGCTAACTCGATACTTTGCTGGCGGATTTACGTGGAATTGCTATGCCCGCCGCGTCCGTTGAGGCTTCCTGCTGCTACTGCTGCTGCTGCTGCTGCTGCTGCTGCTGCGACAGACAGGTGGACACCCAATATGGCTATTGAGTTATTCACTTTGACATGCCGGCAGCGACAGCGGCATTCCACAGCGAGGGAGCAGCAGCAGCAGCAGCAGCAAAGGCTGCGGCAGCCACGTTGGGACCGCCCAGCTGGTGAGCTGCTGCTGCTGCTGTAGCTAAACTGCAGCTGGAATGCGTATTAGCAATAACATTGCGCATATTTCATATGCTCCTCCTGCTGTGGAGGAAGGTGCGCCGGAATTATGACAGCGTCACATAGTTAACAAAGTATTTTGTGTGCGGCAATTAGCAGCAGCAGCCCAAAACAGCCCCCAGTGGGTGAGTGGGGGGATGAAGGGAGGCGGCAGGCAGGCTGGCATGTATTCCAGTTGCCAATTCCATTCTACTGGCAATATTTCGGGCCAATTTGCGCATAAGGTCAGCAGCAGCATCGAGTCCCAGTCTGAGTGGTGCATGGAGTTTATCAAAATACGCGCGAGTGTCTCTCTGTCTCTCTGTCTGTGTCCTTTCGTTGTTCGCCATTGTTGTATGCTCGCTGTGTGTGTGTGTGCCTCTGTATGTGTGTTTAATCCCCACTTGCCTGCAATTGTTGTTGTTATTGTTGTTGCTGCTGCCGCTGCTGCTGCTAGCCAAGTCCAACCCTTGGCAAAGATGTCTGCTTGCACACACACTGACACAGGCACACGCACACTGTCAGTGACAGCAAACTGGTTTGCACACTCACACACAGACGCGCACCAAGGGGTTCACGCTGTGCGCTGTGCATGGGGCGGAGACTTTTCTGCTGCCGCTGTCGTCGTCGCTCGTGTTGTTGTTGTTGTTGCCTTTTTACTTGCTCTTATCTGATGGCAATAAGCCGAAACCCGAAGCTCTCAGTGGCCCCTCTCAGTTGCCTCTCGGCTAGCTTGTTGTTGCTGATATGTTGCACGAAATGAATTGTTTGCTTGCCATGCGAATACATCACGCCAGCCGTTGCCGTTGCTGCTACTGCTGTCACGCAGTAGCACTATGGTTGTCCCGCTCGCACGCACGCCAAACGCCATGCAGACAGCCGCACAGCGTGGTTGAATGGAACTAGAGAGCTGGAGCTGGAGCCGGAGCCGGAGCTGGAGCCATAGCCAAAATGTTGCTGTATGTGTGTGTGTGTGTTTTGCTTGGCCCAAAACTTTTTTTGTGTGTTGTGTGCAGTTGGATTGGAAGAGGGGTGGGGTGGGGTGTACGAAATGTTGCAACTGCCGTCGCCGCGAGGTGTGTTTGTTGGCTTTGCCTTTTGTGCCTCTGCGCTTGTTTCAATATTGAAATCGATCCAACGAAGTGAACTGCATTTGCGGCACTTGCACTTGAATGCATTTTAAAGCAGTTGGAGCTTCGCATATTTTTATGTTTTATTTTTTTATGCGCTCGTTGTTGCTGTTGTTTGTTTTTTTATTCTGTTTTTACTCTACCGAATTTCAGAAATTTCAACAATTTCTGTTCGCATCCACGAGGCATTTGGCGTTATGAACTGCACGTGTGTGTGCGCGCCAGTGTGTGCGGGTGTGTGTCAGTGTCAGTAGGTGTGTGTGTGTGTGTGTGAGTGCTCGTACGTGTGCATTATTAACCAAATATTTTATATTCATCTCTGCGTCTGTCTCTCTGCTATTTGCATTTTTTTTTTCTGTCTCTCTCTCTCTCTCTCACTCTGCATTTAGCCCTGGCATTCGACTCGTCCATTTGGGCCTTCGTGTGGGCCATGGGCCGTGGGCGCCTCGCATCGGATTCCCTTTTAATTAACTCAATTTCATGCCATTTACCACTTTTTTCCTGATCTGCACATATTTCATATCATTTCCTCCTCCCAGCCCCATGTTGCATTGCACGCAGAATAATTGAAAAACATGTGAAATTCACAATTAACTATTTTTTTGTTGTTGTTTCAATTAACATCGCATAATATCGGAATGTTTTTTGTGTATTGTATTGCGCATAACTATTTTTGTTAATTGTAAAAAATATTTGTAGATTATGTATATGGATTGGGGAAGGCTTGAATTGATCGAAATTATATAATTGCTACATATAATAGAAAGCATATCCTACAATTTTTTTCTTACTATTAAAATGAATAACAAAGAGAGAATTACAACTAGTTAGTTAAGTGGCTTATGGAATCTTGGCTTTTTCTTTTATCTATCAAATATACCTACTTATGTATGTTTATTTATGCATCTCTACATCTTTACCAAAATAAAAATACCTATGTATATACCTTCAACTACCGAAAATAATCGATGTAATAAAGAAGGACAAAGTAGCTTTTATCCACTTACAACACTAACCAAAACACTGCCTACAACACTGGCTACGATACTCACAAAATTTAGAGTGCGATATGGTGGAAACTTATCTGCGACTACATCAAATGAGCTCAAGAATATTAACTTTTATTAAGCAAGCTCGCCGCAATATTTCCCCCTTCAGTTTATAATCAAAAAGTAACTGCTTTTAGCCGATTCAGAGCCAAGAAAGAGGCCAAAAGCAGTAGAAGAAGGTAGAAGGAAACAAAACTCGCCCCAAGTTCGACTCGTTTAGGCTGGGCAAAACTAATAAACTCGCCTTTTTTTGGCCCGATTTCAATTGGGGAGCGAGGGTGGAAGGCTTTGTCTCTCTCGCGCGCGCCTCTAATTGCTGTTTAAAGGAAAATTTGTAGAAAGAGAAGGCAACTAACAGAAAAGAGTGAGAGAGAGAGACAGCGAGTGCAAATGCAGCTTCAACTCGGCCTCGAAGTGGAGTATTTTTGTGAATTATTTTCCCATTATGAGCAGATTAGGTTTATTGTGCCAGGAGCAGCAGCAGCGTCTTGGCAACGGACGCCACGAAAGGAGTTGCCATTCGCAAGGGCGAAAGGAAAACGGTAAAATCAACCCGGAATACGTTTTGGAAACCCCAAAGCGGGGGAGAAGCTGCAAAAGGTTTTCAAGGCACTTGCCTGACTGTCTGTCTGTCTGTTGTGCGCTCTGTCCGCCTGTCTGTCCTGTACGTCTGTCTTGCTCTGCTTCCTTTTCCGGTTCGTCCTTTCGTGGGCTTGTCTTGTCATGTCGCAACGGTAGAAAGTTCTCTTCGTCGTCGTCGTCGTCGCTTTTGTTAGGCAAATTGAAAAGAACAAAGGGGGAAAAGTATTTTAACGCGGTCTGAATTTCAAAAGTTTTGCCAAGGTGCTCGCTGGGAGTCTGTTTGGCATGTGGTAGAAGGATGAAGAGCAGGAGGAGGAGGATGACTAGGTGCAGGAGTAGGAGTTGGGGCCAGACACTTGAAATTCCCGCTTTGAAGCGTTTGTTTTTATGCGAATTTTCGAGTTTTCCATAATTTTGCCCCATTTGTGTAACGTGTAAATTACCGAATAACCAAGTGACATTCCCCAACACTGGAGTGAGTATAGAAAGAGAGAGAGAGAGAGGGAGAGAGAAATGTCTCTCTGTGTGTGTGTGTTGTGCATACATGTGTTTCGCTGTGGAGCACATTAATTAGAATATCAATGGAGCATGCTGGTTTTTCCGATACGCTGCTCGACAGGAAACGTCAATTGCGCCACCTTTTGCTGGCGAAACAGTAGCTGGGAATCGCCCGAGAGCCTCGCCTCTTCCACACTCTCTCTCTCTCGCTCTGTTGGGCTGATCGCTGGCAGACAGATAAATCACAATAACGCCAGTTTCTCTGACGTGACCGGCCAACCTACAAAAACCGCACAAACACACACACACACATACAGAGAGAGAGAGAGCCGGAGAGAGGCGAGTGCAACCGCAGGCCGGCGGCGTACAAATGAACCCAAACAAGTGAGAGCCAGACGCAGGGGCAGTGGCGGGGGCAGGGGGATACTTGCAGGAAAATGATGTATTGCTTTTTTAACGCTGCCGATTGTCTGCGCAATCGCAGGCGCAGGAGTCTTCCTCAACAACGTCGTTGGCATCGTCGCCGCCACATGGATGCGGATGCGGCGGCTGTGGCAAGCAGCGCCAGCGCTAGTAATCAGCGCTGCATGTGGGATCAATGGACGCACACTCCGACACAAACATGTGGTCGAAATATGTTAATTCTACGTTAATTATAAATTGATTTCTGCCTGAGCGCACATCCAGGACATGCCACAGAGAGTAGGGGGGAGGGCAGTAACTTATCAGGCTACAATTTCAGCTAGAAGAAGCAGCAGTTCCACTCCCCCTTCCCCTCCAACTCCTGCTCCCCTTCCCCTATCAATTAGCAGCCAATTCAATTCGATCGAATTTACGATTGGCCATTAACCATTTAAGTGGGCCGCAGGGCCAACGATTACGTGACGCCCGACGCGACTCGCCTCGCCTCGTCTCGTTGCAATGCCCCAAAGACAACACTCCACGCTAGCAAGTTTTTGTTTATTTATGTTTGCGTTTTGTGGCCAGGCAAAGGTTGCACGCCCCCATCGAGCGAGCGGGGGCAACTCTGTGCACGCGGCGCCCATAAAGTGTTCCCATCGTCGCATGTCAAAGTTCCGATAGTTCTGCTTCACACTCAGCGAGTGTGTGTGTCCAAAAATATCCATGTTTTTCTAGGCATCGGTTTTTATTATTGTTTTCCCATCTTATTTATTATCAACCTTTGGGTAGCTCCACTGTTTGGCATAATTTAACACGTCCAACGATTTGTACGCGTTGACATTCCACACATCTTGTTTATCTGCAGTGAAATTAATTTCCATTTCACTTTTGAAAAGTCTTTTGCTCTCAGTTGCAGGCGAAAGTAACTCAGTCCATGTAGAACTATAAAGAAACTGTGATATTTAGAGCGATTTAATAACAATTACTCGTTTCTGCATATTCATAAACTAGTTGGCTTTTAAACAGCTTTATAATTGGCTCTAATTATGCATAAGCGAATGAATTATTAAAAGCATGTTAATTATACAACTTTTTGTTTATTTACTGTTAAATACTTGTTTATAATCATGTTGTTCTCACTTCACAATTAAATGATAAAGTTGATTTTTTATTTGATTTACGCTTTGAGTATTGCTTGTTTGCAGCGTACTAGTTTGCAGAAAATCAATCGATAACTAGCAAATCAAAAAATTTGAATTTTAATGCGATAACTAGTACATTTAAATTACTACATTGTGAATGCGCTACTAAGTCACAGTTTAGGACACTCGCTGAACTAGTTCACAAGTAGATGAGCCGATCAAAAGCGGCTTGCGCAATAACAACATTGGGGAAGCTCAGCTCATTAACACACAATGCGACAATAAACATCGATGTACATCACTGAGAGCTGATTCACCTCAACCAACAGCAGCAGCAGCAGCTCCTCTCATCGGAACGGAACAAGGAAGTGCCGCCAAAAACGGAACCATCTGTCGCTGAGCAGACTCAAAGTGACAAGCAGCGCAAAAAACAAGTGAAAGAAAGAGGCAAAAAAACAAAGGAAAACAGAAGAAAACGAATTTAAACAGTGGACAGCGAAGTTATTAAAAAGCGATAAACCCAGAGCAAACGCATTGGCGAATTGTTGAACGCCTTGGCGACAGGGGCGGCCCAGTTAGTCCAGCGAGCGTCGCGCGCCGCACCGAATTATGGAATTCTTATGCTAAAATAATGTGAGCACGGCCGGGGAACGGCGGCCGCAACAGACGATCGAGAACGCGAACGTACGATCGATCGATCGTACAGTAATAAATTTGTTGTTGAGTCCCAGACCACTGGGCTAACCCCCGAGCCAAGCTGGAGACCCGGTTGGCAGCCGGCCTGGCCGGGGCAGCAAAAAGACGCGATGTAAATACGCACACGGGAGCATGTCGCGCGTTTGTCCGTTTCTTTAATTCATGAGGCAGAGGAGCGAGCAGCCGGACTGGCTACCTCTCGACTCTGGACTGGCCAACTGTTTGGGCCAACTGCGCGATAAGTCATGAAAGTCAATAATATGTTACGCGCCTCTCTAAACGTATTGTATAATAGCCATAACAATAAGAGCGTCGCCCCAGCTCCTCAGCTCAGCTCAGGAAGTGCCTGCTCCCGGTTTCAGTGTATTTCTCTGTGTGTGTGTGTGTGTGAGTCAATGGCATCCAATGCAGTAGCAGAACCAGCTTCGCATACGATCTTCGTCTCCTACTCCTACCAACACACTCCCTCACAGACGGCAGCGCAGTCACAGTCACGGTCACAAATTTGTGTCTTATTTATGAGTCGCGCTATCTGAGATTTGTTTTTCATTAATTATGCATCTTCTTTGCTTTCGGTTCTCTCTCTCACTCTATCTCTCTTTCTTTCAGGCTGCTTCTGCTGCGATGATAAATAGCCCGAGATTAATAAGGCGCCTGGCTAAATGGCGTGGAAAACATGGAACATGTGAAATAAACGATTATTAAATTTGTTTCTTGATGCCTATCTGCCATCGTCGGGGCCCAAAGCTCATGTATGCTCAATCCAAATGGCATCATTAGGTGGCCCTTTGCATAAATTAAGAAAGAATCGGGGAAAGAGAGAAGAAACATCGGCTCAATCGACCTTTGATTATGTTATGTAATATATTGATATTTATCGCGGCAGCGACAACTGAGAGAAAGGATGCATGAAGCACGATATAAATTATGGGAACCCACAGTTTTTGTTTTGATCTGCAAAGATTTGGTTCTGCCTCCCCCTTCATAAATAACAAGACGTTCACATTGATTGTATTCAAATTGTTTTTATTATTTTAGTTTTTTTGTTTTTTAGCTGCGCTTCAAGTCGCATCTTCAATTTGTATAACCTAATTTGTGATTGAATTCAGAATCGAAGTTATTAAACAAAATAAATTCTAGCTTTTCGAATTTATGTCCAAGTCGTTAACTATACAAGAAATGTTGATTATTATCTTTAGTTTGTTTCATTATTATTATTATAATTATTATTATTTTATTATTATCGCCGTGTAGTAAATTGTTACCAAAAACTCTAACGCAGATTATTATATAATATAATATATTGTATGTGTATATATATAGATTTGTATGTATATATAGATTTAGATTTATATGTATTTTTGTATATATATATATATTTTATTTATATATGTACGCGTGTGTATGTATGTGTATATTTAGTATTATCTGTAGGCGTGTCTAACTGCTGCTGATATGGGATGCTAAACTTATGGGGCGGGGGGTAGATAGAATACAAAAATTACACAGTTACAATTACAATTTAAATACGCGAATTGTTTACAGTGTACGTGTAAAAGTTAAACGTAAACGTAGCTAATTTAAACCTCACAGACTCGTCTTTTAATTACAAACAAATTTTCGCATTATTGAAATCGTCACAAAGGCGGCGTAGTCCCAAAAAGAATACTATCTCGTTTTTTGATATTCCATTTGGTTTTTTATATCCTTGCCTTGGCTATACAACATCAACGAAAATTTTCCCAATCTGTGGGAGCGTATTCCTCTAGAACCAGTACAGATCCTTTGACGATTCCTGCACCTGTGCTTCCAGACCTGAGAGTAAACAAAAAACAAAAAACAAAACCCGACATTTTATTAAAGCTCAAAAGTGCTGAATCAGCGCGTTGCCATGACAATGGCACACAAAATGTACAACGAGTACAAGTGGACATGGGGACAAGGGTACAATGGGTACAACTGTCCTGTTCGCACATGTCCTTTCAGTGCGCTTTGGAGTACACACCTGCCATTGTCGGGTAGCTCGAGTAGGCCGCCGCACTCTCCAGAGCGTGTGCCGTCTGCTGGTCGTGGTGGAGTCTGCAGGGAGAGAGAGGTTAGTTGAGTTTCCTTATATTGCATAATATTTATAACTATGACTGCTTTTTAGTCGATTTGCTAAGCAACAAATCAGCTACGTTTCATCTCGTGCGTATGCGTAATATGATATGATATGTCTGTAAGCAGTCTCAAGTTCTAGAACTATAGGGTTGTTACTTTCCACATTTTCATGAGTTTAAGTAAGCTTGCATAATTGAAATTTATTTTTTTTTTATGTTGTATTTATTCGTTTATCCAGACTGTCTATACGCATAACTTGCTTATAAATCATACGATTTTGCTTCTGTATATCATTTTCTTTCGGGTTTTTCCACTAGTATAATTCTGCATTTTATTTCTATTGATTTTACAACTTTCAATTTTTTTAACTTTTTCCATGCTTACCCCTTGTACAAATTTGAACTCATTTTTAACCTATAATTTGACTTTTAACTAACTTTCTTATTGATTATCCGATTTTGCTGGGACATATATTGTTTCTTATAGCTTTACCTCTAGTTCAATTCTGCATTTCAATTTTATTGATTTTAGAAATTTATTTTTTTGTCAAAATATCAAATTTTTTTTTTTTTAATTTTTTGTTTCAAATTTTGCCTTAAATCAATCAAGGAGATAAGATTTGGCATATAAAAAAACGCTTTTGGAAGTGTTTGCGACTCAAAATGTCGAAGATAACGCAAGTTTGGTTAAAAAAGACTAGAAAAAAGTGAAGATATTTTAGAATCTTTAATTATAACTATATTTTAGCTACTTCGAACTTATTTTAATTTAATATAACTCTTCTTCTCTGTACCCTAGTACTTTCCATACTTCTCCAACTCTTTGCCTTTACTATCCTAAGGTATTTGCCTACTATTAAGACTATTCCCAGATATCTCGGGTTATATCTTGTGCATACCTTGAACCGTGGCTGTACTGCTGGGGCAGTCGCAGCAGGCTACCGTATTGGGCCATGTTGTGGTGGTAGGCGTGCGCGTGGGCCGCATGCGCATGGGCCGCGTGCGCGTAGGAACCATAGTGCGCGGCTGCTGCGTGCGGCACCCAAGGATCGGCAGCGTAGCCGGTGTCCGTCGCGGTGCCGTACAAGTCGCTAACCTGCAGAGGAGAGAAAGAGGAAGATCGTACAGTGAGATTGTCAGTCGATTGTGAATTACAACTTATTTAGACGGTCGTTGCCTCGTTGAACCTCGAACCTGCAACCGAATCGGGTAACCGAGGATTACCCGACTCTGGTTCTCGGGCTCCTCGACTCGTAATTGCAGCACGTATTGCACTTAATCGTTTTCCCCCCCTCACTCACCTGTGGATGTGTGGGGGCGGGTATGGGATGCACGTAATTGCTGTTCCAGAACGATGGTGGGAAATTGCGGCTCGACATGGGGCTGCTACTGTCTGCAAGTAGAACAAAGCGAGAAAGAAAGGCGATGAATATGGTATAGAAAGGAATAAATAGTAAGTTAAGAAATGCAGATATGCTTAAGTGGGCTTAGATATAAGGTAGGGCGCTATAGAGAGGATCATTGTGGGGAATTGTGTAGATGAATTTCAAATAAAGTGAGATTTATGAAAAGAAAGTTATACTACAGAGTAGATAAGTAAAAACTTTTATATATATTGGCTTATCTGTTATTTTATGCGTAACTTAAATACGTAAAGAGATAAAAAAGAGTAAAATAAGAGATTATTTTTTAAGCCGTTTATCATTACACTGCCTTATAAATTTGAGCAACTTTTGCATTCTATATTTAGTTAAATAGAACTACTTTAATCTGCTCAAATTTCAGCAAGATCGGCACACTATATAACAGTTAAACTCAGAGAAATCCCACTCCTCCCTCTTTATTCTTATTTCCCTTCAACAGCTTCGCCTTTTTGGAGCTCATTAGCATAGCCATTGCTGGCCATGGGCCTATGCATTCCTCACTCTGCAGTTCATAATTTCTTTGCCCCAAGTGGCTTATCCCAAGCACCAGCAACAATGGCAACTTGCAACATGCAACTTGCAACTGGTTGCAGGCAACTGGCAATTTCAATTGCAATTCAAGTGCATAATGATTAACTGAGCTGCGCATCTGCTGCACGTAGCACGTTGCACGTTGCACGGAGCGCGTCGCTTGTCGTCGGCGCCACGGCTTGTTGCAAATAACTGAGCGGAATGTTTGTTGTCGTCTCCGATGTTGCTGCCGCTTGTTGCGTGTTCAGGATCATCACTTGTATTAAATGGCTGTAAATCTACGCGTTTATGAAATCGCAGAGGCGAACACGAAGACATCTCCATTATGTGGCAGCCACAAGAGGCAACTGAGGCGAGTGTAATGGAGCTGGAATTGTTGCCGAAAATAGCAACAACTTTTGGTTGGCTCACTGCCTGGCTGGCGTCTGTGGCATGCCACATGTGCCGCCGCTGCTGCTGCAAGGACTGCTGCCTCTGCTGCTGCAAGTTGGGGACGGCGGCGACATAGGCGCATTTGCGTTGACAACATTCCAAACTCAATTCGAGAGAAAAATATACAACAACTGCCACGCTGCGGCAATAGAGCGAGTAGGGAGAGGGAGGGGGGTAGGGGAAGGGGGAGACCTGCGCAGCTGCAGCTTTTGAGGATATGTTGCAAGTCGCGACCGGGCCGGCACGTTGCGAGTTGTGCCTTGAATGCTGATGACGATGATGACGCGTTGCGACTTTGGCTGCCGCGTGCCTCATTCAGCCAGTGCAGGAGAGGGAGGCAGGAGAGGGGAGGGCTGAGGCAGGGAGGGAGTCGCACTTGAAGTAGGCAAAAAGTCGTCAGTTTCAGCGTCGTCGTCGTCATCGTCGCCGTCGGCGTTGGCGTCATTCACTGCTGCGGCCAACTGACGAACAGGAATTCCCATTAATGTGCAGGCGAGTGGAGGCAAAAGATTTGGCGACTTCGCAGCAGGAGCACCCTCTCATGCTGTCTCCCAGTCTGCCTACGGGCTACGCTGCTCATGCTGCCTCTGCTCATCTATTTAGTTATACTCCCTTGCGCATCCTCTTCCATTCCGTGCCTGAACTCATCCTATTCCTCGCTATCTCTGACTTCTCTCCCTACTCCTTCTCCCGCTCCTGCTGCTAGTCCTACTCCTACTCCTCCTCTCCCCTACTCCTGCCCTACGCTACTCACTTTCCTTTGGCCTCTGCCGCTTTTCACTTTCCTTGCGCCTTGTGCTACCTGTGCCTGCCGCTTACCCATGCCTGTGCCCTTTCACCTTTCACCTTTCACCTGATGCGGCCTAATGAAGTTGCCTGCCTGCCAATGCCGCGATAAGCCTCACCCGATAAGGGCCACACAGGATCTGCCCGCGCCTCACGTGGAAATCGATCGGATCGGACAACAACGACGACGACGACGACGGCGACGACGGCGGGTGCCAAAGAATTTTAAATCGCATTCTTGCGGGGCATCTAATTAAACAGCCTGCGTTTTCGAAGTCGAATTCGAACTCGAGCGAAGGACGACGCGACAACGACGCGTCGATGTATTTTAAGAGGCGCAGCCAGCGAACTGAAAGTGCAAGCGTGCCGCACGAGTGTGTGTGTGTGTGTGTGTGTTTTCTCTCTCTCTCTCACTCTATCGCACTCGAGTGAGCAGTTAATTGAAATGCATTTTAAAACCGTAATGAGGAATCTATGCGGCATTCGGCATTGGCACCGCCAGACGAACCGCACGGCAGCAGCAGCAACAACAACAACAACAGCAGCAGCATCGACCACATCGCATTCCGGCGACATTTTATAGCACATTCCAACTAGATATATACACAGAGAGAGAGAGAGCGAGAGATACGTACTATATAGAGAAGAAGAGAAAAATCTATATAAATGCTGCATAGTTTTTAAAG
This sequence comes from Zaprionus tsacasi, assembly GCA_018904105.1. NCBI lineage: Eukaryota > Metazoa > Arthropoda > Insecta > Diptera > Drosophilidae > Zaprionus > Zaprionus tsacasi. The sequence continues at coordinate 10,866,409 of JAEIFR010000295.1, forward strand.
TTGTGTGTGTGTGTGTGTGTGCAAACCACTCAAATAGACAAATGGCCAAAATGAACTTTAAATACCATTAAGCAGCGTCGCAACAACAACAACAATAACAACGTGTTGTTTTTATTGTTTTTTCTCAGCGTTTTTTTTTCAGTTATGCGAATTGCGCAAGTTTCACAGTTTTGCTTAGTGGGTGTGTGCGTGTGTGTGAGTGTGCATGTGTGGTTTTGTTGCGGCTTAACAGCAACAACAACAACAACAGCAGCAGCAACAGCTGCGACTTCAAATTAGCGCAAAAGTTTTCGGTTCACCTCGTGCGATTATCACAATCGATTAAAGCGCACGTGATGCGATATCGATAGTCAAGGGATGAGCTAGCTCATGCGTGGAGCTAGTGAACTTTAAGCTGAGTGAAGTGAGCAAAAACAATTTATTGTTTTTGGGTGAGCAAAAACAATTTATTGTTTTTGGGTGAGCTGCAGAATTGAACTATTTAAGCGTTATTTAGCAATGGATGAATTAAATATATGCAGAATACTTTCTATACTCTTTCTAATCCATACAACGCAGCATTAAAGTTGTTATTCAAGGAAAATCAATTGCTGTGCTGCTAATAGCAACTTTAAGTCTTCCACACTCTTGTTTATTTGCAGCTTGTTTTCCATTTGATTTAAATTTTATTGCTGCACAAATTTGCAATTAACGTGCGAGTCGAATCTAATTTTACCACACTGAAATGGCGCAATCAAATTGGGGAAACAGTCAAAGTCGAATTTACTCCCCCAACTGGTAAACACACCTGTACACACACACATACATAGAGATAACGAGGAAGAGAGAGATAGAGAGAGGGAGACACCCCCGTGTTTGCTGGCCACAGAAAAGTCAATAAAAGGCGGCAGCGTCTGCGATTGCGATTGCGATTAGTGGTAAAAACGGAATAGACCGCAAAATGCTTCAGTCTCGCGCTGATTGGCCAATTTTGTGGGTAAAAGCAAGACACGTAGCACGCATTAAGAAAGAGACGGGAAGAGAAAGAGAGAGCTGCTTAGCATGCAAATGTGTGCAGGCAGCGATAATTGATTGATTCAGCAGTAAAAACTAAACGAAAAACTGGACTTATTTGGGGAACTAACAAGCCAGGCTCAATGAGGCTTATAAGAAATGAGAATATGATACTGATTTATCGAAAATATAGTATACTGAACCATACTGCCAAATTATACTGATAATATTAAAGTATTTATAGTAATATAATAAGATTTCACTGTTTAATCATATGTATCTTAGGAAACTAGCCTGATAAACTCGTTTATCTAACCTATTTCTTTTCTTTTTTAGGGCAATCTAAAATTGCAGCTGGATATCGATGATATCTTATGGGTAAACTCATTTCTTCGACGATGGAAACGTTTTTAAATCGTTTAAGATGGTAAATAGATCTTTATATGTATTACTAATCTAATTTCTCTTTTTTTAATTTTACAGGTTTCCCTCCTTGATCCCTAAGAACTTGATCGACAGTCTGCATCCCTATCCGCATTTGCATCTCATCCATCTTATCGCACCCCAAGAAACACGCTGCAACTTAGTACTTACTTAGCACATGTGCTACAAATACTATATCTATATATATATATATATATATATATATATGTATATACTTATATATATACATATATATATATATATATCGCTTACTTAGTACATTCTAAACAGATGCTCGCGAAAAATAAAATAAATATTGAATGCAGGCAACGAAATGAGACAAAGTCGGACAGACAAGGCAGATAAAGAGAGAGAGAGAGGGAATGGGAATGGGGCAACTGTAGGGGATGGTGCATGGTATATCGTGGATGAGGATGAGGATGAGTTGAGGGACAAGCATGAACAAACGAAACGTTTATCTTCATTAAAGGAGGTAATTAATTTTGAAATCGAAAGAACAAGCGAGTGGCAAGTGGCAACTTGATTTATTTGGTTTATTGTGCGACGCGAAGGCATTCACCGAGTGTGCGAGAGAGAGGGAGGGAGAGATAGAGAGAGAGATGGCGACGAAGATCGGTAAGAAGACTCGACGTGCAAGTACAATGCGAGTGCAGCACGAAGGGGAAGATGCCAAAAAGACAAAAAGACGCTGCGACATCGGTCCCAAATACGTATATCTTGTTTGAATATATATATGTTATATACATACATATAGCTCGATGCGATGCATAATAAGCGAGGTGCGCTCGATGTATTTGCATAAGTTGGAAGAGTTTTAAAAAATTAGCTCCGATTTAAAGGGGAATTTGAAGTTAAGTGTATGTTTTCTGGATTTCCTATTGGAATATGAAGTTATAGCTAATTTTTTTAAGTTACCTATAGGCTGAAAATGTATATATTCCTTAGCTATCTATATTTCTTAGCTTTGGCTAACTTTTATTCATTTCTTTTGGCTTATGGAACACATATCCCTTAGCTAGCTCTAATTCCTAGAGGAATATGCAATTTTTAGTAAATATATTTAATTTCTGAGGGCTATAGAGCACATAAACAACAGTTAGCTCAATTTCCTAGTGGAATATAAAGTTATAGCTAAACTCTTGAGATGCCTAGGCGCATATACCTCACCCCTCCAGCTAGCTCACCATTTTCCCTTCTCTCACTTTGATTTGCAACTGCACGCGACATTTTAATAACTTCGCTCTGATTCCCTGACTAATTATGAGAGAGGGATACAGAGAATGAGGGAGACAGGGAGCAACTATGTCAGCCAGTGGACGCCACAGTGGGAGCCGCAGCTGGAGCAGACGCGGGCAACACGCCAACTGACAGCTGGGACAAGTACATGACGTGTGCGGTTCGTTTGATCTGTCTGTGTATGTAAATTGAGGCAGTTTCTGCTGAGATGGGGGCGGAGTAATCATGCTTATGAGGATCGTGCACCTACCTTTCGTTTCCTTGTTGCTGTAGTTAAGCGCTCGGGAGAAGTGCTCATCCACCACGCTGGCCGTGTCGCCGGAGTAGTTGGTGAATACAACGCAGGTCGCCGACAGATACTGAGCGCGTCCTTGACTGCCGCCCGCACCGCCACTGCTACTGGTGTCCAGTGGCAGCTCCTTGGACATGGCGCCCGTGACGGAGCCAACGCCTGTGGAGGATGCGCCCGCTGTGACGCCGCCGTGCAGCGAATGCGGATGCGAGTGCGGATGACGCGGCGAGTCTGGGCCGGAGGAGCAGGATGATTCATTGTGATGCTGATGCTGTTGGGAGCCCACCAGGCGCGCTGTAAGGCAGAAGTCGGCTCATTAGTGAAAGTAGCAGAGAGAGAGGGAGATAGATAGATAATGGGAGAGAGAGAGAGAGCGAGAAGTGGAATTAAATATGTTATAAATTATTAAATGTTAACTCGTTGGAATGTCGTCGAACAATCTGAAAAATGTGCAAATTAATTAGCTTCCCCTCTCTTTCACTCTCTCTCTCTCTCTCTCTCTCTTTCTCTCTCGCAATCACGTTCCTCGCACATTCCGAGCGGGACGAGACAACAATCGATCTTCTCAATGCTGACAGCGGCAATGTGAACACGTATTTGTTATGATATTGGGTTTATTTGCCATAAATTAATTATAGCAAGCGTCTATATAATATGTGCAATCTATAAAGAGTTCACTATTTTCATTTAAGATAAATTGGTATTAGAAAGCATTCGATTTATGCATATTATAGCAAATATTTTATAGCAGCAGCAAATTACTTGCCATAAATCAGCTTTGATCTACCCATTTGCAAAGTATATCATTTTCGCAGTCTTTTGTATATATTATGTGCTATAAAATGATTGATTTATGTGAGGTTAAACTAAACACAAACTATAAGTTTATAGCTAGACAACTAATAAACCCAACTGATAATTAACTTGTTAAAGTTTCTACAAAAACTTGTTATAATAGGCGGGTTTAGCTACTTCTCTTTTTATATAGTATAGAGTAAAGTTGTGGAGATATTTATCTATGATATCTAATGCAATTTAGCTTTGTGGGTTAAGGTTATTCCACATAACCTTGCTGAAAATTTTGCTATTTCTCCCTGAGAAATCTGAAATCTTTGCACGAATTTTGGTTTCGAATCGGGAATTGGGCAAATTGGAACTAATATTTTATTTATTCTCTGCTATATAGCTGCTATAAATTTTTAATAAATGCTATTTTTAATTTTAAAATTCTTTAAAATCTGCCATAAAATGTTCTTTAGTTTTTTTTAATTTCTGCCTTAAAATAAGCATATGTATATCATATATATTCCTAATGCATATCGTGCTATAATTCGATATTTCTCCCTGCTTTAACTCACCTTCAGCTTCGCTGCGCGGCACGATGAGATCTTCTTCTTTGGTTTGATGCGTGCGACTGTGCAGGCCGTGTCCACTGGCATTTCCTCCCGCTCCTCCGCTCAGCACCGGACTCATGCCAAGTCCGGCACTCGCAGCTCCAGCGTTGCCGCCGCCGCCGCCTCCACTGGACAAGTTGCTGCCCAGCAATCCGCCGCCACCGCCGCCGCCGACTCCAACGCCGCCAGAGCCGCTGCCAAGGCCAACGCCCACGCCCACGCCCGGTCCCAGTTGCAGGCCCGATGAGGAGGCCTGCTGGTTGGCCACAGCAGCGACTGCAGCTGCTGCCGAATTGTGCGCAGCGGCAGCAACGGCAGCTGCAGCTGCATTGGCGCTCACCGAGGGCGGCAGAATGGGACTGCAGGGGGAGTGGGAGCTGCCGGAGGCGCTCGATGAGGCGGCCAGCTGCACGCCCGACGAGGAGTACAGATCCTGGTTGAACTAAGTGAGGAAGAAGAAGAAGCAGAGGTTTAAGCTAAGATTAGTGACACTTAGAGCAAGGTATGCGGGGAAGGGGGGAGGGGGACAAGATGAGTTATGGAGGCGTTGCTGCAAATTGAAACTGACACAATGCGAGAATTTATGCAGCCAAAGGGGCCCCCATTAAATTTACGAGCGTTCGCATATTGTCACGCAGTCAGCAGGGGGAAGGTAACAGGGGGGGAGGGAGAGGTGCACTAACTCATTCCCCCGAACGGGTTCGGGGTCACACTCGAAATGGAAGCGATAATCACGCCACAAGCTCCCAGCTTGGCGACGTGTCAAACATAATGCGGCGCTGGCAACGATTTACGATGACACCTACACCCCCTCCCCCCTCCCCGACCCATTCCCTATGCCGCTTGCACCTCGCTCTTTAATGAGCCCATTAGCGATAACCCCCAATCCGCTCGAGCGTTCGTCGCGCTACATTTGCGCGCGTTTCTAAATTTAAAGCGCCCCCGCTGCCCACGCCCCTGCCCCTGTCCAATTATGAGGCTGCCAGGGGTTAATAATGGGTTAACCAGCACGAACCATTTGAGCAGTTGCATCGACAGCACGCGTAGACTGCGCCATGATTTATGAGCAGCAGCGGGGCTAAGTATCTCATAGATACATGAGCCAGGCGAGGGGGCAGGGGGAGGGGGGAGGGGCGGCTACGACCTGCGGCTTGTTTACAAAGTCTTCATTTGTTGGCCCAAGTGGCAGCAAAAGCGCCAACTCATTGCAGCAGCCTGAGCCGGCACAGCCTGAGCCCAAAAGTATCTGTATCTGCGTATCTTTGTATCTGTATCTGTGTGCAGCTTGCGCATCTGTCAATCGTTTTAAGCACATAATCAATATGCTGCTTATCGTGCAACACGATCAGGCTGGAAGGGGAGGGGGTAGTCCAAGTGCAGTAGCGCGATGTGCGAACAATGCGCAAAAAAGATACAAAAGTATCTGCAAGTTGCAGTCGCCTCTCAGTCCGTTATTAGCTGCAGCGTTATATCGATCACACGGCATAAATCACCTGGCCCGAATCAAACGGCGACCCTTGTGCCTACCTGTGGGCTTATCTGATCCTGCCCTGCTCCCTGCTCCCTCTCTCTCTCTCTCTCTCTCTCTCTCTCTCGGCAAGAACTAATGGCGATACACACAATAAATTAAGTGCAAAAGGCAAAAGCGAAGGGCAAAGCAAAAACAAAAGTGTCGACGGAACGACAAAACTGTAGCCCCCAATCCCCGCCAGCTGCTGCTCCTTCTGCTCCTTCTGCCGGCAAATAAACCGGTCAGCGTTGCGCTCGATCCTCCTGCTGACTCAATCTGCGATTGGTGCAGGCCTATCTCCCTCTCTCTCTCTTCACGTTTATGGGCATGCAAAGGCATAGAGCAACAGTATACCAATCCCTATCCGAATCCCAATCCGAATCCGAATCGTGTCGTATCGGTTACTTACATAAAAGGCCAATTTCGATTTGGTGCCGCGGCCTTGTATAATTGGAACTTGCGACAGAAAGAATCTCTTTGTGCCGCAGCGGCAAGCCAGAGAGGAGGAGAAGGGGGAGCGGGGAGGAGGGGCAGCCGGTACCTTATTCCCGCAACTCTCGTTCTTGCGACCCTTTCGCGCATCGTGAGAACTTTTGCTTAACTTGTCACCCGAAAAAAAAGAAGAAACAGAAAATCTGGCGAAATCTTTCGATATCTGCAAAATCAATGTTAGCAAAAACTGTAAGAGGGAGAGGGACAGGGAGAGAGAGAGAGAGAGGCAAAACAAAGCGACATTTGCCGTGCGGAATTCCGTGAATCTTGAATTCAAAAACGATTTGCGTTTTGCGTGAATTCTTATGATTTGTTAGCCACATTTAATTGCGTCTCCCTTTTGGCCCTTTTTGGCCAAAACAAATTGTGCGTGTACTCTGGCCTTAATATGCATAGTCAGCTAATTAATTAAACCGTAATTAACCAACAGTCGCATTACGATAATGGGTATTTATTATACCAAGCTGAAGAGGAATCCATTTATGCAGGTTTTTCTATTTGTTAATCAAACTAAGCGTACTTTCATTTTATAGAACTAATTTCAGAACTATGCAGGTAGTTTTTCGTAGAGAAAACAGTTATTATATATAAGAATATTTGAGAAAACTTATGAAACTCTTTTAAAAACAGTTTTTTTTAAAAGTTTTTCATATTTAAGGAATGGAATAGACATTTAGAATGAAATATACCTGATATATGGTATAGAAAATCTAAAAGAATACGATATTACAGATACGCATGCTTTTTTTCGAACTCCAAGATATACTACAATCAAATTGTTATTGTAGCAAACCTATTTTTAAGCTTTTTAGCAAGTTAGATGACTATATTTCAATTTACTATATAAATAGAAGATATTTTCTTATAGGACATGTTCTTTTTAGCATTATACGACTATTTCTTGCAGTTATACAAGTTCTTATTAGTTTCTGAGTGAAATTGGAAAAGATATTATATTTTATCTGATTTTTCTCACTTTTAAGTGGAACATATATTGCATATCCCTTAATCCTTACACTATATACCCCAGTTTTACCCACAGTATGCCCAGTTTTACTTAGTTATTTTATTTAACTTACCCTCTCATATTGATAGAACGAACGACTTGGTCCTGCGCGCCCATACAGATATGGATAGTAGGCACCGTACATAACTTCTGGGCAGGACACTGCCATCGTCGCAGTTGCAGTTGTTGTTGTTGTGGCAGTTGCAGTTGCACTGATTGATGGGGCTGCTTGGCTCACACACACACACACACTAACACACACACTAACACACACACTGTTACACTCACTTTATGCAGACTAATCACAGTAATCGCACACACAGTTTTCCCTGCGTTGTGTTTAAGAGTTTTTCAGTTTTTTTCAGTTTTTTCAGTATTTTTTTCAGTTTTCCGTTTTTGGAATCGAGCACGCCGCCGCCTCCAGCTCCGATCTCGGCCTGGGCACGGCGCGAGAGCGCGCAAAAAACGTATAAAAAAAGCACAAACCGATTGCAGGTGGAGTGAGGAGAGTATGGGGGGAGTACGGAGAGTTGGAGTAATTATAAAACCGGCTCGGGCTGCAGTTGCAGTCGCTCAAGTCGCGTGAGCTTATGCGCGCGCGAGAGGGAGACAGGTAGATTGGTTGGGTTGGAGCGAGAGAGCTGCTATGGGTTGGTTGGCAATTCCAGGAATGAAAACTCCGCTCGGCTAATTATATTTACATATTGTAAAACACCATCGCGTTTGTATCGTATCGAGAGAGCTTTAATTACTTTTCGTCTTTGTTTCTAAAGTTGTTTAACGCGAACTTGTTACTGCGCCGTGTTTGCTTTTTCTTTTTATTTTTCTTTTTTTGCTTTTCTTGTTTTCCTTTACGTTTTTCGCTTTGTTATTATTGCTCCTCCATTTGCAAAACTTCTTTCTATGAATTTTCTCCTTCTTCTTCTCTCGCCCGCTCACACGGCGACTTTCTTCCCTCTCTCTCTTGCTTTATCTATCTCTATCTCTGTTTCACTCTGCGCAGGCAATTGCAATTATCATTTCCACATTGTTGACTGCTCGCTTTGCTCTTTGTTGTTGTTGTAGGTAGTTTCTATTGTTGTTGTATCTGCATCCATTGTGGGGCCACTCCCTTGTCCAAGTTTCCGTTGAAAAATCGCAATCTCTGGCAGAAAAAAAGAGAGAAGGAAAAAGAGAAAGAAAAACCCCCGTTGCGGAGCATTAAAATTGTTGCCCGTGTCAAAATTGAACTTCCCTCACATAATTAGTAAACGTAATTGCAATCTTTATAGCATATCATACCCATACCATACTCATCATCATCTATCTATCTATCCATATCACATACTCATCTAAGTTCGCAAATAATCCTTGAGCGCACAGAAATGTGACCCAGTTTCGCTATCATCAAGATTTAAAGACTTTTTTACTTCCCGCTAAACTCTTGAAATGCTCTTAAGCACACACATAACCTCACAAAATGCTTTTAAATCCCTTAGTGCTTTTATTAATGGTTTCAAGAGCCAAACTTTAAGTTATAATCGCATGTTTTGAAAGTCTTTCACTTTTTATTGCAAATTTCCTATTGGAATTAACAAATATAACAAAATGAGAGCTATATCTATAAGGCATAAGATATTTTAAACCTGCATTTAATAAGCTGTAAATACTATATGATTTTGTTAATCAGATATGTTATGGGAGTATGTACATTCTTTATCAGTATTTATGTGGAATTTACAATGCCAGAAGTTGTTTATAAAGATAAATATCTTGGCATGAGAAGCTCCCGTCGGCAAGTTTCATGTCGAACTTTCTATACAACATACTATGCATAACTGAGAACTAACGTAGTGGAACTCATTTAATAACTATCATATTTTGGTATTACCTTTCTTGAAGTCTTTTCGCTAATATATATTTGGTTTGTTTAGCTAAAAAAAAGCTAAATTTAGAGTTAAATTAATGCTTAAGTCAAATTTAGCTTAAAAATCATAATATTTTGCATTTTATAGAATGTAATAAGGAATATTTTATATTTTTAATTGATTCTCTAACATTTCTTTCTATCGCCCAACCCATTCATATTATAGAATCGTATTATATAGTGCTATATCTCAATTGGCAATCCAATTATGTTTTGCTTACCATTTCATTTGATTAATTGCATAATCCAATTTTGCGCAAATGTTTTTTTCTGTTCAGCTTGAAATAATCAGCCAAGATTTCTATTTATTATTTTTGAGTATATAGATGTTGATTAAGTGGGGAGGGGTGAGGGGGCTGAGAGCACTTGTGGTTCGATGTGATTCACTTGGGACAACTGACGTTTTGATGCCGTCGTTAAAACATGCGAGACGATTTCGCGTTTTGTTTGCAGTTAATTTAAATAGTAATTAAAATTTATAAGCGCCGGAATTTTCACGTGAATTTTTAAAATTTTAACACCGCTTTTATGGCTGCAGGGGAGTGGGCTGGGGGATTATAACAAAAGGAAAAGAGAGCGAGAGTGATAGTATAGTCCCGCAGCGAGATCCGTAAACATTTGCTCGCGCACTCAATGAAAATATTTTCGCTAAATCCACAAATGCCAAATTCCATAAATTCCTGCGAGTTGGCAACGCGACGAAGGCGACGGCGGCGCTGGCAGCACTGGCCGCGGCGACGGTGATGACAACAACACGAAGCAGCGTAGACTGCGACGACGACGGCAACGACAACGACAACGACAACGATGAGCGATGATCTCTCACATGCACATTAGTTTGGGCAGCATCACTTATTTTCTTTAATTTATTTTTTGTTGCTTTTTTATGCAGCTGCATCGAGCATTGTATAAATCTTTTAATTACACTGCAAAATCAACTGCTGCTCTGCACTTGCTGCGATCGCTCAATTCACGATTGTAGAGGGCGCTGCTGTTACGGCTGCTGCTGTCAGGGCGAATTCGTGTGTGCGCGCGAGAGAGCGTAAGGCGTTGCGGAACCGCCGCTGCCGCTCGATTGGAAGGGAGAATATAAACTGGCTAGCTACCCGCTGCCTGCTGCTGCTACTGCTGCTAGCGGCGTGCGATGCAGTCACGACAGCAGCAGCTGCTGCGACGACAGCGCAAACAAAATGGCATTCTGTGCGCTTGCCATCTCGCTTGGTGACGCAGCACTGCGCATGAGACAGAGCGAGACAACTGGTGTGTACAGCGCGTTAGCACTCAGCGACGCCCACTTTGTGATGGTGTGCGTGCGTGAATGCGCGTGTGTGTGTGTGTGCGTGCGCGTCTTTTATGTGCAGTGCTCGTAGTTGTTGTTGTTGTTTAACTGCTGCCGTTGTTATTGTTGCCGCTGCCGCTGCTGCTGCTGCTGCCTCTGTGCGGTGTCTGGACTAACGATGCCGCGGTGTGAAAATAAAATGGAGTGCGTCTCAATTGTGTCTTGAAGTAGACAGACTCACAGCAGCAAATATTTGCTCCTGCCCCGTAAGCTTGCTTTCTCTTTCGCTCACACTCTCCTTGGGCCGCACTGTTCTACTCTGTACTGTTTCTGGCCTGCTGGCGGCACTGTTGTCTGATTTTAAAGTTCGCTCGGAGCCAGAAGAACCAACAGCAGCAGCGGCAGCAACAGCAGAAGCCACCACGCACAGTTGCCGTGCAACACGTACACGCACACAGATTGAAAGGAATTCGCCATCGTCCTTTTGTCTGACCGAAAAGTATTTCCCAACTGTGTCAACAGTGTTCCAGTTGGACACAACGTGACGTATACGTTCTCGCAACCAGCGCATTGATAATAATCTGATTGGGATTGAGTTGAATTTATTGCTGCTGCTGTTGCTGCTCCTGCTGCTTCTTCCTCTTCTTCTTGGTTGTTATTGACAAGGTGCGAGCACAGTGAACACTTGTGCGATAAGTTCAATATGTCAACGATTCACTCGCTCGCACCCAGCCATCCGCCATGTTCCCTGCTTCCATCACGAGCAGCTGCCTCGTCCACACTCGCATAATGAACTCTTAATCAGAGGTCGACACTCTGACTGCGATTGGAGCGTTCGGAGCACGCACATCAATTACAGCAATTGAAGCTTAATTGTTGTTGCCACTGCTGCTGCTGCTGCTGCAGCAACTTAAAGTTAAATTTAATTTACAAAGATTCCCCCGTTGCAACTCTATCCTCAACAAAAGGCTGCAATGCATGGACAATGTCACAAAATAATTGATTCTGAAGCAAATTAAAGGAGAAAAGGATATGGCAACTTTCCTTTAAGAGAATTTATATTCAGGCCAGCCTGCCATTAGAGGGATTTTTGGAAAATAGTCTCATATTATTTATTGTTTTGAAATGCAGTACGAGTAAGAAACTTTATAGTACTCGAAGAGCTATGAGAGCAGCCCATTTCTTAAAACAGAAAAGTAGCTGATTTTGTCGGAAAAAAGCTAACATTTTAAAAACTCCCACTTTCAAGCTAGATTTGACGGGAAAAAGCAGAATGGGCAGCACTGATCCCAATTAGCAGGCTGGTAACTCTAATACGATATTGCCAGATGTATCGAATTCATAAATTGTGCTACAGAAAAATAACCAAGTTCGTATCTTACCTTTTTTCCATTATGCCTATAAAAATCATAGAAATCTACATATTTTCTTATCAATAATATAAACAACAACAACAACAACGTTTACTAAACACACTTGCAAAGATTTATTTCGTACGGCATTAAACAATTTGACCCTAAAACAGTCTTTACAGTTCTCGTTGTCAAACAACTTTGCAGTATGTAAGTCTCAAGGAAGGTTTATCAACATTGATTGGAGCTTTTGGGGGTTTTATAGGGGGTCTACTAGAATAAACATATTTGAGAGCTGGCTAAGTTTCACAGTTTGGAAAGTAAGTAAGGAAAGATTAAAAAGAATATTTGTTGCGAATTTCATTCAAGTTTTTCGTAGCTTAGTTTCCCCTTTTTAAGGTGTTAACCGCTTGGGATCACGTGGGAACATTGAAGTCTTCCTAATGTTGTCCAAGCCCAGATACAGCATGACGACACGCTCCATGCCGATGCCACCGCCAGCGTGTGGTGGACAACCGTAGCGGAAGGACTCAATGTAGGCGGCAATTTTCGATGTGTCTGCGGGAGAACGAGAAAGGATTAGTCTAAGATCCTGGGTGCAGCATTATCTCATGTCTCGACTCACCTATACCATGGTGCTTGGCACGCTCAATTAAGTACTCTGAATCGTGTATACGTTGCGCACCCGACATGATCTCTTCGCCACGCATGAACATGTCGTACGAGTTGGAATAGATGGGATTGTTCGGATCGGGCATGGTGTAGAACGGACGTATCGCCAGTGGGAACTTATCGAGTATATAGAAATCAGTATCGTATTTAGCCTTGACCAGGCGGCCCAACAACTTCTCGTTGGGCGTGGACAAATCCTCTTCGTCACCAGTCTCGATGCCAGCTTCACGCAGCATGGCCACACCCTCGGCGAACTGGAGTATCAGTGGTGGTTCCAGGAACTTGAACGGTTCCACCTTGAACTGCTGACCAACAGCCTCGATCTCGCGGCTGTAATTATCGCGCAGACCCTTGAAGATGGCCGTAAACGTGTTGCCAATTGTGTGGAGCACCTCATGGTAATGATATTTGAATGCCATCTCCAGATCGAGACCCACAAACTCGGTCAAATGCCTGTGCGTGTTGGAGTCCTCGGCACGGAACACCGCGCCCACGGTGTACACCTTGTCGAAGTCGGCGGCAATGGCCATCTGCTTGTACAGCTGAGGAGACTGCGCCAGGTAGGCAGAATCTGTGGAAAACATTGACGGATTAGTTTTTATTTTCAATTAGGAATATCTGAGGACTCACCCTTGAAGTAGCTGACGGTAAAGACATTGGCGCCACCCTCACTGGCAGCGGAGATGATCTTAGGCGTGTGAATCTCGGTGAATCCCTGATCGGTCAGAATATCACGGAACAGACGGCAAACGCCAGCCTCAAGACGAAAGATTGCCTGATTCGCTGGTGTTCTCAGATCCAAGATGCGGTTGTCCAACCTCGTGTCCTGGTTGACGCGTATATTAAGTCCCTCGGCATCATCGGCGTTCTCTGGTCTCGATGCATCCTCAATTTGCAGCGGCAGCTGTGCCTTGGCCTGCGAAATGACAAAAATCTGTTCGACACACAGCTCCAGCAGCTGCTCCGTACACGACTCAATCTTGTTGGGCACTGACACCGGTTTCGCCTGAATATCGATGATGCTCTCCTTGGGTATGCTGTGTGGATATCGGATAATTAGTATAGTTCAGTTTTCCATGCTGATTTCACTTACTTTCCGGCAAACTTAACCATTTGTTTGGAGATGATGTCGTTCACGGCGAGAATACATTGCACCGAGCTACTCTGCTGGCGCAAAATAAGGAAACACTGTTTGCCCTTGGCACGCGATGTGTGCACACGTCCACGTACCCAGACAAGACCCTTGCCCACATGCTGGTTCAGTTCCGATAGAATGACGAACTTGCGTTCGCTGCGCTTGTCCTTCGACTGAATCATCTCGGAGAGACCGTAGCGAGAGGCAGCATGATCGGCTGCATTGTCGCCGGCTGCATCTTCGGCAGCATGGGCTGCGGCATTCTCGGCTTTCTGTTCAGCTTTCTAGGGTGTGTTGGATGAGATAATGTTCGAGAAATAAGTATATTGTTCTCTCTTATCAGTTCGAGTGCTGCGCCACGTCGACACGTCTAGCCTTACCTTGGCCGCCTTGGCTTGCTTTTTGGCTCCCTTCTTTGAGACCGGCTCTTGTCCAGCGGCAGCAGCATTTGCACTGGCTATATTCTCCTTTTCTTCGACCATTTTGGAATGCAAGAAAAGGGCTGCAAGTCAGAAGATTTGTTTAATTATTCCACAAAACAAACAAGGGGCCACAAATCGAGATAAGCAACAGGCGCATTCGGCAAATCAACTATTGCGTCACGTACACACACATACACATATATATCACGGCGTAAGTTCTCTATATAAATAGCAGATTGCACTATCTGCGCTACTTTTGCATCTAAATCGCAATTGTAAGCTCAATTGCGGCTGATTTAGTAAATCGTTTCTCTCAACTCCATACAGAAATTACTCATTTCCCCCATATGGAGGGAGAGCCAAGGCCCTGCTCTTTGTGTCTACTGCGGCACTCTCACACATAACCTATACCATACGGCTTTTGTTCACAATTTGCGGCATTCGTGTATTATACTTATTGATTTTTTGCAGCACTTGCAATGCGCTTACCAATTACTCTTTAGCCTATTTTAATACACAAAACGAACAGATTACACGAGTTCTCGCAGCTATTGCAGCATGCTCGGCAGCAGTGCAGTCGGTAATATTTAGGCAATTTTTGTTGGCTATCGATACTGTGCTTGCGATGTATCGATATAAATTTCTGCTTGCTTGAATATTATCAAATTATCATGAATCTAAAACTAATAAATTATATACTAAATAATTGATTTACCAAATTTATGACAAATATGACAATATTTGAAATATTTTACAATGAATATTAATTAACATTTTTTATACTTAATTTCATATCGTATTTTTGTTTTGCCAGTAACGCGCATACTAAGCCTGATAACCAAAGACACCAAAACATCCTATCGGTATTTTATCGATGCTGACTTTCATCACTAAGTAATACAATTTTCCAGAAAGTACGCTTAGGAAGTGAGAAAACTATTATTTGTTTATATTACTCTTCTGCATATACACGGAAGGTGAGTCCTATTTGACCGCTCTCGCAATTCCGGAGAGCGTGCATGTTTAAAAATGTATGCACAGGTGTTTCCAATAGTGTTCTTCCCCAATTAATTACTTAAGTAAAACAAAGAATGAGTCACCAAATGTCGATTTCCTCGGTTGGATCCGTGAAAAATTGTTCAGCTGTTCAACAGTTTATCGTGATGAAATAAGTAAAGTGCAAGTTGTTAATTACGATAGTAGTAATTTCTTCAAGTGCGTCAAAATTAAGCATATTGCCGTACTCTAATAACAGTTAAATATTGTCATTTTGCCTGCGTGAGTGTGTGTGTTTTCGGTACATCTAAGGCTGTCTCCCACGTCATATACGCTTTTTGGTACAAACAAACCACGCAAATTCTCGACTTGAAATAACTCGACACGAGCGATTCGTTATCGTTTAATTTGCTTCGCGAGACATTCTATTTCAACGAAACGGGCTTCCAGATCTAAGTGTGCGAATTAAGACAAAGCAAAACATGATATAATCAGTCTTTATAAAATTGCCTAACTCTCTCTATCGTTTTTTGCTCTCTTTTTAGGTATAATAACAGTTTATTCTCTTAATTGGAATCTCATAGCGATAATAAAATGCATGGTGAGTATCGAAATTCTCAAACTACACTAATCTTGAGTTTTCTTGGGTCTCTAACTTTTGCAGTGAATACCCATTTAAGGGATCTATTGTAGCTAAATCTGTAGGAGCAGATTCGTTCAATTCAGTTGAGCCACAAAACAAAAGAAAACAAAAAAAAAAAAAGAACAGCAACAGCCAGAAGAATGTCGTGGCAGAGTGTCCCCCAATATCCTCAATACCAAGGTTTACTTTATTCTAAATTATAATTTCTCGGTTTCTGTTCAATCGTTTCGCTTCTGTTTCGTTTGGTAATCCGCATGTTTCTGTTTGCGTTGCCTCTGCCTGTTCCATTAGTTTTTAAGTTACGCTCGCTCTGGTAACTCATTAATACTTAGCCCCCTTAAAGGTCACACACATGGATACTATAGTAAATGTAATATAAGTTTTAGTTATACATATAAAAAAAAAAAACAGTTGGTATGCTGAATCATCAATTTTCTTTGGTTTGACAGCACTTATTCGCTTTTCATTAAAAAATTAACTCACTGTACATACATATGTTATATGAGAAACTCTTATCACAAAGCCTTATAGCAAATTATTTTTAATAATTAATTCGAGGAATGAATTTCAGCTTGATTAACTTCTATATATGAATCATTTTGACATGCAGAAATCTAATTCATAAAGAGTAAGCTTTGCTGGCCCTACCAATGTTTATTTTTTTATTCAGTGATTCAGCGCAAAATATTGTGTGGGTTTTCACACATTCACAAATTCCTTATAAAGAGTACTACACATGTTTTTGTTAGGTACATTTTATTAAACAAACTGTTGATAATGAGAATATATAAATACATACATACAAAAATAAATGTATTTATTAAGTATATCATATAAACATTAATATTATAGAGTTCATAACTGTTCTTGGATGTTTTACATTTAATATAATACAAATTTTAATAATGATATTGCATTAACACGTATTGTTTAGACTGTTTCTCTAGATCAAATGAGTTTTAGCTTATTATTTAATACTGAGTTGTATACAGGACTTTTGATTGAAATATCATTTACGTAGGTTTCTTTAGTAATCTCTAGACTTTCCTTCGAAACTTGACCTTCCTTAAAACTGATTTAGTAAACCCATTTATTCTATGGTCTTGGAATGCATGAGAAATCCCATTGGATGCGTTTGTTTTAACTTAATTTGTTTACCGCAGATCCCAATCAGCAGTACAATTATGGAGGCGGCTATCCGCCTCAGGGTGGTTACCCGCCACAGGGTGGCTATGGCGGTGGCTATCCGCAAGGACCACCACAAGGTGGTTACCCACCGTACGGCCAAGGCGGCGGTCAGCCATACCCACAAGGACCCTATGGACAGGATCCCTATGGGCAGGGTCAGCCTCCCGGCGGCTATGCTCCCCAACCAGGATTCATTCAACCACCTCCCTCTGCTGGCTATGGTGCCTACGATGATGCCGAGGGTCAACCCAAGAACTTCTCATTTGACGACCAGAGCGTCCGTCGGGGTTTCATACGCAAGGTCTACCTCATTTTAATGGTAAGCGGGAGTAACTGATATCTGTGTCGACTACATCTAAATCTCTTCTCTGGCTATTGTAGGGTCAACTTTTGGTCACCTTTGGAGCTGTTGCCTTGTTTGTCTACCATCCGGGAACAAGAAAATTTGCTGACTCTAATAGATGGCTCATATGGGTCGCATTGGGGGTATTGATTGTGACAATGTTGTGCATGGCCTGTTGTGAAGGTGTGCGTCGTACGTTCCCGACTAACTTCATCTTCCTGGGAATATTCACAGTGGCTCAATCGTTCCTTCTGGGTGTAACCGCAACAAGATATGCTTCAACAGAGGTAAGTTTCATCGTTTTAATGCGACTTACGAATTTCTTAACTCTATTCTGTTCTGTTTATTTTGCAGGTTCTCATGGCTGTGGGTATTACGGCAGCTGTTTGTCTCGCTCTGACGATCTTCGCCTTGCAGACCAAGGTTGATTTCACCATGATGGGTGGCATTTTGCTGGCTTGCCTTGTTGTCTTTATGATATTCGGAATTGTTGCCATGTTCTTCCATGGAAAAACCATAACGCTGGTCTATGCCTCGATCGGCGCTCTGTTGTTCTCCGTGTACCTTATATATGACACTCAGATGATGATGGGCGGCGAGCATAAGTACTCGATCAGCCCCGAGGAGTATATTTTTGCTGCTCTGAATCTCTACTTGGATATTATCAACATTTTCATGTACATTCTAACCATAATCGGAGCATCGCGGGACTAGGACCAAGCCTAAAACTAATCTAACATTATTTCGAAAATCTTACGACTCTATCCCGGGATTAGCTTATTAACATGAAACGGCTGCAAAGAGTTATAATCTCATTTACTTGTGGAAATTAAAGCGAATGTGCTGAATAGCAGCGTACTATATATTTATAATGTCGATATTTTGTATTGTATTTCGGTTGCTATAACATTTATCTGTTACTTTTGTCTGTCTTGCGCGTTGAGTTGCCAATTTCCTTAAAAAAATAAATATATAACCTATCGATAAAGTATTAATCATAAGATGAAATAGAAATACATGCGGAATTTATTTTGTTGTTATGTTGTTAATACAATGTTATACTATAATGTATGTACTTCAAAATTGTTCATAAGACTTTGCATACCTGATACAAAATGACGATCCAAACCAAATAATACCGTATACAAACAAGCAATAAATAAAGAAAAACATTCACTTAAACACACACACTCACATAACTCTATAGTTATACATATATATTATATACTCATAGTATACAAATACTACTTGCAGCTGTTAACCACATACGTAAAGTTCAATTTATTGAAAGATTATATAGAGCAGACAGGAGGGAGAATATGCCTCTCTTAACGTATATTCTAAACTGTGCAACGACACACTGTGGTAAAGTCAACAATAAAGCAAATATATTTATTAAATTAAATCATCTGAATGTATCACTGCTTTTACTATAAATACAGACAAAGGGTCACTTTCTTATCGTGCTGAAAATGCGGTATCGAAACTAGGACCTCGCCTGGTACGATGTTATATTAAAGTAAGGATACATACTTCACATACCTGATGCATACACGAAATATATGAAGAAATATTTACCTATACACCCACTCATTATTACTTCAAGCAGTTGCTAACCACATATATGTATATATATAACAAACTGTACAAAGACACATTGTGGTAAAGTCCACAATAATGCAAATCTATTTATTAAATCAAATCGGCCATATGTATCACTAGTGGCTTACTCAAGACTGAGACCGAGACTGAGCTGGGCGTCTCTATGCGCATCCATTGTGCCTGCCAACTTGTGGGTCTTCTCGCCTCGCGTCTTGGGGCAACTGTCGACGAGACCGACAGTCTACAGTCTGCTGCCAACGTTGGATAAGTCAACTTCGCTTCGACACCATAACTTACTATAAATACAGATATCTGTGTGTACAAACATATGTACTATACATACTATACTATTTATATGTATGTTGGTAGTGAGGTGACTTTCTTATCGTGTGATAAGTACGGGACTAAGAAATATTTTAAAACTTGCAGGTAACCGTGCCGGCAAACACTTTTCGGAGAATCGACTCGAACAGTTTAATTCAGAAGCTTCTGGCAGTGCGTGTGATTTAAAGCGTGTAGCGACTCCATTCAACAATAGAACCTCGACTGGACTCGACTCGATTTGAAGGGCCGTAAAATGTATCATTACCAACAGGGTAAGTAGCAAAATGGTGTGAAAAAAGCTAGAACGATAAGATAAATCGCACATTAGCCAGGTGTTATATATTTTACTATACGTTATATGTACGTGGATCGACGGTCTGTCGTTCACTTTCATCAAACTCGGCTCATAAATTCCAGACAGCTCAAATCTTGTCATCACATTAATTACAGTATATGCCACAAAAGGAATACCCCATTGTCGTTTCGCATTAGTAATCTGAGCGTGTTGTAAGCAATTTTAGACTCGTATCTTATATCTTATCTATACTTAAAATATATCTTTAGTATTTATATCAGAGTAGATATATTTTTGTAGACATGTTTTTATAGCAATCTAGTTTCTTAACTTAGAGAGAGTGCAAGATTTTTTAAGAAATATAAATTATCTCATTTAATTTTTTGTTATTTTTTTTGTTCTTTAATATATCAGCTTAATTTGAAGTTAGAGAATGCAAGCTAAATATTACAGATTTCAGAAACCGGAATCTTTCTGGAAACTGAGTTGTTCTTCTCGAGTTTTCACTGTATTTATTGGACTAAACTTTCGCTTATCGAATGCATCTTCTGATAAGACAAGAAGTAAAGCATGTGTGATTCAGAGTGCGCAGTTTACATAATGCTGTATACCGATCAATCGTTCTATATATTTCATATATATGTATGTATATACATATATAGGTCTATAGCCGAACACAGGTGTGTGCGCTTTGCTGTGCCCTCCCAGTGACGCTTTATAGCGTTTGCGTTGAGTATCAATTCGTGTTACTCCTCGACGTGTCCCCCCATACCTCACCCCGCCCCACTGGCGGTACTCGTTATCGCCAGCGACAACAATTGCGATAGCGTTGGGCTAATCTGCAGCTATCTGGCATATGGCCAAGAGCTGCAAGAGCAACTGGCGACAGTCATCCCGAGCAAAGGCGAAAGAGTAGTCGGAATAGAATAAAGAAAAAGCATAGGAGAAATAGTTGCTGAAAAAGTAGACGAAGAAGAAGAAGCAGCGGAGCAACATGAGCAATACACATTTTCAATACGGTTAGACAGGGGCTACCAAACCCAAAAGCATTATATATAGTACATATCTATATATGTAGTATATACCAGAGACCTTCATGCGGTGTTTCACCATTTTGTGTTCTCACAGTGATTTGTTGTGGTCTTGAGCCCAAAGATCTTAATCCTTCAACCTCTTTCTTCTGCGCAGGCGACAACACGGGCGTCTACCCGGATGCGGAGGCCGACAAAAGTTTCTCCTTCGATGATCAGAGCATACGCAAGGCATTCATACGCAAGGTCTATATGATATTGATGGTGAGTTACCCCTCTACAGTTGGTGATCTAATCCCGACCTAACTGACTCTTGTTCCTCCTCCTGTCGCAGGTGCAACTGCTGATCACCTTTGGTTTTGTTTGCGTCTTCACCTTTTCGAAAGCCACACAGGAATGGTGTAATAACAATCCATGGCTCCTCTGGATTGCACTGGTAAGTGACAATCCTCAAGTGATACTCTTCCGGTATAATATATATATTCCTCTTCTGTTGCAGGTTGTGCTCATCGTGACCATGATCTCCATGGCATGTTGTGAGGGCGTACGCCGCAAGACGCCAATGAATTTCATCTTTCTGTTCCTCTTCACACTGGCCGAATCCTTCTTGCTGGGCATGATCGCCGGCCAGTACCAGGCCAATGAGGTGATCATGGCTGTGGGCATCACAGCGGCGGTTTGTCTCGGCCTGACGCTGTTCGCTCTGCAGACCAAATGGGACTTCACCATGTGCGGAGGCGTGTTGGTTGTCTGCCTGGTGGTGTTCATCATCTTTGGCATCATTGCCATCTTCATTCCTGGCCAGATTCTGGCCATCACCTATGCCTCACTGGGCGTCCTGCTCTTCTCGGTGTATCTGGTCTACGATACGCAGCTGATGCTGGGCGGCAACCACAAGTATGCCATCAGTCCCGAGGAGTATATCTTTGCTGCACTCAATCTCTATTTGGATATCGTTAACATCTTCATGTACATCCTGAGCATCATTGGTCTGGCGCGCAGTTAGACGCAGTTACGCTGCTCTTCCCCCTTCCCCACTTCGTTGTAATACATTTGTTCATCTAGAAATATATTTATTATTATATAATCCAACGATATTGTCTGTGGGAATCTGTATTCCAAGAAACCTACCGTGCGATCTGCCGATCTGCAATCTGTGCCCAGCTCTGGCTACCTCGTCGCGATCTCTATGAGTGCAGCTGCTGCTTCTGCTGTGGCGACCCTGCTCCACGCAGCGGTGTCCAATTAAACACACACGCGAAAGGCCTCTAATGTAATTATGTCCAATTGAGATTGGGCTGCGTCGCGTGGAGCAGGCCCTGCAGGTGGCGGGTGGCAGGTGGGTGCAGGCAGCTGCCGTGGGTTGGAAGTGCGCCGGAAGACCGCGCGCGAGATCAGTTGTGTGCGCGCACTTGATTCGCTTGCGGGCTGTGTGGATCATGGATTTCGATGAGCTGCTCAAGGAGGTTGGCGCCTTTGGTCTTTACCAGAAGATCATCATCTGCTCGGTGCTGCTGCCCGCTGCGCTGCCCTGTGCCTTTCACGCCTACAGGTGGGTCATACTACAGGCAGGTGGTGGCATCTGCTTCTACTAACCATTGCAATCCCAGTCAGTTGTTCATTGCAGCCACACCGCAGCATTGGTGCCGCATACCCGAACTGGAACCCTGGACACAGGATTATCTGCAGCTCGTCAAGAATCTGAGTATACCGCGCAATGAGCTGGGCGAGCATGCTGAGTGCAGCATGTTTCTGCGGAACTACAGCGAACTGGTGTGTGTGTGTGTGTGTTGGAAATATGGCATTATCATCCTCGATAAAGAGTCATACTAATATATAGTATATATCACTTAAATCGTGAATCATAGAGACTTCAAATAGGCGAATTATCGGGGTGAATAACACAACTCTCTCATTCAGAGCTTATCGGGTATAGCCAAAGTTTTGCATTTACTATATAGTATACACAGTATTATGAATCCCGGGGAGCTCCATTTTGTTATTTATTTACAAATATTTAATCTGTTTTAAAGTGATAATAAAGTGACGCGTCTTATAGTTGACTTGCGATCTTGATATCCATAGAAATTTGCCCCACTTACCTAGTTAAGAGTTTTCTTTTTTATGGTTTCTATTTTTACGAAAAAACAAAAATAGAGGTTACGCTTTTGCAGGTTAGGTTTTTCCCGTTATAAATAAGCTTAGCAACAATTCTACATAATTACATTATAGTAATTTCATTGTATTTTTCCCACTTTTATTGCACATCTCCTGCTTATCAAGCACGTTTAACCCTTGAAATTTATCTATCGCAATCAGTTTTAGACCTTGTTTAACAATTCTCATCGATTATAATCGATAATTATCAGTTTCTACCGCCATCATGTGATATTTTATGATTGGAAAACGCGAGAGAGAGAGATTTCTTTAAACTTTCGGTATTTCTTTATTTCCCACCTCATCTCTTCTTACTCCCAGGTGCGCTACTTGGAATACCGCACACCCTACGAGCTGCAGCGGGAGCAGGCGTCGCGGCTATTGAAATCGAATCAGGACGCGATAGTGCCCTGTCAACATGGCTGGCACTACGACAGATCCATGTATCCCAGCACAGTGGTGCAGGAGGTAAGCTACAGATCTGATCCAGAACTTTAGCATTACAATTATTCCCGTTGATCCGCAGTGGAACTTGGTCTGCGATCGCAGCTACTATGTCACACTCGCCCTGGTGCTCTTCGGCCTGGGCGGACTGATAGGAAACTATGTATTCGGCTATTTGGTGGATCTGTGGGGGCGTCGTCCCTCCTTCTATGCATACCTGCTGCTGGAGATTGTTGCCTGCGCCATGAGTGCCTTCGCCTGGAACTATTACTCCTGGTTGGGACTCCGTTTTGTTGTGGGTCTCACTGTGCCGGCCATTCTGGCCAGTCCCTATGTGCTGGCCATCGAGCTGGTCGGACCAGAGCGGCGTGTCTTCTGCACCATTGTCTCCAACATTGCCTACTCCCTGGGTCTGGTGCTGCTGGCTGTGAGCTCAGAGAGAGAGAGAGAGATCTGTCTGAGGAATCTTAATGTTATTTCCTGCTGCTTCTTTCAGGGCGTGGTCTACTTGGTGCGGGACTGGCGCTACCTTACCCTGGCTGTTTCACTGCCTCTGCTGATGCTCTTCTCGTGCTTTTTTGTGCTGCCCGAATCACCGCGTTGGCTTCTTGCGGTGGGTCAACCACAGCGTGCTGCGCGCATCCTCAAGGTGATGGCCCGTGTGAATGGCATCCATGTGAGCAGGGAGTTTGTGGAACGACTGCAGCAGCGTCTGCACAGCACGCAGCCGGCGGAGACGACACACTACGGCATCTTGGATCTGTTTCGTGGCACCAACATGCGACGCAAGACACTGATCATCACGCTCATCTGGTTCGCCAACACCAGTGTCTATGTGGGACTCAGTTACTATGCTCCGGCGCTGGGTGGCGATGAGATCTGGAACTTCTTTCTGGCCGGCGCTGTGGAGCTGCCCACCTATCTGTTACTCTGGCCAGGATTGAGTTACTTTGGACGACGTTGGATACTCTTCATATCGATGCTAGTCGGGGGCGTGGCTTGTGTGGCGACGCTGCTGTATCAGCAGCAGGCGGATGTGATGCTGCTGCTCTACTGCATCGGCAAAATGGGCATCTCGTCTGCGTTCGTAGTGCTGCCCCTGCTCGCCTCCGAGTTGTATCCGACTGTGGTGCGTGGACTCGGCATGAGTTTCAGCTCGGTGGTCGCAATGACTGGGCCAATAATAATACCCATTATTAATCACATGGTGAGTGAGGAAGCTGCTCAGCTGCACAGGCTATTCAACGAGAATTCTCTTTCATTGCAGGGCCAGCAGATGCTTGTCCTGCCGCTGATTGTGATGGGAGCGCTGCTCATTGTCGGCGGCTTTGCTAGTCTCTTTCTGCCCGAGACACGTGGCAAGAATCTGCCACAGACACTGGAGGAGGGCGAGGCGGTGCCACTCAGTTTTCTACTCTGCTGCTGCATGGACACGAAGCATCCGAAGAGTCGTCCGAATCCGAGCAGGCGACCAACGATGCCGCAGGAGGCAGCCTCAGTTTATCACAGAGTGAGCGTGGCACAGGCGCCACCAACTTGTAAAATTGTCTGCAGCATTTGTAAAAAGGAAATGAGAACGTTGTAAAGTTTTAATAATATAAATAAACTAAATATATATAATAAATAATAAATAAAGCAATAATAAAAGGCAGCACTCAAAAGTATGCAACGGAAATTGTGAATTTATTCTTCAGCCCCAAAGTATGCAATGCTTTTTGGCGCTGCACCGAGACGCAGTGTTTGAAAAGTCCGTTACGGGGATTTAAAAAAAAAGCGCGCAATTTACTAATTAGTGTTTTTCGGGCATGCCTGTGAAGGGACGAACTTGGAAATTTTACTGAGCGTGCTCGAAAGTACAATGAACAGTTTGCAAAAGATTTGAAAAACATAATGCCCACCAGTTTTTAGCGAAAATTCGGCAAACACAAAGTTCGTTTTCGCTCTCTTTGCACTTTGGGAGCATGTGCAGACCACAATTTGCAACTTTTCGGGAAACCCTCGCGCACACACGAAGCTGCAGCTTTTCTAAAACGGGGAAAACTCAAATTTTCCATTTTCACTTTACCGATTTTGAGAAAACTGGCGAAAACTTTGACCCCCTGCCAAGGTCGTCGTGCACACGCTGTGACCTTGTGCGGGTGGCTCATAAGGGACAAAGGAAAACTTAATCCGTTTCAAAAAGCCGCATTGCGCTAGCTGCGTGCGTTTTCGAAAAATTCAAAATTTAAATTTAAAAAAAAATGCCGTTACTCGAAATAAAAAACTGCTTGTTTTTTGGCAAAAATTACAAGTCGGTAATGCAGTGCGGCGCACCTGCTCCTTCTTGCACTGCTTGCTTGGTGACATACAAATTTTATTTTTTTTTAATAAAATAAAATATAATGATAATATTAAAATCTTTTATTTGTAAATAAATATATATATAAAATATATATTAGTTAATAAAAACGGTTTTTCAGATTTTCACACACGTTGTGTGTGTGTATATATATTTATTATATCTCTCGTTGCTTTTTAAAATTAACAATAAAATAAAATAAGCAGTTAAAATACAATGTAACTTGGACCGCGAAAGTTGTCCTAGTCAAGCCTACAAAACCGGGTGCGAGTCGCAGTTTAACTTGTCTTATGGCAACCCCAACTCGATTTAATTAACAACAGCTGTGCAAAGAGACTCATCTATAAATACCCTCCATAATTATATGAATTGGAAATTCTACTGATAAAATGCATTAAATAGAACTGCGACATTGATAAAAGTTTCATTTAAAAACAAAATTATGAATGAACAGCTATGCTTACTTATACTGATAAAAATAAAGTTAATAATAAAGGTATTTTATTAGGGTATACAACTAATTTAAAACGAATAGTTTTAATTTAAGCATGACGTGCATAATGTGTGTCTATCTATATGTGTATACAATGTAAGTTATGAATATAGCCAATCACATAATCAGAGTTTGTATACATATACACGTGCACATTTACATAAGACACACACACACATACATATATTACACATTACTACACGAACTATCTTTCAAACTTACAATATAAATATGTATTAAGCTCATATGCATATCTGTGTGTTTGTGTGCTGTCAGTTTCATTGTGTAAGTGTGCGTGCGTGTGTGGGTTCACTTGTCTACAGGGTACAAAGTCCAACATACACTGCGCGAGCACACTCAGCGCGCGCTCACTTCGAATAGTTGTTGTTGTTGTTGTTGTTTTTAGTGTTGTTGTTGTTGTTGTTGTTGTTAAATGCATTCACCTTATCAATGCGCGCACAGAGAACGCTCGATCACAACAGAGAGAGAGAGAGAGAGGAATAAATTTACGCACAAAGTGCGGAAGTGAGGGCGCAACACAAACAACACGATGGGGCAGGTAATGCAGCTATATCTATTATATGTAGATATAGGGGTACTTGCTGTAGGATTACATTGCTGGCAGGCGAACAAAAGAGATCGCAGGTTAATGATATGCAAGATATATGAAGAATATATATATATATATATATAGAGTAAACAAAATGGATTAACAGACAAGCTGTCTCTCTCTTCGTAAAACAAACAAAAAGTTCCGTATGCGAATTTCGAAACAAGGTTGACATTAAAATGCATATCAGATCTGAAGGTTGCGATAAGGTGGATATAAGCTAAAAATATAAACAATTAGAGAGAGAGAGAGAGATATTTAATGCATGAAATGTGTAATATATTATCAACTGCATGTAGTACTCTTCAAACTGTTGAGTTTTCTAGAAGATTTTCCATTTCAACGAGAACCTTCTGCATGCACTCCATGCAATAACAATTAATAATATTATATATGATACTCCAAAAATACCAAATCGATTAGCATAAAACACAATGGAAAGATCATCATTTTCTTGAGTTTGTTGAGTGCGATGCAAATGCGTTTTGAATGCGATTTTAAAAGTGTTTTCATTTCGTACTTTGGAACACACCTTGTAGCGTACATACATACGAGTATGTAGCATGTACATGAGCGAGAAGCAACGATCAAAACAAACAAGAAAAACTGCCTCGCGTAGATAAACAAAAAACAAAAACAACATGAGCAACGGCTGCGCCAGATGGCGACAGCGCAGCACAAGAAACCCATGTGCATTGGTAGTAGGTAACACACACACACGCACACGCACACAAAGAGAGAGCTATATACATATACTATATATATAGTATACAACATCGGCGGTACATTATATTGAATGTTGTGTTTGCGACGCCTTCGCAATTGATTAAAACTACAACGCGGCATCGGCTCGCCTCGCCTCGGCCGGCGTCGTCGTCGCCGTCGTCGTCGTCGTCGTCGTGGGACGCGCCTCGCTCTGTGCGCTCAGTGCGATCGCAGACATTGTGCAAAACGGTTCGCATAGGCTCCGCAGACCCGCAGGGAACTGGAACTGTGTCAGTCCAATTTGGAGGCAATTGCAAAGGGCGCATTAATCAGAGAGAGAGAGAGAGAGAGAGAGACTCCATCCACCTCGCCTAGAACTCTGCCAGACGACAAGTGTGCCAGTTGAGGTAGGTCGTGGTGGCCATGTTACATACACACATAAACACATACACACATACACACATACGCAGTAGTCGGTTACAGTTATCGTTAACTGTCTCAAGGCTCCACATACTATCAGACTGTCCTCGCTTTGGGACATCTCAGAGTGAGAGAGAGAGAGAGAGATCTGCCACGTCCCCGAAATTACTGGAACCGTTTTTGAAATGTGTTGGGAAACTTGAAGCTCGCTTTGATATCACACAATCGATGCGTTATCTACGCTGCGAACTGAACTGTTTTGAACTTGTTAAGAGTGTGCCCAAGAGTGTGTTAATTGATAATATGTGCCGCGCTCCCTCTATACGTATATTCGCTAATCTTCATAAATAGCCCCTGGTCGCGAGTCTACATAGTATTATAAGTCGCATTTCTCGCCTCTTCAACTCTCTAAGTGAAAAACAAATTTCGCACACTTTCGCAGGGTGTTATAAAGCTGCCATGATTTGCTGCTTTGGACAGCAAAGGTTTATAAGTCGTAAAAGTGTATGGAGTAGTTGTTTATTTCTTTAAGGAATAACCCAGCTGCATTTGGGGATTACCTCAATCAGACTTCAGCATATTCGCTATAAGACAAACAAATTTAACTCAAGTAACATAATTATATATTTCTACAAAATTTCAAAAAGATACCATCCCAAGTTCCCTTGAAACTGCCCCCCTAAATGTAAAGAGTATTCAAAAATCATTGTCTGACTGCCTATTTAAAGTCTTGTAGATAAGGCGAAATACATTAATAAATTGCACACTTATCGCAACCTTCGGGCGCGTGTTTACCTCGCACTTGGCACACAATCTATCGTATAGAAGAGTCGTAATACCACCATCAATAGATTCTGCTAATTGGAGAAACTTGCACTGTGAACAGAGAAATTAAATAAATTCGAAAAGAATCATACGACAGTATTATCACCGAAAAAAAAAACACCTAGAAACAGGCCAATAATACGATTCATAAACAGACACACACACTCCAAATTAATATATGTATAGTATATACCATATAGTATATAGGAGATTATACACACATTCGCATGTATTTTATAGCTTGACGACCCGCACGAGTCCACTAAAGTTCCCAATTCATGCAAAACAAATCATTTCTGATATATTTTTAGCATTATCAGTTCGCTCTTTATTCGGAGGCTCGACATTTCGGCTGGCCCCTCCCCTCTTCTCTATAGACAGACAAGAATCAAAACAAGACAATAACAATGGATAGCGTCAAGTCGTTTTTTGCGAACCCAAACAAAGAGGGCAATCTTGGCAATCAGCAAAATGGCGTCGCTGCGGGGCGTTGGACCGGCTGGAACAGGAGTCTGCAGGGGCACACGGATCCGGGTTCGGTTCGAAACGGAGCCATGCGCGATGCCAACTCCACAGATCCCAAGCGCAAGGATAGTGATAACTACTTCTACATAATGTGAGTAAATCAATCGTATGCCTTAATAAATATTAATATTAATATTAATATTAAAAAAAAATAAATAAAAATAAATTTTTAAAGTATTCAGAAATAGATAATAATTGATAGATTGAAGTATACGTAAAATATAATCAGATTTGCACTAAGAAAAGGAATACTATGATTATAGCATGATCCGTATGAATGATCGATAGTAAATCGAAAAAAGTAGAAAACAATTATAACAGAAATAGAAAATGGAATACAACAAAAAAATATAAAACAAATATATACAGATCTAGCTAAGATTAGATTTATTGCGGCTTTGGGATAGATGATGATGAATCTTACTATAGAGTATAGAGTATGTGACGTTCACCCTAACAATAACAAAATAAATATATAATATATGATGATGGTGAAGTGGAACTTGTCATAAAATTGACCCAAACCTGATAGCAAACAATTTGTTCATTATCTAAGCAAACTTGTTTACCCCCCCAGAGTGGTATTTCCAGAACACTCTTAGGCCTTTGTTTACCCATGTACGATAATATTAATTATATATTTTGATTTCCTTATCGCAAGAACAACTGGCTATAATAATAATTAATGATAAAGAAACAATCTCAAGCGTTACTTAACAATTCAATTGGGATGGCAATTAAGCCAAGCTCTCTTCAAACATTCTATCTATGGGTAGTTGCCTTCTAATAAAACCAGTTTTTTTTTCGCCTCTGGTCGTTGCCTTGAATAATACCAGTATTTAGTATTTTATACACGACATTTAGTATTTATGAGGCGAACTTTAAGCTCGTTTTATCGAAGCGAAAGCAAAAGCTCAGAGCGCGGCTCAGTAAGTAGCGGGAGAATCAGAGACAGAGAGGGAGATATATATATATAGAGGGAGAGAAGTAGACCGTCTTGGCCGTCATCAGTTCCAGTTCAGTTACGAATCAGCTGCCAAGAGCGTCACGCGCAGCGGTAAAGCCCCTGTATTTAGAATGCGTCGGGGCGGGTAATACCCAAAAATAAACGAGAATCGGGTGGGTCCATTACCTAAATAAGTGTATAAAGTGCGTGATTCAGCATCGCAGCTGCAACAGTTCACTTTCAGTTGGCCAACGAACGCGCTAAGGTGTAAGTGAAATGCTACTGAAATATCTTACTCGAAATAGATCATATAATATTTGAAATCGTAAAGGTTCTCTATTAATCAATGAAGTTCTGGATTTCATAAACTAGATTTCACTGGGAAATTTTCAACGTCGTATGTACAGTTGAGATACCCATGAAAAATAAACAAAATGGAGACCCTTCCTTACGACCCTCAGGTATAAATCCCTCAACTAATGTTCTTCTCTCTTTTCCTCTTTGCAGGTGGCGGGCCTAAGGATATACATAAATACACACAGCTGGCAGGAGAACTGCAAAGCCATAGCCTTAAGATATATATATATGATATACACACTCTAGTATAGAAAGTCTAAAGTGACCTGCAGCGCATTATTAGAGACATCGGAGCTGCAGCAGACGTGTTTTTTTGCCCTGTTGCACAATCTCCCGGGCCGGTGTTTAGTGATATTAGTTAAATAATTATTGATAATTGCAAAAAAAAAAAAAAAAACAATACAGTAATCGATTGCATAAGATTGCATTGAGACCTTATTGATGGACGCACTGGAAATTATTGGATTGATATACTGGCTGATCTGCATGGTGCTATTCGGACCGATGATGTTCTTCGTCAGCGTCTATCTGCCCGAAGTGCCAGTGCGCTATGTGAAGAGTCTGCGACAGCATACATAGACGTCGAATCTAACTACATCCGACTCAAGTACCCTATATAGTGCATAGATCATTCATTGAGAGCGCAGTTCGTGACGCGATTATGCTGATGATGCACTCGTACAATCGATATAGAGTTAAGAATTTTACAATAAATCAGTTTATACTCGGAACTTGTGTTTCATTTAATGCCCTCAAGGTTTGTTGGAGAGATCAACCCGAAGTGACCCCTAGACGCGGCCTTCCATCGATACTTCTTGACGGTACTCGCAATCGCACTTGAGCGCGATCATTGAACTCTCTCGGTATATCTATAGGGGGGAGTAACGCTTATGTATGGGCGATATTTTTAAACTCATATCAAATATAATGTGTAGAAACTGGTTTGGTCTGAAATATCTCTGCGCTAGATGTTTTTGAAGTGTAAATAGTATGGAGAGTCAAGTGATCTGAACTCTAAGATACCCTGCAGAGTGTAAAGTGGGAGGCAATTACAATATATTCTGTGAAAGAAACTAGAGTATTCCAATCATAGTTAGAAGAAAAAGTTGGTACATGGAACACTTGTATAAGAAGCTAGAACAGGGCAGCTTGTCTGTTTAGTTAGGTGTGAATTTCCATTCATTTGGCCTATCTATGAGACATCAGTACCCGTACAACATACAAACAGCCTCAGCACGTGTCGTTGTTTTGATCTTAACTCTCTCACGTGGCATCTACACACTTTTCCAAGTGTTCTCTTTCGTTCCCCCAAACTTTGTAGGAAATAACCAGAGTTTACCCTACTAAAACCCCCCTTAAAGGGTTGTAGCATAGAAAATCACTGTGGAAAAGCGGGTCGCTCCCCCAAATCGATATGCAAATGCAGTCCGGGTGCGTGTGGGCCTCGAACATTAGCGAATTTCTATAGTAACTGACAAACAAACAAAAGGTAAACAGGAATCCAAAGTGACGGAATAGTAAGCATAGGAATTCTATTTTACAATTACATAAAGTTTAGATTGGGAAATACGAGTAAATTGTATAGTAAATGTTGGAAAAAACATAAATAAACCTATGCAAAGTGTATCGAAATAAAAATCACAAGCAGACAAACCGTACATCACATTGATAGAGCACCCGGGTAACCCGTAAGAGAAGTTCGAGAACATGAAGCCTGCCAAGGCAAAGGATGAAAAAGGCAAAAAGGTAAATAATGATAAACAAATAATAGAACAAGCTGGAGTAAAAGTTCCAGAACACATACTATTTTAAAGGTATATTTCCTCTATATATACCTATGACACACACAAGCACTGCACAGTTAGGAACTCCCAAGAACTTTCAACGTCCGCGCACAACGAGAGCTTGGAACATTATGAGCTGCTCGTAGGGTTTTCTTATAGCAGTTGCTGTTTCCGTTTCCGTTTCCGCTGCTGGCCTTCGGTACCCGCCATTTCTATTTTCGTATTTAAAAATTTGCGATTACTTTTTAATAAGTTCTACCTAGACGTAGCCCGGTAAAAGTTATTGGCACTCTGATGGAACTTTGTCACGAAACATAATTTGCAATTTTCCCAAGGGGGCAGGGACGTGGATAGTACCGAGGAGAGGTAGGGTCTAGGCCTGTTGGTATGTGCGTGTCGTCGCAATCGTCGTACCAGGTTTCAATAGAAACCCATGAGAGATCTATGGCGAGATGGGAGGAACATGATATAGTATTTTCCACATATTTTCCACTAGCCGATTGGGAAATTGGGTGTCGATAGCAATCAGTGTCGCCTTTGCGAGTCACAAGTTGCCCCGTAAAAGAGTCTATAAATCAGACGGGGATATGACTCTGTGCTCACCTATTTGCCTCGTCGAACATAAAAATCAAATTGTCTTTTATATAAGACTAACTGACGCTTACATGGATCCCAAGCTGAAGAGCAAGGGTGCGATGCACTGCGAAAAAAAAGAGCAAACTAACAAATAAAATTGAACATTGTCAAGATGGTAAAAATTTTGATCTGTAGGACAAACTAGAGACTAGTTTGATTATAAATATATATCTATTTCTAAGTCATTTACCCCTGTGATTTCTCTCAGTGCATTCTTGAGTCGTAAGTCAACCAGCTTGTCCGCTCCTCCTCGTCACGTGCCTTAATCGAGTTGTGTGAGCAATTTGTTTATTTACGCGCTCTATTCGGGGCGGGGGAACCTTTAACACCCTGACTCCATTCCCCCTCCCCCAGCTGGTTGCATCCTCACCTACTTATGACGTGCCGTAGACGTCAGTGTCGAAAGTTTTTTTTTTTTTTGTTTCGCGAGTCGAAAGTTTGGCGAAAGTCATGAAGCCTTGTTCTGGCCCGTAATTCAATGGGGCCTTCTCCCAGGGGGCCTTGTTCTGGGCCCTAATTCAATGGAGCCTACTCCAATAAGGGGCCTGTGCTGTCAGTTCTCGCTTGAGGCTGTCCGCGGCCGGGTCTGTCTCAGTCGTGTTGCGCTTGCCGAAAGGGTTCTCAGGTGTTTCTCGGTATATATATATATATACCGATATATACTATATACTTAAATATAATCATAGAGAGGGAGAGAGAAGGTTACCAAGATGTGGAAGCTAGCGAACAAAGCGATGGCGGTATATGACAATTGAATCGTAGCAATCCACAACTGCAAAAACTGTATCTGTAACTGTATATATATCTATCTATGTAACTGTAACCGATCTTAACTAGAACTAGACGCTGCAAGTAGTACATCTGTCGCTGTGTGTGTGCGTATGTTGCTGTATGTGTGTGGGCATCGTAGTTGTCGTACAAAACAAAACAAAAACCTGTAAATACAATACAAACCTAGTCGAATATTGATACTATATATACCCTATATATACCCAATCATTGTGCAACCCAAGCAATACTGTATATACAAACGAAAACCCTATTCCAATACACCGCCATATACATACTATATGTAGATCAACTCATCTAGATCCGAGATCTTTTGTACATACTCCGCTCACTCAGTTCTCGTTAGGTTAAGTTGAAAATGTCGGGGGTACCCGATGACGAGGGGTTACTGGACGATATTGCCGATGATCTGACACTGCTGGAGCAGCAGCAACTCGAGGAGGTAACTGCCAAAATGGCGTCGCGATGGCTATCTGAGAGCGAGGAGTGCTTTTGGGTTCGGCGCGTACCGAACTCGTATACGCTTTACAATCG
This sequence comes from Zaprionus tsacasi, assembly GCA_018904105.1. NCBI lineage: Eukaryota > Metazoa > Arthropoda > Insecta > Diptera > Drosophilidae > Zaprionus > Zaprionus tsacasi. The sequence continues at coordinate 10,900,527 of JAEIFR010000295.1, forward strand.
AGACTATGGACTATTTGTTAGATCAATGAAATATTTAGGGGGAAATATCTGAAGTTTACTTGAATTAGCATGAACTTATATACCTTCTTTATATCTAGTTTGCACATGCTCTACCCAGTTATTTATCCAACTTCATACCAAGTTTCAATACGTCTCTCAGTATCTCTTTTGGAAAGCGTATCCTATCAGAGTTATAAGAACTCTTTCTACTTAAAACTCTAAGCAAGTTTGCATGCCGCAGGATTCTGATAATAATAACTGCCACGAATCTCACATACCCTTACCAAAAACCAATAAAAAAAGAATCCAATCAACGCACACATTTTATTCGAATTATAATCGCTGCATGAGTCCTGTAAAGTATCCTCCTCTAGCACCATCATGTTATCTCCTGCCAAGGTAAGTTCCAGTTAACCAGTACGCCAATTCTCCTGCTGTGCACACACACACTAAGACAACGCCATGCCATACTAGTAGTAGCCCAAAATTCATACCCATTTCTCTTTCTGCACCCCAAATGGAACTTTAGAAGAGAGGATCGAAGGCGAAAGCCGATGCAGGTGGTGGCGAGTCAAACGATCTCGATGAGTGGCTAAAGTCGCGTCTGCTGGTCAAGCCCGATGATCAGTTGGAGTTAACGGATGCCGAATTGGCCGAGGAGGTCAACAAGGTGCTGACAACGACCAATACGAATGTGCTCCGCAATCTGGTCGTGTTCAGCTTCAAGGAGGGCGAATTCATTCTCGCCCCCATACCGGGCAACACGGTCACCCTGATCAGTTTTCCGGGCAACTCGTTGCATATCGAATCCGATGCGGCTCGCTATCAGATCGAGGAATCCGAGGAGATTGCCTACCCATTGCCCATGCCCAGTTATGCTGTGGTCGAGCAGCGCGAACCCGTTGGCGATGGTGAGGAGGAGGGTGAAGGCGAGGACGATGAGAAAACTGAAATGAACAAGGCAGACGCAGCCGGGGACGAGGCCGAAGAAGTCGAAGAAGAGGAGGAGGAAGACGGCAAGGGCACTGAGGGTGGAGCCGAGACAGAAGATGGCGGCGGCGCCATAAACGTCACGCCGACATCCAGCAAGAAGCGAAAGCTCATCAATCAGTTCAACTACTGTGAACGCGCCACCCTGACCTATGTGAATCCCACGCGTGTACGTATCAAATCCTCATATCCCATCCCTCTTAACTCATCCCATCCCTGCTCCTCCTGCTTTCTCCTTTCAGAACGTTGACACACAGACAATTCCACCGCCACGTTCACAGTTTGGCGGCAATGTGATGCAGTGGATCATCTATGACACGTACAATGAGGATTTTGCAGAGCAGCAGAAGCTTGCAGGGGCAACGGCAGGTCCACGCGCTAGTAAAGTTGGTGCACCGGCACGCTCAACCAAATCATCCATGCAGAAGAAGTCGGCACAGGCCGAGCTGCTGAACAAGAAGTATATGCGCTGCTGGCAGATCCTCGAGCGCATGATCAATCAGAACATATTCGATGACATCAGCAATGACTATCGCTACTGGGAGGATCCGGCGGATGAGTTTCGCGAGGGTGAGGGTAACCTGTTGCCCCTCTGGAAGTTTCAATATGAGAAGACTAAGAAAATGAACGTCACGGAGATTGTCTTCAATCCCGCCTACTATGATCTCTTTGCCGTCTGCTACGGTTCACGTGAGTTGAGCAAAAGTATAAAGAAGTACAGAGAAGACGAAGTAACCTTTACTCTCCTCAACAGATGACTTCCTGAAGCAGTTCAACGAGGGTTATCTCTGCCTCTTCACCGTCAAGAATCCCTCGTATCCGGATTACATTAGTAAGGGAAAGTTTTGGGATCGTTCAAGTACTACGTAAGCACTAAGGGGGCGTAGGGCTGGTTAAATTTATTTAAAAGCTCCTTCACAGGGTCAGAATCCTCATTTTCCTCATTTCATAACTTTCTTAAAAATCAAGCGATTTTCTTCGGGTATATCATTTTATTCATGGTTTTAGCTCTAGAATTGAATGGCTTAGTAGTTTTTGCAATTTGAAAAATTAAAAAAAAAATTTAAATTTTGTGATTTTGACAATGGTCCCCCCTGTAAAATTTTCAGAACATTTTTTTTTTCAAAATTTAAAATCGTCAGCTTTTACTTTTAATCGATTGCGGAGGTCAAAATTAGTATAAAAGAAGTGTTTAAAATTGTTTTAGAGGGTACTTAATTTTTGGCCAAAAATCATGTCAAAGTCGACAAAAAATTTGACATGCAAGACCCTTGACAGGACCAGTATCCTAACTTTCATCATTTCATAACTTTTTTAAAAATCAATCGATTTTCTTCGAGTAAAGCATTTTATTCATGGTTTTAGTTATATAATAGAATGGCTTAATAGTTTTTTCAATTTAAAACATTCCAAAAATGTATAATTTTCCTGATTTTTGTAAGGGCCCCCCCCTATGAAATTTTCAGAAAAATTTTTTTTTCAACACTTAAAATTGCCAGCTTTTACTTTTAATCGATTGCGGAGGTCAAAATTAGCATAAAAGAAGTGTTTAAAATTGTTTTAGAGGATACTTAATTTTTGCCCAAAAATCGGGTCAAAGTCGACCAAAAATTTGACATACAAGACCCTTCACAGGATCAGTATCCTAATTTTCCTCACTTCATAACTTTCTTAAAAACCAATAGATTTTCTTTGGGTAAAGCATTTTATTCATGCTTTTAGTTCTAGAAAAGAATGGCTTAACAGTTTCTGCAATTTAAAACATTCCAAAAATGTATAATTTTCCTGATTTTTGTAAGGGTCCCCCCTATGAAATTTTCAGAAAAATTTTTTTTTCAACACTTAAAATTGCCAGCTTTTACTTTTAATCGATTGCGGAGGTCAAAATTAGCATAAAAGAAGTGTTTAAAATTGTTTTAGAGGATACTTAATTTTTGCCCAAAAATCAGGTCAAAGTCGACCAAAAATTTGACATGTAAGACTCTTCACAGGGTCAGTATCCTAACTTTCTTCACCTCATAACTCTCTTAAAAATCAATCGATTTTCTTCGAGTAAAGCATTTTATTCATGGTTTTAGTTCTAGAATAGAATGGCCTAATAGTTTTTTCAAATTAAAAAATTTAAAATTTTTTTAATTTTTGTGATTATGAGTAAGGCCCCCCCCTGTGAAATTTTCAGAAAAATTTTTTTTTCAAAATTTAAAATCGTCAGCTTTTACTTTTAATCGATTGCGGAGGTCAAAATTAGCATAAAAGAAGTGTTTAAAATTGTTTTTGAGGATACTTAATTTTTGCCCAAAAATCGGGTCAAAGTCGACCAAAAATTTGACATACAAGACCGTCGACAGGATCAGTATCCTAACTTTCTTCACCTCATAACTTTCTTAAAAATCAATCGATTTTCTTCGAGTAAAGCATTTTATTCATGGTTTTAGTTCTAGAATAGAATGGCTTAATGGTTTTTTCAATTTAGAGAATTTAAATTTGTTTTAATTTTTGTGATTATGAGTAAGGGTCCCCCCTGTGAAAGTTTCAGAAAAATTTTTTTTTCAAAATTTAAAATCGTCAGCTTTTACTTGTAATCGATTGCGGAGGTCAAAATTAGTATAAAAGAAGTGTTTAAAATTGTTTTAGAGGATACTTAATTTTTGCCCAAAAATCATGTCAAAGTCGACCAAAAATTTGACATACAAGACCCTTCACAGGGTCAGAAACCTCATTTCTCTCACTTCATAACTTTCTTAAAAATCAAGCGATTTTCTTAGGGTATATCATTTTATTCATAGTTTTAGATCTAGAATAGAATAGCTTAATACTTTTTGCAATTTAAAACATTCCACAAAATTTTAATTTTACTGATTTTTGTAAGGGTCCCCCCTGTGAAATTTTCAGAAAAATTTTTTTTCAAAATTAGTGTTAAACAAGTGTTTAAAATTATCATAATTGTAGTAAATCTGCTTACGTAATACTTGAACAGGCCCTAAGTAAAGGTTCCTTAAAATAATCCTCTTTAATCTTTCACATTCTACTCGCAGTACAAACCACTTGCGGCGTCATGTGCTGCGACATACACAAGAGCTACCCCTTTCTGATTGTCCTGGGCCTGTACGATGGCAACGTTTGCGTCTACGATCTGCGGGACGGATGCAAGTCCCCGATGTATGTGTCACGGGGTGTTAAGTGCAAGCATGGCGAGTGCGTCTGGCAGATCCGTTGGGGACCCGACTTGGCCGACGGCGAAATCAACTTCTTCTCGGTCTCAGCCGATGGTACCGTCTTCCAGTGGATTCTCATGCAGAACAAGCTTTGGGTGCAGACGGTCATAACACTGATCCTGCAGGATGAGATCGCCGATGGGCCGGATGGCACCAAGGTAGTGCTGAGAACTGGCGGCTCGTGTGTACAGTTCCATCCCACGGACGTCAATGTCTTCCTGGTGGGCACCGAGGTGGGCCTCATCTACAAGTGCAGCACCCTGTTCAGCTCCAAGTACCTGATGACCTACCATGCGCACAACATGTCGGTCTATCGCATCGACTTCAATCGCTTCGACTCGAACATTTTCGTCTCGTGCAGCGGAGATTGGCGCGTCAAGGTCTGGGAGGATATGCGTCCCGATCCGCTCTTCATATTCGATCTCGGCTCGGCAGTGGGCGACATCAAGTGGGCACCCTATTCCAGCACAGTCTTTGCAGCTGTCACCACGGAGGGCAAGGTGCATGTCTTCGATCTGAACGTAAACAAATACAAACCCATCTGTGTGCAGGCTGTGGTGCCCAAGCGGAAGAACAAGCTCACCAGGTTGGCCTTCAACGAGAAGTTGCCCTTCATCGTTGTGGGAGATGAGAAGTGAGTCTAGATATTAGACATATATTAGAGACTTATATAACTTTATTTTCCTAGGGGTACTACCACGTCATTGAAGCTTTCGCCTAATCTTCGTGTAATGGTCAAGCCACCCAAGAAGCAGCTCTATTTGGATCAGCTATTCCTGCAGAATCAGAAGCTAGAGAGGCTGCTCTCCTTGGTGCGGGAACTGCCAGAGGGAGGCCTCGAACTGGACGTAGCCACAACTTTTAAGACTTAAGGACCTCCAGAACGAACTAGTGTATTATATTTTGTTAAGATCTTTATTATACTTAGACGTAGACGATACCTATTTTATACCACCCAATCACAAACACAAATGTAGAAAAACAGTCAAAAGGAACTCATAACCTCAACGTCGATCCATATAGTACATACTAGAAAACCCAGAGAAATAAATCTATTATAACTAGTTAAGTTTATCTTAAAACCTCACCCGACTTACGGCTAAGAAATCTCAACAGAATTGTGACTATGCTTAACCAAACCCGAGAACCCTCTTACCCCCTAATCCTCCTCCTCCTCCTCCACGATGGGGATATCGTTGGACTTGACCTTGATGTGCTTGGCCTCGAGATACTCGAGCACATTGTTGGGACACATAATGCTGCGGCCCAGAAAGAGTACAGTCGACATGGGATGCAGATAGTCCGAGGAGAAGGTGCCAGCCTTCCAGCCAAAGAATCCGCTGGCCCGCACCTCATTCCCGCTAATCTCGTAGGGCAGCAGATTGACGCCCACCTGATTCACCTTGGAGAACTGTACACGAAAGTAATGACCATCGGTGGCCTTGATCCAATAGAATCCCTCGTGATCTACGGTGGGTTTACTCTGTGACTTCTTCATTGCATTCGATCGCTCCAGATCCTGGACATTGAAACTGATATCGATGTCGTAGGCATCCGGGGACAGCTGATTCGTTTCGATGGCGCTCTTCAGTGCGTAGTTGTCCAGCCAATAGCGAATGCCCACGTTCTCGAACTCGTCCAGCACATGATTGAAGGTGGTGCGCAGTTTGTCCAGGCAGCAGGGCGGCGTGTGCTTGCCCAGGTAATGGTAGAATGGACGATTGTTGTACACGCTCCCGATGCAGGATTTGGTGGTGCGTTCGCAGCCAAACAGATCGATGTCCGTCATCAGGGGCAGCGAGAAGTTCGACGATGAGAACTGTGCATCCAGGACAGGACTATGCGGTTGCCAGTTGCCCTCGCGAGCAGCTGCCTTGCTGCCAATGCGATGGGTGCGGCGAACCAGGCGTTTGATCTGCAACTTCTTGTACATCTCGCGGAACTGCCGGCGACGCAGCTCCATGCGGCGTTGCTTCGTATGGAAGGAGGCGAACAGGCGACGACCTTCGAGAAAGGATTGCGGAAACACGCTGGTCTGTGTGGGCAAAGATAGAATTAAATGGAGCTCAGAGGAGTTGATGCTCGATGATGCTCACCGTTAGATTCGCGATCTTCGCCTGCACGTAGAGCATCTCCGGAAAGGGCAGGGCAAAGGGTTCCGGCATAGAGCCCAGCACTGAGGCATCCATTAGTATGGCGTGTTTCTGCATAAACTATAGAGAAAAAGCGAATCAATATCTCAGTCATGTAATCCTCCCATGTATCCTCACCATATCGCAGTGCGTGCTATCGTTGCGTGCATCCAGCTCCATTGTCCAGTTGGGCAGATCCAGATTGAGTTTCGCGCAGCTGCTGAAGGTCTTCAGATTGCCCGCGAAGGGCACCTGCAGCAGATGGCGAACCTGTTCATCCGGCGGCACAGTGACTCGCTGCTGTTGGCCCTTGGTGATCTCCCGGCTACGTGATCTTGTATTGATCTCGCGCAGAATCTTCTGCAGCAGATTCTTGCTGCTCAGCCGCACGCTGTCGGGCATGAGCAGTGCGTACTTGGTGCGTATGATGGCCAGCGGATTGAGTTGTTCTCGCGTTTTGCGCACATCGAAGGCCAGGCTCATGAAGTGCACCGTCTGCTCCTCGCCGTTGGTCAGATTGCGTTCGAAGCTGACCGGCGGATAAGCGTAGTCCGGTGAACCCTCCTGCAGCACCAAGATGGGCATGTTCGGTATGACCTCCAGTATGCTAGGGAACACAGAGAGAGAGTAGAAAGTCAATAGGGGGAGCGCTGTCTGATCCAGTGGGAGCAGCAATTAACTGCTGCCCTAAAAAGTATGCTGCAATTTTTCAAGCGAATTGCCAGGCAATTAAGTTTGCCCGCAAAAGTATGCTACACTAATTGCAGTTGCATGTGCCGCGCCGCAAACAATTACAAGCTGCGCTTGAAAGTATGCTACAATTTTTTTGGTTTGCCTATACACACCTCTCTATGCTCGGCCGCAAATCCTGCTCGAAATTATAATGCCCATAGAACACTATTGTTATGGATTTCCTTATATGTTTGTTGGCATTCCGCAGCTTATCCTTAGGCGAAAGCTTCGCGCCATGTCCCCCATCCAGTTTCCCTGGGCCCGCCTCGTAGTCAGCGCCAACGGCAAGTGCACGGCTGAGACGCCGCCAGAGCAGCGTGTTCCAGGTGTAGTAGAAGAACACCAGATTGGCCACAATGAAGCCGAATAGCAACAGTTTCACCAGCCGTAGACGATAGACCTTCATGTTGAAGGGTTTGATTGTGTGTGAGTTTGATCTGATGTCGATGGGTTTCTCCTCCGAATTGCCTACAGTTTACACTCGCATTTACTCTATCGATGATGCCTATGCGACGCTCTAAATTGTACTCCACATGGCACACACATTTTTTACTCAATTTTTACTTTTTCTTTTTTGTTTTTATTCTGATTACTTTTCACTTTCGACAGTTACACGAGAATAATAATTTTCACCCCCTCGATAAGCTTTGCCGCATACTAAAACAGCTGATTTTCTGCACCGGTTCGTGTTGCCGTTAGAAAGCTCTCGCCGAGCTTAAGCTTTGCGCGGACTCGTCCTGCGAGCTTTGTTATGTTAATTGTATGTGTGTACACAGATACACATAGACGCAGTTGCGCATAGAGGATGCTGGGTGGCTCAACCCCTTCGAAACTAGTTTTGGTATGGAAAGATTGAAAAACTCAAGATTCAAGGGAAGCATAGATTGTTTTTTTTAAGAACCTATGGGTGCTGCAAGGGATCACCCCAGGGATCTGCAGCATTGATCCCCTTCCAATTAAATCTTCACGCATCCATCTGCTTTTTGACACATATAAATTGTAAATTGTATTTCCAGATCTTGTTCCAAGCTAGTTTCGTATATAGACATAGTTCAAGCAGGATTTGTACTAAGGATACTTGAGTAGTTCTGTGGTTCTGTGCCCGGCTTAGTCTCGCCTGCTCACTTGCCCATGCCGGCAAAGAGCAGTGGGAAGGGTACCTCATCGTTGGTTAGCTGCGGCGGTGTCGGTGCACGCGCCTCCGCCTCGGTGGTGCTGTTCAACCAGAATGTGGTCACAGTTCCCTTGCCCTTGAGCTCCACATCGCCACGCTGCTCCAACTGGAAGGTGCCGAACTTGTCCAGTATAGCCTTGGTGGCCGATGAGACGTGAATCTTGCCAGCTGGAAAGGAGTATGATTGAGCAGGATATTATTGGGTTCGTCATTCTACTCACGCAACCCTGTGGTCTCTAGCCGGGATGCGGTATTCACTGTGTCCCCAAAGAGACAGTAGTGTGGCATCTTCTTGCCCACAACGCCGGCACAAACCGATCCCGAGTGCATGCCAATGCGTATCTGAATCTTATAGTCGGGCTTGTGGCGCAGATTGAAGGAGTAGACCGCCTGTAGTATGTCCAGAGCCATCAGAGCAATCTCACGTGCATGCTTGTCGCCATTGGGCTCCGGTAGACCCGACACCACCAGGTACGCATCCCCAATGGTCTCCACCTATGGAGCAGAAACAACTAGAGAGTGAAGCTTAGCTCACTGGGGATACCTCACCTTGTAGACATCGTAGAAGCCAATGATGCGATCGAAGGTGCTGTAGAGATCGTTGAGGAAGTTGACTACATCCATGGGTGTGCTGCGGGCACAGAGCTCGGTGAAGCCAACGATGTCACTGAAGTAAATGGTGACGCTGCTGAACTCCTCCGGCTCGACTAGATCGCCAGCCATCAGCTGCTGTGCAACGGGACGGGGTAGGATCTGGTAGAGTAACTCCTCGGTGCGCTGCTTCTCCAGACTCAGTTGACGTGTCTTCTCCTCCACCAGGCTCTCCAGATTGTTGGCATAGTGTTCCATGCGATTGAGTAAGTCATCCATGAGATTCTCGCAGAATCCCCTGTAAGGAGCAAGATAAGGATACATCAAAGGGTGCATCCTGAAAAGATCTTCGCTCTCACTCACTTCATTATGGTGCGTATGTTGCTGCGTATGGTAGAGAATGCCGGACGCTCCTCCTGGTTATCGGCCCAGCACTTCTCCATGAGCATCAACAGATCTGGGGGACACTCTCGCTCCCGGATCAATGGCCTAAAGGGAGGATACTCACACTGGCGCACCTTGTGCAGTATGGTGTGTACATCCATGCCCTGCTGTCGTGCCTCCTGGTACGGTCCACCACGATTGACAATCTCTTCCAGTATGATGCCGAAGGAGTAAACATCACCACGCTGGGTGGCAGGACAACCGGGAATCGAGGTCATAGGCAACAGCTCCGGCGCAATCCATAGCAGCTCTGGAAAATGAACTTGCGCAGGATTAGCAACGTGTTCCTCCCCCCATTCCTCAATCCCTCTCTTACTGGTATAGTAGTTCTGGTCGCGCACAAAATCCGATGGCGTCGTTAGTGTATTCAATCCAAAGTCAGAGATCTTCAGCACGAATCTTCCATCGATGAGGCAATTGCAGGATCTCAACTTGCCATGGGCAACCACATCGCTGTTGTGCAGGTAGCTCATGCCCTTGACAATGTCATGGATGAGGGACATGCGAAAGTTCCAGTCCAGCTCGATGGCCTCATTCTCGAGCACATCCTTGAGACTGCCGCGGGAACAGTATTCGGTGAGGATGAGCACAGTGGGGCGTGGCAAATCGATGCAGGCGCCCACAAAGCGCACCGTATTCTCGTGGCTGACATCACGTGCCTGCTTGATCTCCCAGAGCAGTGTTGAGGTCACCTCCACCTTTTTCACATTCACCTTCTTGATGGCCACCCGTTCGCCCTTGAACTGGCCAATGGTGGTGTACACCTGTGGTGGCAGCGAGGCGAAGCTGGCGATCGAGGCGCGTCCCGAGTGAATCCCAAACTGCTGCAGCGATATGTTCTCAACGTCCAGACGCTGCAGACCGCCCTTGGAGCCAAACATGCCGCCCATCTCGATGAGCACATCCTCGGGTCGTACACGCCACGACATGTTGTGCAGCTCCTTGCTGAGCTTCATCTGCCTGGTAGGGGGGAGGAGATGCAAGAGGATTAGTATAGTATGAGCCTGGCCAAGTGCGTTACTTACTTCTGTAGCAGACAAATCACCAAGAGCACCAGGCCAAGGAACAGCGCCAGCCCAAAGATGGAGTACATGACGGTGGTCTCTGTGGAGGAGCGAGTATAGCAATAATATAATCAATTGAATTGCACTGCCTACCCTTGCCATCACAGTCGGGTGAGTTGCCCAGAAAGCCACAGGGTGGTATATCCGGTGGTGGTTCCTCGCGACCGCCGGGCCAGTGAATCTTCTTGCCAGGCGCAGCAGCATATTTTCTGCATGAGGCAAGAGCAGCCATGATTATCATCATACCAGGAGGAATCTACCTTGCCCATTACCTATGCAGACCGTAGTAATGCGCCACCACAGAGAACTTGCCATTGATCGGATCCAGATCCAGTATGGAGTAGTCCGCATCGCGATCCCCATTGTCATCGATACGCACATGTCCCGTGATGCCATTGAATGTGCGATTCCACATGCGTCTCGTGATGTTCACCCCGTCGCGTATGTCGCCTCCCTCGGTTAGGGTCTCATTCAGTGCCATGCCCAGCAGATAGACGCCATCGTAGAAGGCGCCAATGAAGAAGTTCACCTCCTCGCCCTCGTTGAACGTGTAGTTGTACTCGGAGAGGGCATTCTCGCGCACATTGTCGGCGAACTCCTGGAAGGTTGGGCTTGTGGGTTGCAGCAGGGAAACGCGTAGCAGAGCCTCGTACGCTTTGCGAGCACGCTGATCGTTGTCATCGCCCATCTCCCAATCCTTGTCGCCCCAGTAGGCGCTCTGAAAGATCTCCACATCGAGGAACACCCATTCGCCGTTGGTCATGCCGAGACTGTGCGCCGCCAGCATAAACTTTCGCACCAGCACACCGCGCACCGAGAGAATAACCACTGGATGGGAAGGTTTGCTAATCAGGTGGGGGATTGGGTACAATGGGCGGCACTTGGATACTTACCCCTGGCATACATGCTCGCATCCCGCAGATAGTTCTCATAGATCTCCTCCTCGTTGCCATTCAGCTCTCGCACAAAACTCAGCAGCCCCTCCTGGCGTAGTCCGTACTCCAGATTCTTGCCCACCGTCAGCGAGAAGAGCTCCGATCTGTCCACCAGCAGTGCCACATGCTGCCACTTGAATTGGCGGAAAACGCTGGCGAAGACCAGTTTCAGCCGGCACTGGCAATAGGACATGCGTGTCAGCGTGGGATACTTGGATTTGTCCTTGAACATGCCCTGCAAAGGATCGCGTACTTGTAGAACTTTACTCCCGAAGCAAGATTCTAGTGTTTCCCTACCGTGCTCTCGTTCTTCCACTTGTGTATTCTGCCCAGAATCCCTGAGGTTACAGTGAGTTCCCCCTCCGACGATGGCGGCTTGGCGGCGGATGAGATTGAGAAATGGGGAATAATGAGCAGAAATTCAGGTTTAATTGTGGCGTGTTTAATGTGATTGCTTCCAGCTGGCAGGGGTCTAAGAGGGAAGCATCTAATTGAAAGCCACGTGCTGTGAGGATGAGAGGGAGTGGGAGTGGGAGGAAACGTGCTCACCTGATCACCCATGCCCGTTATAATGGGCGTGTTCCAGTAGGCAGCCAAGCGCGCGACCGGTTCCAGGGCGAACGCGCAAGCGGGTCCTATAAAAGCGATGACATCGTCCTTGAAATGCATATCCGCAGCTAGTCCTGGCGCACGAGCACCCGAGCAGGAGGGGTAGCTACGCAGGGCGGGGAGACAAACAATTTGCGTAAAACAAATGTGAAAATGCAAGGAGCAGGAGCAGAAGGGTGGCACGGCAGCTGGCTGGGATTAGGCTCACGGTGAGCTCAAGTGCGGCCATGAAATTGGAGTAATTAACCGTGCTCGCGCTCGTGCTCAGCTCAACGGGAATTGAAAAGAATCCAGGAAATGAAAGTCATCATCACATGGACTCACTCACCTGGCCTTCTTCTTCACTAGGCGAATGTTGTGGGGACTGAGAAAACGCTTGTTAATCTGATCCAAGGCCAAGTCCACGGCGGGGCCGCAGCGTTCCAGGTCGAAGGGTGAATCTGAGATGGGGGGAGGGAGGTTTCAATTTATTTGCAATTATTTCCACTCCCATTCCCACCCAAATCACACTTACCCAAATGCGATGCCATTAGAACACCCACATTATAGACACGCATCTTGCTGATATCCACCTCGTTCAATGTTCCCGTCATATTTCTATGCTCCCTTATCCGTTCGAATACCTTGATGTCGATGCTCTCGTTGAGGTGTCCATTGTAGTTGCCATTACCCGATCTGGCCAGATGATGTATATCATCCACAGCGTGCTCCCTGCTGCTGCCCTCCCATGAATCGATCTCGTTGCGTTTACCTCCATGATGCATGGCTAATCCTAATCCAAGCAGCACCAGCAGGCTCAACAGCTTGGGTAGCCGCATGGTGTTCTAATCCACAAGAGGTTCAAGAAGGTACTATTAGGTATTCTCCCTACACATTCTCACTCAAGAATCTTGCACAGATTTCACTTTCGGCATAAATTAAATAAAATAAAATACAAATTTCGGTATCATATCGAAAAATTGCTGAATTTCATTAATAACAATCTTTGAACCCGAGGATTCCACTTGGAATCTCTCAATTTCTCAACTTGGAAATGTGAAATTAATTCAAATTGCAATCACGGAAAGATAATGAGGCGCGAATAATACCGAAATTTAAGCTTACAAATGGAAAGCCAAACTGATAAGGATTCTCCATAGATAAGTTTGCACACAAAACTTTCACTTACCACTTGAAAAACACTTTAAAAAACTAAACTGTGCACTTCAAGGTTAATTTTAAGTATCACTTTAAAGTCAGAGAATTCAACAAGATATCCGATTGTAATCCTTATCGCGATGCAAACTGTGTTAGAAGTGAAGCAGCGCCAAGTGGCAGGACCTCATTTATATAGTGGGGGAGCAGGCAGTTCGGCAAAAGAACCGAGCGCCATAGCCAATCGCAGAGCTTCACTTAGGCTCTCCCACTCCTGGATGATGCCTCGTCGAACCGAATCCCATGCCGGCTTCGTCAATTAGAATACGAATACGAATGCCTAAGGTTAGGCGAACAATGTCACAGACTCTGGACGGAACATAATCGTTTTCTGCTTTCACTTGTTGCTATTACGACTTACTTCGTTTCTTCGTTCGTTCTTGTTGTTGTTGTTGTTATTGTTGTGCGATGCTCCATTTGAATTTCAACTGTTTTGCCAGTCTGTTTCATCCTGGAAAAATCAACTGCGCGACGTGTCGCGTGCCGCCAACAATTAATGCGTCTCCGTGTACGCGACTGGGTTGGGGTGTGAGAGGGATTGCTCTTCTTCGTTCTGCACCCTTGCCCCACGCAAACAATAAAAGTGTCTGCTTGTGCTGAGTTTACGACCCAGTCCCCAGTCCTTGAATCCCCCAAATTTATTTGACATTTTAAAGGATCAACAAGTTTAGGAATATGACAGCTTTACTAATAATTATAATATTTACTATAATACATAACGATAGGGTAATTTATATACATTTATCAAACTCTATATTATTTTTTCTTAGCAGTATAAAATAGCAACATTACCTAAGAAAAGTAAATCATAAATATTAATCTTATTTTCTTGCTTAAGTGTCGATAACTAGCACAGTTTGGCGGGCTTGAACATAATAATCAGTTATCGGTAAATCACTTTTGCCAATATGAGAATATCGCTACTTGAAATACATCGGTTATCATAATTCATCGTGCCATACGCACAAAATATCGAAGAGGCAAATATAACAATATATTGTATTTAATCAATTCTGAAATTATGATTTAATGCACAAAAGCTATATTATTTTGTAAGCTTTGTAAAGCTTATCTGGCTTCATATTTAAATTGTCAGTGCCTATGATTTGAAAATATATCGATAGGTACCATGTTGCTCTAAAAACGATGAAAGGGTGACAGCTCTATTCGGCAATGACAAGTAATATTTGCAGGGAACAACACTCAAAGCCGCATCATATTGCTTTATTTTCCCATAAATATAATTGTCATTGAAATTTATACAAAATGGTAAGTGAAGAAGAATACTGAAATAAAGTTTACTTTTAAATAATCAAAAACAAAACGTCATCTGACCGCATCTTGTTCTTTTGCCGCATCACCGCTACAATCATTTTTTTGCAACTTTTCCAGGCGCGTCGTTATGATTCCCGTACCACGATCTTTTCGCCCGAGGGCCGTCTCTACCAGGTGGAATATGCCATGGAGGCCATATCCCATGCCGGCACATGCCTAGGCATCCTGGCCGAAGATGGAATTGTGCTCGCCGCCGAATGCCGCAGCACAAACAAATTGCTCGACAATGCCATTCCATCAGAAAAAATTTACAAACTAAATGAGTGAGTGCTTAATTTTATATTTCATTGATTGCAATCGAACTAATTGTGTTTATAGGAATATGGTCTGTTCCGTGGCTGGCATCACGTCCGATGCTAATGTTTTAACCTCTGAGCTGCGTCTGATTGCCCAGCGCTACCAGTTCAGTTATGGCGAGGTGATTCCATGCGAGCAGCTTGTTTCTCACCTGTGCGACATTAAGCAAGCCTACACTCAATACGGCGGTAAGCGGCCCTTTGGCGTCTCGCTCCTCTACATGGGTTGGGACAGCAAATATGGCTACCAGCTGTATCAGTCGGATCCCAGTGGCAACTACGGTGGCTGGAAGGCCACTTGCATTGGCAACAACTTCGGTGCCGCCATCTCAATCCTGAAGCAGGAGCTGGCAGATAAGGAGAGTATCAAGTTGGAAGAGGCCAAGGACTTGGCTGTAAAAGTGCTTAGCAAGACTTTGGATACCACAAAATTGACTCCTGAGAAAGTGGAAATGGCCACGCTGCAACGCATCAACAACTCCACAGTGTACAGTGTGCTGGCGAAACCCGATGTGGAGAAGCTGATTGAAAAATACAATAAGCTTGAAGCCGAGGCTGAGGCAGCCAAGAAGGAGAAGCAAGCTCAGCAATCCAAATCTTAAATGACATACATAATCTGTAATTTAAATGGCAACCGAGTTAATTTTGTATATGTATGAAATAAAATTTCAAAATTATGAGGTATAGAATATCATGCCGTGGCCGTGCAATGACTTAACAATCTGGCAACGCTGCTGTTCGAGGCGAGTTGGCAGTCTGGTCAAATAATTGCCTAAAAATAACCATTTTTTTCGTATGCTCTAAGAAAATACCAGATAAAACATTTCGTGGGAAATTCCGTCGCTTTTTGCAGTTTTCGCTCTTTATAAAATTAATTATTCTTGTAAAAATAGTTAATAATCGGTTTCCCTAAATGGAAAATAATTCGAATATATTGTGTATATCGAAGCGCGATTGAAAGCAAGCTATTAGAAATTTTCCTACGCAGCAGATCATCATTGAGCGCGCGTGTGTGTGTGCGTGCGTGTGCCACAGAAAGTGGCAATCAGGCAACCAGCAGTAGCAATAGTTAAAAAGTGTACATAAATCTAATTGTAATTTATATATTGTTAATTTATGCAATAATTAATAGTGCATACATTCATGTAAAAGAGTGTGAAACCAATGGCAATATTTCAATGTTGTCAATACAGTGAAAAGTTGTGTAGAAGCAGCCGCAACAGAGCGACATCCGCAGTAGCCGTCAACGTTAACGTACAAAAAGGCAAAAGAAAATGAGGAAAATGAAATAACACACAAAAAAAGAGCTGCGCTGTAGCGAGCAAGTAGAAGAAACGCGAAACACAAGCAAAGAAAAATCGAAATAATAAAATACATACGTACGTGTGTGTATGTATGTATGGGTGTATCATAAAATTGTTGTGCTTGTATGCGTAATGCAAGTGTATTCGTGTGTGTGCGTGTGCCTGTGAATGTGTATGTGTGTGAGTGAAACGTATAAATAAAATTCAGCCAAATGCAGAAACCAACTACAAAATGGATAACAAAACTACACAGTTGGATTTTAAATTACTGGTAATTAAATAATGTTTCCTATAAAATGCCCTACTGTCCCTCCATTCACCACTCCCCGCATTGTTCGCATTCAGCTACATAAATTCACATACACACATGTACAAGCGTACACGTATGTGTGTGCTTGTGTGTAAGTCTACATTCCGTGCGACTATCAAATGAGAGTGGCAAAACAACGTGTAATGCGTAGGCAAAGAAGAGAGCGGCAGAGGCAGATAGGAGAAGCAGAAGAGAGATAACAAATGAAGTGAAGTACAGTGTGCACTGGCAGTTTAATTTCAGCTGTTGTTATTATTGTAATATTATGTTATGCTGTTATTATTCCGTCTCTTAACTTTAATATATGCATAAATTAAAAGTAAATTTTTGAAAACGTTTCCAATTTGAAGCCGGCTGCCAACGAATGCCGTGGGACATAAACAAAGCGACAAAATGCGGTCACACACAACAACAAATTATGCCGTTTGTTGTTTTTTAACATATTTTGTTAATAACGTAATTAGCTGAATTCCGTTTCTGATCTCTTCAAATGAATAATTAAAGAGAGTTCCTGTTATGTATTTAGTTAATTTTTAATGGCATCGAGAGAGATTTTATAATTTAAAAAATTCGTTCGTTTAACCTTCCCATTCTCCGCCCCACAATCAGTTCTTGCACAATACCCTCGCACCCACACTCGCTGATACATACACACACAGACACACACACACACAAACGTGGGCATCTTGTGTACGAACTTCCGTAGTGTAGTTGTGTGCCCTTGCTCCACCCTACCCATTCCTGTCTCTGCCGCCTAGCGCCTACACTCTCCACCCACCTACTAACCCATAGCACTCCCTTTCCTCATTCCCCAGGCTTGGGCTACATAATGGCATTCTTCTCTTCTATTTCATTATTTTCTTTTCTTTTTTCTAAAATGAATTGTAGTTTTGTTTGCCCCTTCCCCAACGCCATTTCCCCCCACACCAAAAGCGCCAGTCAGCTTTTGCTGCTTTTCCCGCTCTCGACCCATTTTTATCACTGTTGTTGTTGTTGCTGTTGGCTATTATTCACTTTTGTTTTGTTTTCCTCCTTATTTTGAGAAAATATTTATTTTTATTTTTATTAGTTTATAACAACATTACATTACTTGAATGCACACAAACACATACATACAAACACGCACATGCAAGCACATTTACATAGTTAAATATGTGCGCTTATGTGTGCGTGTGTGAGAGCGAGTGTAAGCTTGTATGTATGTATGTATGTATATAAATACTACGAATACTACGAAATTCAACTTGTGCGCGCCACTCCAACTACAACTACAATAAAACGCCAAAACAACAACAACAACAATATAAACGGTGAACCCAACTGAGCAAGAGAGCATGAATTTGTTTGTGTTTGTATTTGCGTGTGTGTGTGTGTTTGTGTTCGTATTTGTGTTAGTGTGAGGGGGAGCGCGAATGGACGAGCAAAGCACAAGTGAAGAATTGTAAACAGCGTGCACAGTGGTACAATAGACAGTCTGTAGGGAATGAATTCTTGTTGGAATTGCATTTGAATGAGCAGAAGCACTTCTTTACTAGTAGAGAGAGGGAGAAAGAGTAAGATGCTGTTGATACCAATTGGGGGACTTCTCAGAACTGACAAACAGGGAAACAAGTGTCCAATAGAAATAAATTGCATTCAACTTTTGCGTTTGTTTGTTTCTTATTATAAGTATTAGTATTATTGTTGTTGTTGCTGCTGCTTCTACTGCCATTAATTGTGCTATTAAGTGTTCCAATTAAAACTTTTATCGCCTCTAATTAAGTTTATGGCAGTAAGAGAGAATAGCGGTATACGAGCCCCCAAGCACTTCTAAAGTGGGAGCAGGACAACAACAGATACTGTTCTCTGCTTTAATTTTATTTAATAAATCAAGAATCATAAAGTAGTGTGTATATTTTTTATGATGGCATAATAAAATTTTATTTCAAAGATTGAATGAATTAACGAATGATCCATCTCATTCAGAGACTGTGAGCCACTGTTCATGCATAGGCATGCTTATAAGTGCGTGTATGTGTCTTTTTTTTTATTATTATATAGCTAGTTTTGTTTCGCTTGTGCCAATTTCATTAATAAAAGAGGACAACGTAAATGCTATTTTTATTTGATTAGTAAAACCGACATACATACTGCTGAATGAGAGAGAATGAGCAAGTGCTTATGGATGTGTGTGTTCATGTATGTTAGTACATGTTGCATGTGCACAAAATGTAAAACATAAATTTGCTAAAAATGCAGCGGTAATTCTTGCCCCACTTGCCACAGCTGCAACGTTTACAGTTTGGCAACCTAAATATATATACTATATGTATGTAAACAAATACCTCTGAGCATGTGCAAGTGTGTCTGTGCGTGTGTATGTGTGTGTGTGCTTGTGTCTGCTCTCACTCTTCTTCTCTCCCTCTCTCTTGTTTTCCCTGTTGCTCTATCGCTGTGCTTATGTGCGTGTATGCGTGCCGAACAGGTACATAACAATATTAAAACGAACTAGCTGAAAAAAGAAGCAACTAAGTCCAATAAATCAAGACAAACTGCATTTGTATTGAAAATACATGTGTACATAGATAATCGTCTATTTAAATACCCTGCATAAGATTCCATCGACTTTACAAATTCAAATGACTAGTAGACGGAAAATAAACCTTTTTGATTTACATTTTTGTAGATAAGAAAGGCAAAAAAATAAACAGTCTTAGTGAAAACCCGTTGTTTTATTTTACAATTGTCTTTGCTTATAATAAAAAAAATGAATCTTCTCAATTCCTAGTAAATTTACTTAAATTTGAGCTTCTTCATTCTCAATCTATAATTTTTCTCTCTGACACACATTCCTTTTGTTTGCCAAGAGCTTGTTGTTTTAGTAAATAAACAAGAATATAAATATTTACTGACTTCTGTTGTTTAGAGAACTGTTGCCTGGTTATTGTTTAGCCTGTTATCAACGAAAACTTTCAATAGATAACAAAAGGTTTATGTCATGAAATTAAGATTTCTGGAAAAAGCTATATATAAAGTTTATAGTCGTACTATTTACCAGATTTATTTGCTTTTTTATGCGCTTTGCCTTGGCTTGGCTTGGCTTGTGTTTCTTTTACGATACTAAGGAGTGTGATGATTTCATCATTTCTGCAAAACTATATTCTATTCACAGTTTCCAAGCTAGACACAAGAGATCGTAAAAACCTTTTTATTATAGTATATACTATAACTCAAATAGGTTTTCTGCTTGAGTTCTATACTTGACTACGTACCAAACTCAATATTATAAACACATCAAATGCAATAAATAATATGGGGTATATTAGGCAGCTACTTATGTATTTGCATATCTAAATGTGAGCTAAAAGCAATATTTCATTCGATATCTTGATAAATGTCCGGCCACACCCGATAAAACTCGAACTTACATTCCTTGTGTACAAGTTCATGTAGCATACATATACACTTACACACACATATATGTACATATATATATGTATATATTTCGCGGCAAATTTATGTTGCGCTTGAACGCTTGTTACGACTTACATAAATACTACGATAAAAGGAAACAAAAACGGAAAAGAACGAAAACCCCCATAAATTTTGTGTAAAACAAAAGAACTAAATATCGTGCATGCTTCCCTTTTGTTAGTGACATAGAAACTTTAAGCCTTTCAGTTTTATATAGTACATATGTACAGTTTTTTATGTACCTTAAATGCGGACGACAAGCAAAGAAATATAAATTACTCTTACATATATACATACATACTATATACTATATGCATGTAGTTGCTGTGCTCAATTTAGTTTCAGAGTTATTTTAAGCTTTTTACATGCGTTTTTATTTTAATGTTTAGTTTGCCAAGTACATTTTCTCAACAGATATAAACATTTAATTACCTCTCAACAATTTATTGTAAAAACTATTTATGAGGTATAACAAGTTTTATTCGCACAGCAGTTAGCGGGCTGTCAGAGTAAACTGCCTTATGATTATAGACGATTCAATACCCTAAGGTTTGACAGAAGAAGTACCAGAGCTTCTGCATTTATGTGCTTCTAATTATATGTTCATTATGTATGCTAATTTAACTAATTTAATCATTGAGTATTAAATATCATGCACGACTAACGAGAATTTAATTAGAGAACAGATCCAAATACATACAGTTACAAATGCATACATACATGCATACACTATATATTTATCTAATTAATATCGTATTTTTTGCTTTTCTTTTGCATTGTTCGCACTCCGCTTCGCAACATGCAACACACACACGTACAAACGCAAAGACATTTAGATATGTGTGTATTAATGTACGCTCTCTCATTGTATCCTTCTCTCCCTCGTCTCTTGGCTTTACATAGGCACGCATACTCGCACACAAACGCACGTGGAAGCTCTGTTTTTGTATGCTGCGCTATCTCTAATCTTAACTTACAACAACATTAACTGTCGATTACAAGCAGAGCGCCAGCTAACAGAGTTGCCACACATACTAAAACTAAGAAATATTCTATAAATGCATTTTCTTGCATTCATTACAATTATGGTTAGGATTTCTTTTATTTTTCATCCTCGTTCCTAATTAGTTCTCCCAATTAATTAAAATTCGTTTTGCATTTCATGCTTTTTGCTGCTGCTCAGAAAATGAAATATTTGAGAATTGCCAGCGGGGCGAATGTTTTGTTGTTCAGTGCCGTTGCCCCCATCTCATTCTCATCATTTGCCTATCTCTCATTCTCTCCTGAACTCCTCGCACAGCTCTCTCCTTTTTCCTGCGCTCTGAAAACAAATTTTAGTCAGTGGGTTGGTTGTGGGAGAGCGCAGTTTAGAGAGCGCAATCTACATCCATGTTATTACAACTACAACTAAGCACAGTGTTGACTCGTTGCCTTACACACACACACACACACACACACAGAGAAAGAAAGAGAGAGAGAGCTCATACATATGCACACTATATACTTACATAGATATGGCAACATTGTGGAATGGGGAAAAAGTAGCACAAATTGTGCGCTGTTTTAATTTCTTTGTCCCCTTTCTCGTCCCTACTTCGACGTCGTCTCTTTATATTATTCTCTATGTGTGTGTGAGAGTAGCTTGTTTTTATTTTTCCTGCTATTTCTTTTATACTCTTTTTTCGCCTTTGCCATCTTCGTTCAACGTTGTGCTAATCGTCTGCGTCAGCAGCGCAGTCGCTGTCGCCGTACTGTCTGCTTGCGGTTCCATTGCCGCTGACGTTGAAGCCGGCGCTGGCAGAGCAGCTGAGAGAGCGCGCGTCTCTCTTGGCGCCCTAATTGCATTAAATTGTTTGGAAAATCATAATCAGTAATTGCATTTGATGACAGTTTTTTTGGAGTGCACGTGCGGAGTGTTGACTCTGTTCGATTTCATTAAGCGCACACACACACGAGCACACAATACATACAAAATCATGTTGAACATGTGCATTTACATAAATTGTTGCTCTAATTGGATCTTTGCATGAAAAAATGTATCGCAGCACGTGGCAACTCTGTAACTCATTTGAGTGTGTGTCTGTGTGTGTGTGTGTTCCTTCCACCTGCCTGACCGCTCCATTAATCCGCATTCGCTGCGTGGGCCGAACAGGAAATATGAAACTACCAAGCGGAAGTTGGCCATTTATTTCGCGAACTTTAATAAATAATTAAATGGGTTTAGTTAGCTAAACGAATACAGTATAGTATAGTACAGTGGCTGGGGTATGTCTGCATTATTAACGAGTGTGGGAGTAAAGAGTTATGTGAATGGCGAAACAACTTTTCATTTTCACAGAATGTATCGAAATATCTGTTGATTGAGCGACTAATCGTATATCGATCAAAATAAAGCCATATCCCCCTATCCCCCCTTTGATTTAAATTTCCTTAAAAGTTTCCGATAAACTTATTAAACTGAATTTTTTTTGCTTTACAGGTGGATCAGTCAGTGAATCTACTGGATAGTCTGAGCGCAGCGTCGCGGTGCGATGCAATCAACTTTCTGCTCCAAACGCTTAAGTGCAAATATCCGGATGCCTGCGACCGAGTCGTCAGGAGTCTGTTCAGTCACAAACCCAATGATAATGATAATCAAGATGAGCTAGCGAAGTGCAAGCAACAGCTGCTGCTTGCGGCGACGAAGACGACGCCGAAGAAGGAGAAGTTAGAGCCCGGATCGGAAAAGTTGTCTGTTTTGGTTGCAGAAATCAAACGAGAGACCGGAGATGAGGCGGCTGCATCTGCGATCGATTTAAATCAAAACTTTGAAAAAATTCTCTGTAAAGAGGAGTTTATGTGCCTCGACGAGGAGGATGATTTCCTCGATGATGATGCCGATACTGAGAACTCGTCTTCCATGAGCAAACGCCTGCACTTTCATCGCTCGACCAGCAGCAGCAGTAGTACAGCCAAAGCCAATGCGAGTAGGAGCAGGAGAAACAATAATGTGGATGCGGCGATAGCCAATGCCGTTGGAGGTGCTACTACCACACTACTCAATAGCGATCCTCTCGATCTAATTCAGACAGCGGCAGCAGCTAGCGGATTGATAAAGCGCAAATATGCAGCGTCATTTGACGACGATGAGGAGCTGGACGATGATGAGGACGATGCCGATGCCATGGTTGATGGCGATGATGATAGCAATAGCAACAGTTGTGAGGAACTGCTAATGTTGCGTCGCGAACAGAAGCTAATCCGTGGTCGTGGCTCCGAGTTGCTGGTGAAACGAAAACGTACAAACAATTTCATTGGCAGTCTAGACGCGGGGGCGGTGACGCCAGTTACGCGTTCCTCTTGCCTTGGCGAAGGCTATGTGTTCCACGAGGATAACCAGTATACGTTACGCTATCATCACAGCAGCGGAGAGTTCAGTGAGCGAGCGTTTAAAGCGCAGTTCCGACTGCTGCTGCGGCTGGCATTGAGTCAGCACCACAAGCCCTTCCTCAAGCAGTTCTACGACAACTTTGTGGTCACGGGGCGACTGTTGGGCACAACGCCATCGACACGTATGCTGAAGGAGCTGCGCGAGCAACGGCTCGACGAATGGCGGCGGCAACATGAGCGAAGACAATTGGCTAAGACGGCTGCAGAGGAAGCAGCAGCGGCGGCGGTTGCTGCTGCAGCAGCAGCTGCCCGCGCAGTGTTGGAGCGGCAACTGCTGAAAGAGAAAGAGCAACAGCAGCAACGACAACAACAACAGCTGCAGCAGCAGCAGCAGCAGCAAGAACAAGAACTTTGTCAGCAGGAAGAACAGCAGATGGAGCTGAGCGAACCAATGGACCAACAACTTGAGGTGCCGATTCCGCTGGAGAGCCAAGAGCCCCGTCAGCTGAGATCCATCTCGTTTGGGGACTCTGAGTTAGAGTCGGAGACGGAATCACAGCTCTCATCGACGGCACAGGGGATTATGAAGTTCGAGGAGTTCATTGACGAAGGTTTAGGCGCAGGTCGTCTCATTGATGGGCTCGAAATGGAGCCGGAAATAGACGAGATGCTCGCCGGTGCGGGCAGTGGCTTGGGCAGTGTGACGGGCACCGGCAGCGGGAATAGTAACAGCAATAGCAGTGCCGTCCATGACAATGGTATCGCTTCGCTTCTCCTGCAGGACAGCAGCCATCATCATCTGTAAGTGAAATATTTATACGGAAATTGTAATCTGGAAATGATCTAATTCCTTATTTATTGCAGCAGCAGTACCAGCAGCGCGAGTGTCGCTGGAAACCTTGTGATAAACGGCCTTACGTCAAGCAATATCAACAACAATAATAACAACAATTGTAACAAGAGCCAACCAATGGGATCGGAGCATCCCGCCAAGCAGCCCGTGCAGCAGTCATCGCATTTGCCTTTGGGCATGAGGTCGGCGTACGGACACGAGGTGGCATCACAGCTTATGTCCGGCTCTGAGATTCAATTACAAAATGATAACACCAATTCGATTCCGAATCAAAATCAGAATCATTATAACTCAAGCAATAATCCGCTATCGATGATGGGCGGCATGATGCAAATGCAGCAACAGCAGCAGCAGCAGCAGGGATCGTTTTCCCAGCATGGACATGCTCAAATGCTAAACAACAACAATCGCCAGCCACATATGCATCCGCATTCGCAACAAGGACAGCCACCCCATCTGGCAGTCGCGTCAGCGATGTCATCGCAATTGAACTCTTCACTGGAACTCGATGACAATGAGCTGTCGGGCGATGAGGATGACGATGAGCTGGACAATGAGCTGGATGAACTGGACGCAGCCAAGCAGCAGCTAATCGATGGCGGTAGCAGTAGCAGCACCTCGTTGCAGGCGCCTCCATCACAGCACGGTGGTAGCATGACACCGGGCAGTAAAAAGGATAAGCCCAGCTATAATTGCCTGCTGTGTCCCAAATCCTACAGGAAGCGCAAATCTTTACTGGATCACTATAAGATGCATCCCGGTTACTGTCACGACTGTGGCCAGCCAAATGGCGACACGCTGGAGGTAAGCATGCACAGCTCTTAGAGAATCAATTGCCCGATTTACCAATATGTTTTATATTCCTACAGGAAATAATCCAGCATAATCGCACGATGCATGCGAAAGAGTTTCCGTTTGTGTGCGAGACTTGCGGGGAGTCCTACTCGCGGAGGCAACAGTTTCATGCGCATGTCGAGTCGCACAAGAAGGAATCGAAATGTGAGTCGATGTGAATGTAAATTTCACCAGACCCCCAAGGCCAAAGGACTCAATACGGGATCCTGTGTATACAGTTGAATTATTCTTGCTAACTCTTGATTTATACTCCCTTTATGCAGTGTTTCCTTGCGGGGAGTGCGGCTTGAAGTTGTCGCAGAAGAAGCTGCAGCAGCATTTCGAGGAGACGGGTCATAAGGCCGACGGCGCCATTTGTGAAGTTTGCGGCGCTGACTTTCCCTCGAAGAATGCCCTCTATCAGCACATCATCAGGGAGCACAAGCGAGACAATTTCTTTGAGTGCCACATTTGCCATAATCGCTTCACGCTCAAGGCCAACCTAGAGCGGCATGTCCAGCTGCATACGGAGGTGAAACGGACGTATGTATGCGATCTGTGCGGTTCCTCCTACTTTACATATCCGGCACTCAAGGAACACTATAGCAATGCCCATGTGGATGTGTCCGAGTGCAAGTGTACGCTGTGTGGAAAACGTTTCGGTTCCGCAAAATCTCTTCAGCGTCACCTGCCATCGCACTCTGAGGAGCGGCCGCACTGTTGTAATCACTGCGATCAGGTAAGCTCCAGAATTGGGTGTTATTAGCCTTCGAGCACATTGATTTATTTTCCAATCTTTTCGTACAGACCTTCAAGTGGAAAACGCATTTGGTGCGTCACAAACAGGCAATGCACGGCAATCAACCACCGCCGCCCAAAAAAGGCAAAGGACAGCGTTTCCCGAAAGCCAGTGAAGAGGGTAAGTCCAAAAGGAAAACTAGTGAAACCTCTAGGAGTATGCTAACAATGCGTTTTCTCAAGACATGTTGCCCCTGCCTGATATGCCAGGACCGCCTCCGGTGAAGGCAACCAAAAAGTCAGCGGCCAGCAAGGCAAAGTCTCAGGCAGCATCAGTTGTCGCCGCTGGCGCAGCATCACAACAGGGACAGCAGCAGGTTGGTGGCAAGGTAGTTGGCATGGGTGCCACGCCTACACCGCCACCACCACTGTCGACAACGCCGGGCTGCTCACAACAGGATCCATTCAATGCCGCCATGGTGAGCAGCAACAGTTCGCAATCCTCTACGGCCTCTACGTCGCAGCACTCGGTCTCCACGAGCGAATCTCAACAGAATTCCATGTACAATCAGAGCTTTAATGCGGACAAACTGCAACAACAGCCGCCGGCACAGCAGAATGCATTGCATCATCAGCAGCAACAACAACACGCTGCTGCGACGCCTCCTCCAACACAACAACATCAACAGCAGCAGCAGCAACAACAGCAGGTGCCACAAGCACCTCAGCAGCAGCCGCCGCCGCCGCATCATCGCCATACGCATACGCCGAACAACAGCACGCCGGAGCTGCATTTGAGGATGAACAACTTTGGTGGCCAGCAGGAGAGTCAGTTTCACTTTGAGCCTGCTGGCAATGCTGCTGGTGCCTATCAGCAGCATCAGTTGATAAATCAGTATCAACAACAGCCACCACAGCAGCAACAACAACCGCATCAGCAACCGCAACATATGCGCAGTCACACACCGCAGAGTCCACATCCGCACCCACATCCTCATCAGCATCCGCACCAGGCGCAGCAGCAGCAGCAGATGCAACAGCAGCATTTCAACTCGCCGCATCACA
Organism: Zaprionus tsacasi; assembly: GCA_018904105.1. Taxonomy (NCBI): domain Eukaryota; kingdom Metazoa; phylum Arthropoda; class Insecta; order Diptera; family Drosophilidae; genus Zaprionus; species Zaprionus tsacasi. Next base: position 10,927,164 of record JAEIFR010000295.1, read on the forward strand.
TGCCCCCAATGCACCATCAGCATCAGTTGCTCATGCAGCAGCATCGCCACACTCACTCGCCCCAGCATCAGCACTCGCGTTTGCAGTCGCCGCAGCCGCAACCATCGCCATCCGCAGGAGCAGCACCGACGCCGCAACAGCAACAGTTTATGCAGCAACAGCAGCAGCAACAACAGGCGACAGATGCGTGGGGTAACATGAATTTTGGTGGTGCACCAAATAACCAGCAGGTCGAGCTGAAGGACAAGTTCTACATTGTTGACTCTGAGTTTCTGTCGCTTCCCATGAATGTTGGCGGAGGAGGCGGTGCACCACCCACCCAGCAGCAACAACAGCAACCAACGGTCGTCAACAAGCCTCAGCAGCAGCAGCAGCAGCAACCACAACAGCAGCAACCTCAAGATACTGGATTGCCGGGAGACTTATTAAGCTTCCAGCACATGTGGCCACAGCAACAACAACAGCAGCAGCAACAACAACAGCAGCAGCAGCAGCCGCCTACAGGGCAACCGCAGTCGAATCAGGTGGTCCCAGGAGATCCTCACAACTACAACAATATTGGCAGCATTCTGACGAATCTCATTGATACAAATCCTGCGCCATTGGAGTACAACTTCGATCTTATGCAACAGCAACCGCCTCAGCAGCAGCAGCAGGCGGCGCAGCAGCAGCAGCAACAACAGCAGCAGCAGCAGCAACAGGCGGTACAGCAACATCACAACGCTGGCGGCGCCTATGGAGGTGGCATGATGCGTCATGCTGGCGCTGGCAACGTTTACTCCTACGAGTCACATCACAACCACGAGCAGCAGCTGGTCAACGAACAACAAAAACATAATAACTTCCAGGCATATGGTCATGGTCATGCGCATCCCCATGGGCTCCAGCAGCCGTTGCAGCATTCGCTAGCGGCTGCCACACATCTGCTGCCGCCACCGCCGACACATGGCAACGTATACGAGCGTAGTGTATCGCAGCCAGTGGGCGTGGGCGTTGGAGTTGGAGTTGGTGTCAATGTGGGCTATCCCATGCTGGGTGATGATACAAAGTCTGTACTGCCGCCGATTAACGACTATATGCATCATATGCAACAACAGCAGCCCGATCTAATCTATTATCCAGTGAAGAACGATTGACAACCAAAGTAGCCGGCGCTGGGTGCTGCCGTCCATGGGCAAGAGCAACAACAGGGGCAGCACCATCAGCACCAGCACTTCGCGCATAACCATAATAATCATAATCATAATCATAATCACACGCGCTGGTGGCCAGCACCAGCAGCAGGAATAAGCGCCAAGAGAGGCGATGTTTTTCATTGAAAAACATTGATAAAAAAAAACAGAAAAGAAAGAAAAAAACTATGTGTAGATATCAAAGAGAATTCTAACTAGTTAAGCATTAAAATCAATATAGTTATATAGCTATATACTATATATGGCAGACACTGGCAAAAGTTGAGCATGTTCAGCGTAATTCTAGAGCAATAATTAAAAGATTGAATTGATTTTTGCAGTCCGACCGACGCTATTGATACACAAACAATAATCTAATAATGCAGGAAGATATTGTAAGAACAGAGAGAATTATAACAATAATAACAACATCAACAGCAACATGACTACAGACATATAAATACATATTATACATAGTAGTGTGTAAGGAGGAAAGAATAATGAAAACAAAAATGCAACTATAAATATTTACGTAAATTATATAATATCTAGCCCGTAAGCCTGTGTACTAACAAAAACCGGCAGACCACAACAGCAACAACAAAGAAAACTTTCGAACAAATTTTGCAACATAATTTATGCTTATTTAACTTAACTGAGAACACAAATACGTACGTTGCATAGATATGTTATATAAGTATAACGGAAAAGAATGAAATCAAATCAAAGCAAACAATTTATACACATATATATATACGATATAAATCGTAAAAGAATTATAGATTTATTTGAAAGAAAGTTGTAAAAGAAAACCAGACAGTACGCGATTGTGTGGTTGTTTAATCATATCATGAGGCCCTTTGCCGTAAACATAACAAACAATATAGAACGTATGTCATTTTATTATACATAATTATTTCGAAAGATAGTGCTTGTTATTTTATATTTAGTTGAAAAACAAATACCAATACAAACCCCATACACAGATGCATGCTTACTTAGAACACACTTGATTTATACCATATATTTTTGTCGTAGCGCCACATTTTTGTTAGATTAGTGCCTAAGTCTAGTTGATATCTTGTATACCCAATTTGTGGCTTTTTACACCCAAAACTTGTATAATTATTATGCCGATCCTATCCACCACGTCCCCTCACTTTTTCCCCAATTTTATTCAAGATTATATGTACATGTCGAAATCTCCTAAACTTCCTTCGCTTCCAGAACGCAACTAAACAAACACTTTACGGTATGTATGTATTCTCCTTCCTTAATTCCCCCTCTTCTCAGACCACTTAAGTTAATCACACAAACATACATACATACATACATATAAAAATATATTATAAATATAGCGTTGTTCTTGTTTTACAAACAAATTGTGTATTCAATTCAGCTAAGGAACATTACATGATAAGTGAAAGTTTAAAACGTTACGTGTGTAAGTAAGGCTACTTTTATGAACAGAACAAAAAGCAACCAACAACAACAACTACATTAAATTAGATTTGTATTCTGGATACAAAGATAAGCAACAAAATAAGAAACAAAAAACACAAAAATATAAATAAAATTTGTATATTTAATAAAAATAGCAAAATAAAAATAAATAAAATTCTTTTAAAAAATATAAAACACGATTGTCATTTACGTTACGAAAAATAATATACATATGTATTTGATTTAACCGACATAACAATTATGGTCAAATTTTCAACAATTTATTAGCACTTTTCCATTTACACCCGTATTTAAAACATATTAACTATTGAACCCCTCCCATCAGGTTAACCACACGATTCTTATAGCGTTTGGATATATCCTTCTCGATATAGGTTTGAAGCACACGAGTCTGTGCAATGAGCTCCTCCAGCACGGGATTCAATTGTTGGCGCTGTTCGCGCAGCTCCACGGCGCGGACTTTCAGCACATCCCGCGTATTGCGTAACTTCTCCACAGCCTTGGTCATCTGCTGCAGTTTGCTGGCCAACAGATCAGCATACTTGGGTGAATGTTTCAGTTGGAATAGATGGCGAATCTGCTCGTCAGAGCTTTGTTGAATAATCTTCTGCACATTCTTTAGCATTTTCGAAATACTTTCGCTGTCGTGAGTGGAAATATTATCCATCAGCGAAAACATTATATTGTTAGATGAGTCCAAGTGGTTCAACCCATAGAGACGCATAGTGAGGAAGGCCTCTAGTTCGTGGAGTTCGTCTAGGAAACGATCACGATAGCTGGGCGAGTCCAGCAGTGTGTAGGCTTGGTCACCTGCAATTATTAGATTATAGTTATAATGTAGGAAATCTCGCAACTAAGCCTATACAAACCTTTGGCAGTTCCGCCATCCATGCCGGTGCCCTCAACAACAATGCCGTATTCTTCGACGGGTATGTCAAAGTTAATTTCCACAGCATCGGTGGGCTCACTTTCAATGCCCCAGTCTATGTTGGCACCATCGGTTTCTTGGAAGTCTCCATAGTCGATAATTTCTGCCGAAACCGTCGAAGAAGTTCCACCATTATCATCGGTGCCAAAATCTATTTCCAAAGCCTCGCTTTCTTTAATCGTGTTAGATCCGCTTAGGTTGAGTTTAAGTTCAGGCTCTTCAACTGCAAGTGGTGCCTCCTTGTGTATGTACTGATAGACCGTCGTGTTGCCGTGCTCTACTAAATGACACATAATGGGCAAGCATTGCTTTTGTCCACTGACCTCGGTGTAGAGATCAATAGCACCCTGCACCTTTCCAATATCTTGCAGGGACTTAGCATATAAGTCTGGCAGACCCGCCAGCACTTCTAAGAACTCCGCATGCAAGTTTTCACCCTTCACACCAAGCTGTTCCCGCAGAGCAGCGTGCTCTGCAAGCAGCTGAGCTTCTGGTTTGTGCATGTCATGGGCCCGCTTTAAACACTCATCGGTTTGCTGCTCCAGCTTGGTCATCTGCTTGCGCACCCCAGGAATCTCGTAGTTCACATTGCGCACGAAGATTTGAGCTGTCTCTGCCAGATATGTGGCGTTTTTCTCGTAGAGTCGGCAAATCTCCTGCCAGTCCTTCATGCGCTGACTTCCATAGGTACCGAAAACGCTTTTCGTATCCTTTTCAGTTTGTTTCAGAATCTCAATTATTTCCTTGACATGCAGGTAGTTTATATCTGCAATGAAACATGCTATATTATTGCACACAACCAAACGCTTTCAGGGGGAAAACATACTGGACCCAGAGAGCAGTTTTATAAGTTGATCGTTGGCTGGCATATCCTGTAGGGCATTGGTAATCTTGGAGTGTATATCCTTGATCGGAGCCTGTATATTTTTTGGGACAATGCGTCTACTTATGAGCCAATCCTGCAGCTTGAGCGTGTGGATGTCAATAGGTATCTCTGATTCCTGGCATTTGCGTGAAAGTATAAAATTTAACATGATCATTCGATAATAAGCAGGACGAGGCCTTCTATAATTGTGATAGCACTCATTTTATAAACTTTATTTAAAACTTACATTCATTTTAACGTTGTTGACGTTGCTGTTTGTGTCAAGTGTCTATAAAACTAGAAGGTAGTGCACGAGGGTTTGACTACGTCATAACAGATTGTTATCGGTACACTAATCGATATCTTTTGGTATTAAAATACTGCCGGTAATGCAAAACAAAGTGTTGCAATTGTTTTAAAATACGAATGGGACGTAGGTTGATTATTTAAAATAACTATTAATTAGTGCAATTTATTGGCATTCATCTCTTATAAATTAAAAGATACAGCCAAATTTTTATGTACAATATAAAATACAAATAAAAATAATAATAAAATAACAAGAGGGTAGGAAGAGCAGCCGGATATTCTTCTAAAACAGGCTCGGAATATTTGGAATGGCAGTCGCATCCGTGTCATCTCTGAACATTTGCGACACCTGCGAGCTAGGGAGCACCTTCTGAGAGCTGCCCGTTTTCGTTTTGCGCCAATGATCCCACTCGTTTGGATGCATTCGCTTCTTATGTGAATGCATATTTGCGTTTGAATTGAATGTCCGTGGACAGAAGGGACATTTGTATAAGGGCTCTCCAGTATGCTGAGCCATATGCTCCTAAAATGAGGTACATTACCAGGACGTTTGAAATAATCTTGACTATATGGGTAACAAACCTTAAGACTAATATCCTTTTTAAACGTTTTTCCGCACTGTTCGCAGGTGTAGATGGTATTCGAGTGGGAGTAGCGTTTGTGGCCGATAAGAGCACGCGAATTCTTACAGCTTTTGCCACACTCGGAGCAAATGAAGGACTTGCCCTCATCGTTGTGACGTCTCAAGTGTTGCTTCAAATTGTCCTCATCCTTTAACCAGCTCTCGCAATCCGGACGTGGGCACTTAATTCGTGGCCCGCTATCCTCGAAGTGCAGACGAACGTGCTTCTCAAAAACGGCCTTATCCTTGATTTCTTTTCCACAAACATGACAAATATTCGCCGCCTTGCGGTGCTGCATGCTAATGTGCACCTGCATGTGGTATTCGGTAGCAAAGCTGGAGAAGGTTCAGGATTTAATTGATATGCTTTAGTTTTATAAGAAATCTTAGTTACGCATTGTGTTTCGGGCACTCAGGACAGATGAACTTGCGTTCGTTGGCCGGCACATGCGACCCCTTGTGCAGTTCCAGGAGATTGCGTCGCGAAAACCGCTTGCCGCACTCGTCGCACTGAAAATCGCATTCCTCATCCGGCACATGGTGCACCAACCAATGGGCACGAAGCACGCTGGAATTAGCAAACACTTTGCCACAATCATTGCACCTGAAGAACAATTTCATTAATACAATCAATCAATCTTATTTAATGTGGGGAATACTTACTTAATATATTCAGGATTCTCGTGGCGCCTGGCATGCTCGACAATTAGGCAACGCTTGTTGAGCTTTCGACCACAACACTTAATGTACGGTCGCTCATCAGGATGATTCTCCTTGAAGTGATCCCGAATGCCGTCAAAGTCTTCGGCTAGAAAAATGCACAGTTCACAGCCCATAACTATATAACGTTTTATCAGATCCTCGTCTTCTTTGCAGAATGGAGGCCACTGTTGCTTCTTGAATGTCCTTTTTACTGCAGCTCTACGTTTCGTCGGTGGCCCCTTCTTTACAGCCTTGACTGACTTGACTTTCTCAACAGGTTCTACTTCGCGTTTTCTTTTTCGTCCACTTCTTGTGACAATCAGATCTTCGTCCTCGGATTCATTGATGAATTCGTTTGGCGTTAGTCTCTCTAATTTTATTTCTTTTTGATCATCTATATCTGGCTCAGTAAATGTGGCCATCTCAAGGTCTAATTCATCTAAGGGATTGACATTTAGCTGGGTACTTGGGCATTCCGTGTTGGCTTCCCCTCCCACTGCCATCTCATTTGTCGGTAGCATAATCTCCTCCGGCCATGACGTATTTACCACATCTGGGTCGGGATCCTGTTTGAATTTCGGTGCACTGGCGTAAATTACCTGAGCCTCTTGTATGGACACATAGAACTGATGGAACTCCGACACCTGTGTCCAGCACACATTGCACACAACTTTTGATAGAGCATCGTTAGGCAGCACCTAAGAAACATATAACATTCACATAATCCAGATACGGGTAAGTATTTAAATGATCCAAATGTGTTTAAGCTAACTCACCTCAAACCAAAAGTGCTGGCGGAGAACTTCAGCTACATTTTGCACGTTACCTGCTGGACTTGATGCATCGCCAAAAATCTGGAGACACATCTGGGAGCCACAACCACGCAAGCAGAGGCGACATATCAGTGGTTCCATGTTTTCACTTTATTTTCAAGTAATAATCCCTTTGCCAAGGCAATAGATAGCTAGTCTTCATTCGGTGGCAAACGAGAACCACCAGAATCGGTTTTCCTTTTATCCCCAGTGAAATTTAATAACTTATTCTGCTCCGTGACGGATTTGTTGGTTTCATATCGATATATCGATACATTCGCCGTTCATTTAACAATATTGTGTTTTAATATGTCTTTTAAACGATGACAACAGTTGTATACATTTCTTCATTCGATATTGCTAATAAGAAACTACTCAAAAATGGGTAATGAATATTTTGACATTTAAAATTTGTGCTTTATAGATTAAAAGTTTTCATCGTATTACATATTCAATCAAACTTTGTTTTTACTCTATTATTTATACTCTCACCGATGTGTTCTCAGAGGTATCGATAAATGTATAGAGCTAGAATCGGAAAGAAAAATAAAAAGTGGATGTGTAGGCAAAATAAGAAAATAACATAATTAACGAAAAACACAAAAGAAAACCACTTTTGCATAATGAAGGTAAGACTAATCTATATCGACACCAATCACAATTATTTATATATGTTTTGTATTCAGCGCATAAGTGAAAAAAAGTTGGAGGCCTTCACTGTCGGCACATTTTCCAAACGTCAATTGGTAAGTTTTTGTACCACCCTGTTGTGATTTGTTTTGCCGGATACATTTATAAAAATACTGTTCAAATCTGTAAATTTATTTATACAGTCGAAAAAGGAGTTAGAGGAACAAAAGAAGAAAGCGGATGAGGCTGCTGCGGCACATGTGAGTTAAAAACGTTAGGAAAAATTAAAAAATTACAATTAAAAAAACTATACCACGCTATGTAGGCCTTCAAGGAGTTTGTGGAGACGTTTCAAGAAGCGCCAACGGCCTCTTCCAAAGTTTGGGTGAAAGCAGGCACCTACGATGCGGGCTCAAGACGAGAAGATAAAAGTGAAAAGGGTAAGTTGTACAAGCCGGGCTCCAAGCTTGTGGAGAAGAGCTCTTCCGAAAAGGCGGAGGAATACGCCAAACTTTTAGCTTCCGATCTCAAGAAAGATCCAACACCATTGAAAAAGAAAAACCAGGAGAAAAAGAAAAGCAATTTGGAACTCTTCAAGGAAGAATTGAGACAGTGAGTTTAGAGTTATATCAACGTTATACAATAACAACAAATAATCTGATAATAAACTTAGGATACAGGAAGAACGCGAAGAGCGTCACAAGTATAAACATATGGCCGTATCGACGCCTCCAGCATCGCAGCCGCAGCAACAACAGCAGCAACAGCAACAACAACAGCAAACTCCGAGCACCTCGCAACAATCGAGCAGTACACGGGATGGCGGATCCTTCGACACTGGCGATCCAAATACGACAAACTTGTATTTGGGAAACCTTAATCCTAAGATATCAGAGCAGCAGTTAATGGAGATTTTCGGCCGATATGGTCCGCTTGCCAGTATTAAGATCATGTGGCCCCGCTCCGAAGAGGAAAAACAACGAGGCCGTAATTGTGGTTTTGTGGCATACATGAGCCGTAAGGATGCAGAACGCGCTCTGCGTACACTTAACGGACGCTATGTTATGAGCTACGAAATGCGTCTGGGCTGGGGTAAGACTGTGCCTATAATGAACACTCCCATCTTTGCGCCGCAAGCTCTGTTGGAACTGACATTACCGCCGCCTCCGTCGGGACTACCATTCAATGCTCAACCACCACCCAGTGAGGCCAACACTCTTCCCAAAAAAAACTACAAGGACTACGATTCTATTGAGGACAAGGAAAACATGGAACGGGTATAAAACAAGCATTCCTTTTAATGAACAATTTCAGATTTGATTAATTTTTTAGATTCTTGGTAAATCTGTGGTAAAAGTCTTCATACCAACTGAAAAGTAAGTTGATCCGTAAGATTTGCAAAAATCTTGCATTTGTAACATTGTCTTACAATTCAGATCAGTTTTAAATATCATCCATCGCATGATCGAGTTTGTTATACGCGAGGGTCCCATGTTCGAGGCTCTTATCATGAGTCGGGAAATTGAAAATCCTATCTTTTCATTTCTCTTCGACAACGAGAGCCCGGCTCACATCTATTATCGATGGAAACTTTACTCCCTGCTACAGGGCGACACACCGAGCGAGTGGCGGGAGCAACAATTTCGCATGTTTAAGGATGGCCCCGTCTGGAAGCCTCCTGTAGCCAATTTCTACACTCAAGGCATGCCTGATGAACTGGTCGTGGATCCAGATGCACCCGTTGTCCATAAAGGAGCCCTATCGAATGCGTAAGTTCTCTTAGTTAGGTGTCCCAAAAATTGTCTTTCAATATTCTTTGATTTTTTTGAAGGCAACGCGATCGGTTAGAAGATCTTATAAGGCTTTTGACTCCAGAGAGATCACGCATTGGCGACGCAATGATCTTTTGCATAGAACATGCTGATGCCGCTGATGAGATTTGCGAATGTATTGCTGAATCCTTGGCTAATCCCAAAACATTGGCCTCCAAGAAAATCGCTCGACTATACCTTATTTCTGATATCTTGCACAATTGCACTGTGAAGGTATCCAACGCTTCTTTCTTCCGCAAATCGTAAGTTTATTCGATAACAATCGCATTATTATTACTAACTCAAATTCATTAGTGTTGAGAAGCAATTGATGGATATCTTTGAGAGCCTTCATATCTATTACTTGGCCATTGAGAGTCGCCTAAAGGCAGAGGGCTTCAAGACACGGGTTTGCAACGTAATACGTACATGGGAAGAATGGACTATTTACCCAAAAGAATTCTTATCTCAACTGCGATCTGTCTTCCTGGGTCGTCAGGTAAGCTATTGACATATCAAAATAATCAAAAATATTTAGCCCTTATTTTTGCAGCCACCCTCTCCCGTCCAAGCGGAGGAATCTCGTTCTGAGGAGGCATTGGATGAGGATATAGATGGTGCACCACTCTCAGGAGAGGATAAAGACGACGAGGATCTAGACGGGGTACCGCTTGACGGTGCTGCCCTGCTGAAGAGCGCATTAAAATTGGTTCTGCCAGACTCTGGACAACGTGGTACTCCAAAGAAAGAACAGTATCTCGACGAAATTGACGGTGTTCCACGTAAGTCAAATTAAACTAGAAAAAAAAAAACAAACCTACCTTTGGCACGCTGAAGATTATATACTCTTGGAAATATGAGTTATTGAAGCCAAAAAACTCGATGTGAAAGAGTAGGAAAAAACTTCAAAGAGTAGAAACACCTGAAAATCGGTATGATATTGGAGCTTGTCTACAAAGTTCCATTAAGATAGTTCTAAGAATGAGCGAATAGATCGTGTTGCAATAAACGAGCACGCGGACGGATAGACAAACAAAAGTATATGAACTCCCCTGTCGACTTCAGGCCAAAGTTAAGATACCCTCTGCAAAAGTATAATAATAATTAACATCTCTCTTTCAATATTTATGTATCTTCTTAGTGGATGAAGATGTTGATGGCGTACCAATGGATCAACTACCGAAACAGGCTGACAGCAAGTCACAGGCCAAGATGCCCGGTTTTATACCATCAAAATGGGAAACAGTTGATCCACAGCAGGTTGAGGCGCAGGCCATAACCACCAGTAAATGGGACACCTTAGATCCACCGGATCCTCCCAAGTTCTTCAGCTCGGATGAGGAAAGCGACGGTGATAATTCGCAAAAATACAACGATGAGAAGCGTCAAAAACTACGTGAAATCGAGGTGAAAGTCGTTCAGTATCAGGATGAGTTGGAGTCAGGCAAGCAGCGCCTAGAACCTGGTTGGTCACTGCACGAACAAGTTGAATATTATCGCAAGCGTTTGCTGAAGCGGGTAAGTTAATTTATGATCATAATTCGCCAGCCTAATCTTACAATTGATCTATCGAACCTTGCAGTGTTCCCACTCGGAGTCTGTCGACTCGCCACTAAGCTATATGCATACATCGAAGTCGCGCAGCTCCCAGAGAAGTGAGAGTCCAGACGGTAGACACGCTTCTGCCACACACTACAACAGCAGCTCCCGCTCAAGTCCCAATCGTAATCGAAAGCGTTCGCATTCGCCATTCAGTGGGGGCGAGAGTAGCCGAAGTGCCCGGTCTTCCAAACGCAATCGATCGCGTAGTCAATCAGATTCACCCAGACGCTACGCAGAACGTTCGAGCCGCAACACACGCAGATCTCCCTCTCCGGCTTCCTCATCATACAGCTCACGATCCAGAAGTCGAGCAAGCGTTTCGCCAGTTCGACATCGGTCGGAAAAACAACACAAGCACAAGCATAGACACTAAGAAGACATGCTCGACAACAATTAACTTGTTATTGGGTCCATATATATTCAAAGTAGTATTCAGTGTGAACAGCAACGAATATTCTAGAAATTATGGCATATGATTTGTTTTTTGCTGCAAATAAATAAAATCGTATGGGAATGGATGAGAATTCTGGCCTCTTGGATGGCCTTAGGCGGTCTTGAGTGAGGCTTCGTGTTTGTACACTTCAATCACATCCTCGATGATTTCCCATTGGTTCTCGCGAGTGAAGTCCTTGACCAGTGGCTTGTACCACATGCAGGCCTCATCAGATTCGTCGGTTAGTGGCACCTGGACGCCGTAGGTTTGCAGTGCTAGCGATAGGCAGCCAATGGCCACGTGTGTGGGTTTATATTTCAATATGTTGGGACTGTGGTGAAAGTCCTGAAGATACGATGCAGCTGTCTTAGCTATTGGGACCGAGTTCCACACATCTGTGCCCACCCAATCCTGCAGTGTCTTCATGTAGTACAGCAAATACTGCAAAGCAACCAAGATAAAGAGAAAGTCTCAGCGCAGGAGTCATAGTGAGGAAACATCGCTTTGGTTACCTTATGAGCAAGCTCAATGTTGAGGTCGAAGCTCAGCGTGCGTGTTATTAGCAGTTCAGCCTGGACAATGGCATCACGCATGGCCCAGTATTCGTCGTTTAAATCCAGCGGAGCACTGCCACGATTTAGTGTACTGTATGCCACGTTGATGACGTCGCGAATTTTAACAGTGTCGTCATCTTTGATTTTACCAGCCAGATAAAGCGACGAGGCAGCAATAAGCTGCAAACGAATCAGAAACATTAAGCCAGGTCAGAAATATCTGTGGCTGCAATCTAGCTATACTCACGAACTCGTCGTAGTCGCTTGGTTTGACCTCTTTGAAAAAGCGATGGAAAACGATGGCGGCGCACGCGGCTGTTAGCGGTTTCATCTTTAGCTTAGCCGCACACTCGAATATGTAAAGTGGCACCAGACCTGGCTTGCTCGCCTTGCTGAAAGGAGATAACAAGTACAAACAAACAGTGGGGTAATTGGAGGAGCGCCAGACATCCAGGCAGACAAACAACTCACCGATAGTCAATGGGCTTCATGTTCTGCGCCTTGCTCGTCTCCACGTGCTGCTGCAATGACATGACATCCAAAACGTTTTTCATTTTCTGGCTGCTGCCCAGAATGGAAATTTTAGGAATATTTTGTGATGATCGTATCAAGTTGATCTGAGTCGACTGATGAGGATAAATGGAGGAGATGGAGAACTAACGCACAGTTCGTTGCCACTAACTAAACAGCCAAAAAAATGAGAGAGAGAGAGAGAGAGAGACAGAGTGAAAAAGCAACTGAGAGAAGAGACCACAAAAATCGTACTGTCGATTTATTCGATTCAACATCGGTTTCACAGAGATCAGCTGGGTCCGTCCGTGTTAGTCGCCGGCGCAATTCGGAATGCACTGCAGGCAAAGCAAAGGCAAAACAAAGAAGACAAACAAAAACACGAGACACGACGACGAAAGCCAGAGACGATCGACGATAATATCCGAAACCGGTTCAACGGTAGGTACCGAACAAGATACAGTGGGCACTGTCTGGTTGTGACTACCTGTACATTGGGGCCCAACTTTTAAAATTCGATTTTTATTACATTTTCTGAGTATATTGGGAAACTTTTTCATGGGTTTTGTTTTTATATTGCTTACAGGAAACATACGTCTCAATATGACAATATGATCTCCGTATTTATTTATGCATTCCATGAAAGGCTATTCCATTGAACCCTATTTATTCTTGCTTTTATGTAAATAGATAAATGTTTTATTTTGCATTAATATATGTACTTAAATCTAAACTAGCTCGGGGTGTATAAAGTTTTTAGGGTATTATTAACTCGTATAAAGTCGCGGCTCAAGAAGTTCGCTTTCGCCTTGCCAAATTGATCTAGAGAACCAGCTAAAAAGGGCCGTCGCCAGCCTCAGTAAATAACGCATTTTTTAAGGAAAAGGGAAAGCTGTCAAATCAATCAACGAATCCACCGATCCACCAGGTCAGCCACATCATGTATTACATTATGGATAATTGTTGTGTTATTATTAATTATTGTTACAGACTACGATTAAAAGTATATGCGAACAGCTTCCTCGGCATTCTGTTCGACGGGACAGTAGGGACACTTGAGAATGTGCCCGTTGCTGAGCTTGTGCAAGGCGTCGTTGGAGATGACATGACCACAGGTCAACTTCTTAGGTGGATTGTCCTCAGTTGTTTGTTGCCGTAAAATGGGGCAGGCGAAGATCGAATGAAACCGAAATTCTGGCTGCAGATCAATCTCAATGGGCAGTTCATCGCAACCGTTCCACATGCCTAGCACCTGGCGCGACTGCATCACCTGCTTGATATTGAGCAGGGCAGGCAGGGCAGTGCAGCCGGCATTGACGACGACAGAGAGCGCCGAGTTCTTGCTTATGCCCAGCAGTTGGCAAGCATCCTTGAGGAAGTTGAACGATAGCTCTGTCCACATGTCCTGAGATAAGAAGATCTTGTAGGGCGTATTTTCCAGACCGTTGGGCAAATAGATAAAGCTAGCCATAAGATTGGCAATCTCATGCTCGTAGCGCACAGCAAACTTTTGGAAATTGGTTCGGGCATAGAGTATGGCCTCGCACTGTGACTTCAGACCGTAAGAGACCAGTTGCATGAAGCGCATACGATGCAGACGGAACTCAATGAGCGAATGCCGCTCCAACAGCTGACTTGAGTGGCGGACAGCCCATTCGAGGGCCTCCCCCAACTCACGATTCTGTATCTTTAACCAAATGTTGTAGATTTCAGCGAATTCACGTTCCGAATCGAAGACATCTTGGGCGTGCTCCTCGCCCATTTTGCACTCCTTGATCAGTGTACGGGCAACCTCATCCATGCCCTGGCGGCAGTAATGCTTGGCAATCGCCTTGTTAAGAAGCATAAGGTTCTCCTCGTCCTGCAGAGCATCCACACGCATTGTGGAACTGAAGTCGGAACTGTAGTTACGATCGATGGCTTTGCCAATTTTTGAAACGGAGCCATGCAAATCACGATGCTCCGTCGATAGTTTTTGAACGCGCTCATTACATTTTGAGATCGCTTCACGTATAATCTCCATTTGGCGATCCGTCAAGCGCTGCGGAGCTGTTGGCTCTGTCTCCACCTGCATGTTTACTATATCGCCCATTGGATCGTCAGTGCTAACATCATCTGGAGCATTCATTTGTGTCCCAGTATTAAGTGTGGTGACCACCATCTGCTCCGCATTGCCCAATACATTAACCAGCTCCGACATTAACGACGCTATGTCACTGATCTCAGCAGCAGAATTTTCATGGAGTTGCTCCAGCTTCGTGATGACACGATCGAGCTCCTTTTCGACAGATGCACACGCCTCGTTGTCCATTATGTCCAACTCTGTCTGTGGCTCAACAGTAAATTTGGTTAATTTGGAGCGACGCCAATCAACAGCGCGCATTAGATTTTCAGCCAAGTTCTAAGCGGATTCTTTTTAAACTCTTTTCGCACAAATAGTTCGCCAATTTTCACAGTGGATTGAACGTCGTAATAATATTTGTTTTGTTAATTGCAATTTTATTTTGACTTTGTCTACAATAATAACACAAAGAAGAGCACCATCACTGACAGGGTTGCCTTGCAGTGCATATAACAATTTTTCATTTGGAAAGGTGGCAGCCCTAACGTACTTCGCAGCTGATTTTATGTGAAACAAGACACAAACGCAAAATGTGTATGTATGTATGCATGCGATTTATTGTATGATTGCCATTCACTTACCACAAAATGTTTTGTTTATACCAGTCTAAAAATAATTTGTATCTTGTTCCAATAGATATTTAAAAAAAAGCATTACTTGATAGCATGTGCGAACCAGGAACGCGTTGACATTCAAGCCGGGAGATTGATGGTTCCAGGGCTGCGTTATTAAGAAAAGGTTAAAAGTACGGTTGGAACATACAGTATATGGGAGTTACATACAATCAAGTGAAACCGCAGATATTGCCAAATTGACGAGACATCCAATACTCTGCTCAATTAAAATCAAGAGAAGACATAGAGCAATTGATATATAAGAAATGGTAGTCCAGTTATATTTTTTAAAACTGTTGCTCTCCAGTTGGCTGAAATCGTTTTGCAACACTTTTCGATTATCGACTTCTCAGTCGATAAGTTGTGGCGGTCGTCCAATAAGCTTCTTATCTATCTATTGATTTTTCGACTACACTTGATAACGACAAACTTTTAGTTTGAATTTAGGAATTAAGAGTTTATTAAAAAATATAGTTAAATTAAGGTAAATTTTGCAATTTAATTAATCGGTATATATGTGTGCATTAACATCAATAAGATGTCAGTTAAAAATCTGTTAACAATGGCATAACTATAGCCAGTCGGGCGTTACAAATTTTCGTGTGTTTATAAATAAATGAAAATATTTGGTGATCTGTGCGACATTGACTTGTTACAATGCCAGCGGACCTAAAAATAACGGCAGCTAACAAGACATGCTGGACATGCTGACCGCACTAATAAATTTAAAAAAAAAAGCCACTGGCTGCGCAGATATACAACATATATAAAATATGTTTTTGACCGTCATAATTGCAAAGAAAAACTTTTCGTGTATATCAAACACTTTCGCCACTCAATGAGCTTGAAAGTGAAATGAAAATTGTTTGAGAGACGCTCGGTACACAGATTAAGATATGTATGTATGTACATATGTATATACTGTGTGTATATATATTTGCAGCTGAGAGAGCGAGTCGTGAAAATGATTGTAATGATGAAAACAAACAATAACAAAATACAGATAAAACGCGGTGTGCGGCGCGTGCGCTCGCCGATTGCAGGGCATGCTGCAAATTATTTTCTGTCGCCTATTCATTATTTTTTCTTTTTTAGTTTCGGGCAAGTCGCGGCTATTGCGGCAAAAATAACAGACAAATGCTCAAATTATGACCGACCGCTCGACCGGGGGCCTTAGTATATCCGCAGCCGAGTGCCTGCTGCGTGAGAAATGAGCAAGCAGCGCTAGCTTCGACGTCGTCGCATCGCATCGCCTCGCGTCGTCGTCGTCCGTCTGTTTTTAAAAATTCGCTAATAGTTTCAGAAATTTGCTTGGCCAGTTCGGAAACAACATTTGATCTTTGCGTAAGCAGTTGCCGTAGTCGCAGTGCCCCAACACCCAAAATATATGTACATAGATGTATCAAAAAATCAAACAATATTTTCCACATCTATTGTGATTATATTTTTTTCCATTATTATTCTATTCGCCTTATTTAACTTGCTATTTGTTTACTTGTGCGCAAAATTGTGATTGCATTATTTATGGTTCACGGGAAAGTGGAATTATTAGTCGCTGCGAGGGCTAAAAATAAAATAATCGGGACTGATATTTATGTAATAAAATTTCAGTATTATTGTTGCGAAAAAAACATAAATATTCTGAAAGTGCTTCTGGGTGTAATTAAGATTGTGAGCTGTGAAGTGAAGAGTTGACAGTTCTATCTAATAAATAGTTGAAATATTTACAAGAATTTATATAAAAGATTTGTGTGTGTCTTTTCAGATAATGCAAAAACATTAAGACATAAATTGCATAAATAAACGTCACAAAAATGAACCAACACCAAAGTTAACCTCACTTAAGTCGCGAAATTAACCGAAACTCAATAACAGGATTAGGCAAATAACGAATTTTTAACTCGAAACGGAAGAAGAAACCCTTAAGAATTAAGCTTCACTGCAAGGAGAGAGAAGAAAATGTCCACCAAAGCGTCGCATCAATCGGCCGGGACGAGGCTGCGATCACGCTCGTCCGCCGAGGAAGGAATGTCCCCCAAGAAAATGGGTATTATAGCAATAGTAACGGTTGTCGGATGTATTGCCATACTGTGGCCAAAGGTCTTCCATCCCATGATGTTCGGCTCTGTGCCGCCCAAGACGAATTACAAGGATTCGCCACAGCGTGGTGGACCGGGCGGTAAGTTCTATTACTTTTATTATCGACATTTTTTGTGATTTTTATTTATTTATCTATTTATTTATCGATATTGTGATCGTGTCTTCGATGTTGTGTCACGCGTGAGCCAGGCTGTTGCGATGTCGTGCTCGATAGGGAACAATTCATGAACGCATCTAAGCCGAGCACCGAACCGTATGGTCCGCATTTGTACCGCAAGCAGGTCAATTTGTACACGGGCGAAATAAGTAGGTGGCGCCACAGTGCTGTACTGGCTCCTCTCTCTCCCTCTCTGTCTTTCCTGTGTATTAACTGATAACGTTAAGCTTGACTAACGGCATGTTTGTTTTGAAATAATATAAACCTGGACTGTGACTGATCTTCAGTTATCTAAAAGTTATAAACTATTTGAAAAAATCTCTCAAAGTGCATAAAACAAATAACAATTATCTTGAGATTTACTAACTAATCTTATTTTAAATATTTGTTTGTTCCTTTCGCCCTTTTATCGTGCCTCCAAACCTGTGCTAAAATCTTTGCTAATCTGTGACTTTTGCTTTGATCCAGGTCTGCGCCAGGAACGTCCTGCCCACCTGCATCCGGAGTCAATCTATCAGGCAATGCGCGAACGTGGACGTGCCATACCTGCTACGCCCACTGTGCCCATTGTTGAGCGCAAAACATCACCGAGCAATCCACCGCCGCGCATCGTTGACGGACGGGTGAGTTATGACTTCGATTTGCAGCTAATTTTCGCCATTATCTCCGCCGCCGGGTGGGATGGAATTGGAGGGGTCGGGTCGGGTTTTGCTGTGGGGCGACGTTTGGGGCATGAGACATCGGTCGGAATTGCTAAAAATAGTCGCGTTTATTTTATTTGGATTTGGCTTTTTGTTTTTATGACACTGCACGCAAATTGAAGGCAAAAAGACAGCCCAATGAAAATATACACAGAAGAAACTGTAAAGGAAGAGTGGGATGAAAACGAGAAATACAACGAGAAATAGAAAAGAAACAAAAAAAAAGAAAAAAAAATACAAAAAAGAAATATTGTTCATATTGAACTTGTGCCAAATCCAATGGGCCCACCTGCCCGCGCATCCATTTGTTGTGCCTGCCCGCCCATCGGCTTGCTATATACAGTTTTCGGGTCGAAATCTTTCATATCTGCGCACATGTAAGCTCTATAACAGTCGTATAACCCTAAAATTGATTTACAATATCCCTAGTGATTGATAAATAAATAATAATAAAATAATTCGAAATAATTTACATTTTCCAAATCAACAATACGATATGTGGTTTTCTTTTCTGCAATCAGCCTGGACCCATACCTGGCATGCGACCTCCGATGGGTGCGGGAGCACTGCATCAGCCACAGCAGCGCGGTAGCAGCATGGGATTCCTGATGCCACTGTACACCATCGGTATTGTGGTCTTTTTTGGCTATACTATCATGAAGGTGCGTTCCTATTGAAATATAAACTTCAATATGACTAATCAAATTTTCCATGTAGATTGTCTTCAAGAAACAAGTGCCGAATGCACCCTATGGCCCTGCTCCAAGCGATCCCAGCTTCCGTCAGGAGGTCTTCGGACAGCAGAATCACAGTCAGGTTGAGGATTTGGGCGGTACCAAGTTGGGTAAGTTGAGTGCAGTCTATAGATCTATAGCTGGATATGAATTTACAATTCCAAGTTTCGTTTAGTCTCACATACACAAGCTCACACCAACACACACACACACTCTCTCACTCTGCACCCTCGTACTCGTACAACAAACACACTCCCACACACACACACACACACACACATACAAATTCGCACACACACATCACGTACTTAACTCATTGTCGAAGCTAACCTAAAAAAAAACCACGTCCATTTTCTTTGTATTTCGATATTTTGCGATCGTTATAAGGTTGGCGCGAGCATCAGACAAGTAAGCCCGATAAACTCTTGATTTTTGAATCATTTTCTGACAATATTCTCAACTGGATATATCCAGAGTTTTAAAATATGTCCTCGTCATTTGGTATAGCCTAGTCTAGATGTGTGTAATTACTCGTGCTTTTTTTTGTCTTTTGATTATCCCTCAATGTTGTTGTACTTGTACGTAAATGTATATATGTATAGTAAGGATTACTAACACTCTCACACCCACAACACTTGTATATAGCATATATATCGTAGCAGTTGTTCTTGTTCTTGTTGTTCTTGTTGTTGTTTGCCTCAACCTAACTGTCAGTTAAAGCAAATCCTACGCCAACTTTTTAGGAGGTGCGACGAGCGCAACGAACGCCCGACGCAACGATAAGGACCTCTACAATGCGACCTTATCGGCCACGGAGCTGGCCGCGAATCTATCCAGCTCGCTAAAAGCGCAGCAGCAGCAACAGCAACAGCAGCAGCAGCGCCACGCCCCCAAGACAAAGGTGGAGCTAGAGCGATCGCAACTGTGCAACAAGGAGAGTGAGCAGCTGATGGAGATCGAAAAGTTGCGCAAGAAGCTCGAGGATACGGAACGTGAAATGGCCAAGTTGATAGCCGAAATGAACAACGATCAGTATGAGGCAAAGGTTAGCATCATCCAACGTAGCTAGCCCTCCCACTCCAATCCGAGGTGGATAGATGCAGCATACAAAAACATGTATAGAGAGAATATAGTAGCATACTCATAGATACATCTTGAATCATGCTCTAGATCTCTCTTCTTCTTCCTAACTTCAGTTACATATATACTACTCTGTAAACTTGTTTTCTTTTTTTCTGTTTCTGTATTCTCATTTTTTAAGATGATTGCTATGAGGTTTCTCAAGCGGCAGCCAAGCTTCTAAAGCAGGCAACCATTATTTACTTAGCACCCAATCAGATCAACCCAAAAACTCACTGAAAAATCTCAAGATCAAAACAACTAAGTACTACAAGTCATATTTTTGATTTACCATATATACTGAGTTACTACTGTACCTGCAATCCTAACTCTGTATCCTGTATCTGATGATGTAGCTGACTTCCTCGTTTGATCCCCCGTATTGTTCATCATGCTCATTCTCTTTATCCCCTGTGCGAGTCGCATGCCAGCATGCTTCTTCTTCTTCAACTTCTGTGGGCCTGTGTATTCGCTCGTCCCACCCGATCCGTCGTATTGTCAACTGTTGCATGCGCGGGCCTCACGATAACGCGATTATCCACTCTATGCTGCACTCTCACTAAAAGAAAACTAAACTAAACTGAAATTCAAATCAACTTAACAAAAGTATCTATGTTCTCTCTCTCTCTCTCTCTCTCTAACTCTCTCTGTGCGATCGGCATGCGAATCTGTAGTCTCTTTATACTAACTATCCGGAACTATCTATATGTATCTGTCTGTAGCTCTAGATCTAAGACAAAATGAATACTACCTACTTATGATGGGGACATATTTTAGAAACAAAAACCACACGCATACATATGTATGTACATGCTACATAATATAATATATGTATGTACATAGGTAATATCATGCCAATTCACAAAGATTCACAATCCATATAAACTTATCGCAGAGCGGCTTACATAGATCTATCGAAATTGTAATTGAACTCAAAATGTATCTGTACATATATCTATGTATTTCAATCTTATTGTCGCGATCAGTTGTAACGGCGATACAGGGTCTTATAGACGCGGCCGATGAACAGTTGAACGTTCGAGACGTGCAAAGATCGAGGAATGAAACTGATACTGAAACTGATAATGAAACTGATTTAAATAAGGTTAGGCCCGCCCAACAGCAATCGTTGAACTCGTTTTTTTTTTTTATTTCTTGTATTTTTTATATATAACTCTTTTGTTTTGTTCACAATTAACCAGCCAAATAACCGAGAAACTCCCCTCCGGAAATATACTATGTATCTAATTTCGTTCTGTTCAGTTAATATTTGTTTCTGCTTAACAATATTGTTAATAAAATTTACATATTTGTGTTCTTTTTTTTTTTTTTGGTTCAAAAGATCTGTGTTTGTGTTTTAGTTATCTTTACTATACCATATTGTTGGATCTTACTAAATATCTCTCTATATTTCCCGACACGCAGCAACACGACAACGAAAACACGACCAAAGTAGACAACCAAAACATTTCCAATGGGCATACAACGATCGACAAGGATCAGGAGAAGGCAGCAGATACGGCAAAGGAGCAACAACAGCAGCAGAAGAAACGTCGCGATGTAAGCGCTGAGCGCGAATTAACGGTAAAATTTAATATATAACCTACAAATTGTTGGCAATTTTTGATTTGACTGTACTTTACTTTTGATGTGGTCCGCGTGATACAATAGGTTCTCGGCATGGAATTAACGGCAAGTTGTGAGGGCGGCCAACGTTGGACTGGGCGCCCTCCAACCCCCGTTTATCGCGCACACAGTGAACATGTAAGTGGCGCTGTATTGCACCCGATTTGCGATCTAAAACCTCCTGCCACAATCAAAGATAGTTCCAAACAGCGAAACACTTTGAGCGAGACTTGTGCTTTTATTTTCTTTGAAATTTTCCCATATTTGGAATACAATTAACACATCTGGTTTACTTCTCGTTGCAGTCCAAACTGGAAGAGAATCTGCCCGAGCCGCAGTCCATTTATTTGGAAGGCGCCTTGGCACATGACTCGCAGATTTTGGTGGCCGATTCGCAGACCAAACGCGAAGAGGTCTACGATTCTGAGCTGAATGGATCACCCGAGGAACCGGCTGTGAGAAGACTTAGTTAATATTATTAATAATCTATTAATTTATCAATTTGTATCTATATATAATTCAGGTCATATTGAGTAGCAAGATGACGTTATCATTGATTAATTTGGACGCAAATCAACAAAATGGTAACGAGAACAAACAGGAAATTGAGAGTCCCTTGGCTGATGATATTGAAATAATTGGACACGATGAACAATAAATCCAAATGTCGAATACTTATATAGAATGCAGGCTTTATATGTATATATTTGTATGAATGTTTGTCACATCGTGCGAATTTCAAGTTAATTTGAAAATAGGAAACGTCACACAACCGAAATGATATATGAGTGAAATTTAACAAGTTCACCTCGAATGTTATGACTGATAAACAAACAATGAACCTGTTTATAATACGACATTTGATTTGTATATATAAGTTTTCTATACGCATTATTTTTTTTATCGATTTTATTCTCGAAATCAATTATTTTTTGTGTTTTTGATTTGAATAACTTCTTTGCTTTGCACCTGCTCTATATCGATCGCTCTTTCACCTGATTGTATGCCAAAATATTCATTGAATGATATTCATATTCTACTTCAATCGCTAGATTTTATGTGTATAATATTAGTTGACATTTGACATGCGAAAGAAAACTGAAACTAGTCTACCAACATCGATTTAAGAACTAAGCATATTCAAACTTAAAATCCATCGTCTTTTATCGTAAATGTTACTTTGCGAAAAAAAATTACATCCTAGAAAGCCTTTTAAGAACAAGAAAACCCGTTTAATTGCACCTTATAATTAAAGAACTAATATTAGTGCCACAATGTTTGTGAATTTAGTTTAAAGAGAATACACACGTGTAAAATCAAAATAAATTAAAAAATTAATTTGACAAACGATATTGTCGTTTTCAATCATTCTTTTATTTGTCCTACAAATTGATTCCGGTTTTATTTTTCATATTTAAAATGTTTGGTTTGTTTTGCATAGCTTAAAAAAAAACGTATTTTATAATCTCGAAAAGTGGTAACTCTGGTCATGCATCAAATACTCAAAATGGCACGTTGACAGTATTTTTTAGTATTCACAGTTTTATATTTTTCTCAATAGGTACACACTGGTTCACAGCTGTTCGGTCCAACTGTTCTTCGTTTGGAAATTACGTAAATTCGGCAGGTTAGTAAATTAATCGGCTTATAAAGCAGTTTATTGCGTATTTAAGTGCCCGCCACAATAATAAAGCAAGAGAAATTTGCAAGAACTATTTCACAATGTCTAATACGCAAGTTGACGCCACTTGGCGACTGCCAGATCGATAGACAATGTTGAGCACAATGTTTGTGATTATTTACTTACACATTATTTAATTTATTGCCTTTTGGTGATTCTCAGATAAATATGTCGCTCTTACGCTACAAATACTACGACTATCCGGACGGCGAGGATGCTTTTGGCAAGATGGTGGCCACAAACAAATACGCCGCTGCTGTCGGCTTGGCATGGTCAACGATGGACGTGAACCTGCTGAGCAAGCCACGGGGCTATATACCCACAATCGGTCGATTTGCGTATAACACGGGTCCGATTATGGGCATGGCCACAGCATTTACGCTAACCACGTTCGCTGCCACCAATATCCGTGGCAAAGATGACAAGTAAGTCCTATTATGAGAGTAATTCAACGTTGAAGTTCTAATATCCTTTACGTTTGTAGGCTTAACTATTTGTTAGGAGGCTTTGCTGCTGGTGGCGTCTTCGGCGCATGGAAACACAATCATGTGTCGGGTCTGACTGTTGGTCTTTTCCTGGGTAAGCAATTGCTGTTCACACTGATCCGCCACTTTATGCATATTAAACACTTTTCCTTTATTCCTCGCTAGGCATTGCCGGCGTCATCAAGAAGTGGTCTATTGAACAAGGCTGGGAGTTTTTCCCAAAAGCACCAACTCATCAAATCGGTAGCGTTAACATTTCCCAGAACGATTTTACAATCATGGCCGACCGTCCCAAAGGCTGGACCACAGAACCGAAATCCGAGGAAGAGGCGGCGGCTTAAAATGTTGGCAAAAGCCAATTGTTAGTTAGCTCTTGCGTTTGTTTAGCTTTTAACGTACTGAAAGAAAAAACAAAATACCACTGACACTAAATATGCAACTGAATAAATGTCAAGTGAGAAGTGATAACTCTGGAGAAGAAAGTGTCCCAGCTAGATGCAAATAATGTCAACGGATTAATGACATCAATCAGAGAGAGAGAGAGAGAGAGAATGGAAACCAACACCATCACGCTCGCCGCAAAACCAACATTGGATTCCTCCATGGCCCATTTAAAAAGACATGAATGCGCACTTAGTCATTTCGTGTCTTTTCTCTCTCTCTCTGTCTTCAGTTGCTTATGCTTTTTTACCTTTCTTGAGCGTGACTCTGAGTCATGCGGCATGGCTTTGTTCCCCGAAAAGCTCTACCTTGTGACGGGCCAGAGGTACCATATATTATATCGGCCAACATGCCCAGGAATAACATAGTCGAGTGTCGTCGAGGCTGCTAACGTGCGACTACGTAAACATTATGAGCTTATAATGAACCTTCAAGCCACTCGGAGAGCTCCAACTATCGCGTGCGATCAATAGAAAACAGGTTTCAGATATAATTTTTTGGCTGGGCAACTGTTTCTCAGGAAATGCCTACAAAATTTGAAAGATCTCATGAGCCACCAAACATTGCATTTCCTGGTGTTCTCTGCGTTCGGTTTTGTTGACGATAATTGTGCGTTATGTTAGTTCTCATTCTTGTTGTTGTTGCTGCTGTTGTTGTTCCCTAACCTTTCCCAGTGTGGAAAGAAAGATCTTGTGGCTGCGGTTGTTTGTCTCTCGCTCGACTAAAAGAGAGGGCAAGAAATCTTATGCGGGTTGAGACCTCTTCATTTTGAGTGTTTCATAAATTATGCGGTTTCATTGTGGCAAAAAAAAGGTTACCGTTTCTCTTAACCTCTTTCCACCTCAAAACTGGCAACCGTTACGCCGTGCTATGTTTTGTAATAGGATTTACATTCTCGTAAGTGAATTCTAAGTTCTTCTGAAACTTGTTGCTCATTTTATTTAAAGCATTTGTTATTCCCCTTCGAATGGTCAAAAAAGGGTATACTAACTTTGTGCAAATGTATGTTATGTATGTATGCTCAGGATCACTAGCCGAGTCGATAGAGCCATGTCCGTCTGTCTATCTGTTTCTTTGAGACAACAGATCTCAGCTATTAAAAAAAAATCATGACAAAAATTAGACATGTAGCATACTCAACAGACCTGGTACCCTCATTTTACACCGATAGTAATTTTCTTAAAAATCAAACGATTTTCACGCGGAATGACATTTTGTTTATGTTTAAACCAACTGAGTTATTCTACATTTAAAAAATAGCATAAACAACTTTTTGAAAATTTTCTATATTTTGGAAATATTTCTAAGGGTCCCCCCTATGATAATTCAACAACTTTTTTATTTTCAAAAATTTAATTCGCTAGTTTTTAATTTTTATCGATTGCGGAGCTCAAAATTAGTACTAAACAATAGTTTAAATCGATTTTAAGCGATACTTAATTTTGGCCCAAAAATCATGTCGAAGTGATCTAAAAATTAGACATGTAACACCCTCAACAGGCCTGGTGCTCTCATCTTACAACGATCATAACTTTCTTAAAAATCAAACGATTTTCACGCGGAATGACATTTTGTTTATGTTT
Source organism: Zaprionus tsacasi (assembly GCA_018904105.1). NCBI lineage: Eukaryota > Metazoa > Arthropoda > Insecta > Diptera > Drosophilidae > Zaprionus > Zaprionus tsacasi. The sequence continues at coordinate 10,952,941 of JAEIFR010000295.1, forward strand.
AAACCAACTGAGTTATTCTACATTTAAAAAATAGCATAAACAACTTTTTGAAAATTTTCTATATTTTGGAAATATTTCTAAGGGTCCCCCCTATGATAATTCAACAACTTTTTTATTTTCAAAAATTTAATTCGCTAGTTTTTAATTTTTATCGATTGCGGAGCTCAAAATTGGTACTAAACAATAGTTTAAATCGATTTTAAGCGATACTTAATTTTGGCCCAAAAATCATGTCGAAGTGGTCTAAAAATTAGACATGTAACTAACTCAACAGGCCTGGTACTCTCATCTTACAACGATCGTAACTTTCTTAAAAATCAAACGATTTTCACGCGGAATGACATTTTGTTTCTGTTTTAACCAACTGAGTTATTCTACATTTAAAAAATAGCATAAACGACTGTTTGAAATTTTCTATATTTTGGAAATATTTCTAAGGGTCCCCCCTATGATATTTCAACAACTTTTTTATTTTCAAAAATTTAATTCGCTAGTTTTTAATTTTTATCGATTCTGGAGCTCAAAATTGGTACTAAACAATAGTTTAAATCGATTTTAAGCGATACTTAATTTTGGCCCAAAAATCATGTCGAAGTGGTCTAAAAATTACAGATGTAACCTCCTCAACAGGCCTTTTACTCTCATCTTACAACGATCGTAACTTTCTTAAAAATCAAACGATTTTCACGCGGAATGACATTTTGTTTATGTTTTCACCAACTAATTTATTCTACATTTAAAAAATAGCATAAACGACTTTTTGAAATTTTCTATATTTTGAAAATTTTTCTAAGGGTCCCCCCTATGATATTTCAACAACTTTTTTATTTTCAAAAATTTAATTCCCTAGTTTTAAATTTTAATCGATTGCGGAGGTCTAAATTGGTACTAAACAAATTTTAAATCGATTTTAAGCGATACTTAATTTTGGCCCAAAAATCATGTCGAAGTGGTCTAAAAATTAGACATGTAACCTCCTCAACAGGTCAAATTTCATTGCAAAGTTGTGATTTCTTCTCGAAATTCACCTTGATCTTTGAGCACGCTTCAGCCCAATTCTATATACATAGCTCAGTACTCACGTCGAGAAACCAGTCAAGCAGCTTGCCCCAAGCGCACTAAACTGCTCCCTGTCACTGAGACTGAAACTGACTAATCTCTGGCAGCTGCTCCACTTTGCCATGCTTGCAACTCGGCGTGCAGCCCCAGCCGGATAGCTGCGGCTCCAGCTGTCACAGATCGGCCCGTGATTTATTGACTTCTCTGCGCGAATATCCCGTAGCCACTCGAATGACATCATCACTAACGAAGAGGAAAAGAGTTTTATACGGGCAAAATAAATTGCATATTTTAACGAAACATTTGCGGATTTCACTTTCAGTTAACCCGGAAAAAGTGAAACATTTATCAGGAAGATTTCCTCAAGGGGAATGTAGATACATACATACATATGCATAAATATAATACACACTCTTCTGCGACCCTTAGCGACACTTTCAGCTAATTGCCGTGACGCTGCTCAACCTTCTGATCCTCTGCCCACTCCCCTTCTCTATTAAATGTCAATTATTTTCGCCCCTTATGACACTTATCCTGCTTTTCGGCTACCCTTGCGGCTGCTTTGCGTGTCAACGGGATACAAAAACTGAATATGCAAATGCCTCCGACTCCGGCAAGGATTACGGTTTTCGTCCCCGGGGAAAATACGCAGAGTATTCGAAGTTAATGACGATTGTTTCCATTGTTACCTAGTGCGATCTTGATGCTTTCAAATTAATGAGACACTCGACAATACATTGGGAAAACTTTTCTGCTGTAATTGTCATGTCAAAACATTGTCGCGCATTGACTACCACTGTGCAAGTGAGCCAGTGTGTACATTCTTGTATAAAAGCGCAGTTGTGTGTGTGTGTGTGTGTGTGTTGGGTCTTTAGAGAGGCGCTCGTAATTAATCTTATTACGCGTGTCTCGTTCCCTACTCAGCCCGCAGATGCTGTTGGAGTTGGCATTTATGGAGTTGCCTCGCGCATTCGCATCTTGTAATCCTTTTAATAAACCCGCGCAACTCGTGCGACACCAGCGCCAATTAATCACCAAGATCATGAGGCTGCAACGGAGCCGTAAAGGGGGAGACAGAGACGCCGACGGGTGAATGGCAACTTGAGCAGTTCCATGCGCGTCTATGGGTCGGTCGGCAAACACAAGTCTGCAATTAAAGATCGGCGACAGGGCATTGCACAAAGAAGATGCATTTGTATGTGTGTGTGTGTGTGTAACTGCTACTGCAACTACAAAGTACACACATTCGTTGCCATTGAATCGGTGTCAAACTTCAACGTTTAGAGTCGCACAGTGTGCTAAACATACATATAATGTGATTGCCACATGGAAATTCTCGCGCCTCTTGAATGCAAACGTTAGTAATATACATATTTCTAATACACTTTCAATTTTACACTCCATTCCAATCATATGAACTTTTTGAATCAGCTTCCAATAGAAATGGAACCAGTGTAAGAGAGATGATTTTTCTACTGCCCATGTAAACGAACACACGTACACACAAACTTAGTCTTACACACAACACACACACAAACAGATATGGGGCCAGGGACACAATCCATCATTGCACACATCGATGTCGCTGCGACTTGGCACAGCAGCTGCAGCCAACGCCGGTCAAGTGAAGAGAGAACGCAAGCGGTCGGAAAAAAGGCAGAGAGAGGCAGAGTTGCAATGACATTCTGAGTAGCTTCAAGCAAACAGACAAAACACAACACACACACAGACAAACACAGACTTATAAAGCATTGGCCGCGGCGCAGCAGACGCTTTAGAGATGGAAATGCAACGTACTCGTATCAGATTCACTTAACCCGATCGGCGACAATCCAGTGCCTGCATGGGGGTCATAAGAGCAGAGTAAATAAAATATTTTTGAGTTAGACAACAAGATGGAGACCGAGTTGGAGATTCGGATGGAGGAGGGAACGCGCAGTAACAAATGAAGTGATTGAATGCATTTTGCATCCGAGTGAATGGGGGGCTGCCAGAGAAACGAGGGCTGCAGTCAATAAGAAAGCCATTGTTGTTGTTGTAGCACGCGTGCTGGGGCGCTGTTTGTGATCGTGTTTTGTGTGTCCCTATCTCGCCGTCTCAAGTTGGGTAACAACAATAACAACAGTATAAGCATTCAAAGCGACAGATTGATTTCTTTTTCGTTTCCTTTTCGCATCCATCAATTGCGGTAAGCAGCCAGGGAGCACTTTTTGGTGTTCAAATGCTCCCCTATACATTCATTTGTATATTAACAACATATATGTATACTTACAAACATTATTAAGAACATATATACCCTGTATGCATTTGTGCTTGTGTGCGAGCACATAGGAACACATGTTTTATCGCTCAAAATCAACGAGCACGTCATCTCTGGCATGCCTTGGCCCTGTCGAGTGGATGCTGCTGCTTACGCTCCAGTTGCTTTGATTGACGTCTTTCAAGGCACTGTCGTTGACAATTAAATGTAGCAGCTCCAACTTCGCGATAAATATATATATATATATATATTTATGTTTATTCCGATAATAATATTGTATTTCCTTTGAGAGAAACTTGTTGCATTTATCGATACGTTTCTTGGTATTTAAATTAGATTTAATACTGTCACAATCGTTAGCTCATCGATAAACTTATCGATAAAAAGCAATGCATAAATCAATATGAAATTCTTCACAAGCAACTACTTGCAAGTTGCAACGTGTAGTGTGGATTGGATTTTGGATGGGCGAGGCAGGGAACGCTCGTTTATCTTAGCTAATTTTCCTGGTTCCCTGTTTTCCATCTTATGCATTCTTTACTTGGTCCCTTTGTTCGTTGGATCCCATGAATATACAGCATGAATATACTGTATATTCGTATACTCAAGTGGCATTCTTGGGTTGCCACTGTGGCAACTGCGCCATCTCCCCATCCCCCTTTCGATCAGTCGAGTGGCTTCCGTTTGCAGCAACTCGCACAGTAAATCATCAGATGGGCTGGCAGTGGGCGAGCTGGTCTTGAATAATGTGAACTTCAGTTCCCAATTGCAACCACATGCGAGGTCCGTCTCAATTCAAAACAATTTCCAACGCGGAATTATTACTAGGCATTCTTGAGTGCCCCTAATGGCGTCGATTGACATTGATGCCTGGCCACAAGTACTTGAGTCGCGCAGACGCCGTTGCAGCGTGCCATCATCCAGAGTCTCTCCCCTTGCTCACTGTGTTTATCAATCGTAACGAATTGAAATCTCAGCCACTTTGGTAGCTTTGAATTGCGCGTTACTTGATGCCCCCCCGTCTCCCGTTGGTAACCAACAGCATTGCTTGAGCTGCATACTTTGCCTGCCGTTTGCTTTCTTTTTATGCTGGCAAGGGATAAATCTGTGCTTTGTTCAAAATTCCATTTCATGAATTTCTTTCTTTATGTATCGATTACACAACATCGCAGGGTATATCGGTCTTCATGTACTACAATGGAAAAATATCGACGTTTTGCAGCATCGATATATTTAAATATTAGATTTTAGCTCTCTATCGATTCTGAATCAAAAAATGATTAAACTTTCTTGCAAGATATTCCAAAGTTACCCGCTGCAGGGTATTCATCTTGTTGATCACAATTCTGGCACACGCCCAGCACAATCATATTTTTTTAGGGCTATAAATAAAGCCCAATTGAGTCAATTATGCTTAGTAAATCATAATTTTTGTTTGATAAAATCTTACAACGGTTTCAATTGGGATCCACGAATATTGGAACTCTTTAATGAGCATTATTGGAGCAGGGTAGGCTTATGTTGGGCATTCACAGCAGCGCTGTCAACGCAAATTTTACAGTTAATACTAGCATTAAAATGTATTAATTGATGAATTACTCAGCTCTTCTTTTTGTAAACTATACATATGTATGTCATTTTGTATTGTATATTTTTTGTATCTATGAAAACTCTACGGCGGATAAAGTTCTGTCTGTCCGCCCTAAAGGGTCTACATATTATTGTATTTTAACTGTCAATAGAATGCGCAGATTGAAAACTAACGTCCAGAGAGCGAGAGAGAGAGAGAGAGACTGCGACTCACTGCATACACTTCCCCACAAAAGGGCACGCACATATCAAGAAAGAGTGCCATTCATGGGGATATCGGATTCCGACATCTCTCTGCGCGTCCATTTCATTTAGCAAAAGTGTACAGGGGGCGGGTCGGTGACATCGATTGTTTTTCTTTGCCTCTGTGGTCTATTGTTGAGACAAACACATAGATACATAGATAGAGAGGCAGACACAGCAAGACATGACGACGTTCAATATGCGATGTTTTTTTCAGCTTACTCACCCCATCAGATTCCTCTCCCACTCCCTACAATACCTACTATTGAGCGAGTTGCTTTCCAGTTATCTATTGGAACACGCTTGACGCTTTTTCGAGCATTTAACTGTGTCACGCTTTAATTGTAACGGTCTGTCTTTCCGTCCCTCCCCAAGTTGTCTCACTATGTCATAGCTGTCGTCAGTTTGCTCAGTTTTTGGCCTAGCTTCCGTTTAATGCGTTACTTCTCTCCGCTTTTTATACCCTTCGACCATTGAAAATGGTCAAAAAAGGGTATACTAACTTTGTGTAAATGTATGTAACAGGCATAAGGAGGCGTGACAAACCCCATAAAATATATATATTCTTGCTCAGGATCACTACCCGAATCGATTGAGCCATGTCCATTTGTCTGTCCGTCTGTCTGTCTGTATGAGACAACAGATCTCAGCTATTAAAGAAGCTAGTGACACCAAATTTGGTATGGAGGTTCCTATACTTAATAGACAGATCAAGTTTATGTCAAATGTTTTATGCCACGCCCACCGCCTCCGCAAATCGGTAATTTGTGATTATTAAGCAAAGTATTGAAGTCATAACGTTCAGATTTGGTATACATAAAGCTTAATGCCATATGAACATATCCTCGAAATTATTATCCGATCTTTCGTATAACACAGAAGTTATTCAAGTAAACGTTCTCAGTAAAAATGTTCGGTATGTTCAGTTGACGTCGACGTCGTCGCGTTGCTTTATTCATTACGCGCGTGTGTGTGTATGTGTGAGCGAGTAAGTAGAATAATTTGTGCAGAATTTCAGTTTGAAATGATGAGTGTGGTTTGTAACGTTTGTAACGGACTTAGAAAATTGGGCGAAGGATACCTTACTGTCGGGCGTGCTCGACTGTAGCTTTACCGACTTGTTATACCCTTGCAGAGGGTATATTACTTTTAGCCAGAAGTTTGCAACGCACCTTAGAAGACATCTCTGACCCTATGAAGTGTATACTATATATTCTGAATCAGCATCAACAGAGGAGTCGATAAATCGATGTTCGTCTGTCCGTCCGTCCGTCTGTTGCAACGCAAACTAGTCTCTCAGTTTTTGAGCTATCTTCATGAAACTTGGCACACAAACTTCTTATTTCTGCCCTCTTTAAATAAGTCGGAACGGGCCAGATCGGACTGATATATCGTATAGCTGTCATGGAGCCTATCGGCCGATTTACGCTATATTTCAAGATATAGCTATCAGGCTTACCACATCCAAATATATGTTAAGTTTGGTCATTCGATGTACTGTTATAATTGTTCAATAAATACCACAGAAACCACAGCTGCAATCCAAAAATATTTTATATTTTGTATAACTGCAAGGGTATGAAACCCTGCTTTCTTGTTATTATTATCTTTGGGTGCGTTACTTTTTCGATACAATTGAATACAAATTATAAAAATTCAGAAGCGATTCAGGTGGTCAGCCGTCGAGTTGAAATTCCGCATCAATTAGAGAGCACGGAAAATAGTTATACATATCTAAGTGAAGTCAACACTATTGAAATGATCCTGCAGCAACCAAACAAGTTGAAAACGTAGCGACATCCCGCATTTTTTTGTATCCATTCGCGATATAAGTATACATTTGTGTAGTACGGAATAGCTTTTTCGTCACCACATGTACCCTTCATATGCGAAGCGACGCCTATTTGTTTGCCCCCACATATAATTGGGCCACCTGAGTCACCAAAGCAAGCACTCGTATCGCGTCTCTTCTCATTGATAACACATATGAGAGTTCTTCCATATATAGTAGAACCTTCATTGCAAAATGCTTCTTTTTGAACGGTAAGATCCGCATTTACTATCTCGTTGGGCCTCAACCCTGCCTGGATCATTCGAACCATTTAAAACAGTCAGTCGCATGGTAAGGAGATAAATCAAAACATTTAAATTGAGAGCACAGTCGGGTCAAAAGGAGCTGCTTTCCAATGTTGATTTCTCACTTACCGGTGAGATGGCTCCCCACCCCAGAGTTGTACAAGCCATACCAGGTAGTGGATTACTATCCGCTATCGGCAGTACTTGTGCAAAATCATTTAGTAAGATCTCTGTTTTAAGTAAAATAATTGCGATGTCATTCGTCACCATGAGGAGTGATATACCATAATCCGGATGGCAAATAATTTGTTTAACTTCGAGTTCCTGAGTTTCGGCTGTGTGTAACATAAGATTTGGTGTTCCCGCCACGATCAACAGTTCATCGGGATGCATTATTCGGTAATTTTTTCGTACACTGTATTTGCGTTCAAGAAAAATAAAATTGCTTAGATCTATAATGTCAATATATTCAATAGAGGATATGTGTATTTGGTTTTATGTGGACTGTGGGACTTCAAAATGCATCGAATCGTATTTTTTGTTTTTTTTTTTTTCTGTAATGTGTTCTCGGAGATGCATCCATATAGAATTGATATTACATACTAAGCCACACAATGTGCTGCCGTCAAAATAGTCCTTGTACTTATAATTGAACCACCGCATATATGGCCTAGACCTTTAAGTTGTAACGATACAATGTATTTAGCCAGTTCATTCGTTCCCTCTGGACGATAACCACCTGTTATTAGGTAAGTGAAATTTGTATCTTCTTTAACATTTTTAATAAGATTAGGGCTAAGTTTTAGCTTCGAAAATTTGTTATCAGTATCTGAATCGAGTTTTTTAAAAAACTCGTTAAGATTGTCTTCGTAAGATTCGATAATATAAATACGTGAAAATAAAACAAAAAATACAAATTTTGACAGAAACATATTGTATGTATGTGTAATCTACACAGTTTCTGGCGTATGAGAAACTTGTATATTTTATATCTGTATATCTCCAAATACATTTTCTCTATGGTTACTTTGTGCATAATAGTTCGTTCACAAGGTTTGATTTCTATCTAAAAAAAAATTTAAGGTAAACTAAATTCCTGTTTAAAGTAATGTAATGGATAAGGACTGGTAATGAGCTCCGTTAGTCTAGCAAAAAAGTAAACGTGACTTAAAATTGTATTTTATTTTTCTACTGCTGGTTAGAATTGCAATTTAAGTGAATTGGGGGGATTTTGCTCCGAATATAATCAGGGGCATCCTGTGGTGCAGCTTATTGAGTAATGTGCGCGACGCACGTTTCTCTAGGCGGAAGCAAAGCATTAACCCCTGATCGAAAGGGCTGTTGAGGGTACTTTTTCGACTCGTTATTTTTGTTGTTGTGGGTGCAGACCATCTGGTCCTTCTGTTTTCAGTTTGGTTTGCTAACTTCATTACTTACGGTTAGCGTTAACGTTAGCAGGCCACGCCCTGCTCTTGTGATCCCTGCCCTAGTAGTTGTTTATTTATTCCATGGCCCACAAATGAGAATACGGATCGGAACTAGGGTTGCACCCGTCCGTTGGCAAGGGGTCTGTCTTGTCAAGTCTCTACTTATCTAAAGTTAAGCCTTAGCGTAAACCAAAATAAACAAATTCAACCCTTGGGATTCGACTACGAGCCGAAAATTGTCTTTGTCGAACCATCGTTCTCTGCAGAACACAATCAAATCTGATATGCTATATTAACATATTATTTACTTAAAGAACATTTTGTTCACTTTACGACACTTGGAATATTTTATGCATAAATCAAAAACAAATCCTTGTAAAAGTATCATCCTTATGCATACTTTTTTAGGTATTCTAAGAATAATATCTTTTTATACTTAAAATCTAAGTAAAATTGAAACAGTTTGATCAGCTCGACCCAAGCATTAAAACCTTATTAATTATAATCATAAGTTTATTTTTCAAAAAAAAAAAAAAAAAAGAATCACAAACCGGAAAGTCTGACCTGGGCGAATAAGAAAGCGTGCAGTAATACAGAAATATATGTATGTGCGCAAACATACAAGGTTTATTCGATTCGACTCTACTTGAAAATAACTCTGATGGGCGAAGGTAACGCATCAGGTCTTGTCTTGGAAGCCAAGTAAAAAAGAAAAGAGCAAAAACTATTTGCAATTTTAAGCGATGTGTTGACAAAAAAAAAACTCACATCGACATCACTGCGACAGTTTTGGGTTCTGCTTTTCAGTTACAGTTCGGCGAGTTTTATGCTCAAAAAACAGAAATGACGCATCTTGTTCGTCTGTTTTTCTTGCTTCTTTTCTATTCCCTCTTCACGAGTAATTGTGAAAGCTATTTAAATTTCCAACAAAGCTACGTGAGATTTAATTAAATATAAATTCGATATTATAGCACGACAGTTGTTATGATGTTATCATTTCAAAGCTTAAGTTATCGATTTATCGAGTGATTTTAGTGTGTACACACTACATATGCGTAAAATCGTGCTACCAGTGAACAGTATCATGTAAATTTGAAACATTTTTAATGAGAATGATTGAGACGCTGAATAAGTATGTATGCTGTCTGCTGTCCACACATAAATTTAATAGTTAATACATATGTTTGCCCGACGCTTTTATAGTAAATAAACATTTTATGTTCTTTTGCATTCCTGTGCGAAGGTGCCGCAAATGAAAGTGGACTTTATGCCAACATGTTATGCCTTGTGTGGGTGTGCTGCATGTATGTTTGTTCTGCGTCTGTGTGAGTGCGTCGTGTTCATGTCCGTGTCGACGTATGTGTCACATTTCTCTTTTATTACATTATGACATTTATTTATGATCTGACTTACAAAGGCGAATGGCAAAGGGAGTATGGAAAAATGTGTATGTATGTATAGTGTCTTCAGTGTCGCATTCGCAATGGTCACTCGTAAATACATACATACATATATTAACAAAGTGCAGCTGCGCTCTCTTTGTGTGTGTGTGTGTGACATTTGTAGAATCACATTGACTTCTTGCTCCACTTGCATATTTAAACAATATTTATGTTTATCTTACTTCATTATGCGTACTTCCTAGCGCCCTGTTCTGCTTTCCGTACAAATTGTCACGTACTATATGAATCTACACTTATGAAAAAGGGGTACTACGAAAGCAAACAATAGAATTTTCTACAATTGAATTTTATTTACCTGACTTGATTGCACCCTTTTTTGTTCAGTGTATGCTTGCGATATGCCAAAGTGACAAGCGAAGGTTCGACTGGAGCCGAAGCTGTGCTTCAACTGAATCACACCTTTGTTACCGTTGCTTTTCGAATTGATAAATGAAAAGTCACATACAGTTGCACACATCCACATATATATGTATGTATGTATGTATGTACATATGTATGCTCAATACCTTGAGCAACAATGCATGCGTCAGTCTGTAGTAGTAGTTGTTGTTGTTGTTGTTGTTGCACGTCATTTGGGTGTGATAATGTGCATAAATCACCGTAACACGCACACACACACATACACACACACAGCCACAGAAAACTTGCTGTGTGCCACTTTATTCGCTTCAGTCTCCCACTTACAGTGTTTCGCACTCGCTCGCTCTTTCTCTCTCGCTCTGCCTCTTCCACTCTTTTCGCATAATTGTTTTACAGAACCGTTGAGCATAACCAAAACTTGCGTAATGCAATTAAAAAAAAGAGAAGAGAGAAAGCCCTTGACACAGTCAACTCTAGATCAGCCCCCTTCCCCACCATCGTCTTAAGATCAGCCAACCCACAAGCGCAAAACAATTTAATTTCATTCAAAAACTCGTCAACTTAATTACTGTAAAACGAGCAACAAAAACAACAACAACAACAACAACAACAAATGAAATTCAGTGTCAGTTATTAGTACGCGAAGTGTAGAAGAAGAGAAATGTGTAATAATAATTTGTAAATTTCTGTATCTATAAATATGTGAATTGCCCTTGTCTAGAGAGCAATTATACATCCAGTCGAGCATTGTTACACGAGCATTATTTCGAATAAATTAGATATTCCAAGTGATTATTCAGACGTCAATTACAATATGTCGCGAGCAGACATAGATGATTTTATCTGACAGAATCAGGTTGTCTTTACCATAGTTGATTTGATATCATATAAGTCAATAGCTTTTCAATCGGTATCAGTTTGCAGAGAAAACTAACAAAGATCTTTTCGTTATTTTCGAATGCTCCAACTTTTCCAATAATACTCTGCTCAAATTCTTCAACTTCTCTCACTATTGAAGGTGTTGTTTACTGAAAACCATCTATAAAGTACAGTAAATTATCGAAAAACTTCACACATAGCCCTCGACTATAATTTGTGTTATTTTCCTCGCTTGAAGAAGGCGCTGCTTTAACGGCTTTGCTACGTGGTCTTGGGCTCCTTGACGATCTGTCTGGCTGTTCGTCCAGCTGCATTACGGGGGCGATGAAACGCTGTGGGGCAGTGAAACTTGTCCTGGACAAGATGGAGATGGAGACCCTTGAGTGTAAATTGGCCATGTCCAGAGCTAATGGTTCGACGCACGCCAGCGCGAAAGGAAAATGGAAAACCAGAGAGGCAGAAAGCCAGCAAGAAACCATATAAACATGGGCAATGAATTGTCTGCGATCGTGCAGGAAAAGCGTCAGGGAAAAACTTGTTCAACACGAAAAACACGCGCCAAAACAATTTCCAATGGGCAAGATGGGAAAGTTGACGAGGCCTCAGTAGCAAAGGCAGAAGAGTGCGATTGGTCATGCAAGATATTCCGCGAAATATACAATGTTAGAACATACATATATAAAATATATTGACAACTGAAAAAAAAAAAAAAAACATTTTCTTATAATTGAAATTAAAGTTTTAATTGATGTTACTTTGAAATCTTCAGATCCAGCTGTAGGTAAATCCTCTACGTTATTTTATCAGGTATGTAGGTTGCTTCCGGCGATCAGGAATAAGGGAATTCTTCTCTCTCTCTTTCTCTCTCGATAATCGAATACAAAATGCACAGGCTTAAGAAAGGCAAGCTGAAAAAAATAAGTGTTAAAAAAAACTGCAAGCTTAAAAATATTTTTATGTATAAACAAGGTGCAAGATAAATAAAAGAGAAACGACAGATTAAAAAGCAAGTCGAGACATTAATACACTTATTAAAGAATGCAATACGAAAAATTCTTAACTAAATGCATAAGTATCTTTCGATCTTATACTATATTATTGTAACTTATACTATATTATAATCCAAATTTTTATATAAACTACATATTTGTTGATATAGTTGACATGCCAATTTTGAGGGTATTAAAATCCACAAAGTCAGTTGGAGTCGGTTAGTCAACAGTTGGTCGGGTTGGCTAGTGAGTCGAGTCGGATCGGGTCGGGTCGAGTGCAGTCGTGTTGCCTACATAGCGAACGGTTTGTAAACTTGAAAACTGGAAACTTGAAGCAGGAGTGCGAAGGGGGGAAGGAGTACGGAACGAGCTGTGGGGTAGGGGTTTGTTGAGGGAGCGTAGACCGGTTTTGCAGACTTGAAAAATGCACAAAACGGAAAAGAGTCGAGCTAAAACATAAACATAAACGCTGGCAATCAAATGAGGTTTGCCAGCCGCAAAAGAGGTCAAAGTTGAGCACAGCAAAAGTATGTACATATATGTACATATATATAGTACATAATATATATGTACGTAGTGAGGTACATAAATATATTTTCTATAAGAAACACTGCCAGGCAATAATCATTGCAGTCGGTTTTATTATTCATTTAGCTAATGTGCAGATACTTGGCTTTGCATCATATAGATCTCTCTCTCGTCTCTATTTATAAACAACAGCAGATCAAGTGTGCCAGTCGAGACGTGTTTATCGTTCACTTTGATGATATACACGGCGGGATTTATGCATTAAGAAAATGATTCCCTAAGCACATATGTATGTAATTTGCAAAGGGAAATCTTTATAGGTTGGCAAAAGGTCGTCTGAATCCTGAAAATTATAGTCAAGTGAATCAGAGTTGGGGATAATTATACCCATGACAAGAGATTCAAGTTGAAGCACTCCAATGTAATTATATCTTCATTATATTCCAAATGGTCTTTCCAACACCTTTTGCAGTGGGTTTCGAGTGGGGTTTCCAACACCTTTTCATTTCAAATTAAAGCTAATGATGATATAATCAAAAGAGTTGCTTGGAAAATGATTTAATAGATCTCAAGAGTATTGTAGGCAAATGCGGGAACATTTTTCTTGTTTCTTATTTTACAGTATCATCTTTAATATAAAATCAAACAGATCGTACTATATTCAGTATTTACCCGTAATTTCCTTCCGATTTAATTGTGTTGCATTCCCTTTTTCTCTGGCTCAGGTCTTCAATAAATCAGCTCAATCAGCTTGTGTTTTCCACTATATCCGATTTCGGTAATAAATTTAAGAAACATTTTGAAAAATTATAAATAAACGATCCCCATGGGCGTGCTGGTCTCAACTCTAGCTTCAATTGATCAAACATAAAGAAAATAAAAATCTTGAAATATTTTCTATGCGGTACTTTCAAACTGTTCGTGTTCCTCGAGACGTTCCGCTTTCAGACGAAACGTCATTGAGCTGTCAAAATCAGGCCTCCGATTTCGGAGACCAAATGAAACATATGCACTCGTACATGATTTCGAATTCAATTAAAAAACCCGCCTCTCTTTTCGGGGATCACACTGATTGACAGTGGGCTTGCCTTGTCCCGCGTCAGACGAAAAGGAGTTTTAGCTTCTCGGAATTACACCGGGGTCGTCGTCTATTAACAGCTCTCAACATGGCGGCCCATTGTGTGCGGGACTCACAATTGTCGGGTACACATATCGAGGTCTATTTGTAAATCTGTATTTCGCCCTAAATAAAACGCAATTCAAATCGAATCAAAGCGGGTCGTACCGAGGAGGGAGATTCCATTTCTGTTTGGTGTACCAGTTCTGGGTCATACTCGCTTCGCATGTCTATAAAATTCATATTAATTATCGGAATATGCGCTTCACATTTATCAAAGAGGCGAAGCGCATTCATTTTCCAAAGTGTCAGTGAAATATTTCACGCAAATGGGCAAACCAAAGCTAATACAAAGATTTTAATTAACAACGCCCATATTATTTATGAGCTTGTGAGAACATACAGTGGAGCGGGGAGCGGGGACGTGAGGGGAGGGAGTGAAAGGGCCAAGCTACACTCTTGTTCTTGCAACCTAAACCAAACCTAAATCTGAAAGTATACGCGTTTATTTGTCGATCAAATATCTTTTCACTTTTAATAATAAACTTTGCATATTTATGGAACTTTGCAGTCTCCCCTCGTTATGCACTCGCCGTAGTTTTACAATTGCCCATAAATCTTGTGTAGCTGCGTGTCGCATCTCGGCACGCCTCTCTCCCCACCCGGCACAGTGGCAGTTGGCCATTAAGCGACACCAAGAATCAAAACAACGAAAGACGTGGTTGGAGTTAGGGGGAGGGGAGAGGTTAGCGCGTGAGAAGGGGATGTGTAGAGGACGTCTGGTGGCACTTGCTTGCGCATTTCAAGGGGATGCGCGCTGACACAAGCAGCATCTGATGAATCCCGGAGTTTCACTTAATAATGCCTAAAAGAGAGAAAACTATACACATGTTTGTCTGTTTAAAAATAACCGAGGTATCTGACAGTCGTGTGCTGGGTTCGTTTGCAGTCATTCCTACTGGTTGTTTACTTGCCTGTCATAAAATTTAAATGCGCACTTTGGCGCTAATTTAGATGACGCCAACGTCGCACGATTCGCCGGAAGATGCGCCTGGGATTCCGGACTGCAGCTAGTTGTGGATGCGCTTAATTGGAACTGGAAGTGCTTGTGTGCCGCCGTCTAACTAACGACCTGGTCTGCGCACGCCTCCCCCAGACAGACGCAATGTGTTGAGTGTCTCTGTGTTGTTGGGCGTGCCGGGTGACCGTTACAATATTTGACGGGCTGTGGAAAGTCATTGTCATTTGAACGTCAACAAGTAGTGCACCAGGAGGGGAGAAGCTTCTAATCCGAAAAGTAGAGCAGGCAGATGGACGATATAGCACGTTCATTACATATTTTAATCAATTTAATTTACGGTATGTTTGTTATAAAACAAATGCGACTTAATGCATGATGGAGGAAATCTTCCTGCTTTGCAAATGGCGGTTTAGTGAAGAGATTTTCATCGAATTTTTGTTGCAATATCGATGAATTGAATAAGATAGTGTTAGTTAATGTCATGTAAATAAAATATGCATTATCGATAAACTTTCAAATTATAAGCGTGCATTTTTTCAAGCTGCAACCCTTCTCATTATTTGAAACTAATTGCAACTCTGTGACAAGATGGCAGCAGCTGCAGCTGAAAATTGTGTGCGTGTGTGTGTGTGTGTGTGTGTGAATAAATTCGTTGCTGAAGTGGCGGCAAAAATAAATTTCGAGTTCAACAAAAGGGGTGAACTCTTGGTTACGGGCAGGGAGTGCAGCAGCAACAAATAAATCCGCAACGGTAATAAAACGGATACAAAAATAAAAGAAAGAGTTGAGAGTGTATTCGACATGCAGATACTCAGGCAAAAATCTTGAAAATAAAATCAGATACATAGAGCTTATATACCCTGTTGTGGTCACGGTCCAATCGGTATAAAATGCAAAAAAAGAGAGAACTGCAACATTTGGTAGCCTGCGGCAACAGCTGCAGTCGTATCGACAAAAGCCAAAAAGTCGAACATTTTGTTGCCTTCTTGTTAATGTTGTTTTTGTTGTTGCTAATTAAACGCAACAACAACGACAACAACAAGAGTCAAATTCAAGCCGAAGGAGGTCGCGCATGCGCCGCACGTCCAATATTTGGGCGCAGCGCAATAGCGGCGTATGCCTTACTTCTGCACGTGATCGGAACTACTGCAGCTTGGCTCGAGGGGAGTGGCACGTGAGAGAGAGAGAGAGAGAGACGGAGGGGTCGACTGGTTAATTGCTGTAGCTCAATTTACAACTGCAACTCGACTGTGATTGTCGACTGGGCCCGAAACTCGTGACACTGCTGCAAGCTCAGGATTTGAACAGCGGAAGTCGCCGGCACACAGGAGCGTGGTCACGCTTGACCCCTTCACTGCGCTCGAGGTCTGACCCCAGCTGCGCTTGTTGCGTTCTGCTTTTATGTCTTCTTCAACAGCTTAGTGATGACAACTTATTGTATACTTCATGTCCGATATATTTGTATATCGATAATAATAGTTTTAAGTGTATACTAACTAAATTCATTCAGGATTTGTGCAAATGCAACTCATTGCCGCACATGTCACGCTTGACCCCTCTCACTCCACTTCCTCTCTGCAACGACGGGTCAGTTCCTGACCCCAGTTGCGCTTGTTGCATTCAATTTTCTCTCTCATTTTTTTGGGCTCGTCGGTTTCGTCTCGGACCTTTGCATTTAGATTCGAACCCTTGGGCTTTTTACTGTTTCTACCGGTTTCAGTTCCATTATGCAGGGTTAGGGCTCGGGCTCGGGCTCGGCGCGGGTTGAACGAACTGAGAAAGCATTGCATTGTGCTGCAGCGGATGGATGTGCATGGCCCAGGCTTGTTGTGGACATTGCAAAGGTAAACATGCACAATACATAGCGCGCGCCTTGTTGCCAGTTGCGCTTATCAAAATGCTTGGTTGAGGAGATAATAGTGTGCAGAGATAAGATATGATTCGGAGTTAATACATATACATACACGTGTGTGTGTGTGTGTGTCACACACTGTGCCCTTCTTGCCAATCTGCTGTGTTCAAACAAGTCTCCTGTTCTATTTATAGAAATGTCGTCGCAATCATCGTCAGATATCATCAGCAAGATATGCTCTTCTCTCTTCTCTTTTGCCGCCCGTTCTTTGGTATCCACTAATTGGCCCCGATTCTGTTTCTACTCCAAATGAAAGTTTGGATAAAATTTAATTTCGTAACTTCCGAAATACATAGATCAAAACTTCCGCACAGTTGTGAACAAAACTCAAATAGAACAAGATTTCATATTTACTTTCTTATTCTGTCTACTTCCGTACTAGTATCTCGAGTATTTTCTTTGTTCGCAATCTGATACGGTCAAGATAAAGATGAATATCTCGTGAAATAGGTAAGTGTAAGTCTTAAGATTTGCTTGTTCAACTAATTTCTTAACTGAAATACACAACGAGATCGGTTGGACTGCAAATGAAAATGCTAATAAAGATGGTAATACGCCTAACCAAACAATGGAGCTGCCAAATGTGACACAATGGCTATAAGTCCAATTCGCGCGGCTAAAGCGTGTGAAAAAACCCCACGAAAGTGTCCCATGCAGAGGCAGATCGAGTGAGAGAGAAAGGTAGAGATTTTAAAATTTGTCTAAATCGAGCCATTTTCAGTTAATACACAAATTAACATTTTATTCAAATTCAGTGCTTTCTTGCCGCCAGCAGCTGCTGCGAATTCATATATTTAGATAATGAATTTATTTCTTAATTATTCGTCCGAAAGTCACGTCAGTCGAGCGCTGCAAAAGTTGAAACCATACAGATGGAAGAAGAAGAGTACAAGGGGATTAATCGACGTTGAAATACTCTTAACGAAACTATTCGATAGGCTCCGATAACTTACGTTACGATGTCTATTTTAAAATACTATTTAAAATATCGATTACATAAGGATGCTGTGCTATGATGTAATATTCTTTAAGCCATTCACAATGTATCGATAACACGTAAAAACGCCCTGATCAACCAAGTCGATATACCCTATAAAAGTGCATAAAAAGTTGTTGGTCTTTATGTTTATTTTTTATTTGCGTTAAAGTTGTGCAATTTTCTCGCAAATTAATCAGCAAATGTTGGCGCTTAGTCCGCTGGGTATCGAATAACCCAATTGTCAAGAAATTCGATCGGTTTTGGCTTGAGCCATTTGTAGTGCCGCCTACTTTCGAGCTACGAAACGGATCGAACTTTGATCACACTGAAATTCGACTTCCCGACAAGCTGCAACTGGAAATTCATCGTAAAAAATAAAAACGAAAAAAAAAGAACACCAAACTTGCTACAGCAGGTGCGCCAAGAGAGAAAGAGAGAGAGAGAAAAAAAGGAGAAGCAGCACAAGTTGCAGCTAAGTTAACAACAAGGGCAAAGCGGATGACACCTGTGCAGCAGCGCATACATACATACATAGATAGCGTGGTGTGTAGAGTGAGACAACAATAGGTTGTTTATCATCATAATGACAGGGTTGCCCTCTGCATAACAACCGAAAATTTGTAGGTGCAAGCGAGGCGCAACAAAATTGCCGCAAAATGCAGTCGAGTGTGTAAAGTGAACTTGGACTGGCATTAGGATGTGCCCAGCGGATGGAGAGGTAGGGAGTGAAGTGTGAGAAATTTAAAGAGAAAGAGACAGAGAGAGAGAGAGAGAGTTAGAGAGAAGGTTAAGGGATTGGTTGTAGGGTGTTTAAAGAACCCGCTACGCTTGGCTGCTGCTCGAGTTGGGCCTGTGGGAAACTGTTTTGTGGAAAAGTCGCGTAATTGACCTTTTTTTTCGGTGACCAAAAATGAAATTTCAATATGCAGCCGGCCACGCCCAATTGTAATAACAATAAGAAAACAACAACAATAACAAGTAACTGTTGTTCACTTGTGGCATTACATTAGCTAAGTTTTTCGGTTTAATTTGATGTTTATTTTTGACGAATGTCACCACATGATTTGCATAACAAAAAAAAAAAAAAAAACATTAGCTTTGTTTGCCAGCAATTGTTGAGGCAACCCACGCACACACACACACACACACCCGCACACATCTAAACTCACACATCTGTGCACATTTTTAATGCCTTTTGGGCGCAATTTGTTTATCCCATTGAACCATATGGAAGCACCTTCCTATGGTATGATCTATAAAAAACATTGCCCATAATTTACTCATCCCTCCCTCTCTCTCTCTCTCTCTCTACTTCTCTTTCATGCTCAATTTATGTGAAATTTGCAAGCGTTTCGCCCGAAAAATTGTTATTCTTATGTCCATTTTATGCTTTGTTTGGGCTTCTCTTGCAACAAACTTTGTGCAACAGATTGCTGGAAAAACTGTGATGGAATATAGATTTTCATAGGGTACACTGAGAGAGAAAAATGTGAATCAATTAAGTTTTATGAACCATTACTTGTCAGCGAAAACATAAGCACACAAAAGTCGTTATGTTTTGCTTATTTTTAAGAGATTAAATACCATGCTAAAAAAGAACTACATATATAACATTTCGAGCATTGTCTAAGAGTGGCCCAACCCAGACTCAAAGCCCAAACAAGTCTTTTTCTCGGGGCACTCTCTTGAAACGTTTCGCTTTTTGTTTGCCCTCTGCGTGTGAATATTTTGTCGACTCGTTTAGTTTCGTTTTCCCCTTTTCGAATTTTGCGCTTCAACAGTTTCGAATTTCCGGTTCAATAAAAATAAAACTAATACTCAAAAAAAAACACACAAAAGCGTAGAACAATAAACAAATCGCGACAAGAAATGCGTGCAGGGTCGTCGTGCCTTTGTGGTTCCCATTTAGGGGGCTGAGGCGAGTCGAGCCTAATTGAAATGGCCCCAAAAGTGCGTGCGCACGCGTCATCAGCGGGCAGGCAGACCCAAGAGCCCCCTCCCCCTACCTACCTACCTCCCAAAAACGGAAGTGCACTACCAGTTATAGTGAGGCGGCACTTTGAAGCCGTCGGCAGCAGCAAAAGCAGCATCGTGTCGTGGCGTGGCACGTCGCCAACTTTACGGCAAACTTGAAAGATTTTTACGCTTTGAAAATGCACTGCGCCATACCGAGTTGCCCTTCTCAGACCCACATAAGTCCCCAACCAACCTATGCTTTACACATGATCCCATTCCTTGGCTTTAGCGGAAAATGAAAAAAAAAACAAATGGGAAATTGCGGAATTAAATAAAAGCTGCAGTACACTATTATTATATAATATTGTATTCCTTTTACAGCCTTCCATCTTAACTTTAAATATCAAATATCCTAAGTGTTTTGCTACCTTCTTTCGCCCAAGTAAACCTTGCACTATTGTTCAACTAAAAGATCTATATTTCATACAAAAAATTCAAAAGTTATATTTGGAAATTCCTTATTTCTTAATTATACCAAAAAATTGAGATTAATCTTTTCCGACATGAACGTGATTCAGAAACTGTTCGGGTTTCCACATCACACAGTCGTTGCCGACCAGGCTGGAGGAGGTTGTTACTGTAACTCCCTAACACATCTGAAAAAGTGGACCACCATTGTCGCCGATACGGGCGATTTTGGGGCAATAGAAACCTATCATCCGCAAGATGCCACAACTAATCCCTCATTGATTCTAAACGCATCAAGTATGGATCAATATAAGAGCTTAGTAACGGATGCTGTCGCCTATGGTAAGTCTCAGAAGGGCAGTCTAGAGGAGCAGCTGGCGGCAACAATGGACTATCTATCCGTTTTATTTGGTTGTAAAATTCTTGAGATTGTGCCGGGTCGCGTGTCCACAGAAGTCGATGCACGACTCTCCTTCAACACGGAGTTGAGTGTAAAGAAGGCTCTGGTGTTGATTGATATGTATAATTCGCGTGGCTTCGACAAGGAGCGGGTTCTCATTAAACTTGCATCCACCTGGGAGGGTATTCGAGCAGCTGAGATTCTGGAGAACGAGCATGGCGTACACTGTAATCTCACGCTGCTCTTCTCATTGGTGCAGGCTGCAGCATGCGCGGAGGCTGGCGTTACGTTGATCTCCCCCTTTGTGGGTCGCATTCTGGACTGGCATATCGCGAATACCGATCAAAAGAAATTCGAGCCTCAAGATGATCCGGGTGTCATATCTGTCACGCAAATCTATAACTATTTCAAGAAGTTCGATTATAAGACACTCGTTATGGGTGCCTCCTTTCGGAATATTGGAGAAATAAAGGCACTTGCCGGCTGCGATCTGTTGACCATTGGTCCCTCATTGCTCAAAGAATTGGAGGCGGAAAATTGTATGATGAGTGCTAAGTTAACTGTGGAAAAAGCTAAGGAATCGGATATGGAAAAGATTGATATTGATGAGCCAAAATTTCGTTATTTGCTCAATGCAAACGCTATGGCAACAGATAAACTTTCCGAGGGTATACGAAAGTTTTCAGAGGATACGATCAAGCTGGAGAAGATGATTTTAGGCCATCTTCAATAATACATTATTTTGTTTTTCATCTCACTCATATTCATTTTCTCTCTCTCTCTCTCTCTCTCTTATTCACCTTGGGGGCCCAAAGAGGGTCTCAAATAACAGTTAGCCTCACGGTCCGCTCCATGTTTCCCTTACAAAATGTTTCTCTAATTTGTCAAATGCCTGCGGTGCGAGAGTCGAGATTATTACACAAGATTTCCTCCAGCCTCATTTTACATGGTTGTGTGTGTGTGTGTGTGTGTGTGCGTGTGTGTGAGTCATTCATTTATGGAGTGCCATGGGAAACGTCGCTGCACTCAAGTTTATCGTATTTTCGAATGCATTTTGGTGCGAGATTTCGCGCTGTGTGGGCCCCGTCCACGGGTTAAGTGCCTCATAAAGCGAAGGGTTCCTCGGGTAATTGAAATCGCTTGGCACACTAATACGCGCTCGACGTGAAGGTATTATTAGCCATATTTGGTTTATTATGTTCTTGAGATAAAAACTACTTAAGAATTGGGGGTAAATAAAAGAGGAAATATTTAAAGAAATGCTCGGACATTGTGGAGATTGCTTTAGGCTGGAGATTAGTACAATATAATGAACTAAAGACCTATACATTCTACACATTCACGATTATTAAAAGCAACACATCGATTCATTTGTTTGAGGTCTACATCAGCCTCAATTCGAACGAGGAACCTTTGTCGGATTGCCGGACCTTTGGACTAGTTTGTTGGGCAGCCTTAGAAGCGTTTGTGGAACTGGAACTGGTAAACCGAGGCTTTTGTGTCAAGTCTCGGTGTTTTATTTTCGTTTTATTGCCAATGCTGGAAACGAGAGCGAACAAGAGAGAATGCTCAATGCGGATTGCCGCACATGGTCCGCGTCCAGAGAAACGAAGGCTGCGCAGTTGGAGCTCTGCTCCAATTCGTCGAGTTCTCCATTTGTTTACTCGCATTCGCGTTGTTTTCGGTTTTAGCATATTTATTTTGCGCTGTCTCAAATATCTCTATTTTTTTTGTATTTGTTTTCAGCCATTTGTCCAAGCTGTTTGTGTCTTTTATTTCAATTAAGCAATTTTTTTGGAGTGAAGGAAAACCTTCGCGTTGTCGCTTTTTGCAGAGTTCTTTTTTTTTTGGTTTTGTCGCAATTTAAATTTTTGCTGATCTGACAAACATATTCTGAAGACAGAGGGAGATCTGTGCACGATCTGTGATCTAGGGTTACCTTCTGCCTTGTGTAATTTATATACGTATACAAGCACGTACACACACATACACATATGTATATATAAATGTGTTTATACAGTACATATAATAATCGTTTTCTTGAAGAACCTAATTTCTAACCGATCGATCGATCAGTCTTCGGTCGGTCTTCTGAATGCCTAATACGAAGTCTTTCTGCGTCTGTCATGTGCTTTCTTCGTTCTTCTTTGCCTTCTCTTGCTTCACTCCCACCAGTCGACATATCATTAACATCCATTAAGATTCAGCAGAGCTTTCCACAGTTACTCACACATTATCCATGTCTGGGCGCTGTGTCTACAAATTAGAAGGCGCCGTGTAAGAGCCTACGTAGACCCAAAGCAACTTTGCCGATCATCTTGAGGGTCATACATTCATATGTGTGTAGGTTCCATAGTCTCTCTGGGTCTCCTTGTTTACCGCTACGCGCCGCATTGGCGGCATTTATCAAAGTTGAGCACGCACTTATGCACACTCATCCTCGTCCACATTCACAGTCAACCACATCCACATCCATATCCATGTCCATGTCCATGTGCATGCATTACGCACTCAGGCGTCGATAATTCCAACGGGGACAAAAACAAAAACAAACAACAGCGACATCTGATAAACGCACCAACTCGGAATTTCAATAAGTTTTTTTGCGGTTCTCCCTCTTCTGCGTGTATTTGTTTTGTCTGCATTTTAGAGATGAGACGATAAATTCATCAGTTCAAATGAACCCAACCTGTCAGTTAGCTGAGGAATTTGTTAGTGTGGAGACAGTTCATCTGCCGATTATCGGCAACTATCGACCGTTTGCTAACATTGTTTTGTTTACAGTAGATATCGAACTGAATGCAAGCGACGTTTGTCATCTCTAACACGCGAACCCTGAGCCAGAATGCAAACACAAATATCGTGTGTGTGTGTGTATGAATGTGTTTACCGATCTAGATATCCGGTGCTCTTATCAATTATCAAAGCACCCAACTGGTATTTCTTTCCGAACTGCCTACCTCGTTTAACCATTCCCTCGACCCATCCCTCCGCAGCGACGCAGCTGCGGCGCGTTACACATGCGCTCTGGCAACTCTGCAAATGCGAATTGTACGCGCGCAGCCCTTCAACAGGGAATTCCTCGTTCACGTTCGCTTTGCTTTGTCCATGAATTATTGTTTATGGCAGTCTCCTTGCCAGCGAGGGTTGCTCGTAGCCTATACTTGTATGTATTTGTATGTGTGTGGTTCTATCTGTGTGTTTGTGTTTTGTGGGGGACTCTAATTTGTATTAGGGTCATATTTCACTTGTAGGGTTTCCAGCGAAGTTTCATTTTAATTTTATTGTTGTCGTCGTTGTCGGATGCATTGTTTTTGGTTCACGTGCGCCACGATTTGAGCTGCACTCTTGAGGTACGTGCGCATGAATTCCACCCTGTGGTCGTCGGGAATATATATATATATTTTTTTTAATGGGGGAAGCGCAGGGTGCGCATCGCATTTCGTGGGTTTCATGATTTTCTCCGACAGTCTCCATCCTTTTTCCCTTAATAATAATCGACAATTGCTGTCCAAAAACTGTGACAGCTGCCGTACGCCGTGTTGATTTCCATTGAAGATTTATTTGCCCTCATATCAGATATTGTGTCACGCTTCATTTTGGCAACATACGTTATAATAAAATATATTATATTTCGATTTTGCAAGGGGAATTACGAATTTGTTATTAATAAATGACTGGGGAAACTAATAGAAAACTAGAAAAGGTATCAAGTTCACAATACATGTCTTGCCAATAAGACCACACTCGCGTCCAAGGCAATAGTTCTAGATTCGTGTTAGGTTATGTTCGCTTGCCATTACATGCAATTTATGCATTCTGCAAATAATTGACCATCTAGCTTCTAGGTGGGAAAAGTTTCTGACTGAGCAGAGGCAGCTAACATCGAAAGCAATTCTTGGAATTCCAAATTCTTTGTAAGTCGCTGCAAAAAAAAAGGTGCAAAAATTCACACTCGACGAATGCAAATGAGGCAGGCGCACTCGCGCGGTTGCCAAGTTTCACTCCCCGTGCACTTCACTTACCGCTGGCGACGCGACGCAGCTGAAAACTGAATCACTTGGAAACGTTGCAATTTAAGCAGAAAATATGGTCTTAAACTAGTTTTACCACGTTTTCGCCTTCAGTTTGCGTCGTCGAGAGTGGAGGAAACTAACGCTGGGGCTGACAAACAAAGGCAAAAGAGACCAAGCAGAAAATACGAAAAAAAAGACAACAACAACAAAAAAAGAGAGCAAGAGCAGCAAATACCATATATAAAAACACATACATAATACTTTCATATGTTGTTATAAACAATCTCTATAAACATTTCAGCTGAAGAGTGCAATTTCGAGTACTCAAAAATGTTTATTTCGCGTATAAAGAGCAAATTTAATACGTTGCATAATATTTTGACCATTACTGTTGTTGTAATCATATTCAAGCGAATTCCAGACATTCCACTTAAACTTACATACATACATATATTTTTATCTGCGTGATTCTAACATTGAAATCGAGATAATAGATAAATCGGGTAATAGATAAACCTTCGGCATTACGAAGACTATATATGAATCCTTGCACAGATGTTTCATTAAATGTTACTTTCAAGACTTTCATACCAATACTACTAATTTACAACTCTGGAACAGCTATAAAATATGCATATTTTGCACATGTTTTTAAAATAATTCTGCAGAAATTTACCTTCGAATGCGTGATTTTTCTAGGAAAAGCCATAAACTAACTAAGTTTTCCTTGAGCCTAAATTTTATTGGCCAATATATAATAAAATATAAAATATTTTCTTTAGATTTTATTGACTGGAAAATCATTCTGTACCACTGTGCCCGACTGCAGTTGTCACCAGAGATATGTCTGTTCTTTCTTGTCTGTCTGTCTTGTTGTTGCAGGTGAAGCTCACAGTAGCGATCGCTGCATATCATCCATATATACTTATTTGTCCCGATCCGTCCGTCCACATTGTATGTCTGTCTGCGTGTACGTGCCCGGCTTGGACAAGCAGAACCCAAGACGGGCACGTCTCGTCTGAGTGGACACAGCATTTCTACACAGGTTCGAATGAAATTTCCCTTTTGTGAGTGCGTACTGAGAGATCTGTATTATTGATTCTATGCCAGGCCCAAGACTGGAGGCCCGCAACGAGTGCTACCTGCTGGCATGTGGCATCTTGGTCAACTAATAGTTGACTTGGTACCACAACCACGTAGCTCGCTTCATAGAGTTATTAGTGTCGTCCTAAAAGGTCTGTGGCACTTTGGGGGTAAACGAAGGGTTTGGCAGAGGGGGTAGCGGGGTAAATAAATGCTAATCAATGCGCAATATGGAATTTCATAGTTCATTTTATTACAATATTACCAAAAAAAAAAAAAAACTTGAAGAATTTACTTTTCCAAAAAGAGAAAAGTGCATTTGGAGTGCTTAATGGATTTCCATATTTGGGGAAAATTGAGTTTGAAGTGGGCACCGAAGAGGCAAATAGAGTATAAGATTTAGAAAATATTTATTTTTGGAATTGCACTTGTATATTGTATACAAGTAAACTACTTATAAATTCATCCTAACCACATTTCCCAGCGGAAAAGTACCTTTCCCTCACTGTGCGAATTGGTCACAGTTAAACTCGACTGTGTTTCCGAATATTATTATCTCGATTGTAAGCTCATCTATTTTGGACAAGAGGTATGCTCATGCCTACTCGTAAAATCGGGCACAATGGACACCGATTGTGCCTCCTCTCGTCGTGGTAATTGAAAATGTGATGAATAGTCTGCGAGTGTTAATGAGCACTTTGCCTGAGTGTGCGCTATTCGCTATACGCTGTGCTCGACTCACTGTGCAGGCAGCATTCCACGACGTTATTAATCAAGAGCAGCAGCCTCCAAGCCGAGCAGAACAGCAAGAAAAACAACAAGAAGACGAGCAACTGAGCGTGTGGGCAGGCAGCGAGGCCAATGCAAAATTGCAGTGTGCAGAGCAGAGACAAAGAGAAGCCGAGCAGCAGCGGCAGCGTCAGCGACTGCCGGCAGCATCTCGGGCTCATCAACAGGTAGTAAAACGCCGCGACGTGCCCATCAATATCAACGCGATGGCAACGTGCGTGACATGTTCGGCGCAAAGCTGATCACGAGAGAGCACGCAAACCAGAGAGAGAGAGAGGGTGAGAGAGCGTGCGCAGGAGAGCATTGCAAGCAGTTCACCAAGTCAAGCTTGGCAGCTGGCGAATGAGCGTACAAAGCGCAACATGCGCTCACTCAAACTTCAGTCAGTTGAGTACGCTCAAGAATAACAAAAGCAAAAGCAACCAACGACAACAACAGCAGCAGCATCGCATTCAACAGATACACACACAGCCGGGCCAAGCTGTTCGAAAAATACTGGTTTTTGGCTCTCTCTCTCTCTCGCTCTCTCTCTTCTGCAGGCAGCGGCCAAGTTCGTGTACAAAGATTTGCTTTCATTTTTCCGTTAACGGCCGAGCGTAGCTCTCGCTCTCTCTCTCTGTAAGAGAGAATGGGATCTCTTCCCGTGAGAGTGTGCGTGCGTGTGTTTGAACTGCAGCAGCTGCTGCTTCCAGGTATACGAGCCATGTTCTTCGTTCTTCTCTTTGTGCGCTTCTTCTTTCTATGTTAATCCAAATCCCTATCCCGTGCCGAGTCCGGACCGGCACACACACACAGAGACACACCTGAATGACGGCAGCTGCAGCTGGACAGGTAGCAGCAGGCAGAAGGTTATTTGATTATTCAACAGCCATTTTTTTTTCAGTTCTTCTCTTCCTCTTCCACTTTGTCTCTTGTTTTTTCTTTTTACCTGGACTACATTCTGCCTTCGCGTTGTTCGCTTGAAATTTTTGCAGTTCCCTTTGTTTTATTTTCTTAGCTGTGTTTTGTTATCGACATTCGGCGCGCCGCGCCGATAGAAATGCATCTGTCCCTTTTGCTCGGCATTTCCGCAATCCACAGCCGACAGAACCTTTTTTCAGTTTGAGTATTTTCCACGATTCGCATGTAAATTATTAAACAATTTCTTGGAATTGTACAGTTTCGCTTGTACACTCCAAGAAATTGATTTGGGCGTCGGTTTTTTTGAATATCGAAAACTCATTGTAACGCTCAAGATCCAATTGAAAAGAATATCCGGAAAATTTATGACCATCTGGTTGCCGCAAAAACCAAAAGAAAAGCAACGACTAGTCATATACCCTGTGTGCAAGCAAGGGGAATTTATAATTGTTGCGAGCTGAGTTTTTTATTACTCGATAGGAAACCATTTT
Source organism: Zaprionus tsacasi (assembly GCA_018904105.1). NCBI lineage: Eukaryota > Metazoa > Arthropoda > Insecta > Diptera > Drosophilidae > Zaprionus > Zaprionus tsacasi. The sequence continues at coordinate 10,980,950 of JAEIFR010000295.1, forward strand.
ATCGGCTGTAATTGGGTCGCGTGCGCGACTGAGAGAGAGAGAGAGAGAGAGGGAGAGCGAGAGAGGCCTATCGATGATCGTGCGGCAGAGGCAGCTGCAGCTGCGATTCGAACTCGACGCGATTCTCGATTGACCCTGGTCCGCAATTACGAGCCCACTCAAGATGGAGACTTGGATATAGTAGTAGACTGTCTCCCTTCCCCTCGCTATGCCGGCTGCACCTGCAATTGAAACTACTCGAATGCGCCTCGCTTACGCCTCTGCCAGCGTAATCCGTCGGCTTGTGCCGCAATCGATTTGTTCACGAGTCGACACAGTCGGCCTACTTTTCACTCTCGACCCGCTGATAAGATAATGAGGCTTTTCCTCCGACGCGCCAACGTGCTGCACGACCCAGTCCTCGTCTCCCCAGTCAATGACTTCCATTAGACGAGCTGCGCAGCCCTCCCCCTGCCCTCTGCTCTCGTCCCGCGCCTGCTGCAACTGAAGTGTAAACAATGTTTTTTCGATTTTGTTTTTTTATTTGTATTTCAGAATTCTGAAATTTTGGGTCTCTGTTTATTTTGGAGCTTCAGTAACCGAATGAAGAAGCAGACTACTTACTATCTTGCTTGATACATCAATCTCTCGCGATTGAAACGGGAACAAGGCTCAATAGTGCGCGCCACCAGTGTGAGGAAATACTTACAGCAATCATACCTAGGCTTATCGCCCTCCCATTTTTGCCGCTACATTTAAATTCAATTGAATAATAAAAAATGTATTTTTTTCTTAATGTTTTCTTGTTCTTTTTTATTTTTACACAATTATTTGTGTGTGTGTGTGTGTGTAAATTTATTTGTATAAATAAATTTCTGTAAGTTATTTAGCTGCGTTGGCATGTAAAAAATTCGCTTAGTTTTAGGACTTTCTCTCTGCGTGACAAAAAACGACTTATAAAAATACATATCGCATTTATTTATTAAATATTTGTTTTTCATTTTCACATAAAAACTTTGTTTCCTTGATTATTTCGATTTCTATATATGGAACACACCTTTTCGATTCGATAGTTTTTGATTTAGTATATAGTATGTCTAGTTAAATAAGACATCTATAGTAATAACTTAGGCAATTATGTGTTTTCTTTTGTTTTTGTTTTTTTTTTTTTTGTTTAGTTTTGAATATAAATAAAGTTAGAGTTAACATATATATCGACTTGTCTTAAAGTGGGAGTTGCCTAACACAATTCGGAAGTTTCGCTCACTAAACTTAGTTGTAATTGTATGTATAGAGAATAATGCCTTTTGTCGTACTTGTACATTTGATTAACGTAATAATATATACTATATATATATGCACTATGCACTAATGTTGGGAATATGCTGAACAAATGCAATGCGTTCTTTTATATTTTTGTAGGAATATTTTAGTTTCCATTTTCTTTTTTGTGTTTTTTTGATTTCTCGTTTCGTAGTTCTTAAGTTAGTTTTAATTTGATATACTTAGGGTGTATATTATATTTGTGTGTATATTCTATATTTTCTCGAAAAATACAGACAACAATGCTGCAGTAAATACTATATTTATATAGATTGTATATTTCTGTTTGTTCGCCAGTTGCTTCGCTAAACTAAAGTTAAGAATTTTAGCATTTCTCTTGTTTTACGTTAGATGAAGATCAGGATCAGATCACTTTCTGCGATAACAAACAAGAATATGTACGTGTTCCTAAGCCCTTGCAATGCTCCTCCTAGATATAAAACCTATATATCCTTATATACATTTACATATGTATGTAGTATATACTATATATAATGTATGTATGTGTATTTGCAATGTGTCTTCTTCGCGTCGCGTCGCGTCTCGTCTCGTCTCATCAGGGGTCCGGCTAAGCCAGTCCCTGTTTATCGGGTGTCCCTCATACACAACTTATGCACGTAAAAGTCTTTTCAATTTCGTACTCCTACTATCTAATCCTCATCATCCTCAGATGCGCCAGCCCTGATCGTCATCCACATTGGAGTCCGTATCGGAGGGCTCTTCGCCGTACATGTCGGCGAGCTTGCGGAATCGCGGCCCAAAGTTGGACAGATAGTCGAAATTGAGATCACCGTCGTCGGTGCAGGACGCGAGACTGGATAAGCTGCCGTCAGAGTTGCCATCACCCTCGTAAGCATAATGCCGTACATCGTCCACGGTGAAGGCGCCCGTGTCACGATCGCAGTTCTCCTTCTTACCTCCCAAGAAGTCACCGATATCGGGTATATCGTTGGGATCACCACGCATGCCCGACTGCAGTGTGTGGGGATCCTTGTAGAGCTTCTCCTCGTAGAAGGGTTGCGTACGCAACACATTGAGATCGTAGTCAGTGTCCCGCTCGCCGCCACCCTCATCCTCGTAGTTGATGATCGTCTCGCGTATGTCATCAATGTCCTTCTCATGCCACCCGTTCTTCTGTTTCTTCTGCACCACCACCGCCAGCAGGATGATCAGCAACAGAGCCATGCACGTAATGATCGCAATGATGAAGTTGCGATCGATGCCAAAGCTGACAGCCACTGCCACGGCACGTTGGCAGCCGCTATCGATGTCTCTGGAGAGCGCCGGCATGCCCAGATTGTAGATGCGATCGTTGATCGTCAGATTGCGTACACAGCCGAAGAATCCCTGTTGGTTGGGCACGTGCTTCCAGTTGAGCTGTCTGCCCAACTGCTGCAGATCCACCGGAGTTCCGCCCAGCTGCAGCGGCGCATTCACGTTGAGGAACTCGTTGGGTCCCTGCGTTGCTCCCAGGGTCATGCAGGTGGAGAGACGGCAATTGTCCACTGTCATCTCGATGCTGGCACGCTGTAATATGATGTCCAGCTGGTAAGATCGTCCCGGCTGCAGTTGAATGTGCTCATGCTTGATACGCAACGTGCCCGAACCGTAGTCCACGCTGAGCACGGGATAACCCTTGTCCAACTCGAGTGCCAGGAAGTCCGATAGCGGCAACAGCGGATTATAGTTCATGGGACCCAGGTACATGACCAGACCCTGCTCGTGTTGCGGTGCAATCTCCATGCTAATCCGTGTATTATCGCACGCCGCGAATGGTTCATAGAAAGCATATCCATTGCCATAGAAGCCCACGGAGACGAGTTCACAGTGAGGACCCGTGAATCCATCGACACAATCGCAGGCATCAGTCTCGCCATAGCGCCGTGTGCCGCCGTTCAGGCACGGTAACATCACGGGGGGCAGATCACAACTACACTGAGCCTGGACAAAGGCATTGACACCCACAAAGGAGCTGGTGTTCGAGTAGATCATGTAGGGCACGGAGCTCTTGTGCAGCTCATTGATGCACGAGCTCTCGCACTTGAGCCGCTCGATCAGGCACTCATCGATGTTCACCATCAGCATCTGCAGATCCAGTTCGTTCTCCAGCATCTGTTGATTTTGGGCTACCATGCCATTGAGCTTTTCCGGTGCATAATAGGGAGATCCGTGGGCAGAGTAACGTACATCCAGAGTGCGATTCTCATTCTCCAACACCGTGAAGACATCCACATTCGTGACGGATGTGTTGAAGAGCTTTGCCAGCGAGTACTGTAGTCGATCCTTCAGGGAGAAAGCATCGTCGGCAGTTGCATCCCGATCCACACTAATGAACTCCTCCTTGGTGATGTTAAAGAAACGTATGCTGCCGCTCTTGTCCACTGCCTCCTCGGGCAGCTCACGCACCACCACCGTCACATCGGCATCCACGGAGTGCTCATCTATCAGGGGTGCATTCTCTGTCACGGTAAACTCCAGATGATATTCACCCTCGGGAGTGTTCTCCTGCATGGTGATCATGCCAGTGCTTGGATTTAATTGGAAGTGATCATGTGGTTTACCCGACCTCCATTCAAAATTCTTATCATCCAGATCCCAATCGTCCAAATCATGCACAAACACGCGACCGATATCCGTTTGCGGGGCTTCACCCTTGTAGTTGTACATGAAGATGCGGGAGAAACCCGAGGTCATGGCATTGTCATTGACGTCGCCAATGATCAGGTGTAGAATGCTCACCTTGCTCTGCTTAGGAATACCCGCATCACTGATCCTGATGGGTATAAAGTACTCCTTCTGTTCTTCGCGATCGAACTGCACGTTGGCAAAGAGGTAATCGTTATCGATGCTGAACTTGGTCTTGATATCAGGCGAGGCTTCGCTATCGATGCCAAAGGTGAAGGGCGGCCCGTTCTGTGGCTCATCATAATCGTTGGCCATCAATTGAACCACTTGACCGGGATTGCGATTCTCTTGCCAGATCACTGGCATTTGGTTGATCAGAAACGGAGCATTATCGTTGATGTCCTCCAGCGTGATGGACACTCCCCGCACAGAATTCAAGCTGGTGCCGACGCCATCCTGATCGCTGGCCGAGATTAGCACTTGCCAGCTCTTGTGTCCATTGGGAGGATCACGATCGAGTGGCTGTTTAAGGCGCAGGCAACCATAGTTATCGATGCTTAAAAACTTCCTGTCATCCTCCTTGTAGATCGAAAATATGATATGCTGATCGGCAGTGCGATCCTTGATGTCAGGATCATATGCTTCAATATGAAGTATACAATCGTTAGACAAGATTGGTCCCTCGGGAATTGTGATGCTGTATGCCTCCTTGAACACTGGTGGATTATCGTTGACGTCCTCGATCTTAACCACAACCGTAGTGTAATCATCGTAGATGCCATCGAAGGCGCGTACCTTCAGTTCGTATTCTGTAATGGTTTCATAGTCAAGACGCTGGTTCACCGTAATCTTGCCGGTTTTTAGGCCAATCTTGAAGGCATCACCAACATTTCCGCTCTCGATGCTGTACACGATCTGTGAGGCATTATCCTCATCCTCAGCCTTAACCTCGATCACTTCGTAGTTTGTATTCGCATCCTCGAGCAGCTTGTCTGCCAAATAAGTCGTTTTCTGGAAGTGAGGCTTGTGATCGTTCTTGTCACCAATTGAGATACGGAACACCTGATAACCGTGATTGTGATCTTCGTTGTCGAACAGACTAGACGGAGAGTTGTCTGTCGCACTAACTTTCACATTATAGAAGTCACGTTCCTCTCGATCGAAAGTCGTTAGGGCGGTTATGTTACCCGTATCCGGATCGATTGCAAAGTAATCCAGATTATCGGCCAACGCAAAGGTGATTATATTATTTGCCGATGTTCCGTCCATGTCGAAGGCTCGCACCTGCATCACCGGCGTGCCGGGTTTCTCGTTCTCCAAAATTGTGCCAGACTTAACCTCCGTAAAGAATGGAATATTATCGTTGACATCTTCGATCTTAATCTTGATCTGATGCTCTGCTGCCAATTCGTATGTATTGCGTACGCTCATCGTCAGCGTATAGTCCGTTATGGCCTCGTAATCGAGACTCTTGCCCAACTTGATGGTCACCTCGTTCCCGATCTGATTGAAGACGAACGTATTTTTGCCATTCGTTTGCTCTGTGCGACCCGTGATCAATTCGAAGATCACCTCCGGCTTATCCTCAATATTGGAGACAGCTCGAAGTGTGGCAATCGGTTGCGAGAAATTGATGAGGTTCTCCTTTAGATAGATGGGTGTATCGATTGGGTCCACAAACGATGGTGGCTTAATCGATGATTCCACCACTCGTATTCGCACCTCGATCTGTGCTTCCTGCAGGGGATCGGGCACAATGTTATAGGCACGCACATTAAACGTATACGCCTGTCCAGGTCGCTTATCAATCGGACGCTGCAGATAGATAATGCCCGACTCCTTGTCGATCTTGAAATATTGAAAGTCCTTTTCGCGCAGTATCTCGTACTCGATGATGCTGTTGTTACGATCGTCGAAGTCACTGGCGCTGATCGACATGACCACCGCGTCCAGCTGCAAGCAGGAAAGAAAAAAGGAAACATTTTCGGTTGCAATAGATGAGCATACGAGGAGGACTTCTAAGGGGAGGACTTCTAATGGATAAACTTGCCTGTCCCGATTGTAGCCAAAATAGAAACCTGCACATCTTACTTTTGATTTTCTTTGATAGTACTGTACATTTTCCTACTGACCCCCACAAGGTACGATAAAACACTGAAAAAACCCAACTTGGAAAAGCTTTAGCTAATGGAAACTAGGCTAACGTTAGGGGGATTTTATCGATCCCTCTGTTAAGTCTAAGAATATACAACTAATCGATAAAAGCAAATGAAACTGTTTGCATGTGTTTGCCAGCACAGTGGTGGCTCGAATAATGTATATACTACAGAATATCTTACAGAATTCCTAGACAAATTCCCGCTGGTATTGTAATTATTTTAAGTACATTTTCCTATAACATATAGACTCGTTTGGCTGCTCTTCCCAACTGTTCGCACCGTGGGGTTTCAAGGTTTCGCGATTGACTCATCGCGCCCAGCGAACAATGAACTCAAACCTGTAGCTACATATGTCGCCATCTCTGTCTACGCCACTGCCTACACTGACCCAGCACAGCGTGGAACCCGCTTTTCCAGTCGAACGCCCACTCCCACGCGCCGATCCAAAGGTAGGCGGGGAAGAGGAGGCCAGTGGGAATGGTATCATTTGCATGCAAGTGAAGGACTTTAATATGCCAATTCCGAGAGGGTAAGGAACTAATTCGAAAGACTATGGGATTCTCTGGCAAGGGTCAAAGACTATTCGAGGAGTGTACTCTGCCCGCGGCAGCAGCTATATGAAGATCAAATGGCAGTAATCCAAGGTCCACACAATTGACTACACATAGCGCTGCGAAGCATAGCCCACTATATACCCCGTCCCCGTTTCCGTTCCCGTCCCCGCACCGGTACTTACCATTGTGTTTTCTGGCATCTTTTCATCATATACGGCCTTATTGAAGACTGGCGGATTATCGTTGATATCCTCGATGGTCACATTGAAGGTGCATACATCGTCAAGTGGCGGCAAACCGTTATCCGTGGCCTGCACCGTGACAAAGACGAACTTCTCGTGTATCGGTTCATCGCGATCGAAGGTGTGTGACGTCATAATGACACCCGATTGTGAATGAATAACGAATTTGGGACGATCGAATGCCGACTGGACGAGACTGTAGCGTATCTCTTGATTCGGATCGGGATCGACAGCGTGTACCGTGAATACATATGTGTTTTCCGGTTGTTCCTCCTTCACAGAGGGCGCGTAGCCGGCGCAGTTAATGAACGCGGGTTTTCGATTGTCGCCTGAATAGTTATCGAGGCTCGATAGGCTCGGTTGAAGGGCTTCGATAAGTTGGGCAGGTGAACAGATGGTTAGCAGGACTGCTAACGCCAGTAACCTGGTGAGTGGGCGTGTCTGGGGGCAGGTGTGATTGTAGCTGCAACATGTTGTTGCTGTCGTTGTGCTTGTTGTTGTTGTTGTTCTTGTTGTTGTCGTGTGCTGGCGACATTTTCGTTTATGTTGTTGATGTGGCTGCTGCTGTGCTGGATTGCTGTGATTTTTGGGTGTTTGTAACGACATTTTCATTGCATTACGTTTTTCGTAGCACGGGCGGATGAGGAGCAAGGAGGGATATGTGGTGGGGGTGCTGGAATTCATGTAGTCATCACGCCAAGAGAACACTTTTTTGTATTTCATGAATCACCAGTATTTCAACTAGTATTTTATTTAGTATTTTTCTACGATGTTACTATTTGTATGTATTCGTGCGCGATTGCGTGCGTGTGTGTGTCGATCGCAGGTTCACTTCACACCGCGGGCTCCACTTCCCCGCAAACCGTTTCAATTTTACGTTTTCTATTGAACTCGAATTCTCGCTTGCTCTCGCTCATTCGCACTCTCTCTCTCTCTCTCTCACTCTCTATCTTACAATTCTCGTTTGTTTGTGTTCGCCGTGTGTCCCGCAGTTTGTTTAGACTTCATATTCATGGCAACGGCACAAATACATAGACAGCACTTGAGGCGAATCAATTGAGAGGCGCGCACACTGCAATTTATTTGTATTTATTTTATTTATTTTCATTTACTTTACAACTCTAGAATATTTTTCACTCATTCGACTTTGCTTTCGTATTCTTTCTTCGCTTTGTTCGCTTCTTCTTTTGCTTTGCCTCTTCGGCTTATTTCACTCGCACAAACAGGTAAATCCAGGTAAAAAGTGGTTTCACACACACACATACACACAAAGACACAGAGGTCGGCAGAGAGCGCGCGGTGCACTTGTATTTGTTACCAACCCGATATACAGATATGTACGTGTATGCGTGTGTAAGAGTGAGAGAAAAGGCACTTCTGTTGCTTTTACTGACGTTTGCAACTCACAAGCAGAGTTTATTCGTAGAATTGTTCACAGCACTTGAAATCAGTCGTTTTCAATGATGATTATTTATTGGACGTGTTCCTGATTTGTGATTGTTGTAATTTAATTCACCAACAGCGTCGCGATCGTGTTTTAAACTAACCGTTACTCGAGTTTAAACAACAGCGGCAACACGACGTACACAACCACGACCGTACAGTTCGACAGCGAGAGACAGAATGAGCGTAAAACCGATAAATGAGTCTGTTTGAATAACTCCGTGACAACGATTAATCGCAAGAAGGAACTTTAAAAATATCGATATGTCTGCCATATATTTTATTCATCGAATATATGCAATCTAAGCTGTGCATGACTGTAAGCGGCATGTTAAATTAACAGTGCGCCAATTTAAAATTCAAATGTGTTCGCAGCTGTAATTATTCATGTACACGAAACAGTAACAGTAACAGTAACTGTCCTATAATTATAGTTTTTTTTTGTATTATTTAGTTTGTTAAGTTATCAGATTATTCAGTTGATTTTGTCAAAAACTTATTAAATATGCACCAAAATGCAACTAATAATTTACAGAATGTACTAAAATACCGCATATATCGTTTGCAAACGATATTGCAGTAGAAATTCCTAATCATCGCTTAGCAATACACTAAAAAATACCAAGCGAAAACTCTGTCATCGTCATCGTTCGCAGTCGTCCCATTAATTGCTGGAAAAAGAAGAAAAGACCGAATTAACTTTTGTACTTACTAAAAGAAAAATTAAAGTATAGTTTAATTTTGGAAAAAAAAAACCGGATGACTGTTTATATCTAACTGCCGGGCAACTACGTATACTCGCAAAAATAAAAGTTGCGATAGTCGAACAAAAAACCACAATAACAAAAACCAAAACCAAACACTGCCCGTATCCGTGAATCACCAACAAAATTATGGAACAAACACAGATTTCAGATTCGGAAAAGGTACGCATTGTCTCCGACTTCATAGTGCATGCACCGCCCGGAGAATTCAATGAGGTTTTCAACGATGTCCGCGAGCTACTGAAGAACGACGCCCTGCTAAAGGATGGCGCCAGCCACGCCTTCTCCCAATACAACAAGGATCAGTTGACACCAGTGCGCGTAGAAGGCAGCGAACACTATGCCATCATCTCCGAATATAACGATTTAGGTACGTGTATTACACACAATTTTACATGGAACGCAGCTTGTGTGCTGTGTACCCCACAGCTGGGTAGGGGGGGTCGACTGTGAAGGGGGACTTTAGCTCGCATTACCAAATATGGGCATAAGCCTCAAAACATATGTCCATTATCATACGCTGCTGTCATACTAACTGAACCGAAGTTGCATTATTGTAACTTTATTATTAATCTATATGTAAGTATGCCGGAAGATAATGGTATTCTATTGCATTAGTGGAAATTTTAGAAATATTTGGAGTGTGTACAAAATATCTACAGATAAAATTCCATTGCACATCCAAACAAGTTTCACTCGATTCGTTGTTTTTTCTTCTTCATCGAGCATAAAGGTATTTTAACGAATTACGTTTACCTTTTATGACTCATTGAAAAAACTCAATTTAACGATATCAATATACTGTGGGGACTGTAATCGTTCGTGTCGTTTGCAGACAGTAAAAGGCAAACAAAGATTTCGTTGTTTACTTTAACTTCATCGATGCTTCATTTACTCTTTCTTTCCTCGGAGTTTTTCACACGTTTCGCCGAAAGGGTATTCACATATGTTTAATATTAAATTTCATTTATATTAATCACTGATGATAAATCATTATTTTATGTATGTTTGCAGGCAATGGTCGCTTCTATGATCCTCGCACAAAACAAGCTTTTAAATACGACCACCTTAGAAAAGAGGCATCCGACTACCAGGATCTGGAGGCCGATGCCGTGGCAGAGTCGTGGCGCGCCGCCCTCGATCTGGAAATACTTGCATACACCGCCAACCACTATCGGCACGGCGTGAGTAACATGAGCTACTTTTGTGTGTTGAATAATCATTAATAATGGAAATAATGGAACTTGCAGGTTAGCTCCGTATTTGGCAAATCGCAGGGCAACCAGGTGACACTGACCATTTGCATTGAGGACCATCAGTTCCAGCCGAAGAACTACTGGAACGGACGATGGCGCTCACAGTGGCACGTCACTTTCCAGACGGGCAGTGGATCAGCGGATCTAAAGGGTGTACTGAAGGTGCAGGTGCACTACTACGAGGATGGCAACGTGCAATTGGTGTCTTCAAAGGATTGCCGCGAGAGTGTTGTCGTGTCCAATGAACAACAGCTTGCAAAGGAGGTGATACGCCTAATCGAGGAAGCTGAGAACGAGTATCAGCTGGCTATATCGGAGAACTATCAGACTATGTCGGATACGACATTCAAGGCGATGCGCCGACAGTTGCCCATTACCAGAACCAAGATCGATTGGAGCAAAATCGTATCGTACAGTATTGGCAAAGAGTTGAAGACGCAATAAGAACAGGAGCAGCAAGCGGAAGCCGAAGACGAAGATGATGATATCGTAGCCGAAGCCGCTAAGCCAGCATGCCGTATGTTGCCCAGCTCTGGCATGTTGGAAATGGCGCCCCCGGCGCAGTCGCATCTTAAGAGACCCAACAGTCTTCCACTTGCAATGGCAAAGCGAGAAAAGTGAACACGGGAGTCGCAGCAAGAAACACAACAACAACAACAACCACATACACTATTTACGATCGTTAAATGTTGGCGCTTATGTAATAACTGTCTTTAATTTGCTTATCCCCCGATTATACAAGAACATACATATATATAGATACACATACATGAAAAAAATACAAAACCACATACATTATTTTGTGTTATAGAACGATTAAAGTGCTTATGTACATACATACATTTACACACACACCCACACACTCACACAAATATGGATATGAGCTGCCTAGAGCAGGATACAGATGATGATGATGATGATAATGAATGATATCAATTAAACCAGGATGATTGTTCGAGTCACAATCGCCACCACGAGTCGCCTTTATCGTTTAAATGATGAGTGTTTTTAATTATAGCATGCATGCACCTTCTATAATGTATTATAACTGTAGACTAGGCATCGGTCCGTAAAATACACATAAATATATATGTATAAATAGTACATATATCGCCCATGTCTCTCGATCAAGTGACGGCAACAGAACAGTATAACAGTAACAATAACGATAAATACAATTTGTACACGTTTTTATTACAAATGTAACAATAATTTAACTAATTCAAATGCAACATTTACAAAACTATTAACGAGCGCTTCATATAACAAAAATTATACTAATTATAATAAAAACGAAAACCGTTTTTTGTTTAACAAACAGAAGACTTCGGGTTTTTTTACATGAAAATAAAAAAAAATGTATACCTATATTGAGAAAGTTTAATATTAAAAGTTGAATATGCTTGAATAGTCAAATTTAAAGAAAATAAATATATTTAATAAGTTGGTTTGCTTTTTTTTTAACGCATTTTGCCTCCATCGACTGTCTGGACGTAGGCCTCTCGTTCCCTTGGCTGATGTATAAGCGGTGTTGGATCAAGTTGTGTCTCATAAAAGTGGTCTTTCTGTTTTTTCGCATCATCAGAAGATTTATCTGCTTTTTCATTTTTTCCCTTGTCTTTATTAGCACCTTTCGCTTTCGTGTTTAGAAGGAAACGTTTATTGGGATGTTGGTTTGCCTCCAGTTCGAGGCGATCGACAAGCCAGCCCTCGCTTATGTGATTTGTAGCCCAAAAATATAAAACTCCTTTATCCTTTGGACCCCTAACTTTCACCTCAAATTGGGCATGACTGGCATCACAGGTATTGTTGGGATTTGATAGGTCGAAGCCCGATTCTTTTATGGGCTCACCCATTAACCCAACGGCACCTAAAAAATAAAATGCAATAGTATTTATTTAGATCGTTTTTGTTTATTTAAATTTTCACTCACCTTTGTGATTTCGCATCTTCTGTATGGCCATTTTATAGAACTCTGCAGATCGTATACGATCTTGTAGCTTCCAGCGCATGTACATAACGGCGGATATGGACAGGACTGCGCCATAAGCACATAGATTACCCAATGTGCGGTTCGAAGGAAGCCGTAGCTTCATTGATGGCATTTTAATTTAATATGTTATGTTTTGGTAATAACTTGTATAATTTTATTATCGAAATTTGCCGGCGAGGGCTGATTACCGATAAATGAGGTGCAAGTGTGCCCGTTCGCGTTGTTGCATGCCTCTGTTATACAACGAGTGCGTGTGTTGGTACAAATTTTGTAAATAACACTTATAAACCAAACATAACGTACCTAAAAGTTGTGATAATTTAGTTTTGGAGCTACTAATAACACACAAAAAATGTCGAATTTGAATCTGGCATTCAGTTTACTGAGGCAACGTTTAACAGCGGCAACAACAATAACACAAACAATTCGTAATTATGCGGTCAAGCCAGCGGCTGCGGCAGGTGAGTTCGCCCAATGCAGAATCATGTGTGAAACAAGCAGCTAATTGGAAAAAATGCAATGTTAATTGCAGGTGGCAAGAAGAAAAAATTGGGCAAATTGGGACCCATCATGGAGAAAAAAATCATTCCTGTCGAAACTGATGCCAACAAGTTGGTTAACTATGTGTGCGGCAGTAACTACCTGAAAACCGGCGAGGACATTAAGGTGAGTGTTGCCCTGTGCATTCCAATATATGATAAATTTGCTTAACTATGATTTGCTTCAGCTCAAGCCAGACTCGGAATATCCCGACTGGCTGTGGACCCTCAATACCGAAAGAATTGTGCCACTAGAGGAGCTGGACCCCAATACCAAAGAGTACTGGCGCCGCTTGCGCAAAATGGCTCTCCGACGCAATAATCAGCTGTCCAAGCTGAAAAAGTTTTAGGCATTTATTGGTTTGCCGCCGCTGGTCACACTCAAAACACACTGAGCGGCCTCCAACTGTTGTTTAAATAAATCGTGTAACGATATCGCTGTCATTCTAGGTCATTCATGTATTTATTTTATTTGCTTTGCTGTTGCTGCAAGAATAAACACTGATTATTTGTATTGCTACGTTGTTGTAGCATAAGTATACACCATGTAGGTAATATCATCAAAACAAACTTGAATTTGACAATGTCTTGCACTTATCGAACATCTTGTTGTTCAGTTTTCGCGATCGCAATGTATAAAAGGCGGTAATGTTTGTAAATGGGAAAGTATTGTAAAAAAAACCCGCGGAATGTGGACTTATATAGCGTTATTTTTGATATTTACACTATTGGCAGCCAGAGCAGGGGCTGCGACAGGAAGTGAGTAGATACCAGTTGATCCTGCCATCCTTCGAACTTATCCATTTCCTGGTTAGAGAACGTCGTTTGCTATCAGGGCACCTGGTCTGTCTATCGACCAGACGATGGACGGTTTGGCGTCGAGGATATTGATCCGTTCTTATGCACCCACATGGTCTACGCCTTTTTGGGTATCGAAGAGACTGGCAAGCTGCGTATAATCGATCCTTATCTGGATCTGGAGGAGAACGGAGGACTTGGAAATATCAAGAAGTTTAATGCTCTCAAACTGAAGAATCCCACTTTGAAAACACTTCTGGCCGTTGGTGGATGGAATGAGGGCTCTAAGCGCTTCTCCATCGTGGCCAACGATCCGGCAAAACGTGCCATTTTCATCGAGCAGGTTGTCCAGTTTATACAGCGTCATGGTTTCGATGGGCTCGACTTGGACTGGGAATATCCAGCGCAGAGACACAGCCTCACAGATAACAATGATCGGGAGAATTATGTGACATTCCTGAGGGAGCTTAAGGAGGAACTCGATCCGTTTGGTTATCTGCTCAGCGCTGCCGTAGGATCAGCTGAGTTTTCAGCCAAGCTATCCTATGATATACCTGCCATAGTATCCTATCTGGATCTGATCAATGTCATGGCTTACGATCTACACGGTCCCTGGGATGCCACAGTGGGTATTAATGCGCCGCTCTATGCCGGAGCCAATGATGCTACACAGCGGGAGCTGCAACTGAACGTAGATGCCATCGTCAAGTATTGGTTGGCTGCAGGTGCGCCGCCCGAGAAGTTACTGCTCGGTGTACCCTTCTACGGTCGCACCTTCACCTTGGCCTCGGCCGAGGATCATATGCCCGGAGCTGCGCATGTGGGACGCGGCATGGCAGGACCCTATTCCCGTGAGCCCGGCGTGTTGGGCTACAATGAACTCTGCCAGCTTATGCAGAAGGAAACGTGGAGCCTTGAGTGGGAGGCGGCGCAGCAGGTGCCGTATGCCTACAAGAACCGCGATTGGGTGGGCTACGAGAACGAGCAGAGCCTAAAGCTGAAGGCAGAGTATGCTAAGGAAAAGGAGCTAGGTGGGATAATGATCTGGTCCCTAGAGTCGGATGACTTTCGTGGCAGCTGCGGAGGCATTAAGTTTCCACTATTACGTCAAATCAATCACGTGCTCTTCGACATGGCAACGCCAACTGGGCTGGTAGAGGAACCCCATGCGATGGAAGAAGGGACTGAGGGTGCATATCGTTGCCCCGGAAATATCGGATACGTGCGGGACGAGAAGACCTGCTCGCGCTTCTATTATTGCAATGCTGGTGCCACCTACAAGTACGACTGCCCGATGGGTCTGCTCTTCGACAACAACACCAACAGTTGCAACTACTCCGACCTGGTTAAATGCTAAGAAATTTTATTTTTGACAGCACAATCGAAACTTGTAATTTTACGGATGGGAGGGTACGAGGGGTGGCCTATTCTACCACCTTGAGATTGAGAGGCAAATTATCAAAGTTATAGCCCGGTTGACCCGGACGCCAGGTGACAAAGTCCTGCGGGCAGTTGACTTCCTTCTCGGGCAGGCAACGCGCAAGCTTCGGTTCAAAGAAGAAACCCTTAAGGCATTCGTAGTCGGTGCGCTTGCCATCGAGACACTGATAGTAGTAGTTACACTCCCAGAGATGACGGTACCAGCCATCCTTGGGACAAATGCCATGGCCTTCAATATTTGGTTCAGGGGTAGTCAGCGTGCCGAGATCCCCAATGAGAGAGACGATGATGCGCGTCAGGCTGTGGGGTTCACCGCATTCTCCTCGGAAATCATCTGCATCGACAGACCATATCAGGGCGCCGTTCAACCGTTTCTCTTTCACGAAACGTATTTTGGCACCGACGCTGCGCCAATCCTCATAGGTGACCCACTGATCCTTCAAGTAGGCATACGGTACTTGGGCCACCTCATCGAATCCCTTGTGCCATTTGCCCACCTGGACACACAACTCACCGTACGTCATGTAGCCTGGCTGTATGGAGCCGCGCATGCTACGGCCTGGACCCTTGCAGGGTGCACCCACCTCCGCTTGACCAGATTTCATTGTAAAGGTGCGTGCAAAGGTGGGCACACCCAAGACCAGCTTCGATGGCGTCTTGGTGTACTTCGTCCAGTGTTCTACAGCACGTGAGATGCTGTTGCTCGCACCCCCATGCAGGGGTGCATTGTAGCTGAGAGCTTTGCTGGACAAGGTGGACTGATCGAATGGAATCAGATTGATGAGGTCCACATACTTGGCTATCTTGGGAATATCATAGGCGAACAGTGTGACAGGGTCTAGACGCGCAGAGACCGCGACCATCAGGTCGAAACGATGTTCCGCGAGACTAGAGGATAAAACGAGGATCAAGATGAGTTCAGTATGAGGTTACATTATCTTACATTATCTTTAGTTCGTGAAGAAAAGTCACAAAATTCTCGCGATCTGCTGCCTGTATATCATCTGGTAACTTCCAATTAATCTGTACCCCATGAAATTCCCACTTGAAAAGTAACTGCAGCAGCGATATATAGATCTTATCGCGCTGTTCTATATCGGCCATCATTGCAGGAAATGTGGACTCGTTTTTCGGGTCACCAACAGAGACGTAGCTCCTTATACCTCTAACATCCGGGTACGCTGCACAGAAATCCATGTTATCCAATTCACATTCATCATACCTACAAGTACTTACAATGGGGATTATGAGCATTCAGTTCTTCCAAACCGTTCGCTCCGATTTGCACAAGTGAACCATATATCAAGTGTGTGCAGTACTTCGATTCAACATCCATGGCTCGGAAATTGGTGTGTAGTCTGCGATCTAAGGACATCATATCCCAGTAACAGAAAATATTATCTGCAATTGCAATAGGAATAATAATAATTTCCAGCATATATCCTTGTCTCTCTACTTTGCCACTCACAGAACATTGGTTCTCCATAGGCCTGGAAAAGCGAGAGGATTATAACATGCAAGACCCTCATCTTGCTTGAATGAATGATGAAATGAAATAAGAAATCAGATTAGAATAGATAACTTTTAATTTAATTTTTGAAAAAAGGTGTCTGTTTGATCTCGCGTTTTTACCAACTATCTTTCTACAGATATTGGTTAATAGATTTGTCCTTTTCTTGTTAACAAATTTTGTGTACTGTTTATATAAGTTTGTAGTTTAGTTAAGGTCTAGACTTGCTACGATTGAAGC
Source organism: Zaprionus tsacasi (assembly GCA_018904105.1). Taxonomy (NCBI): domain Eukaryota; kingdom Metazoa; phylum Arthropoda; class Insecta; order Diptera; family Drosophilidae; genus Zaprionus; species Zaprionus tsacasi. The sequence goes on from JAEIFR010000295.1 coordinate 10,997,815, forward strand.
ATGTTGTGAACTACAAGGTACCAAATACGGAATTCATATTATATACATATATGTATATCTGTCTGTATGTTTATTATATTGTTTTTCATGTTTTATGTTCGCTTTACTTTAGGGCAATCAACTTTTAATGGCTTATTAAATGGGGCCATAAAGCGCGACGAGGAAGCCAAACAAACGATATCAATTTTATGGAAAGGTATATGCATACACATACACATACATATATCTTTGTTTGTGCTTGAGATTGTTTTCGCCAGACTACAGACTTTCCCAGAGGGGTGCCGCGGAAGTACGTTGGAAAAGAAAAACAAATCGGGCCAATACTTTGCGTCTTGTGGCTCTCACATCCGGCACTTTATGTGCCAACATTGAGGCAAATTTTATGATTATTAGCGAGTTGGGATAACAGAAAAATCAATCGATTTCACAGGAATATATATATGGTGCACTTTATGTGTTGTATCGCTATGTTTATCAATTGAAACATAAAAAACATAAATCTTGAATAGTTTCTTCTAGAGTATGTAGTTGAAAACCTAATCGAAACTGAAAGTTTTAGACCTCTAATAAGTAGGCGACTGACTTAGTTTTGTGTAGTATAGCTTAGTTCGATTTCAAGTCTCATATATAATGTCGGTAAAGTCAGCATTCGGAAAATCGTATAATATAAATTCGCCCAATCAGGCATGGAGGAATAATATTCACACATGGAATATTGCGGATATTTACAACTTTTTGCAGTCCAACCCAACAGATGTAATAGATTATAATATAATTAAATATAATATATCATTTTCATATCCCTTAGGGCTTGACTTCGATGGTGGCTAAGAACCGATTGAAAAATGAGGGTAAGAACCGTTTCACATTTCCCAAGGAACCAAAGCTAGCATTCTACAATTATATTCGGAATTGTTTCCGATATTTCGGAATTATTCTGTTCGTATGCATGGTACTATCGTTTGCACTATACTCCATGGAGTTTCGCGAGGTCAACGAGGGGAACATTAACAATGAATACGTTATCAATGGAGTTATATTATTGGTCACGTTTCTCGTCTCGGGATATCTACGTTATCTGAGCGAAAGCGATGAATATGGCGTAGCCTTGACCTTCATGGATCTGATGCCCATGTACTGTACCGTCATACGGGATTCGCAAAAGATGATTATACTAGCTGATACTCTGGTTATGGGTGATATATTGTTGATTAACTATGGCGAGAGGATTGCGGCCGATGTGAGGATATTCATGGCGAATGATCTTGAGTTGAATAATGTCGCCTTGACGGGGATTTCGCAGCCGGTGGTGATTATTCCGGAATTGAGTCATCCGAACAAGTGGTGGGCGCCCAACGTCGGCTTTGCAGGCAGCCATGTGATGAAAGGGCGTGGCATGGGCATTGTCATTGCCTGTGGCGATAATACCGAGGTTGGCGCAATGGCGCGCCTGAGCATGGTGCAGCGTCCGTACAGCCGGATGGTAATGCTCGTGGATCAGGTGATCACCTACACCCACATGGTGTGCATCGCCATGGTCTTCATCGTGTTGTACTCGCTAACCATTGTCGACTTGCCGCTGATCATGATGCTTGAGCTGACCATTGGTCTGGCCATGGCAATGGCACCGCAATATCTGCCCATCCTGATGTTCTTCGGCATGCTGCACATCAAGCAGAGTCTGCTGGAGCGAGGCTGCCTGATGCGCAACATGGAGGCGGCCCACGTGCTGGGCAGCACCTCGGTCATTTGCAGTGCCCTCATCGGGACGCTGACCCGCAAGGATTGGGACGTATCCGAGGTCTTTGTGGAGGGCAGGCAACTGCAGGGGCGCCTTCTGAGCGATCGTGAAAAGAGCACGCAATTCATGAATCTGATCAAGGTGTCGGTGCTGTGCAACGATGCCTATCAGAATGGTGGCCAGCGTGGTGTACCCGAGCACCTGAAGACCCTCTATGGCACCGATCACGATGTGGCCATGCTGAAGTACGGTGAGTTCATGTTGCCCAGCGTGAAGAAGGTGCGACGCGATCACGAGCGGCTCATGCACACCAGTTTCAATCGGTTGGACAACATGCGTGCCTCGGTGCACTGTGTGCACCATGCGAACGGCAGCACGGAGTACCTGCTGATAATGAAGGGTCTGGTGCAGCGTGTGCTACGTCAGTGCAGTACACACCAGATGAACGACAGTAGTCCCATTGTTAGGCTCCAGCCGAATGACCGCAAGGCCATCCTGAAGGCGGCGAGTAAACTAAGTGACATGGGACGCTATATCTTTGCATTTGGCTATCATGTGCTCAGCACGGAAGAGTTCCGAACTATTGCGAATCTCACGGAAGACTTTAGCATCAATAATAGTAGAAACTTTGTGCAATTCCTCAATGAATACGATTATACGATGCAGTTTATGGGCTTCATTGCAGTCTATGATCCTCCGTATAAGCACATTGATATGACCCTGGAACGCTGTCGCTCCGCTGGCATCAAGCTGATCTTGCTGACCCGCCTGGGTGTTCGGGTCTCACGTGCCATGGCCAAATTGGTGGGTGTCATTGGGCCAGACAGTGAGACAGTTGAGGATGTTGCTGCGCGTCTCAATATCCCAACGTCGCAGGTGAATCGTAGCATGGTCACTGCCGCAGTCATTCACATGCCCAGCTGGGAGAAGAAGGAGCATCATCAACGCTGGGACATCCAACAGTTGCTGCTGGCCCATCAGGATGTGGTGTTCGCCAACGTTGCCGTCGCCCAGCGACACATGATTGTCGATGTGTGCCAGGAGCTGGGTGCTGTGGTCACTATGGTGGGCAGTTCGGTGCATCACACCTCGGCTGTGAGGCGTGCCCATGTGGGTGTGGCCGAGGAAGCCTCCTCGGACGCCTGTCAATACTGCGCCGATCTGATAATGATCGATGGAAATTTCACCACCCTGGTGGATGCCATTGCCGAGAGTCGCCTCTTCTTCGAGAACATGAGGAAGGCCTTTGCGTATGCATTATCCTCCGATCTGGCCATGATCCTTATACCTCTGTCTTCGCTTCTTCTGCGCATTCCCTTTCGCCTGTTCCTGATTGTATCGCTGCTCTGTGACTTCCTCATAAATATGGTAGATTGTACGTATACGAATCCAAGGAAACTATCTGAGATTCTGAGTATTTTAGGTACCCGCCCTATCACTGTTCTTTGAGCCCCAAGAGGTCAACGTAATGAAGCAGAAGCCTCGTGTCTTTCAGGATACACTGATTAACACAATGTGGGTTGTCTCTCTCTCTCTCTCTCTCTTTCTATTTTTAATTTCTCTTTTCTTTGCTTTCAGTCTCCTTGTTATGGTCTTTATGCAGGTGGGCATCATCGAGGCCGGCGCCATATTTACAACCTACTTCGCTTGCATGGGCAGTAACGGATTCCTGCCACGCACCCTGATTGGTCTACGTGACGATTGGTATGACGAGTCCAAGAACGATATACTCGACTCGTACGGCCAAGAATGGGTGAGTTTCGAAAGGATCAGCAGGAATATATAAAGTATATATACTGCCTTGCAGACATATGATGCTCGCAAACGTCTGGATCATCAGGTTTCGTCGGCAACCGTGTTCACAATCACCGTAATGCAGTGTGTCAATCTCATCATGACCAAAACGGGTCGTGCTAATCTCTTCAAGCATGGATTTCACAATTCCTATCTCAATCTGGCAGTAATCTATTTGATCATTATGGCCATTGCGGTGTGCTTCGTCGATTCTCCCACATTGCACATTGAGCCCGCCGAGTGAGTAATCCCATCTATGAATGTTCCCATTATGTAGATGATATTAACTCTTATCTCTGGTACGCAGCAATTATTGGTTTTTTCTGGAATTTATTTGGCCCCTGAATGTGCTCAATATTTTTATGGAGTCTATGCGTCGCTTCTTTATAAGACGTTTTCCAACTGGTTGGCTGGCCCGTCATACATATTACTGATAACTCGAAGAATCTAAAGAATATGAACATTAATCGATAAGAAGTTATCTAACTTGCACATTTCGATATCCTTCGATCGTTATATCGATACACATACACACACACATTATTACGATTGGTTTTGTTAGTTTCTGTTAGAAAAAATACTGACTTTGGGTATTTTTAAAATATTGCATTTATTTGGGAATAGCTCGAAGCTGTGTCGAAGGTGGTGTAGCTGCAATTTCTCACATCAATATCGTGTTTAATTATCATAATTATTCAATAGATTAATTCGCATTATGCGCTTTGTGTTTAATTCAAGTTTCGATTCGATTCGATTCGACTCGTTTCGATTCGATTCGATTCTATTCGTATTTTGAGTTCTACATGCAAGTATTTCTGTTTTTTTTTTTTTGTTTTCGTTTTATTTACTTTCTCGATCTATTTTCGCATTTAGTAAGTATGTTTTATGTAGTTTGTGGTAGGTACGTGTATTCAATTTGTGGTTTCTACTTTTGTTCGGGACTTCTTACGGCTCAACATCAATATCAATATGAATATTATTCGGATTATTCGCTTTCGCGATTGTAAGTTGTAAATATGCCTTTTGATTAAACGGTTGAACATTAATGCATATAGTAATACTCTACTATGTATGTGTTTTTTGTTTATCGTTATCGTTATCGTTATCGTATTCGTATTGCGATTATTTCTTAGCTATGAATGCGTTTCGAGTGCACATTTAGATTAAAGTATTCGCACGCATTCGTGAATAAATATATCGAGTATTCGAAAGCTTCTTCTTCCTCTTTTAGCTCAACGTAGCCAAGCACTATTTATCTGTGCAATATACATATAAAGACCATACTATCATATCTCATATCGTATTCAAAACTATCGGATAAAACTAGAAAAATAAATTAAACTTACGGGGCGGAGGCTGTGAAGCTGATCTCTGTACGCTAACTTGGTTTGGAAATCTTCTGTTCGCTTTTTCGATGTTTGTTTCTCAAACTGAAACCGAATAATTTACGCTATATAAATAACATTTTTTCACTAACAACATGAAACAAGCGGAAGGCGGTGGGATCGCTGTGATCAATCGAATCCGGGTAAACGGAAATCCGAAATCGGGATTCTCCCATTCTCTAACTCTCTCTCTCTCTCTCTCTTTTATTCTCTTTATGCAAAGTAAGCTGGGGGAGGATTCGTTATAATGGTCTGGCTTTCTCTTTGCTATTCTTGTACTGATCTCCGGCTGTGCTTCTATCGATCTCTAACGACTGCTATCGAATTCGATTTACGCTCTTAAAGTACTCCAAAAATTATTATCGATTCTTATGTGGCGTGTGTTTAGATTAACGTTTCTCTATCTCTCTCTCTCTGTATCTGTGTAGATTAAGAAATCTGATTCTCTTTAAACATCTTTCGGGTGTCTGCTGTGTATATATGGTATGTATATCCGTGGTGTATATAGTATATAGTACTCGAGTGTGTGTATATTTATATTTAAAGTAATTTGTTTAAAGTAATTGCGTTTACATTGTAATTCTATTGAAGTTGTTCGTTAATTTGACACTAATTTAGCTTTTCTTTTTGTTTAATTTTATTTAAGTATTTTTAAGTATTTTAAAGTTCTTAAGTTTGGTTTTTTTTTTGTTTGTTTTTGGGTGTTTTCGAAATAAAACATCGCATTAAAAATACTCGTTTCGTTTATTCACATCATTCACTTGAACAGGCTCTCTGGTATCTGCGGGGAATCTGCGCTGAGCTCTCCCCCCGTGCGACGTACAGTTGCGTCCAAAAGCTTCGATAGATTCTTAACTTAGTTGTGTCTGGGTGTGTGTGTTGTGTCTTTAGAAGAAGGAGGCGGGGCAAATTGTAGTCGATCCGCTGGTGCTCGGATCGGACGATCGTAGAAGTCGTAGAAGCAGGGTTAGACGCCTTGGGCGAGACTCTCCTTGGGCAGCGCTATGATCGACTGATCCATGCTCTGGTGGTGCGGAATGATGAAGGGCGAGGCGAGCATCTGCAGCGGCCTGTGTGGTGCGAGAGAGATACAAACAAAAGGGATAAGGGAGAAGATTGAAACTACCCTACTATTGCAAAAATATAGGGTATCTATAGGTCTAAGGTCGGTTAGTTACTCGGCAAAACTGGTCGCAGTCACCACGGGCTGACGCACCGTGTGCAAGGCCTGCGAGTTCTTGGCACGTGCCAGCAGGCTCATCACGGTCCGCTTTGTGGGATTCATGCCGGATCGGGGTACACCCAGTAGCGGTCGCTTGCGTCCCAGTCCGCCACCTGTAAGCATGTTGAAACGGAGCTGAATTGGAGGAGCAGTCGAGCAGTCGGATTGGACTCACCTATGTTGATGGCCTTCACGTTGCGCAGCGCTGGATGCAGCAGTGCACCGGGTGGCTCCAGAAGCGTCAGAGTCGATGTGCCGGCATCGCCTTCGCCAGCCAACTGCAGGGCCGAGCCACCGCTCTGGGCGGACTGCAGGCCGGACATGGCGCCGCCCACGCCGGACGCGGGTTTCAACAGGCCGCCAGCTATGCCGGCTGCGGTCAGCTGATGCTGCAGTGCCACCGCCATGGCGGTTGTGTGAACTGTGGAGCAGGGAAAGGGGAGAGAGTCAGCTGCCTGCACGACTTGCAGATACCCTGTAAGTCTTAGCCCCTAAGCAGTGCAGTAATTGAAACCCAGAGAGATCCTGAGCCCTTTCACCCCGCTTAAAGCTGTGAATACCCTAATGAATACAATGAATGTATTCATTCAATTAATGACTGCAAATGACGATTGCAGCTGCAGAAATTGGAAACGATTAATGCGGATTAAAATTGCAATTCACGTGTGCAACTCATTTGCATTGTGGTTGCCCCGCCCACTGCCCACCGCTCCCTGCCCCCTCCTGCTGCACTTCTGGGCTAATTACTTTCATCTGAAGTGGAGGAACTGAAGCTACTCACGTGCTGCTGCCGTGGCAGTTGCAGTTGCAGTTGTCGCCTGCCCGGCGAGATGGTCGCCACAAGCAGCGGCCGCAGCTGCAGCGCCGCCACCGATGCCGACGCCGACGCCGGCGTGCGTCTGCAGCAGCTGATGGAAGTGCGATGGCTGATGGTGATGCGGATGTGGATGTGAGTGCGAATGCGGATGTGAGTGCTGCGAATGTTGTTGTTGCTGTTGCTGCTGCTGTTGTTGCTGCTGCTGCTGCTGTTGTTGCTGCTGCTGCTGCTGTTGTTGCTGCTGCTGCTGCGTATCGCCGCTGCTGCTGCTGCAGGACTGACCGCAGTCGAGCTTGTCCGGCGACAGGCAGTCCATGCCGCTGGCATCGTTGTCTGACTTGTCGTCGTTGGACGTGTCCATGTCAGCCAGACCGCCGCCCATGCTGCGATTTGGATGCGGATGCGGCGGACTCTGCGAGTCGTCCAGGTGACCCAAAGCGGCTGCGGCGGCAGCAGCAGCGGGTGATGAGGTGAGCGCCTGCATCTCCCACATCTGCTCCTGTCGTATGTCGTCGTGGTAGTCCTGCAGAAACAGAGAGAGAGAGCGAAAGACAGGGGGGATTAGCAAAAGAAAGAGACAGCTAGCTGGGGGAGAGCGAGACAAAGAGCGCAAAGAGTGCATTCTGCCTCGTCGAGCAATTAAATTTAATTCAGCCTGCGCGCGTAATAAATGCGAATTTTATTGGATGTCAATTAAAAGTTTGCGAGGCCATACTCCCCGCCCCCTAGAATCCCATCCCTCTTCCTACGCCACTGGCCACCCCGCGCGCCCTGTCGAGCTGTCGAGGTTGCGTGCGCGTTGAAGCGAAGCGATGCACGAGTGTGCGAGTGTCTGTGTGTGTGTGTGTGTGTGTGTGAGTGCTTAATGCAATTATGAACGAGCAGGAGGAGCAGCAGCAGCACAAGCAACCAAAGGATCCAAAGGATACGCCAAGCACATTCGGCACTGCAGGCGAAGGCGAAGACAACTGCGCCAAGAGGATACTTTTTCATTAGGCACATTAAGCGAGTTACTGCCCCAGATACATATAGTAGATATATCTCGAGAGAGAGAGAGGGAGGCAGAGAGAGAGAAAGAGATAGAGATACATTATATATCTGCCAGCTGCGTTGCTCTCTACTAATTTCATTCGATTTCAGGTCGATGGCATTCGCTGCAAATCACATGAGCTCGAGCATTTTTATGGCACATCTGCTATAAACAAGACACACACACACACTACACTCTTCTCCCTTCTCTCTCTCCCACACACACACATCACGCTAAACTCAAGCGGTTTATGTTTCAACTGGAAATTGAAATAATTTCTATGCAAATTTTCTCGTAATCAGATCAACAAAACTCGCCAGGGTAAAATTTATGTACTTGACAGCGGTGTGTCGCAGGTTTCACACACCCCCCCATCCACAACTCTCTCCCCTCTTTACCCCACTCGCTTGCCATGAGCAACCACGCTGTAACCACATGTTACGCAAATTCTTGCCAAGTTATGGCATTTTCTTGGTAAAACGCCTAAACGTTGCACAGCAAGTCTTAGTTTGTGTTAGGGATACTACCTGTAGTAGAGGTAGGGGGGGGGGGAGGTGCTACCTCATGTTGACAACACGCTGCCTGCCTCAAAGACGAAGTCTTCTAACTCAATTACTTATTTAGGCCCGCTGTTCTACTACACGAAGTCTTGGAAAGCGAAATTGCTTTAGCTTTCACTTGACAAGTTGGCAGCCCTCCAAATGCTTCAGTTGGCAGCACGTTTTCGCGCAGCTCTTTTATGGCACAATCGCATATAAAGTTAACTCTCCGTTTAACTGCTGGTTAGCTCTTAAATTGAGTTGATAATCGACTAGGTGCAGCTGCTCTCTCGGTTTCTTGGCAGCCTCAAAAATGTTATAAATGTAAAAAGTTCCTATATCTTTTTAAGTTGACCATCATCTTAACTATCGGTTAGCTATTCAATTTATTTATTCATCTATAGTTGGCTGCGCTTAACCGCTGAGTTGGCAGCAACTTTATTGGCTCCCATGGTTTTCCTTGATTTTCCAGGGTTGCCCTTCCTCTTTTAGGCAGATTTGTTTGCTTCTTTCACTCATAACTTTGCCAGATCTCAATCGATTTTTCTCGGGTAAGACTTTTTGTTTATGGCATTGATCCCAAATCAGTTCTGCATTTCATTTTGATTGATATATGAAGTTCGATAATTTTTGAAATTTTCCATGCAACCCCCTTATAAAAATTTCGAAATTTGTTCAAAAATTAAATATGTATTTTTTTTGCCTTAAATCGATTTAGATATTTAAAATTGGCATACAAATCGATTCTAAAGCAAAATCGGAGTCGAATTGTCCATAATATCGATATTTGAGGGATTTTTCAGAGTTGCCCTTCCTCTTTTAGGCAGATTTTTTGCTTCTTTCACTTATAACTTTGCCAGATCTCAATCGTTTTTTTTCGGGTAGGACTATTTATTTATGGCATTGATTTTAAATCAATTCTGCATTTCAATTTTATTGATATATGACGTTCGATTATTTTCGAAATTTTCCATGAAAATTTCGAAATTTTATCAAAAATTAAAATCTTAGTTTTTTTGCTTAAAATTGATAGGGATATAAACAATAAACATACAAATCAATAACAAATCGAAATCGGAGGTGAATAGTGAAAAATATCGATATTTTTGCGATTTTTCAGGGTTATACTTCCTTCCTTACATACATTTTTTAGTTGCTGTCACTCAAAATCTTTCTAATCTGTCTGGATTTGAGATAATCTCTCATTTGCAAACATATGCAGCAAGTTGTCAGCTTTCTCTTTCTCCCTCTCTCCCTCTCTCTGTCTGACGTTAAGTGTAAAGTGCATTTTGGCATCTTGGCTTGTCAATTGTGAATGTGCATGTCGAGTGTCACCCCAAGTGATGCCTGCCTGGCTGACTGGGAGCATCCAAAAACAAGTTGACAGCTCTAACTGATCCTTAGTAATTATAAATTTCATTTCATTCACATTTGACTGTCTCAGCCCAGTGTGCAGCTTTAAGAAACAAACACTTTGGGTTAGATTAAGATGAGGATAAAGAGGCAGCAGCCTCATGGTCGCTTGTCAATTGTGAATGGGAACTGCCTGAGTTATCTCTGGGCGAGATGAAGTCTCTCTGATAAAGTTTTCTGGCAACTTTTGTGTTCTTTAAGTTAGAATTTCTTCAACTCAAGGTGTCACTTGTGATATGAAGATGGGCAAAGGAATGGAAAAGGTTGCCCAAAACTTGTTGTTGGGAAAGTTTGTGGCTTTAAGGGGGAAATGGGAAGGAGTTCTTAAAGGCTGAAATAAAGCTGGAAAGAGAGGCAGCTATAAAACCTTTGCCCAAAATAGAATCCCTCTTTAGGGTTGCCACTCTCTCTCTCTCTCTCTCCTTCTTCAGCTGCAGCTGTGAAAACGGACCCTGCGGCTCTGCACGTGTGATATGGAAGGCAGCACAGCTCGAGTTATAAAAGAAGACAGATATGACTGCAATTTCAGGAGTAAGCTGCTCCTCCTGCTGCTCCTCCACGTGCTGTTCCAGTTGAGGTGGCAGGAAGCAACAACAACAACAGCAACAAGAAGAAAAGAAAAAAAGGGAACAAAATAAATAAAAATAAAAAATATCATTGCGAGACATGTGAAGCATGTGCGAGGCATGCAGCCAGGATGGATGGAACAAGGAACAGGTAAAGAGCTGAAGGGAGCAGGGAGCAGGGAGCAGGAGCAGGAGCAGGTTGCAGGAATTGTAAATGGGCAGCCAGGCACGAGGTAAACGGTTGCCGTTTCGCAGCTCGAGTGGACGCAGGATAGTTGGAGACGGCGAGAGAGAGAGAGAGAGGGAGAGTTAGGAGAACAGAGCAGAGGCGTCTGTAGGAGGGGGACACAGCCATGAGTAATGCAGCAGGCAACAACGGCAGCCCCTCGACGATGGCGTGCCAAGTTTATGCATCCAAGGGAGGAGGCAGGGCACATTGAGGAGGGTTCAGGCTGGCCTGCAAGGGGGCGGGGCAAATGTAATTACAGCACAATGCAATTTAGTTGGTAAGGATGCGCAGGCGGAGACCGAGCACGGAAGCTGCAGTCGATAACGAGTGCAACCTTGAAGTTGCCAGGCATGCGGAGGTATCTGCTGCTGCTGCTACTCCTCCTTCGCCTGCTCCTTCGCTTGCTCCCACTCCTTCTTCTGGGGCAACTTTAAGAAGTCTTCGCCTTGGCCACTTTAACAGTTTGCAGCGGAAATACCCACAAAAGCAATTGGCCAGAAGGGTTGCCAGAACCGCACAAAGCTGGCTCAAAGCAGACCGGGTAAAGGGTTTGGGGTGGGGTAAGGATACTTAAGACTCACCGGAACCAGAAACCGACGCACTTCCGCCAGCGCGTACGCAATGCGCGCGTGTGCCTCTGCCGGGGCAGCAAATGTCGATATCTCCACGTGCAGATCCTCGTAGAGATGTGCGTAACGACTGTCGCCGCTGGCACGCAACTCCTCCTCCTTCCGGCGGTCGCGCATCGAGCCGCGTCCCAGCACGGCCATCTTGCACATTGTGTCCTCCTGCAGGCGCTTCATTGAGTTGCCCTTTGGGCCCAGCAGCTTGCCAACGAAATTGAACTGAGAGAGAGAGACAGGGAGAGAGAGAGAGATAGCGAATGAGTGGGAGTAGCAGCATTAGCTCAGCTCGCTTTGACTCACCTTGGGATGATCCCGCACAGGCACGGCCACTTTGACGGACACCTTGACGGGCTTGTCTCGCGTGATGTCCAGCATTTTGAGTTTCTCTGCGTGCGAGAATGAAATAGAAAAGAGAGAGAGAGAGAGAGAGAGAGAGAGAGAGGGTTAGAGTGAGAGCATTAGCTAGACAAGGACATAGGCGAGAGAGCACAAACGTTGGAAATGTTTTTAGGTTAGGTATGCCAAGTTGAGTTATCGATAAACCACATACCAGCACAACCCTGGCCTGCCAGTGTTGCCGCAGCAACTCTTCCATTCGAGCGCTTGTTAATACATTTTTAATGCCTCCCCCCTTGGAGCCACAAAACTGTCTTAGCCAAGATATATGTGGCATATCTATAAACTTGTGTGTGTGTGTGTGTGTCACTTGGCTTAACCTGCTTATCGTAGCCCGTTTAGTTTGGCCACAAAAGGTGCAACTCGTAAATGCCTCGAGAGAGGTACGAGGCATCAACTTTGACAGCAGCCTCGGTTTATCGCATAATTATGTGAGCTGTCTGTCTCAGACGATGGCACGTCTCCATCTTATCCGATGACCCAGCCTTCTCTTCTTCTTCTTCTGCCTTGTCCTGCTGCAGCTGAGGTGGATAATTTCTTTTGGATTCTCCGCTCTGCTGTTTGCAACTAATTAAGCAAAATGCTTTGGCACACAACAGAGTGAGAGAGAGAGAGAAACAGTTGCAGAAGAGGAAGAGGTAGACAAGGGAGAGAGAGAGAGAGGTAGAATGGGGTAGGGACAAATCTGTTGACATGCCCAAACATGAAAACATTTTTGTTTGCTCTTCAGCTCAAGCCTCGACAAGGGAAGACGCTGACGACGAAGACAAGGACTCGCTGGCACACACACACACACACACACATGCACAGTGTGTGTATACACTTACACCGACACTCATTAGCAGGCGAAATGGCTTTCTTAACACCTTTGTCACCTCGTCTTGCCTGGATGCCACGCCCCCTACCCCCCTCCCGCCTCGTTGGCTTCCGAGTGCGCCAGGCTCGCCTTGTCAGTGGCAGCGCAACATGCCTAAGTAGTTCGCAGTTGTCAGCCGAGTGAGTGCACTTTGGCGGCACACCCACACACACGCACACCCGAAATACACCTCAAACACACACACACACACACACACACACTCGCAGACAGACACACACTGAGGCACTTTATGCATTTCATTGCTGACAAATGCAGAAACAGGCGAACAGGCTAAGTGCAGCTGCATTCGTAACTAGTGTGTGTGTGTGTGTGTGTGTGTGTGTGTGTGTGTGTGAGTGTGTCAGCTATTTGTGTTAATTGTTGGCATTGCCACATCAAAACACGCCTCATCATTTCCCACAGTCAGCAAGGCGCCACACGCATCCGCAGCGGCGGCACCTTCTGCTGCTTCGCCTTAAACTGTACCAGATATGCCAGCCTGAGTGTGTGTGTGTGTGCGTATGTACTCCATGTTTATATAAACTCGGCACATATGTGTGTGTGTGCATGTATTTTGCATAATTTAATAGAAAAGCTGCAGGGCCAACGGGGCGTATGTGTGATGCAAATTAGGCCTGAAATAATACGTATACGCACGAGTGTAAATATTTTGCATATTGTACGAGGGTCGTTTGATAAGTCCGTGACTTTTTGAATAAAATATATTTTTTTCGTCAAAGAAGCGTTTTATTTCTCAACATAATCTCCTTTTAGCTCTATACATTTAGTCCAGCGTTTTTCCAATTTTTTTATTCCTTCCAAATAATAGGTTTTCTCAAGGCCCTCAAAATAGTCGTTTGTTTCTGTGATGACCTCTTCATTTGACCCGAATCTCTTACCGCCGAGCCATTTCTTCATGTTTGGAAACAAAAAATAGTCACAGGGGGCTAAATCTGGAGAATATGCTGGATGGGGTAGCAGTTCGTAGCCCAATTTATGAAATTTTGCCATGCTGACTACACACGTGTGCACCCGTGCATTGTCCTGATGGAACAGCACTTTTTTTTCGCCAAATGCGGTCGTTTCTGCTTCAAATCAATATCGAATCTGTCCAAAAGCTCTGAATAATATTCGCCGGTGATCGTTTTACCCTTTTCAAGGTAATCGATGTGAATGATACCTTGTGCATCCCAAAAAACTGTGGCCATGACCTTGTTGGCCGACAGACCCACCTTGGCCTTCTTTGGTGCACGTTCACCCGGAGAAACCCACTGTCTTGATTGTTCTTTGGTCTCTGGTGTGGTGTGGTGGATCCATGTTTCGTCTACGGTAACGAAACGGCGCAAAAATTCGTTTGGATTGCGGTTGAACATCGCCAAACACTCCTTTGAAATGGTCACACGGTTGCGCTTATGGTCGTGTGTGAGCAATCGCGGCACCCATCGCGCGGAAAGCTTTTTCATGTCCAAATATTCATGTAAAATGTGATGTACCCGTTCAGTTGAGATGCCTACAGCCTCAGCTACCTCACGCACTTTCATTCTCCGATCATCCAATATCATTCCATGGATTTTGTCGACGATTTCTGGCATGACGACCTCTTTTGGGCGACCTGAACGTTCGGCATCACTTGTACTGGTACGACCACAACGGAACTCAGTAAACCATTTCTTAACCATTGAAATTGATGGTGCAGAGTCCCCATAATATTTATCAAGTCTTTCCTTGGTTTCGGTGATGGATTTTTTACGCAAAAAATAATGCTTAATTAGCACACGAAATTCACTTTTTTCCATTTTCGTTAAAATTCACGAGATCGTCTGCTTTCAATGCCTATAAAACGCAAACCAAAAAACGCAGCTTTCTCAAAATTTTACAGTCAGCTGTTAATCGATAACTGCTGACAGGAGCAGTGTTGTATTTAGAGCAGGTGCGCGGCAAATACAAAAAGTCACGGACTTATCAAACGACCCTCGTATATGGTATAAGAGGCATACAATATAGCCCAGATATGTATATATATATAATGTGTATATATGTCTGTCTGCTATAAATTGCATCAGCCACGGCCAGTGTTGATTAATTACAGACAGAACGAGGGCCTAATGCCGAACGCCTTAAAAGCGCTTTTGTGTACGATAATTAACTTAATTAATTAGTGTAATTAAAAGAAATTTGAAACGAGACACATGCCAAAGCAGAAGAGGAAGAAGAATGGCATAATAACAGCGAATGAGACACAAATCAAAATGAAAACATTTTAACGGCATTATTATCAATTAACATAGCAGGAAAAGCAGGAAAATCAAGGCGGAAAAGGGCAAAGGAAAAGCAGAAATGGAATTTTATTTAGTCAGCTTTTTTTTTAATAATAATCCTATATTTCCCATACTTGCGCATAGAAATTCAATCAAATAAAATATATAATAAAGAAAAAAACAGATAAAAATAAACAATTTATTAAATATTAAACTTTGTTTGAGAACATTTCTTTATAGCAAACATTTACCTCAAACGACACACTAAAAAAATAGTTAAATAATTTAAAATTAATTAATACGTCACAAATAATGAAATGAAAAATAATAATAAATATATGTGTATTTTATGTGGGCGCCTACTGCGACTGACAGCGTCGCGTGTGTGTGCGTGTGTGTGTGGAATATATAATTGGAATATAAATTGGAATAAATTGCATATTGATTAAGGATGAAATGGCAAACGACAAGGTAAACAAGCAGGGCAGAGAGGAGAAGAGAGAGAGAGAGAGAAGGCCAAATGAAATATTGGCGGCAATTGCAGTGAAATTTGTTGAAACAAAAACATAAATAAAACACACATGCGGGGATAATGACGATCAGCCGGCTATAGCTCGGGCTGCTGGGGCTGCTCCCGTCCGATACATGTTCATTCATTCAACTAATTATGTAATTAATTTCCGCTTTCTGCCTCGCAGTTGCATTAAAATCGTTTTAATTGCCACGTTCTACCCCGTTTTATACCCTGCCTCGATTTATCGATTGGGTCGAACCAACCGCACCGCAGCAACAATAATTATAATAATCATTTTTCGTACACTTTACACGGCATCCCAATAATTATATCAGTTTGCCAGGCAGGAAGGGGGCGGAGGGAGGGGGAGGGGCTTAAAAGTTTCAGGTGAATGCAAATTTTTTGGCGCCTTGTAATCTTGTATAATTTATGTGCCGTGAGAGAGAGAGCGAGGCCATTAGGCTAATTAGCCTGGGTATGCATTACAGAGGGGGGCTTAGAGGGTTAAGGGGTACGAGATAACGGGTTTAACATGCCAACTAACTTCGGGCCAGAAATTGCCATCTCGCTCAATTGGAAAATTGCCACTTGGACAACGAAATCGAACTTAATTTTCTAGTTCCGATGAGAGACAGAAGTAAATCTGCATGAGAGATAAATCCCACACAAGAAGCTGGGGAACTTCCTGTCGAGAGAGAGAGAGAAAGGGAAGGAGCAGGAGCGGGGGGTTACCGGGGTTTTCCGCCCCGGGGACAGCTGCTAAACATTTGCTCAGTCATTGCAATTGTTTCCGTTTGCCAAGTTGTTGTGCACTTCTTGTGACCATATTTCTCCTACCCCTCCTCCCTTCCCCCTTCCCTCCTCCCCATTCCCCTTCTCCTATTCCCCGTTCATATTTTCCATCTTTTTCTTCTCTCGCATTTCTTTTGTGCGTTTGCTTTCGTTTGGCTTTTCCAGGTCATTTGTTTGTCCGGAAAACGGCTTGGGCTTCTCTTCGTCTGTCTGTCTGTCTGTCTGTCTGTTTGTCTCTCTGTCTGTTTGTCTGTCGGTTTGTTTGTCTGCGTCGCCTGTTGCCCATGCAGGCCCGTGGGGCAGACACTTGTGTTAACATGCGGCTCTGCCCTCCAAACAACACGACCCTGCGACCTGCGACCCCTCTGACATTGCCCCCATCCAACCCGACTCCCTTAGTCCTGCCTGGGTGAACCCTTGTTCAGTGCACTGATGCCATCCCGTCTTGAGATGATGATTTATGTGCCCTTAATAAGAGGGACGCACCTGCATTGGCATCGGCAATCGGAGCTTCGCATTTCCACATTTTCCTTTCCTCTTCCTAAATAAATAAGTGTCGGCCTAGGAAATTGAAGAGCAACCTCTGTGGGATAAGTCTCCCCGGGGGGTTGGAGGGGTAGGACCCTTATCCACTCGTGTTGAGTGGGTTAAGGCGCCGAATTGACAGCCCATTTAAGCAGCTATCGATAGCTGAGAGATACTATCGATCAAAGTTGCAAATGGGCTATCGAAGATGGAAGACCTTATGCAAATGGGAAAACCTATAGGAAAATTAATCTGCTGTTAGCTACTCTGACTTCGAGAGGGATTTACGAAGTCAACTATGCGACTAACCAATTGAAATGACTTACTATCACTAAAACTGATATATCTCAGTTAATATAAATGCTAGACTCATGAAACTCGGCATATGAGTGTCATTATATTAAATCTAGATACTCTCTATTTCTTTTTGTTACCAGCACACTAAACCTACGTGAAAATACCCTACAAACGCGCCTTGCGACTTCATCCAACATTAAACTGAGTAATACGCTTCACATAGTCCTCGCCTCGGCCAGTTTATTACCCAGTTATGGATCATTATCTCTGGATTTCGTTGGCAAATGACTTGTAATCAGTTTTGGACAAGCAGCAAGTGCAATATAATCATTTGTTGGCCTTAGGTCAAAATGCCCCGTTAAGGGATATGTGCGAGTTTATAGTACGTAGGCTTAAGTATTCCGCACACGCGCTCACTTAGTCGGGGGGGGGGTTAGCCCCAACCCTGAGCCAGGGTAACGGCGTGTTAAGGCCTTGTCTTGGTATTAATTCGGGCACGATATCGCAAAAATAAAAACAGAAAATAAAACAAAGTCCGCAAAAAAGGAAAATAAAGAAAATGGGAAACCCGACTCCTTATTGGGTCAAAGGGAAAGCCAGGGTTGCCATCAATGCCATGGCGATGGCCAATGGTTCGCTTAATCGTTTTGCGAGCTCCAGAATGGGCTGCGACTCCATCTCCGTCTCCGTCTCCGTCTCCGTCTGGCTGTTTCCTTGAGCGTCTGCCAACTGGATTTGGTTTTGGTTACGGTTTAACATTTCCATGCCGAATACCAAATACCCGAGGGACGGATTACCAAAATGCGGCTCGTTAGTCAAAAAATGTGCTGCCCAAGAGCTTACACGCCGCAGAGACAAGCGACAGGAGACAGGAGACAGGGATAGGCCAGGAGAAGGAGGAGGGTGGCACATCAAACATTCAAGAGTTGCCTGCTCCACCTCCTCCTCCTGCTCCTGCTCCTCCTCCACTCGTTACGTATGTATCCCTTTTTATGTGCGTACATATACATGCATATATCTTGTCTGTTTCTTTCTTCAAATGGAACAGGAAGAGTGTAGGGGGAGGGGGAGGGGAAGGACTGTAGCTTTGTTATTTTAAACTTCTCCGAGTCTCGTGTAGATTGAATTTTGTGAGGAAAAACGAGGCATCCCTTTGGCGGATTTATGCAGATGCCAAGATACTTAGATACTTCTGTATCTAGTAGAGTCGAGGCGAGGCGAGTCGACTAGTGCAGGCAACCGTTAGGGCTTAGTGTCGGAGCTTTAAAACGCCCCCCCCCCATGGCTGCCCCTACTCCTAATCCTCTACTCCTCTGCTGGATAACCCCCTAATGAGCTCGCATGAAAGTCAGACTCAGTTTGGCAGGCAGAGAGAGAGAGAGAGAGTGAGAGGGAGCGAGGGGGAGGGAGAGAGCGAGGAAGACAACAAATAGTTTTGTTTTTTCGACGCTTATCACCGCATGACGTAATCCGCTTGTGTGCTTATGATTAAATTTTCCACGACTCTACTAGAGAGTGTATACATGTGTGTGTGTGTGTGTGTGCGTGTGTGTGTCTGGTTCTCGATATCGGTAACCGCCAGCACGACGACAGTTTTTACGAGGTCGACGGCAGTCAGGATGCCCGTCGCTTTATGTCCTTCCTTAACTTCAGCACAAACAAGTCCGCAAGTCGAAAAGGTAAAAGGAGGAAAAGTCGAAGAAGGGCAAAAAAAAAAATGGAAAACTGCGGGAAAAACTCGAACTGCGAAAATCATCACATCTTTCGCTCAGCTTGCTGCCGCTGCCGCTGCCGCTTGACGTTTGCTTAGCTCAGCAGCAGCGTGTGCGAAAGAGAGGGAGCGAGAGGGAGAGGGAGAGGGGATGGCGAGGTCAGCCCACATGTGGTATGTGCTACACTGTATACCCCCGCAAAGTCAGTACACACCACACACACACACACAGACATAGAGTACACATTGTCTCTCTCTCACTCCCCTCCACCCTCTCGCTCGCACAGTGAGTAAACAAAACCCTCGCAAGTTGATTTTACTCTGTTTGAACTTCTTTCGTCGCCCAAGCACAATTTTTGATTGTTCCCCGTAATGGAAGAGAGAGAGAGAGAGAGGAGGGGAGGAGAGAGAGAGATAGAGAGAGAGGGGGGAAGTTGCCAGTGGAAACAATTGAAGTTCCCGCTACAAATTCAATTGTTCCATTAAGACCCGTTAGGTCTAGGCATTATATGGATTTTCCAGGCAAATGAACGCACAGATAAATGTTTATTGAAATCAAAGGGAAAGATCTTGAACTATAATATTAAATTATATGCGAAAATTCAATGCAATAAACATGACGATCTATAGAGCATTATATAATCACACATGACTCACTCACTCTCCCTCTCTATGGAGAACTTGTTAAGCAGCTTGCTAAGTTCACTTTAATACTTAGACAACTTTCCGCATAATCATCATCATCATCATCAACATCGTTGGGTATTTTAATCTCTACAGGATCCCTCGGAACAAATCATCAAAACTTTCAGCTGGCAATCAACAAACCAACCCAACCCAACCCAATTTTTAAATCCGTTGAAAGCTTTTGCTTTTTGTTTATACCGTATACGGTTTTTTGGGGAACTTCTAATTAAATCTCTGGAGATAATCCGAAACGGGACTCGACGCGGAAATGTTTGAAAATTTTGCAAAGTTTTCAATGATTTTATGGTGTCATACCTGAACTTTTGAGAGCACGTTCCTCCTGCGAGCTTAAGCTGGATTTCGCTTCCATCTTGGGTTCACTTCGGCTTCGGCTTCGGTTGGGTCGGGGCTGAACTGGAAGTTAAGAAGGCGCATAATCAATGTAAGTACATAATAATACGAGTAGTTTGCCGGCGACATTCCATTTTCCAAGTTTTTCCCCGCGATGCAACGGAAATTGTGTACAGAAGGGAAAAGTTTCAGAACATTTTAACATAATGCGAGGCATCAGGCGAGTGTAGAAGCGAAAGCAAAAGGCAAATTCCATGCTAAACTTTACAACGAGAAGAAAAAAAAAAAAAAAAAAAAAAAAAAAAAATACCAAATTTGTTGTCTACTAAGCCGGGCAAATCTGCACAGAGGAAGGGGAGCGGTGCGAGGGGTATGTGTTCGTCGAGTGGGCAAAGTCTTTAAATCAAATCACTTTCAATGGGCCCATTTAATAAAGCAATTCGTGTCAAGTGGTTCTGTAAACACGGCCCACTCCGTGTTCGTATTCGTGTTAGCTCTGATTGCCCTGTCCCCTCCCCCCACCCCCCTAGGCACTACTTTTTGGGCCCATTGTCAGGCCGGAGCAGCCCCGAGCAGCCCCGACGAGTGTCCGTCCAATCGAGTATCCGTTTTCATAGTCAGCAAATACGACAAGCACATTCGCGCCAACCATTTGGGCCATATATCTACAGACAGACAGACAGACAGACAGACAGACAGACAGACAGATACAGATACAGCTACAGTTACAGCCAGATACAGTTGCATCTGCATCTGTTTGTGGGCACAGCCCGCATATGCATACATACATACATATATTTCTCAACAAGTCGAGTGTCCCCTAATGGGATTGGTTTTATCAGAGGGCCATTAAAATGCTCTCAACGGCAAGGAGTATCCCAATTTGTTTGTGAAATATGTAACCCATTGAGAGAAAAGGCTTTCAGCACATACATATCAGAATATCTCAGTCCACACTTAACTTGAGCTGCTGTAACTCGATATATAAGTATATATATCACTATATCTCAGTGTATACTTAACTTCAGCTGCTGAAATTTGGTCAGCAAAGTTAACTTACTTGTAACTATATTATTACTAAGAATCGACGTGATCTGCTCAGTATATTCTTGGATATTAATTATATACCATTAATATATCCCATTTTCCAGTCAGCGTATATTATCTTTGCCAATTTTCTCGCTCATTTTCCACGTGACCCAATTTTGATAGCTTTGCGATTTTGAATACTGATTGGAATTTTATTTCGAGCTCGACGATTGTTGCCACGCCCCATTAATTTGCAGACACAGAGAGAGAGAGAGGGAGAGAGGGAGGGCGCCAACATAAGCATGAAATTATAGATAATACAATTTTCGATGCAATAAACCTGTTCGTCATGCCGCCTAATTGCCTTTTATGATGATGCGAAATATGCGCAGCCACGCCCACCAATTACGTGGCCCTCTTGGCCCTGCCCCGAAATTGCGCTATTTATTGGGTATTAAAGTTCGGTTCAACTACCTGAAAGGATAAACGTGTGACAGGAAGACAGACAGAGACAGAGACAGAGAGAGAGAGAGAGAGAGAGGATTGAGAATGGCAACGGGCCAAGTTCTTAGAATTAATGATGGCGCGAGCCTGACAATCTCTCTGCCAATGTTGTTTGTCATTGTTGGGCTTTCGCTTTTGTTGTCCCCCCTTCCACTCTTCTACCATCTCCTTCGCCTCCTCCTGCTCCGCTCCTGCTGTCGATGCCGCTCTGAGTTTGACGGATTTGTGCGCATTTTCAGATTAATGCTGCGATTATTGTTTACCGTTGAAACTGTTGGCACTGTGCACAGTGGTTCACATGCGCCCCGCTTATTTGTTTGTCTTGCAACTTTTCCACTTTTCCACTTTTCCACTTTTCGCTGTTTGCTCGAGCAATTTCCCAGGTTGTTGGCAAACAACGACGCAATCCTTTCTTTCCCCTCCCGCCCAGATACAATGGAGCGTAATGTGAGATTTATGTTTGCTGAATGAAATCGACAAGGAATACATATACATGTATCTATTGCAGTATGAAATGGATCCTAAAGTGTGAAGCTACTAAGAGTGGGGTATTTTAAAGGATTATAAGGAGTAATCAATAATTAAATATGCTTTTACGTAGTCTCTTTTCACATCGTTGATTTTCCCATATTCGCACGTATTCTCATCGCACTCGCCTCACTGTGCAGGGGGAAAAGACAACTGTCACAGCAGCTTTGTCTTTTATATGCAAAATTTAACCCAGTATAAAGTCCCCCCCCTGCCCCGCGTTCGTTCGCTGGGTTAGTGGGTTGTCTGCTGCGCCGTCTGCTGGAGCGAGAGGCTGCCCATGCCACTAGGCCCTGGATGAGGTGGGGGATTAGTTTGGGGAGGCGACGCCTTCTTCATTTGCCAAGAAGTTCCCCGTGCAGTCGTGCTTGCTCGGCGCTCGCTTTGTCGAGCTTCGCACGCACGATTTAAGGATAACGAGGATGGAATGCAGGAAGCGAGGCAAATATTTACACAGTTGGATGATTTAGATAAAGAAGACATGAACATGAACCATAAAACGAGCACGAAGGGAAGCAAGGGAACCGATGCAAGCGAAGGGGCAGGGTAGGAGAGTAGGGAACAGAGAATAAGCTCGAGACATTATGAAAGCGGGTTTGGTATTAGAAGGGATAAAGAAATCTGAATACAATGAAGGGGGGTGGGGGGATAACGGAAAGCCGTGATTGCCAAGCAGCGCCACTTCGCGGTGGCCTTTTGTGGCTGGCCCTGGTCGAGTGAGCGAGCAACAGGAAGATGGCGGCAAAAACAATAACAATGCAAACAACAATAGCAAACAGGTACAAGCTATCCCTATCCGTTATCCGTTTAACTAATGCAACTATCGTGTAATGAATGCGGTAATGAGTGACGAATAAATTTGGGGCGCATAAAAAGACTGAAAAGCAATAATAACATAGCAGACAGCTTTTGAAGCTGTGTAATCGCCAGCTATCGAAATACTGCAACTATCGTGCTTAGCACAGAGAGGAGAGTGTGATAGCTGAGAGAGATCGCGTTATTACTTACTCAAGCAATTGCTGATTGATGTAATTATTGCGTTCAGTGTTAATAAGCGAGAGCAGCACAGAAGCAGTGTACAAAAACGAAAAACATAATTTGCATACACGCAGTAATAAACAAACACCAGAAATCTTTATCCGTAAAGCAAATAGCAAAGGGAAGACAGAAAAAGCAACCATCCAGCCGTTGTTCATTATCCGCATCGCTGCATTCCTTGCAGGGCTGCATTCCGGATAAATGAGCAATTTGATTACATACAGTGCTACCTCGCCTAGAGTGACAGCAAAGTATATATTGTATAATGTACACAGTACTTGTAACTCTGGAATATGTTGCTCGATTCCGCACAATCTGCACGTTTTGGCTTTTGCTTTAAGCTCAATCCGGCAATATTGAAATACGAACTCGCATGCAGAGCAACGCGCCAGGATAATTTATTCAGGCGAGGCAGCAAGAAAAACAAATGCGAATGCAAATGCAAATACAGACGGAACGTGCTAAAGTGTATGTATGTGTGTGTGTGTGTGTGTGTGTGTGAACTGCCAGCATGTTGCAGCTGGGAGTCTCCTTCAGCTCCTCCTCCTGCTGCTGCTTCTTCCGTTTGCAGGTGAAAATGGGCCCACTCGAGTTGTACCGTGTACCGTGTAGCGTGTACCGTGTGAAATCCACTGGAAGCTGAGGGCTCAAAGAGAGTTGCCGCACGTCCGCACAAAGCGAGCAGAGTGGAGCCAGAGAGAGAGACAGAGAGAGAGAGAGGGAGAGGGGAAGTATAACCATGCGAGAATAGAGTCGGATGTTTCTCAGTTCAGTTCAGTTCTCGCTCGGCATTTAAATTATTTGCGTTTGTGTCAACATTTGGAATTCCATAAATTTTGGCCAGTCGATGCATGGCAAATCGCATCAGGGCGACTGCACACACGTTCAACGTAGCGACAAAATGGCCGTCGCACGTTGCACGGCCTTACCGATCTAACCCGCACTGTCTACTCACTCCGCATCCCCCTACCCCACCCACAGTTGGGCACGCCCTTGCGCCCGTATTACACTAGGTCTCTTTGCCCATCTGTTTGTGCATATGAGTTGCAAATTTCAAATATATATGCGAGAATTCCAATGTTATTCCCATAACCCCATCCCTTACCTCCTCCGGCCTCCTCTACGGTTTTTGCACTTGCAGCGCGTATGTTGCCTCTTGTTGCCTCGAGATGCAGTTGGAATTCCTGACCGGAAATTGTTTCACAAATGCCAGCCAATTAATTTGAAAAATAATAAAGAGGGAGAGTGAGAGAGAGAGCGTATGATAGATAGATAGAGAGAGAGGGAGAGGGAGACTGTGTAGCACATAAATTGCAAACACGGCAATAACTTTTTTAGCAACGAAACAAACTTCACAAAAGTTCAATTATAAACATAAAAGCATTTTTATGCTGCATTAGATTGTTGTTCGCAAAAATACAGAAATTCAATGGGAAAAGAAACCAGATAAACCCGAACCAACAAAAAAACGGATGCGGATAAATGAAGGGGGAAGGATACGTAACATTGAACGGAGAAAAACAAAAGAGTTTTTACTGGTCTCTATTAAATGGTTTAGTTTAAATCAATAAATTTCTTTTGTTTGCCCCAAAAGAGTTTTGTTTTATGCCGTTTTCTTATTTAAGGCATATCAAGCTATACAAATAATAAAATACTAGAATCAATTGTTGAATAAATGATAAACATAAATTGCATATTGTTAGTTTAAATTGCTGGGGAGAAAGATTAAAAAAACGGTAGAAACTATTGAAATTGTTCTCCACTTTTTCCTCACCATGAGACACCCTTCTTTTCCTTATTTGTTATTTTTGCTATTATCCAAATTTATCTTTAGTTCAAAATCAAAGTTAGGCACACTTTTTGTTCGAGCCGTGCAAAAGTCAAAGGTTCAAAAGTTTCTCGTAAACTTCGTTCTTGCGGTTATCCGCCTCAAATGAAGCGCAAAAATAGTGCGGCATCAAGTCTGGTAGACTCTGGGGGGAATTTGGAAACGTGTGTGGGACGTAATCATGTGTAGGTATGCCAGTATGTCGGTAATAATATAATGTGCATATATAATGGTAAACCGTAAAAGTTTTCTCCTACGTTGTCCGCAATGTGGTTGGCCAAAGGCAACGGAAAAATAAAAACAAAATGGCCAAAAGGTTCTTTTATTTTTATTTTTTTTTTTGGCCAGCATACATAACAAACAGTTTAGAGTTAGTTCGGGCATAGCTGGGAATATATTCATGATTCGCAAATTCAGTTGTAAAGAGCTCCCACCATTTGTGGTGCTTTTGATGCTAACCCATAGTTACCTATAAAGAGGGTTCCGTCCCGCCCGTCTGGGGTGCTCGGAGTAAGTTCAACCAAATTGCGGTACATCAATAAGCAGCGGCATAAACACTTTGGCCATAATTTATCTAAATTAGTTTTATTCTGTCAAACTTCAGCTGACACGTTCCCCTCCCCCCTCTCTCTACCACTTGAAACTCCCCCAACTTTCCCTGCCGCCTTAAGCTGTCGGCAATGAGATTGAGATAAATCAGACGCAATTACAAGCATCCATTCTCGTTTACCGCACCACCCGGGGGGATTCCTTTTCCATCACACACACACACACATCTATATAAATGTATGTGTTTGTGTGTGTGTGGGGCCAATGAATTTGCCTGGTGGCTCCTCGAGTAAATAATTAAGGTGATTTCCGAGTTTCCCAGTTAATTAAGCTACAGAAATATTTCATTTAATCTGTAATTCAAACTGATTACCAGTCCGAACTGCAAATCCAAGTCAAAGTCCAAGGCGAGCGAGTACTTTTGCCCACAAGTGTAATTGCCATTTACATCTTGATATTTAATGCAAATACAAATAAACGAAAGTGTTGTGCAATCCAAATGGGGCTAATTAAGGCAGTTAAGCGGATTTCTCAAATAAGTCAAGAGCAGAGCAGAGAGGGGGCTATATAAGATGCAGAGGGGGGTAGGCAATCGATGATATGCATAGTAACTCAATTAAACTAGTACAAATGCAATTGGAGCAAGAATACTTTAAAATGCCCAAAAAAGTATGCAACAATTTATGTGATTTTGCAGAGGAAATCGATGCGCGGAAAAGTATGCTACACTTTTTACAAAATGGAAGTGGGAGGCGTAAAAGAAGCATCACCGTCAGAGTTTTATCGAAATATATTCCAAGTAGTAACCCAGACTACTTATAAGTATCCTAAGTAGTCTTGGAGAAGTAACAACCATTAGGTTATAGAAATAAATGTATTCTGATCCCTAATGAAATTAATAAATACAAAAAAAAAGGAGTAGCTCATATATTAACATAATATAAGCAACCTAATAAATAAAAACCCATCTAAGCCTAAGCCTAAATAGACATAATATTACAGCAGCAGCCTTACCGTGGTTCAAGTTCAATTTATGAGTTCAATTCGATTCGCTTGGCGCCCGTATCCAGCTGGAATCCCGTTGAAGTAGAGAGAGCAAGGATTGTCGCTTTAATTGCGTCGCATTTATCTCAATTGTCGCGTCTATCGCGTCGCCAGCATTTCACTTTAATTTTCACTTTTCTCGCTCGCTTTTCCCGCTGCGCTGACAAATGCCTGCAAGTGCTTATTCAATGCGTTATTCATGCGCTGCAAAACATTTGCACATTCACCGAATTCATCAGGGCTGATTAAAGATGCATGAGCCGGAGGGGGGGTGCGGAATGGGGGGATGGGTGGCTCGAGGTGCGAAGACTTTGCTCGCTTTTAATTTGAGTCTGTCTCGCGGCAGACGACACACACACACGCTGACGCCGCACAGACACAGATATATTTCCCGCGGGGCTCAGATAATGTCATCCGATTGGGGAACCGCGCGACGACAACAACACTAACAACAAAAAGAACAATAACAACAGGCAGGCAGGCAGGCAGGCTGGAAGGCAGGAGCAGTCTCTGGAGGTGCCTGCCGACTGTTTGGCTAAGTACTCCGCAGACGGCGCCACACGGCACCCACCGAACAAACACACTCACACACACACACAGACAAGTTTAGATAGAGGCGGGGGGCGGAGCAATGTGTTCGCAGCACTTGACACAAGATAAACAATTTGTCTCTGCACGCCGCGAAATGGCCAGCTTGGCGCCAAATACAGTTGAAACACCTGAGAGCAACACTGGAGCAACAGAATCGGAATCGGAACTTGGAATTCGGAATCGCAGCTACAGCTACAGAGGCGCCTCTTGGTTCGTTCCGCACTGCAGCGAACACATATCCCGTTAGAGGCGAACTGTTCCGTCGTGTGTCCAACGCGCAACTGATGCGAATCCCAAGCAGAGGCTCATCTTGTGCTGCTCCAGCCGCCACTGCTGCTGCTGCTGCTGTGGATGCTGTGTGTGCTGCATGCGGCGAGTCTGCGCAGTGTTCCCCCTATTCTTTCCCCTACTTACTTTCTCAACCCATACTGGGTACAGCTACACGGTGCGGCAGAAGTTTCCGTTATGCTTTGAAAAACTTTAAGGAAAAATACGAAAATGTTGTCCAAGTTTTTTATTTGCTTTTTATAATCCCCAAAACTAAAGCAAATAAACCAATTTCCTTTTGAGATAATACTAAAATGGGAACACTCTCACGGTCTGTAGACTGTAGTCCAGTTCAGTTTTTAGTTCAAGTTTTGCGTATCTCACATTTCCTGTGTGTTTTCTTTAGTTATAATGCTTAATACCTTAAGATCTCGGGATCCTGAGTAGCTGCAGTTCTTAAATTTGTTTTACAGCTGCCTGTATACCTTATGCATATCATGTATTTTAGCAATTTCGAATATCTTGCCCTACTCCAACTAAATCGGCTTTACCCAAGCTACGCCTCGCCTGCAGCTTGTGTGTTTACTCTATTTTCGTTACCATAAACATTGGTATAGCCGTAAATAGATTGCAGGGTATTCACACTCAGCTAGGTAACAAATTGCGAGTATCGAGTTATAAGCCTGTTTCGAGCCACGATTTAATATTCCTGTTAACCAAGCTATCGATTGTCGTATTGTTGCAATCGGCAAAAAACTCACTGGACAGACTGAGTAGCTGAAGTTGAACAGAATTTTCGGGGGCTGCATCGAACGATCCCGACAGCGCCGCAGGCCAAACGAATTTCCATTCAAGTTTTCCACAGTATATCGGGGAAAATAAATATACGCCCAAAAAAAATGGTAACCAAAATTGGTAAAGGAAAAACAAGTGAGATAGAGAATGATTTGACTATAGCATATCCTGGAAATATGAAACAATAGGAATATTAACCAAATATGTCATCTTCTTTTATAGATTTTTGGAGTTGGGTGCATGCTAATAAATACTTAACATATACGTGAGCTGTGTCTGATATATAGGAAGCATGATGCCAAATTTCATAGGTCTAACTCATTTAGATGCAGAGATCTGCTGGCTTATAAAGTGAGACAAAGGGAACTGCAGCAATAATGAGATTTAGTATGCTAATTATATAATCTTGAAATAATTATTCATCTAAGCTCATGGTCTAGTATACCCCTCCCTAATGCTTTTCCAGGGTATAACTAGGCAAGCGTGCAGCAGTCGTGGCCACAACGCTAGCCGGAAAATGCACGCCTCGCTCGCCGGACCTGCCCGGTACGCTGCTCGGTCCGGCAGGGTCCACATGCATATGGGAGGCTGGCTCCATGGCAGGCAGAGCACAATGTGCTGGGGGCCCTATTTGGATACCGTTCGATGCGCCGGGGACTCTGCCATGTATGACAAACAAACATAAACATTGTGTGCCGAAACAGAGACCGTAAAGTATCGCTTCCTCAACTCAGACGGAGGGACGGCCGGACGAGCGAGTGTGCCAGTTTCGGGTGTGAGTGCCTG
This sequence comes from Zaprionus tsacasi, assembly GCA_018904105.1. Taxonomy (NCBI): domain Eukaryota; kingdom Metazoa; phylum Arthropoda; class Insecta; order Diptera; family Drosophilidae; genus Zaprionus; species Zaprionus tsacasi. The sequence goes on from JAEIFR010000295.1 coordinate 11,026,523, forward strand.
TTCGAATGGGTATGAGTGTGAGTGTGAGTACCATGTTTGCGTGGCGCACTCTAATTAAAATTTTGACCGGGGGGCTCTACGCTCGCCACGCCCCTGTACCGCCCTCCGTAATATTTTTACGAGGTTACAGCTAAACAAGAAATAATAACCACAACAAAAACGAGAAAAAAAGAAAGAGAGAGAGAAAGAGAGAAAATTCTCCGCCCCGAAACCAAACTAAACAAATTTGCCAACAGCTTCATTTGGTCCGCCCGAAGAAAATGTAATAAACTCACGCCCAAGGCGTATTATTACGCCGGAAAGTGTTGTAAAGTTTCGTTGTAAAAATGAAAAAACAGAAAACCCCTAACAAAATATTGCACTAAAACGAATTTTGGATAAATGTACTGGGGGATACTTGAAACGCTCTCTTTATGAATTTATATTACCAGGGATCGGGGAAAACTTAACTTGACTTGAGAGACTGACGAGAAATAAGTTCAAAGTGAATGGATGTGGAAGAGGGTAAGGTTTAGCTATAAGGAAATCGCAGATGATAATGAAATCTTTTGAAATAGTTGTGAAAATGCAACTCTTTAATATGGTCTCGTACTTAAGATTATATTGTATTTAATGTAGATAGGATATCTAAATAAAGAAGGATTCCCGAACCCTTAAGACAGACTCTAGAGATTGCATGTATATCCCAGTCGAATACAGACACTTCCTACAGAGTTATTAGCTTGATTTATAGGGTATAACCCAGTCAATCACTTCCAGTGCCTACATAGTAATACGCTACTTGCTTAACCCCCTTGTCAATTCCCCCACCAACTGCCTAAGGGTTAACTTGCTGCAATAAACAAAATTCCCTCGACGTCTTCTCGCTTGCTCCCTCCCTCTCTCTCTTTGTCTCCCTCTCTCTCTCTCTGTATCTCTCCCTTTCTATCTCTGAGGACTTCCAACTTTGCGTCACTTTTTAGTCACATTGTTGACATGTTGCAACACGATTTTCGGTAGCTACTCAAAGGGAGGGGGGCACGAGCTCGGGGGGTTAGACCCACGCCCGATCCCCCATTTCGCACCCCCTTTGGAGCAAATGTCATGCAAATTAACGGTTAATTTTGTGCTAGAATTGCGTGGCACAACAAACTGTTTAATTAGCTTTAACTGTCAGTGCGAGAAGAACAACAACATGTCTGAACATGCAGCGACATGTTGAGAACTGCATGAAAAACATGATCAGGTCTCCTCTGACAGGTGGCAGGTGGCAGGTGGCATGTGGCAGGTTGCAGGTTGAAATTGGCGTTGACAACGCGCAAAGTTTTAATTGATTTGAAGGCAGAACAGACATGACACATGGGGTGGAGGGGGGTAGACAGTAGGGGGGAGTTGCTGACATAGGAACAAGCGAATGAAATGCAGAGAAATCATAATCCATCATGCGGAACGAAGTGGGAACTGAAACTGCAACTGCAACTGCGCCGTGGTCCAGCGGGAGCGACCAAAGCAATTTGATGTCGAGTCGAGGACGTCGCGAATACTAGAAGAGACCCCTATTCAGGCAGAGGCGTAGTTTGCCAGGGGGGTTGGCTAAAAAGTAACATCATGTAGTGCCAAGTGTGCAGCAGATTAAGCTCGCTACTTGCCAAGTCACTCTCTCGCTCACTATCTCAACCCCCCCTGCCAACTACGCCCCTGCCCGGCATCGTAAACTTTAGCCGAGTGCAGCGTCTTCTCTGCCAAAATAAAGGCTACAAAGTGTTTTGGGTTTTGTGTTTTGTGTTTTCTGTTTTCTGTTTTGTGTTTTGTGTGTGCTCAGCGACAACAGACATAAACTTGTCAAGCACGAGCGTTAGCTGCCTCCCACTCCCCCTGCCTGGCCCGTTTATAGGCTGGGAATCTTCTATCCAGAAGCCAAATGTGGCATTTATAATTTAAGCGGGATTAAAGTTTGCGACAATGCAAAACTTGCCCTGGCCCGAACATGCCGCGCATCAAAAACTTTTTATACACGGCGTAGAGGGAAGGGCAGCACAGTGGCGTAGTAGTACCAAGGGGTAGGGGGGGTCGTGTCGCCCAAGTGAAAAGTGTAACTGAAAACGAGCTGAGAGTTGCCTGCAAATTTGACATCGAGGCGACCCCCGACATGCCAAAGCGGATTAGGCAGGGCAGGAGGAGAAGGAGAAGTGGGAGCAAGGCGAGGGAGTTGGCCCAAGGCGCAGCCAAAGTGCTGCACAGTTTTTTTTTTTACAGATTTCTGTTTCAGCTGCTGCCACAAGCCTTCATCCCACTCTCTCAACCCCCCCTCTTAACCCCCTTCTACTACTCCCCTGTGCTGCTGCAGCAAAGCAATTGCAGTTTGGCCTCCATTTTGTTTAGCGTTCAAAAAGCACCTGAAAAAAAACACACACACACACAGAGGTAGAGCAGAGAAGAGGGAGGGGGAGGGGGAGTGGGAGTGGGTTAGGGGGGGAGGTGCATAAACAACGCCTGCAATTTGGCAAATTGTCTTGAAATGGCAAAATGCTTTTCCAAGCGAGCGAGTTACCCCATGCAAAACGCTCGGAAATGCCGCCGGCAGTTGTTGGATTAATTATGAAAAATACGCCGCACCCACTGGAGGGCAGGAGAGGAGGGTAGCCGTGGTCCAAGTGCATTGTTTGTCGCATGCACTTTGCCACACTGCTTTCTCCCTCTCTCTCTCCCTCTCTCTCTCCCTCTCTCTCTACTGCGCCGCACTTTGGGTCAGCAACTTAATTGTCTGTTAAGTGTCACAGTGGGCAGGCAGGTGGGTATACTGGGTAGGGGGAAGGGGGAGAAGAGGAGGAGAAGAGGAGGAGAAGAGGAGGAGAAGAGGAGGCACTGTGTCACTTCCTCCGGCTGCATGTTGCAATTGCGCTTTGTGGATCGTAGCGCGAATGTGTGTCCTGCGTTTTGTTTTCTGACACTTGCCACACTTCCTGCCACAAGCCTCTGCCTTTTCCTCCTCCCTCCTCCCTCTTCCCTGCTCCCTCCTCCCAACTGAGCCCACCTAGCAGGCAGCTCAAGGACAAGTAGCTGCGCTTAGCTAAGGTATATACGAGTACAGGGTACCCCTTAGTCATTCCTGCCCATTTCAGCTGCCACATAAATTTGCAATCTAATTGAAAATTAAAAGTCAAGCGCGGTAAATTAACTTTTTATATTCTGAATTATAAATCTCTTCAAGCCGAAGAACTTTTCCAATTATTCTAATGGAACACACTTCATTTGATTGCCAACACTGGGAGTTCTACTTAATCCAGTGTTGGAAAGCTGCAAATCGGTTTTAGCGATTTCTGGATTTGGAAAATTTGCCAGCTTTGATTTTCAATTAGCTCAAGTTTTGTGTGTGCGCAGGCGAGGGCTGTCAGCTGGACTGACACAGGAAAAGGGAGAAGAGAGAGAGAGAGAGAGAGAGAGAGAGGGGAGAAAGAATGCTGGAGCTGGAGGAGTGGGCAACATATTCATATGTATTGAGTTGTACGTGGTCGGCCTTGGGCAATATTGCTACGGCCTGCGTTGGACATGAATGATGTGCGCTTTGTGTGAGTATTGTAAAACACTTAAGCGAGGCGAACGGACAGAGACGAATGCGCCGAGAGAGGACGCACTGCCTCCTCCTCCCTAGCCACTACCCCAGTGACTACCTCATACGTAAGCGTAGCCGCAGTCGAAAGATTGTGCGCAATTCATTGCGGGTTTGATGAAGTGGCAAGTGAGGAGCGGAGGAGGCAGCCAGGGTAGGGGTAGTCCGGCCTGGTCTGGCCTGGCCTGGTTGTGTGCACAGCGCATGTAACACACTCCATTGAGTCTCGGCCAACACTTCACACTCTTCTGGAAATTACCGAAGCCTTGATTAACTCACCAGCTGAGCAGGTCGAAAGGGAGCACGCAGGGTAAGGGCACAGAGAGAGGAGAGGGGGAAGGGCAGAGGAAGAGGGATATGTTGCTGGAATCGGGCTTTTATGGAGCACGTTAAATTGAAATGCATTCGACGCCATCATCGACGCTGGCGACGACACGGAGGACACGGAGGACAACGTAAGTGATTGTTCAATGGAGCAGCTGAAGTTCTACCTTCTTTTCTTTTCTTTTCCTTCATTCATTCTTTCTCTTTCTTTTTTTATTAATTAAATTCCTTGCAAAAGGTGAAATTTCTTTTGTGTCTCGATACCGTTAGCCGAGGCAGAGGGTTATCAGGGTTATCGCAGCACTTGCGAAGAGGCGACGATAAAAGTCACAGCAATGTGGCCAAAAAAAAATTCTCATTAGCTAATGGCTTGGAATTGCCACGCCCACTCTCCCAGAAAAAAAACACCGCCTACTTAAATACCAACGACCGCGTTCACCTGGAAATGTTTTCGTGGAGGATTTTGCGGTCTTGCGGGCTTCGCATTCAACCTGCCCGAAAGGATTTTCGGCATTTATTGTGATTGTTTCGCTTTATGATTGTTTTTCCTTACCTGCCTCCCTCCCCACCCCATACAGTACTGCAGTTATCCAACTTGAAAAAATCCTCCCACTAATTTGTTACGGCAACTGGAAAAGTGCATTCGCAATTCGTTGTGAAATTATTTCCCAGCGCTTTCATTCGCTTTGACAGTGTGTTTACATGCATTTTCATGGGAAAAGCCTTTTTCGGAGAGGCCTACGAAAAAAAAAGCAGACTTTTTTTGCAGCTTTTATTCGACATGAATGGCAGCATGAGTGCAAGAGAAGCTGGTGGGGGGAGGGGGAGAGAAGGACGAGGGGCAGGCGAATGCAAATGCAAACAAAGCGTAAATTCGAAGGAAAAGCCGCGAAAAACTGAGCCTATTTGCAGCGATTGCCCTTCTTTTTTTTGGTTTAATTCGGTTCGCAATGATTAACAATATAAATCACTTTAAGAGCCTCGAGAGTTGGGGCTTTAATGCCGAAACAACAGATGTGCCAGCTACAGTGGAAACTCTTTTGATTATTATAATAATACTCCCAATAACTTTCATTTTCTAGAGTAACTTGCAAGCCTCACTTTGTTTTATCGAGTGCGTACTGTACTGCATGGTTTATCACATATGCAACGTCATGATCTTTTCAAGCCTTTACAGTTCTTTCATAACTCTATGGTGCATTGTGTTGAGTTCGGGCTCTGCTTTTGAAATTCCAGCTATTTTTTTTGCCTTTTCTTCAAAGTTTTATTTTCGTATTTCCATTATTGCAATTTCTTGTTTATATAGTTTTTATATTGCATTCCCTTTTGAGTTTTCTTTTTGAAATTGAGTTATTATTGAAAAACTTGGAATTTTTCATTTCCGATTTTATTTCTATACGATATGCTTGGCTCTCAGTTATTTTTATTGTTATTCTTAGGTTTTTTTGGATTATTTAAATGTTTTTTAAGCCATGCTAGAGGGATTTATCGATTGAATATTATTTTAAAGTATAAAAATCTTAACTACAGTTCAGAAATGGCAGCTTAAATGCTCAAATGATTTACATATTCACATAAAGCGTGCAGCTGATCGTGTAACACATCCATAGATTAAGGCACAATCCGCTAGGGTTACATGGAGGAGATGACTGGGTAAGCTGCACAATGGAATCTTCGCATCGTATCGTAGCTCATCAATTAGCTTTGAATGGATGCGCTGCATGTGTTGGCCTTTTGGCTATCCTCTGTGCAACTGGGGGCTAATCGAAGAATGGTATGGTATGTCCATGTAGATGAAGGGGAGGGGGGAGGGATGTGATTGTGGATATGTATGTGAATGCCAGATCTCATTAGGTCGCTGCCCGGCGGCTGATTGGGCTGCTGCAGCGAACCATTTATCAAATGTGCCATGCAAAATTTGGAATTTGAATTTGAGTTTGATGTCTTGTCTCGTCTCCTGCCTCCTGCCTCGATCTGCCTCCAGTTCCGATTGCGAATCACAGCGGCTGCAACTGCTGCAGATTTCAGATTACGAATTCGTTTTGTGGCCACAGGCGGTTGGGTAGTGGCAACGGCAACTGCGGCAGCATTCACATTCGCATTCACATTCACATTCAAAGCCAAATGTGGATGTCAATTAAAATTGTGGCAAACTCAAGTGGCAAGTGGCACTCGCAACAGGCGAGTGGGACGCGCGAATCGCATCCGTTCAGGAAAAACACGCAGCACGAGCCGCAGACCAGTCACGGCCCAAACCACAGAGACGAGAGGGTGCGAAAGAGAGAGAGAGACAGAGAGAGAGAGAGAGCGGGCGGGGTAAATGTATTCACACAGTCAGCGACGGCAAGTGGCATTCACATTCACATTCACATTCGTATTCGCTTCAATGTGCATATGTAATTGCGGTTATCTGACTGGAGAGTCTGTCCAGGCTACGTTACACAGGAAAGTTGAGAAGTAGCAGGAGGGGGAGCAGAAGCAGCAGCTGCGCAGGCAGTCAGTCAGTTAGCTGGCCGTAATGATGGGTTGCTCTGCTCAGCTCAGCTCAGCAGCTCAGATGTTCAATAATTCAAGCATTTTCACACTTGCGGTCAGTTATTCCCATGGACATTCGATGGTCAATGGGCGTGGCAAAATGCAAATACGCATACGCACACACACACACACGAACTCTATGCAAATTGCATATTTGTGCAGCAGTTGCTCGTGTGCGTGTGAGTGTGTGTGTGTGTGAGTAATAATCAAAAGCATCCTTGCGTTTATTTCTGCCATGCATATGTAAATACGTTGTCCTTTTCAATTGCATATATTCATGTATTCATTCGGAAATGCAGACAAATACATACATATGTAGTGGTAGTATATGCCAATTGGCAATGAATTCCAGCAGGATCGATAACACACAAAAAAATATAACGCAACTATCGATACTTGTATTTTCGAGCGCGCTGGCAATTAGCACCAAAAACAATTAAAGGAGGAGACATTTCACAAAAGCGATAACTGTGTTATCGAAACCTGGAGATTAATCATGGGTTGCGGCGCGAGTCTTGTTGCCTCACATGCTCATTCGCGTACTTTTTCTGTTCCCTCTTGTGTGAGATGCACGATGGGAAATTTTATTGCGCGCTCACTCTTCCGTTGTTCTTCTGCATTCGCACAGTTCGTTTGGCCTTGAATTGTTTTGCTTTGGCTTTGCCTGGTACGTTTTCTTCGTTCAGCGTTAGAACTTAGAGGAACTTCCCTTTTATGCTGGGCTCCTGATCGCTCGCTTGCCGTTGCACCAGCTTTGCCTTGTATTAGATTTTGAAAACCGCCGGTAGATCGCCGGCTACAATACCCTAATGCATATTTTGCACAAAAAGTGCCTTGTTTGCACATTCTTCCTAGAAATTTACAAGTACCTAGTCATAAGAAGGGCAGCCAGCTCGCAACCAAAATCGAAAATCCAGCGAGCTGCCCAAATTTTACATTCGAGCAAGCTAGTGAAGATAGGCAACGCTGCAAATTAAGGAATATAGCAAAGGCAAACGCTGTCGAAGCTACGCATACTTTCATATGCGAGTATGTGCATACATAACGCATACATTGAAACGACGGCCTTGGTTTGCTTTGACTTCCTTTGCTTGGTGCATTTGCTTCGTTCAGCGCTAGAACGAATACACACTTCCATTTTCTGCTGGGCTCCTGTTCGTTCGCTTGGCGTAGCCTCAGCGTTGTCTCTCAAGGCAAGTGCAAAAGAGCAAAGGAGTGCCATTAATTCGCCGGGCATAATACCCTTATGCTTGTTTTGAATTAAATGTGCCTACCTTGCGCATTCTGCCTAACAAATTGTAAATGCCTAGTCATGGGAAGATCAGCCAGCTCGCCACCAAAATCAAAATCAAGCGAGCTGCTCGAATTGACTTACGGGCAAACTATTGAAAACAGGCAACGCTGTAAAGCAAGGCGTGAAAGCATTAGAGACCAAATTCGAGAGCAAAACAAAAATGAGAGAAGGAAAATATCCCAAACGAAGTCTGATGGGAAATAAACAGTGTTGCCAACTCTGAGCCGATAGTTATAGCTGTGTTGACTCTTGAAAATAGCCAAAAATAGCCAACCTTCACAAAAAATAGCAACAGAAAATAGCCCCAGCAAAATCAGTTGAAGTATTTTGTTTGGGGAAGTCAATGGTTGCATTTTGTTTTAAGGACGCAATACCGCCCTTATGTTTTTTTGTTTCCACATGGGATTTCAAATCCCACAATTTTGCATTCAGTGTGCACTTGCAATAAGTGCAGAACACTTTTGTCGGATCATTCACGTCTTTTTTAATACATGTTTTAAAACGTTCATCGTTCATCCACACATCACGAGCTTTTTATACCCTTCGACCATTGAAAATGGTCAAAAAAGGGTACACTAACTTTGTGAAATGTATGTAACAGGCATAAGGAGGCGTGGTAGACCCCATAAAGTATATATATTCTTGCTCAGGATCACTAGCCGAGTCGATTGAGCCATGTCCGTCTGTCTGTCCGTCTGTTTGTTTGAGACAACGGATCTCAGCTATTAAAAAAGCTAGAGACTCCAAATTTGGCATGGAGGTTCCTATATTTCCCAAGTAGGTGAAGTTTATTTCAAATGTTTGGTGCCACGCCCACTGCCCCCGCAAATCGGTAATTTGTGATTATTAAGCAAAGTATTGAACATATAAATTTACGATTATTTAGCAAACAATTAAACTTATAAAGTTCTGCTTTGGTATGTATAAAGCTATATATCATACGAACATATTCTCCAAATTACAATTCGATCGGACCAATAACACAGAAGTTATTCAAGTCAACGTTTTCAGTACAAATGTACGAGCAGCAGCCTGCGCGCTACTTTAGCAGTTGACGTCGACGTCGACGTCACTCTTAACGTGCGTCGCTGTGTAAGTGTGAGCGAGAAAGCTATATGTAGTAGAAGTATTTGTGCAAAATTTCTGTTTGAAATTATGAGTGTGGTTACACGAATGTAACGGATTTTAAAAATTGGGAGAAGGGTATCTTACTGTCGGGCGCTCGACTGTAGCCATATCCACTTGTTTTTTTTGTGAAGAGTTATTGCCATTTTTTGCAAATTTATTTTGTGAAACGTAAACATTTTTGTGTTATGAAATATAGCTAAAAACTAGCAGAGCTTTTGATAAGAATAGCTGAAAAAACCGTTCCTAGCTAAATGTAAAATTTTCTAGTTTTCGGTCATCCAAAATAGCCAGAACTGGCTAGAAAATAGCTGAGTTGGCAACACTGGAAATAAAACTCAGCAGAAAAACAAAGCGGCAGTCGAGTCGGAATGAGCGGAGAAACGACAACGAGCTGCAAATCCGATAAATGTTATTGGTTATCGCTTTGTGAAATGTCTCCTCCTTTAATTGTTTTTGATTAGCACGCGTTTGCAGTTGCTTAATCGATGAATCGATAACAAAGCAGTATATTGTTGGTATTTCCAAGTGTTGTGTGTAAACACTGCTTTTCAGTGTTGCTTTTGAAAACAATAACAAAAGCTACAAAATGCAAAAACAACTCTGCTTCGTCTTCTGCAAATACTTTTGCACTCTCTTTCTGTTTTATTCCTTTTTGAAAGCAAAGCAACAATTAACCACAATGAGACCGTCAATTGACATTGAAAACTTTTCTCAATGTGAACTTTTCGCCAACGAACCATTGCTTGACACTCACTTAACTGTTACTGCTGAATGGGGCACTCACACTCATTCCGAGTCACAATTACCGTCCAGGTCGTGTTGTTAAGTATTACTGCTGATCGCTCAATTGAAGTGACTTTGTAATGCAATTGAACTCATTTTGGGGCGAAGAGAAAGAAAAGAGCAAAGAGGAAAAACGACAACGAAAAAGAAATAAACATTAGGTGCCCCAACAGTGGAGAACAGACAGAGAGAGAGAGAGAGGGAGAGGAATTCATGAATGGGGAAAGGCAACACAAAAGCAAACGTCAAGTGCGCAATGTTCGCGCATTTAACGAAAAATCAGCAAAAGGAAAAGTTGATTTTTCATTGCCGACGTGCTTGAATCGGAATAGAAAATGGTAGCAGGAATAGGAATCGGAACAGATGCCAAATGGCAGCGAGGTGCCAACTCTTGGATGGATAGAACTAATGCCAGCGGCGGCGGCGGCGGAAAGGGAAAGCTGCTTTGTTCGTTTAGTTGCGTGATATTTCCATGGCTGACTGCTTAATCGTGTGGTCCCAGAACGGCAGCAGCAGCCTCACTCCCCAGCAGCAGGAGTTCAGGCCACAACAGCGTGAGCATGCTGGGTGCTCTTCCTCCCCCTTCTCCTACCATTTTTTTCCTGTTCCTGCTGCTGCTGCTGCTGGTGTCAAAAGTTAATGCCAACGCGGCGATTTCCATTTGACCTCGTTACGCGACTTCCACAGAGCGCTCTCGCTCTCTCCGGCGGAATCAATGACAAAAAGCATTGCAAATTTCATTGTTTGATTTGCGTTTTTCTTTCTCTTTTTCTCTCTCTCTCTGTCTCTGTGTGTCGTGTTCTTTGTTTGAGTTTTAAAATGTTGTTCGCACTTTTTATGGCACCTCGTCGACAATTGACAGTGTGCTAGATAAATACATTTCCCTATGTGTGTGTGTGTGTGTGTGTGGCAGGAATGCGGATGCTGCTTCAAGACCATAAAAATAACGATGAGTTGGTAGAGGGGTAGAGGGCGCAAAGACAATCCAAACTGAAGAATTGATGTGCTCTGCAATCGTTAGTCACGTAGTATTTCATATGGACTTTGGCTAAATGCGTGCAGTGTACACAAAAATACACTGCAACATTAATGAGCAACGGGTTATTTGGACTTTCTGTGGAGCTATAAATCTGACCGCGAACGTGTTTATGCAGTGGATAATAAACAAGTCGGTAAGGCTACAGTCGAGCACGCCCGACAGTAAATTACCCTTCGCCCAATTCCCAAAATATATTATTGAAAAATCATAGGGGGGACCCTTAGAAATATTTTCAAAATATCCAAATATTTAAAAGTCACATTATGCTATTTTTTAAATGTGGAATAACTCAGTTGGTTAAAACATAAACAAAATGTCATTCCGCGTTGAAATCGTTTGATTTTTAAGAAAGTTACGATCGTTGTAAGATGAGGATATCAGGCCTGTTGAGTGTGTTACATGTCCAATTTTTGGTACACTTCGACATGATTTTTTGGCCAAAATTAAGTATCGCTTAAAATCGATTTAAACGATTGTTTACTACTAATTTTGACCTCCGCAATCGATTAAAATTAAAAACTAGCGAATTAAATTTTTGAAAATAAAAAAGTTGTTGAAATATCATAGGGGGGACCCTTAGAAATATTTTCAAAATATCGAAATATTTAAAAGTCACATAATGCTATTTTTTAAATGTGGAATAACTCAGTTGGTTAAAACGTAAACAAAATGTCATTCCGCGTTGAAATCGTTTGATTTTTAAGAAAGTTACGATCGTTGTAAGATGAGGATATCAGGCCTGTTGAGTGTGTTACATGTCCAATTTTTGGACCACTTCGACATGATTTTTTGGCCAAAATTAAGTATCGCTTAAAATCGATTTAAACGATTGTTTACTACTAATTTTGACCTCCGCAATCGATTAAAATTAAAAACTAGCGAATTAAATTTTTGAAAATAAAAAAGTTGTTGAAATATCATAGGGGGGACCCTTAGAAATATTTTCAAAATATCGAAATATTTAAAAGTCACATTATGCTATTTTTTAAATGTGGAATAACTCAGTTGGTTAAAACATAAACAAAATGTCATTCCGCGTTGAAATCGTTTGATTTTTAAGAAAGTTACGATCGTTGTAAGATGAGGATATCAGGCCTGTTGAGTGTGTTACATGTCCAATTTTTGGACCACTTCGACATGATTTTTTGGCCAAAATTAAGTATCGCTTAAAATCGATTTAATCGATTGTTTAGTACTAATTTTGACCTCCACAATCGATTAAAATTAAAAACTAGCGAATTAAATTTTTGAAAATAAAAAAGTTGTTGAAATATCATAGGGGGACCCTTTGATATATTTTCAAAATATCGAAATATTTAAAAGTCACATTATGCTATTTTTTAAATGTGGAATAACTCAGTTGGTTAAAACATAAACAAAATGTCATTCCGCGTTGAAATCGTTTGATTTTTAAGAAAGTTACGATCGTTGTAAGATGAGGATATCAGGCCTGTTGAGTGTGTTACATGTCCAATTTTTGGTACACTTCGACATGATTTTTTGGCCAAAATTAAGTATCGCTTAAAATCGATTTAAACGATTGTTTACTACTAATTTTGACCTCCGCAATCGATTAAAATTAAAAACTAGCGAATTAAATTTTTGAAAATAAAAAAGTTGTTGAAATATCATAGGGGGACCCTTAGAAATATTTTCAAAATATCGAAATATTTAAAAGTCACATAATGCTATTTTTTAAATGTGGAATAACTCAGTTGGTTAAAACATAAACAAAATGTCATTCCGCGTTGAAATCGTTTGATTTTTAAGAAAGTTACGATCGTTGTAAGATGAGGATATCAGGCCTGTTGAGTGTGTTACATGTCCAATTTTTGGACCACTTCGACATGATTTTTTGGCCAAAATTAAGTATCGCTTAAAATCGATTTAAACGATTGTTTACTACTAATTTTGACCTCCGCAATCGATTAAAATTAAAAACTAGCGAATTAAATTTTTGAAAATAAAAAAGTTGTTGAAATATCATAGGGGGACCCTTAGAAATATTTTCAAAATATCGAAATATTTAAAAGTCACATAATGCTATTTTTTAAATGTGGAATAACTCAGTTGGTTAAAACATAAACAAAATGTCATTCCGCGTTGAAATCGTTTGATTTTTAAGAAAGTTACGATCGTTGTAAGATGAGGATATCAGGCCTGTTGAGTGTGTTACATGTCCAATTTTTGGACCACTTCGACATGATTTTTTGGCCAAAATTAAGTATCGCTTAAAATCGATTTAAACGATTGTTTAGTACTAATTTTGACCTCCACAATCGATTAAAATTAAAAACTAGCGAATTAAATTTTTGAAAATAAAAAAGTTGTTGAAATATCATAGGGGGACCCTTTGATATATTTTCAAAATATCGAAATATTTAAAAGTCACATTATGCTATTTTTTAAATGTGGAATAACTCAGTTGGTTAAAACATAAACAAAATGTCATTCCGCGTTGAAATCGTTTGATTTTTAAGAAAGTTACGATCGTTGTAAGATGAGGATATCAGGCCTGTTGAGTGTGTTACATGTCCAATTTTTGGACCTCTTCGACATGATTTTTTGGCCAAAATTAAGTATCGCTTAAAATCGATTTAAACGATTGTTTACTACTAATTTTGACCTCCGCAATCGATTAAAATTAAAAACTAGCGAATTAAATTTTTGAAAATAAAAAAGTTGTTGAAATATCATAGGGGGGACCCTTAGAAATATTTTCAAAATATCGAAATATTTAAAAGTCACATAATGCTATTTTTTAAATGTGGAATAACTCAGTTGGTTAAAACATAAACAAAATGTCATTCCGCGTTGAAATCGTTTGATTTTTAAGAAAGTTACGATCGTTGTAAGATGAGGATATCAGGCCTGTTGAGTGTGTTACATGTCCAATTTTTGGACCACTTCGACATGATTTTTTGGCCAAAATTAAGTATCGCTTAAAATCGATTTAAACGATTGTTTACTACTAATTTTGACCTCCGCAATCGATTAAAATTAAAAACTAGCGAATTAAATTTTTGAAAATAAAAAAGTTGTTGAAATATCATAGGGGGGACCCTTAGAAATATTTTCAAAATATCGAAATATTTAAAAGTCACATAATGCTATTTTTTAAATGTGGAATAACTCAGTTGGTTAAAACATAAACAAAATGTCATTCCGCGTTGAAATCGTTTGATTTTTAAGAAAGTTACGATCGTTGTAAGATGAGGATATCAGGCCTGTTGAGTGTGTTACATGTCCAATTTTTGGACCACTTCGACATGATTTTTTGGCCAAAATTAAGTATCGCTTAAAATCGATTTAAACGATTGTTTACTACTAATTTTGACCTCCGCAATCGATTAAAATTAAAAACTAGCGAATTAAATTTTTGAAAATAAAAAAGTTGTTGAAATATCATAGGGGGGACCCTTAGAAATATTTTCAAAATATCGAAATATTTAAAAGTCACATTATGCTATTTTTTAAATGTGGAATAACTCAGTTGGTTAAAACATAAACAAAATGTCATTCCGCGTTGAAATCGTTTGATTTTTAAGAAAGTTACGATCGTTGTAAGATGAGGATATCAGGCCTGTTGAGTGTGTTACATGTCCAATTTTTGGACCACTTCGACATGATTTTTTGGCCAAAATTAAGTATCGCTTAAAATCGATTTAAACGATTGTTTAGTACTAATTTTGACCTCCGCAATCGATTAAAATTAAAAACTAGCGAATTAAATTTTTGAAAATAAAAAAGTTGTTGAAATATCATAGGGGGACCCTTAGAAATATTTTCAAAATATCGAAATATTTAAAAGTCACATAATGCTATTTTTTAAATGTGGAATAACTCAGTTGGTTAAAACATAAACAAAATGTCATTCCGCGTTGAAATCGTTTGATTTTTAAGAAAGTTACGATCGTTGTAAGATGAGGATATCAGGCCTGTTGAGTGTGTTACATGTCCAATTTTTGGACCACTTCGACATGATTTTTTGGCCAAAATTAAGTATCGCTTAAAATCGATTTAAACGATTGTTTACTACTAATTTTGACCTCCGCAATCGATTAAAATTAAAAACTAGCGAATTAAATTTTTGAAAATAAAAAAGTTGTTGAAATATCATAGGGGGGACCCTTAGAAATATTTTCAAAATATCGAAATATTTAAAAGTCACATAATGCTATTTTTTAAATGTGGAATAACTCAGTTGGTTAAAACATAAACAAAATGTCATTCCGCGTTGAAATCGTTTGATTTTTAAGAAAGTTACGATCGTTGTAAGATGAGGATATCAGGCCTGTTGAGTGTGTTACATGTCCAATTTTTGGACCACTTCGACATGATTTTTTGGCCAAAATTAAGTATCGCTTAAAATCGATTTAAACGATTGTTTACTACTAATTTTGACCTCCGCAATCGATTAAAATTAAAAACTAGCGAATTAAATTTTTGAAAATAAAAAAGTTGTTGAAATATCATAGGGGGGACCCTTAGAAATATTTTCAAAATATCGAAATATTTAAAAGTCACATAATGCTATTTTTTAAATGTGGAATAACTCAGTTGGTTAAAACATAAACAAAATGTCATTCCGCGTTGAAATCGTTTGATTTTTAAGAAAGTTACGATCGTTGTAAGATGAGGATATCAGGCCTGTTGAGTGTGTTACATGTCCAATTTTTGGACCACTTCGACATGATTTTTTGGCCAAAATTAAGTATCGCTTAAAATCGATTTAAACGATTGTTTACTACTAATTTTGACCTCCGCAATCGATTAAAATTAAAAACTAGCGAATTAAATTTTTGAAAATAAAAAAGTTGTTGAAATATCATAGGGGGGACCCTTAGAAATATTTTCAAAATATCGAAATATTTAAAAGTCACATTATGCTATTTTTTAAATGTGGAATAACTCAGTTGGTTAAAACATAAACAAAATGTCATTCCGCGTTGAAATCGTTTGATTTTTAAGAAAGTTACGATCGTTGTAAGATGAGGATATCAGGCCTGTTGAGTGAGTTACATGTCCAATTTTTGGACCACTTCGACATGATTTTTTGGCCAAAATTAAGTATCGCTTAAAATCGATTTAAACGATTGTTTAGTACTCATTTTGACCTCCGCAATCGATTAAAATTCAAAACTAGCGAATTAAATTTTTGAAAATAAAAAGTTGTTGAAATATCATAGGGGGACCCTTTGATATATTTTCAAAATATCGAAATATTTAAAAGTCACATTATGCTATTTTTTAAATGTGGAATAACTCAGTTGGTTAAAACATAAACAAAATGTCATTCCGCGTTGAAATCGTTTGATTTTTAAGAAAGTTACGATCGTTGTAAGATGAGGATATCAGGCCTGTTGAGTGTGTCACATGTCCAATTTTTGGACCACTTCGACATGATTTTTGGGCCAAAATTAAGTATCGCTTAAAATCGATTTAAACGATTGTTTAGTACTCATTTTGACCTCCGCAATCGATTAAAATTCAAAACTAGCGAATTAAATTTTTGAAAATAAAAAAGTTGTTGAAATATCATAGGGGGGACCCTTAGAAATATTTTCAAAATATCGAAATATTTAAAAGTCACATTATGCTATTTTTTAAATGTGGAATAACTCAGTTGGTTAAAACATAAACAAAATGTCATTCCGCGTTGAAATCGTTTGATTTTTAAGAAAGTTACGATCGTTGTAAGATGAGGATATCAGGCCTGTTGAGTGAGTTACATGTCCAATTTTTGGACCACTTCGACATGATTTTTTGGCCAAAATTAAGTATCGCTTAAAATCGATTTAAACGATTGTTTAGTACTAATTTTGACCTCCGCAATCGATTAAAATTAAAAACTAGCGAATTAAATTTTTGAAAATAAAAAAGTTGTTGAAATATCATAGGGGGGACCCTTTGATATATTTTCAAAATATCGAAATATTTAAAAGTCACATTATGCTATTTTTTAAATGTGGAATAACTCAGTTGGTTAAAACATAAACAAAATGTCATTCCGCGGTGAAATCGTTTGATTTTTAAGAAAGTTACGATCGTTGTAAGATGAGGATATCAGGCCTGTTGAGTGAGTTACATGTCCAATTTTTGGACCACTTCGACATGATTTTTTGGCCAAAATTAAGTATCGCTTAAAATCGATTTAAACGATTGTTTACTACTAAATACCCTTAGAAATATTTTCAAAATATCGAAATATTTAAAAGTCACATTATGCTATTTTTTAAATGTGGAATAACTCAGTTGGTTAAAACATAAACAAAATGTCATTCCGCGTTGAAATCGTTTGATTTTTAAGAAAGTTACGATCGTTGTAGGATGAGGATATCAGGCCTGTTGAGTGAGTTACATGTCCAATTTTTGGACCACTTCGACATGATTTTTTGGCCAAAATTAAGTATCGCTTAAAATCGATTTAAACGATTGTTTAGTACTAATTTTGACCTCCGCAATCGATTAAAATTAAAAACTAGCGAATTAAATTTTTGAAAATAAAAAAGTTGTTGAAATATCATAGGGGGGACCCTTTGATATATTTTCAAAATATCGAAATATTTAAAAGTCACATTATGCTATTTTTTAAATGTGGAATAACTCAGTTGGTTAAAACATAAACAAAATGTCATTCCGCGGTGAAATCGTTTGATTTTTAAGAAAGTTACGATCGTTGTAAGATGAGGATATCAGGCCTGTTGAGTGAGTTACATGTCCAATTTTTGGACCACTTCGACATGATTTTTTGGCCAAAATTAAGTATCGCTTAAAATCGATTTAAACGATTGTTTACTACTAATTTTGACCTCCGCAATCGATTAAAATTAAAAACTAGCGAATTAAATTTTTGAAAATAAAAAAGTTGTTGAAATATCATAGGGGGACCCTTAGAAATATTTTCAAAATATCGAAATATTTAAAAGTCACATTATGCTATTTTTTAAATGTGGAATAACTCAGTTGGTTAAAACATAAACAAAATGTCATTCCGCGTTGAAATCGTTTGATTTTTAAGAAAGTTACGATCGTTGTAAGATGAGGATATCAGGCCTGTTGAGTGTGTTACATGTCCAATTTTTGGACCACTTCGACATGATTTTTGGGCCAAAATTAAGTATCGCTTAAAATCGATTTAAACGATTGTTTAGTACTAATTTTGACCTCCACAATCGATTAAAATTAAAAACTAGCGAATTAAATTTTTGAAAATAAAAAAGTTGTTGAAATATCATAGGGGGGACCCTTAGAAATATTTTCAAAATATCGAAATATTTAAAAGTCACATTATGCTATTTTTTAAATGTGGAATAACTCAGTTGGTTAAAACATAAACAAAATGTCATTCCGCGTTGAAATCGTTTGATTTTAAAGAAAGTTACGATCGTTGTAAGATGAGGATATCAGGCCTGTTGAGTGTGTTACATGTCCAATTTTTGGACCACTTCGACATGATTTTTTGGCCAAAATTAAGTATCGCTTAAAATCGATTTAAACGATTGTTTAGTACTAATTTTGACCTCCACAATCGATTAAAATTAAAAACTAGCGAATTAAATTTTTGAAAATAAAAAAGATGTTGAAATATCATAGGGAAATATTTAAAAGTCACATTATGCTATATTTTAAATGTGGAATAACTCAGTTGGTTAAAACATAAACAAAATGTCATTCCGCGTTGAAATCGTTTGATTTTTAAGAAAGTTACGATCGTTGTAAGATGAGGATATCAGGCCTGTTGAGTGAGTTACATGTCCAATTTTTGGACCACTTCGACATGATTTTTTGGCCAAAATTAAGTATCGCTTTAAATCGATTTAAACGATTGTTTAGTACTAATTTTGACCTCCACAATCGATTAAAATTAAAAACTAGCGAATTAAATTTTTGAAAATAAAAAAGTTGTTGAAATATCATAGGGGGGACCCTTAGAAATATTTTCAAAATATCGAAATATTTAAAAGTCACATTATGCTATATTTTAAATGTGGAATAACTCAGTTGGTTAAAACATAAACAAAATGTCATTCCGCGTTGAAATCGTTTGATTTTTAAGAAAGTTACGATCGTTGTAAGATGAGGATATCAGGCCTGTTGAGTGTGTTACATGTCCAATTTTTGGACCACTTTGACATGATTTTTGGGCCAAAATTAAGTATCGCTTAAAATCGATTTAAACGATTGTTTACTACTAATTTTGACCTCCGCAATCGATTAAAATTAAAAACTAGCGAATTAAATTTTTGAAAATAAAAAAGTTGTTGAAATATCATAGGGGGGACCCTTTGAAATATAATATATAATAAATAAATGTGGAATAACTCAGTTGGTTAAAACATAAACAAAATGTCATTCCGCGTTGATTTTTAAGTAATCACATTTCCTTATGCTTGTTAAATAAATTTACACAAAGTTAGTATACTCTTTTTTGGCCATTTTCAATGGTCGAAGAGTATAAAATGGCGGCAGCTTAAGTATAATATATATCGATAGAAAGACAAAACAGTACAAGCCAAAAACAATTAAAGGAGGAGACATTTCACAAAGCGATAACCAATAACATTTATCGGATTTGCAGCTCGTTGTCGTTTCTCCGCTCATTCCGACTCGACTGCCGCTTTGTTTTTCTGCTGAGTTTTATTTCCAGTGTTGCCAACTCAGCTATTTTCTAGCCAGTTCTGGCTATTTTGGATGACCGAAAACTAGAAAATTTTACATTTAGCTAGGAACGGTTTTTTCAGCTATTCTTATCAAAAGCTCTGCTAGTTTTTAGCTATATTTCATGCAAAAAATGGCAATAACTCTTCACAAAAAAAACAAGTGGATATGGCTACAGTCGAGCGCCCGACAGTAAGATACCCTTCTCCCAATTTTTAAAATCCGTTACATTCGTGTAACCACACTCATAATTTCAAACAGAAATTTTGCACAAATACTTCTACTACATATAGCTTTCTCGCTCACACTTACACAGCGACGCACGTTAAGAGTGACGTCGACGTCGACGTCAACTGCTAAAGTAGCGCGCAGGCTGCTGCTCGTACATTTGTACTGAAAACGTTGACTTGAATAACTTCTGTGTTATTGGTCCGATCGAATTGTAATTTGGAGAATATGTTCGTATGATATATAGCTTTATACATACCAAAGCAGAACTTTATAAGTTTAATTGTTTGCTAAATAATCGTAAATTTATATGTTCAATACTTTGCTTAATAATCACAAATTACCGATTTGCGGGGGCAGTGGGCGTGGCACCAAACATTTGAAATAAACTTCACCTACTTGGGAAATATAGGAACCTCCATGCCAAATTTGGAGTCTCTAGCTTTTTTAATAGCTGAGATCCGTTGTCTCAAACAAACAGACGGACAGACAGACGGACATGGCTCAATCGACTCGGCTAGTGATCCTGAGCAAGAATATATATACTTTATGGGGTCTACCACGCCTCCTTATGCCTGTTACATACATTTCACAAAGTTAGTGTACCCTTTTTTGACCATTTTCAATGGTCGAAGGGTATAAAAAGCTCGTGATGTGTGGATGAACGATGAACGTTTTAAAACATGTATTAAAAAAGACGTGAATGATCCGACAAAAGTGTTCTGCACTTATTGCAAGTGCACACTGAATGCAAAATTGTGGGATTTGAAATCCCATGTGGAAACAAAAAAACATAAGGGCGGTATTGCGTCCTTAAAACAAAATGCAACCATTGACTTCCCCAAACAAAATACTTCAACTGATTTTGCTGGGGCTATTTTCTGTTGCTATTTTTTGTGAAGGTTGGCTATTTTTGGCTATTTTCAAGAGTCAACACAGCTATAACTATCGGCTCAGAGTTGGCAACACTGTTTATTTCCCATCAGACTTCGTTTGGGATATTTTCCTTCTCTCATTTTTGTTTTGCTCTCGAATTTGGTCTCTAATGCTTTCACGCCTTGCTTTACAGCGTTGCCTGTTTTCAATAGTTTGCCCGTAAGTCAATTCGAGCAGCTCGCTTGATTTTGATTTTGGTGGCGAGCTGGCTGATCTTCCCATGACTAGGCATTTACAATTTGTTAGGCAGAATGCGCAAGGTAGGCACATTTAATTCAAAACAAGCATAAGGGTATTATGCCCGGCGAATTAATGGCACTCCTTTGCTCTTTTGCACTTGCCTTGAGAGACAACGCTGAGGCTACGCCAAGCGAACGAACAGGAGCCCAGCAGAAAATGGAAGTGTGTATTCGTTCTAGCGCTGAACGAAGCAAATGCACCAAGCAAAGGAAGTCAAAGCAAACCAAGGCCGTCGTTTCAATGTATGCGTTATGTATGCACATACTCGCATATGAAAGTATGCGTAGCTTCGACAGCGTTTGCCTTTGCTATATTCCTTAATTTGCAGCGTTGCCTATCTTCACTAGCTTGCTCGAATGTAAAATTTGGGCAGCTCGCTGGATTTTCGATTTTGGTTGCGAGCTGGCTGCCCTTCTTATGACTAGGTACTTGTAAATTTCTAGGAAGAATGTGCAAACAAGGCACTTTTTGTGCAAAATATGCATTAGGGTATTGTAGCCGGCGATCTACCGGCGGTTTTCAAAATCTAATACAAGGCAAAGCTGGTGCAACGGCAAGCGAGCGATCAGGAGCCCAGCATAAAAGGGAAGTTCCTCTAAGTTCTAACGCTGAACGAAGAAAACGTACCAGGCAAAGCCAAAGCAAAACAATTCAAGGCCAAACGAACTGTGCGAATGCAGAAGAACAACGGAAGAGTGAGCGCGCAATAAAATTTCCCATCGTGCATCTCACACAAGAGGGAACAGAAAAAGTACGCGAATGAGCATGTGAGGCAACAAGACTCGCGCCGCAACCCATGATTAATCTCCAGGTTTCGATAACACAGTTATCGCTTTTGTGAAATGTCTCCTCCTTTAATTGTTTTTGGTACAAGCTTAGCAGTTATCGATGTTACACAAGGGATAACAGCTATCGATATCCGGCAATAAAAGAGTTGTCATTTCCATTCTTATGCTAAGTACTTGCATTATCATTGTATATTTATTTATATACATTTTTCCTTACGCAAACTCAAAACCGATTGTATTATTCTGCTCGTGAAGCAACTCTGCAGTGTCATTTCCATTGTAAACCGCATTTCCATTGAAATTGACTTGAAGCTGAAGTTTTGTGCTTGGCTGAAGAATTAAAAATGCTCAGATTTGCTAATCCTCCCTCCCCCAACTACCTTACAGACAGACAGACAAGCAACAGTTGTGGAATTCCATCTGATGATGGGGGATGGTAACTCATCAAAGACATGCCCGCAATCGGTTGACATATGAGCGGGGAATGTTTTCCCTGTTTACCCTGCTGTTTGTTTGCCTGTTACAAGTCAGCGCACCGAGCAAAATCCATACGCCCCGTTGCACAGAGCAGCAGCAGCAGCGGCTCTGGAATTGACGAAGCATCCGAAATTGCGCAACAAAGGCAGGTCGTACCTCCCCCTCTGTATATACATTACAAATGCGAATAAGGCGAGTGTACTCGTAAATATTTGAATGTGAAATTTGTAATTTAAATGAGCGCTGCGGGAGCTGCTCGCCGCGCATCGATGGCTTATGTTATATGGCAAGGAACTTAAATGCTTATTGTGATTACAAAATGGCCCAATTACAAGGTAGCTCGTGTGCGAGAAGTGGGAGGAGGGGAGAGGGGGCAAGTACTTGGCCAAATTAAAAGGGACACTGTTTAGGCGATTTTATGGCTTTATAATTCATGCCGACAGCTGCTTGTGTACTCTCTGGCTCTGGCTGTGACTCTGGCTCTGGCTTGGGCCATAATTTCAAATTTCGTTCATAAATTGATGCTCAAATTGGCGTCACTTTTGTGCTCCTTCTGGCCCGGCTCGCCTCACTCTCCAGCCTGTACCTGGCGCCTCATTCGGATGGGGGGGGGGGGCTATTTGCAGTTGCGTCTGTGACTTTGCCATCAAACTGAAATTTATCTCGTTAGCCCGCTCGACAGCACCCGCCCCAGACAGCTGTCACAGCAGCGCAGCACAGCTTGGTAAGAGCAGAGAGGAGGAGGAGGAAGAGGATGAGATGGGAACCTGCCTGTAGATAGGCGACAGGAAGCGATGAGTTGTCGTGACACTCGGCGACAATTTCCAACGTACTCAAATTATGAGCCGGAGACGCAATCGATATGATTATGGATGGGTATCTCTCCCTCTCCCTCTCTCTCTCTCTCTCTCTCTCTATGTGTGTGTGTGTCTGCCCACGTCGTATCTGATGATGTCATCGACAGATGCTGCCAGGCAGCGATACTCCATGTCCATGTCCTATAATGAAATCAATTAAAATATTTATTTGCCTCGTGTCGCATTTGCATATTGATTAAATGTTACAAACTTTTATGGCAACTGTAATTTATTTATTTAGTAATTATCGACATGTTTTTCGATTCCATTAGGTTAATGAATCCAATGTTTGTCAACTTCAGCTCTATTCGATATCACTTCCTTTTCGAATTACAAACATATTAGTGTCATTATATAATTTACAGCATTCTCCCCCTCCTGCTTTTATAGCACAATTTCCGCTGAAGCTAAAAGTCGTTGGCCAGTTCCGTTAGCATCCCGAGATTCTTTATGACCACAGAAACCCAAAACACATTTCCACACCCGAAACATTATTAACTCGTGCCTGGTTCCTTTTTTGTGTTGTGTGTGTTTTTTTTTCTTCTTTTTATTGTGTGCCATACACCATAAATTTTTCATGCTCTCTCTCTCTCTCTCACTGCAAATAAAATATCCTGGGCTGGTTGCCAGGCTGCCTCTGCCTCTGCCATTGGCTTTGACAAAAGGAATTTCATATGAAATTCCAGTAAACGAATTTGTGACTTTTTTAATGAAGCTAAACAACAATTATTACAACAAATTCACAAACTGACTCGCTACGTGTGTGCGGGAGAAGGGCAACTCTGGCACAGGAGCAGGAGGACACCCTGCGGCAAGCTTTGAATGGGAACAGAATGTTTTATTTCCTTTTCGTTTTTCTCTGCTGCTGCTGCACATTTCTGTGCGCTGTGCTGCTGCTACCTTTCCTTTAGGGCTTCTGTGCTCCTCCTGTGCTCCCCATCATCCAAAAATGTAAGGTGACAAGTTGCCGTGTTTTGGGCTTCGGTGCGAGGGTTGTCTGTTCTCGCTTGTGTGAGTAATATATATGGTTGGAAATTAAATTTTAATTATTCATGTATGTGTATGGTAAATTTTAATTAAATGTTTTTATTTTGCAGCTACCAGCTCGCAGTGCCACACTCACAGTAGAGAATTTTGGGATTCTGTTTAGCTTATTGTTTTACAATACGCGACTTTCTGGCTTCGGATTATGCTGGGTTTAGCATCGTAATTACACATATGCAAATATTTATTTACAAGCACGGAGAGTGTGCTCTCTCTCTCACTCTACTTCTCTTCCACTCCCTCTTGCTCTCTCTTTTTGCTTGTATTATTTTCTTTATTAAGCTTATTGAATTATTTTCCTTGCCCGCATCACTTTCAGCAACTCAGCAACCCTAGCCCCAAGCTGACTCCAATTAGCTGTTATCGATATTTGTGCTATCGAACTCTGGCCGCCATTTTGCCAGTTTCTCTTGCTTAAAGTTGTTCTCTCTCCCTCTCTCTCTTGGGCTGTTTGTGGCTTTAAGAGTCCATTCTTGGCCATTTTATAGCTGTGGAAATTGGAAAAACACAAAAATGGCAAAAAGGAATATAAAGAGTTTTGTGCATTCGGCTGCTGCACGTGGCAACTGCCACAAAAGATAATTAACCGAGTGTCTCTTTATCGGACTCGGTTGCAATTGCCGCAGGTTATTGTCGAGTTGCAGCTCCAGCTCCGGCTTCAGTTTTAGATTGCATCGCCGCTGTCCACAAAATGGAAAAGGTATACTCTACATACATAGTTGTAGTGTAGGGACAATGGGCCTGCATGTTCGTTCGTGTTTTTTCGTGTCGCAGCTGCTGCTGCTGTTGTTGCCTATTTTGTCGCTGTCGCTGTAGCTGTTGCCTGTTGCCGGGTTTTTTGTACGCTTTTGTCCTGAGGATAGCAAATGATTCCTAAATTTGCTGCCAGAGACTCGCTTTTGTTTCGCGCTTCGTGTGCAATTTCAATTTTCCGCCAGCGCTTTTTGCCATTGCCATCGCCATCGCCATTCGCCATTTCCTTGGGCCGGGCAGCCTTTTGTGGGGGACACAAAGGGAGCAACGCTGCGGGCGCTTGCACAGAATAATCGGATTCGACTAGTTAAATTCATTTCATTTCAGAGTTTTACAGTTTTTTTTTTCTTTTTCTGCTCTCTTTCTATTTATACTCGTTTTTGCTACGCACTCACAAATTCAGCTGAAAATGGCCAATGAGCCCGCACGACATGAATTGAAAGCGAAAGACGAAAGCGAAACTTGTCTAGGTTGCCCATTAAATCTCAATTATGTTTTGGGGCGGAAGGGGCGTGGGCGTGGGCAGCATAAAAAGGACCAAACGTTGATGTCATTATAATGAATTGGACGACGCTGACTTCGGCTTCTGCTGCTGCTTTGAACCTTTTTATGCGCAAATCATTTAAACTTATGTATGTCGAAGCGAATTTACGCTTCGCTGGCCGCCCACAATGCCAATCCCAGCCAGGAACTAACCAGTCTGTGGCCCCAAACCAGCCAGAAGAACTTACGCTGGCGGACTAAACTGAAACCGAAACAAGGCTGGCTAAGGCGTGGGCCCAAGTTTTTCTAAAATAACAGAGTCAACAAAAGCAGAGAGCTAACAACACAATACCCTGGAAAGGTGTGTCTAGGCTATGCTCGACTAAATAATTAATAATTATAATAAAAAAGGTATATAAGTGCACATTTTTTCACTTCAATTCCATTTTTATTGTGCTTAGCTTAGTTTCCCTTCATAGTCGTGCATACCCGCTTTCAGTGAGCTGCCTAACCAACGCTCACAACTTGCAAATAGAAAGAAAAGTTTGCTTTTGTGTAACTTTTGCGTTTGTTGTGTTTTAATAGGAGCAAACTTGGTCTCTGCCAATTTATTTGCTCCTTTGTTTTTCCAATTCGTGGTGTGTACGCACTGCTTCTTTTTCTCTCTCTCTCTCTCTCTGCGCCCCAGCTGCTGCTTCTGCCATGTCTTTCACAGGCGAACACTTCTGGCTGAGCTGGCGGAGCATGTGTAGATGATGTGGGTGCCGGGTTACGGGTGGGACAGGGCCCGCTTTGATAACTGAATAATCCGCGATTGTGCCATAAATTTGCGAATGTTTTATGGGTCTGCCTAATTTGGCAGGAACAAAAGCGCACACCATGCGTACCCTCCACTCCCTCCTCCCTTTCTCGATTGTGGTTGAACCATATAATACCATGTTTAACCAGTTAATGCATTCACAGGTTTTACGCTCGAATAAAGCGGCGATTCGGTCTCAAGTGGCAGGAGGAATGCGGCGAACGTGCCTTTTGCGTAACTTGTTTTTATCGCATTGCAAAACACATCCATAAATAAAAACTTTGCTGCACTTGCCCGGCGTATCAAGTTATGTGAGCCAAGGAAGGGAGGGCATTACGGAGGCTGAGGCTGCGATGGCGTGTTGCAGTTGCACATAAAGGATAAAGGATGAAAACTTCTGCAGAACCTTGAAAATGTGCGTCTAAGTGGTTGCTTGCAATTGAAGATAGCGTACATATTTACCCGTGCAACAACACAGTTTCCTCTGCTCCCTCTGCACTAGTCTCTTTGCAACTGATTTTCTTCTTGCATTTAATTTTTTCTCTCCTCCTTTCACTCCACAATGTCGGACGAGGTCAGGTCTGCACCAGAGTTATTTCCAACAGCTGTGAACTGCTTAAGCGACAATCTCCCTTTTGTGTGTTTTTCTTTTCTACTCTTTTCTTTTTCTTTTTCTTTGCTCGACTCTTGCAATTTCTTCTTTTACAACTTTACAATTGCAGAGTTATTTAAAATTGAATACTTTGTGCAAGACGCGACGACGACGACGACGACGGAGATCAGTTTGAAAACTCAACGACAAAATGGCTGGCTTATTAGTGTGCAGCAACAGTGTATCGATTGTTGCAATCGATAGTTTGCAAGTGTAGCCAACTAGTGCGCTGGTTAGCTACTTTGTGTTGCCAACTAGCAGAATGTTTAGTTAGATTATGTTGCCAACTACTATGATGCTTAATTAGATTACATTGCCAACTAGCATGCTGTTAGATCACGTTGCCAACTAGCATGCTGTTTAGCTACATTGCGTTGGCAACCTTAGCTTAGCTAGATAACGTTGCCAACCAACGCAACGATGCTGTTAACAATGTTAACGTATATTTTATTATATCATATAATATAGTAGAGTCCCGTTTGCAATTTCCACACTGTCCAGAAAATTAATAAGAAAATTCCAAGTGCTTCAACGAACGCAATTCAATCGAATAAATATATCTTCGTCTGTCTGTCTGTCTGCTGCAAGTCCGCAGAGGCAAATAAATAGGGAAAGGGAGTGTAGAGAGAGAGAGAGAGAGAGAGGCTGGGACGCAAGGTGAGGGCAAAATGGACATCAGGCTGTCCATGCCGCAGAGCACACTAAGAAAAATGTTGCATGCCACTCGGATATTTAATGGCGTTCAGTACAAATACGAATACAAATAAACGCAGACACACACACACAAAGAAATAAATACAAATGCGCACAAACACACACACACACAAATACAAAGCCATAAGTATACGTGAGAAATCAAAAATGTTGCGATAAGCGCAAGGACTTGCCGTGTCCTTTGGCTTTCCCGTTGGCTTTGGCTTCGACTGCGAGTGTGACGACGCGAGATGCCAGGATTATCGAGAGCACGTACGAAAAATCGAATCGAATCGAATCGCGACGAGTCGAGTTGAGTCGGAAAAACTTCAAATTTAGATTGAAGTGCCGCATGGGCAACAAATAAAAAAAAAAAGAAGGAAAAACGCAACACACAAGTGACGCAAACTGTGAAAAGCTTCGGCAACGGCTACGGCGTCGTCTTGCCTGCTGCTTCGGCTGCAGCTTCACCTTGTTAGCGGCTTGTTTGCTTTTCAATTTCGAGCTGTAGCCGAAAACGGCAATAAATCCTGTCCCAAGTGGGCGCACAGAGTGCTCTCCGCATCGCATCCTTCAGCGGCGCGTCAAGTGTGCTCCACTTTGCTCCCTCACCCGTCTGCCCCCTCTCCACGCTAGTCACCTGTATATGTGTGTGTGTGTTTGCTCCACTTGCATGAATTAAAATGTGCCGCCAGCTCAGTACGCTGTTTTGCTGCCCCTTCCTGCTCTCTTCCAGTCTCTCGTATGTGAGAGTAGTCGAGTTGTGTTTTTGCATTTGGGCACCTTGAGCCGCAGCTGCAGCTGCAGTCGCTGCATTATTTACAACTTTAATGTAGGGATTTACACACTTCCCCCCACACACTTTTCCTCCCCCTTTCCCCACACACACAGTCTCGCAAAGTGGCGGCTTAGTAAGTGCGCGAATTGCAGTAAATTGATTATATCTTGAAAAATTGAGGTGTATTTTAAAATATATCGAAATTTGCGCTCACAATATTCATTTGATTTTACGATAACGATTTATTTCAGCCAGCAACCGCAACATAAACTATCCCCAGCTAAAGGAAATACGTACACGGAACCTATCTGCAGCTCATCGAAGTATTCATTTGCCTGCGTGAGCGATAAAAAAGGCTGGAGAGACGAAGTCCATCAATTGCGGTCGAGTCTTCGAACTCCTTTTCTTTCCTGGGTTAACCCGTGAAATCAACAATTTATCGGCAAGCCAAAACGGTTGGCGTTGCTCAAGAACTCCCTCCCATCGACTTATCAATATTGCAGGCGTCATTTGTATGCTGGGCCACGTGTGCACGACGTTCGACCGACCAGGTGCAGCTACAGCTTCGGTCCAGCCGGCCAGACATGAAATAATGTGATGCAAATTTCGTGTAATCATATGCAAAGTTCGTTGAGGTGTAGGGGGAGGCGCACAGACAGCAGTTGGGGGCAGGGAAGAGGGGAAGTGGGTGCGGGTACAACGTCAACGACAACGAAAGTTTATGTTCGTGACAGCTGGTGTGATGGGCGACAGGAGGCGTGTCAAGGGTTGGCGAGGTCAGCGAGATGTCAAGAGGTTGCCGCTGTGCGCAGCTTGCGTGCACTGCGAAAAAAAAACTGAAGTGCATTTCAAAAAGGGAATTCGATGGAATATTAAAAGTAATAAAGTCATAAAAAAAAATATTTTAAATGATATTAAAGTATTTTTTCAACTCTTTAAAATGCAGTAAACTATTTCTCTCAGTGCCTCGGGGCTTGCAAGTGCATGACACACAAGTCTAACGAACTTACGTGCTCGCATAAATATTCATTAATTTGCGTCACTGTCTTTTTATGATGTTTGAGCAATGCTTATAGATATGGAGCAGCACCTAGCGCTAGCCTCCCCTTAAATTACAATATACGTAACGAATTTAATTGCCTCTGATGGAAACATAATCATTAGGGCCTGGAAATGGCGCCCCCTTTACACGTTCCGTATTTGGCTCCGAAGCGAATTCACAGCGCATCTCATTAAAACGGAATTTCTCAACTTGTTGGCCAAAAACTTTGACAATGTAGGTCATGGCCAACAGCTAAGGGTGATAACTTTAGCAGGGAGCGAGAGAGAGAGAGAGAAGAGGAGAGAGCAAGGTGTACGAGTACTCCCCCTTGAGCAGGTGCAGCTGATTATCCAAATTTGGCAAACTGAACGAATTGCAATCCGCGCGAATTTGCGTTTTCAATTAGGCCGCAAAGTGCTTGCGTTAAACTTTGATTAAGCGTCATGGCGTCAACACAATTAGGTCGCTCTCCCTCCACACTCTTTGCCTATCTTCCAGCCTCCCCTGGGGTGCCGGCGGGGTGGAAGGCAATCCTTGTCCCTTGGCGCTGCAGTTAATTGACACACAGTTGAACAAACATGACCAGTGCGGCACCTGCGCCACCTGCAGCAGTTACAACAACAATCGCGCCACACACACACACACACACACACACACAAGCACAAATTGAGCTGGCATGGCGCCCTGCGAAAACCGCAACACAAATCTTTAATGCCGATTCGACCGCATATGCGATTGTAACTGGCGCACAGTGGGACAGAGAGCACGGAAAAGTGAACTTGCAATTTAATAAAATGTCAACTCTTTATCTTTCTTTTTTTCACATGCTCTCTGCAACAAGATGGCTGCCTAATTCATAATGGCTGCTCCTACTCAGCTGTTAACAGCGCTGTTAATTGGTATACTGTTAACTACTCTGCTAATTAACATTTGCAAGATCTGTATCGATTACTTATTAGCATTATCGATAGTTTTAAAGTCAAGCAAACTAGTATGCTGTTAACTGCGCTGTTAATTGGCATACTGTCAACTACGCTGTTAGTTAGCATTTTCTTCACATAGAGATTTGTATCGATTACTTATTAACATTATCAATCTAGTATAATTTTTAACAGCAATTTTAGTTAGTATTTTACTTCTACTTAAAGCCGCTCTTTAACAAGACCCTAATACTCCTTGGCCCACCGTGTCTGACTTGTGTTTGGCACAGAAGGCAGTCAATCGGACGCCAGCCGCAAAACTGTATTGAAATTTGCGGTCAATGCAAAACAAATCTCAACTCCATTGAACGGCTGGGTAAACAGCACAAGTTGTTAGCAAGAGGGGGAGGACAGGAGCACCGGACGGACTGGCAGCAGCCGGGAAAAGCAGTTCCAGTGAAAAGGCAATTGCGATTTGTGTGTTTTCAATTGATTTGCTTGAAATTGCATTTGGCATTGCGACTCGGCCGCAATTGAGAAGTTGCCTGTCGGAGTGTCGAGTGCCACAAGTAGCCAGCTACCGTATCCCGCCCGCTCTCTAGGCTTTTAATCAAAGAGCAGTCTAAAAGTTAGGCAGCGAGGCAGAGAGGGCGAGAACAAACAAGGACCTTCAGTGAAAGGACTTTGGGCAAATGCAAAGGAACAGGCGGCATGGCTAATTTATGGCCAACATGGCATTAAGTTAATTATTTATGCTTGCCCAGAGCTCGGCCAAGTGTGCTGTCTGTCCAGAAAACTGCAAAAAAAAAAAAAAAAGAGGACAAGAAGCAAAACACTGGCGACAGCAGCCAGTAGCAGTCGTTGGCCCCGGATGCTGCTCCACTCCCAAGTGTTGTTCTTTAATTTCAAAGTGATAAAAAATTAACACGACAGCAGCAGAACTTTTGGAACGCCCCGCAGGGCAGTACGAAACGCACACCCACTCCCACACACACACTCGCACGCGCACTCACACCGAGATGAGATGAGAAATGGCCGTCTATGGGTGTCTGCCCATGGCCATTAGTGCGTCCGTCTTGGCGGGCACAGCAAGTGTCCCGCGTCCGCACACTTGAGGTGAGAAAACCAAGAAGTGGCCCGACAAGGCAGGCGAAGACGAAGATGGAGATGGAGATGGAGAGGAAGATGGAGATGGAGATGGAGCTGGAGATCGAGCTGAAGATGAAGATGGCTTGTGTGTTGGAGGCGTGGGGCGGGCGTGCTTTGGCTGTCAGCTCTGAAAATGATTTATATTTGTTATTAAATTTGCAGTAGCATTTGAATACGGCATACGGCATACGGCACAGGGAACTGCGAGCTGGGAACTGGGAATACGGCGTAGATGGCAACTCTGGCATTTGATTGCCATTATTTGCCGACAGAATGGGGCCAGTGGCGCCAGCCGGGGGATTTGCCTGCGCTCGTAAAGTAGCCAGCCGACGCGTCGTCTCAAATTGAAAAGTTGAACAGGACTCGGGGGCAGTAATAGTCGCCACCGTCGCCATCATTGACAAATGGCAATGCGCACAAATTTCACAAATGCTTTAAGTAGGTTTTGTTTTCTATTTATATTTGTTTTCCTTCTTTTGCCCGTCAGCTTTAAGAATCTCAGTCCTGCGGCTAGAAATCAATCAGGCTAACAAGTTTCACGCTCAGCTGCCAGCTGTTCCTTAACTCAATCGGGCTGTCATCTATCACCACAGCACGGAGGGCAGTGGCCCCTTCGTGTGTGTGTGTGTGTGTCAACTGGGAATTGAATCCTGGCATCTCAGCGTATTATGTTCATTTTTGCCCCCAAAGCATTCCTGGAACTTATCGCAACTGCATCAACTGATTGACCATCCAATCGAGCGAGTGAGTATCCATTTGGGCCACGAAATCAATTTCAATTATGCATAATAATATAAATAATTGAAGATTTATATGGAAATGGTGCTGTGCTGCACAAATTGCCCAACTTCCCCCCGAAAAACATTTGCATACAAACGATGCATCTAAATGTTTTTTTCTATATATTCATATGGATGTACGTATGTGCCTTGCCCTCACTCTCTCTTTCTCTCTTCCGCACACATTTATTACCATGGGTATTTCACACGGACGGCATTTTTATAGATCCCATGGCACAGTAGAACCGACTAGATGGCGAGGGAAAATGTTCACTAAGAATTCCATTTTCCGCTGTGAAAAGTTTGAATTGAGCGCATTCAAGCACGCCGCCGTCCATTGGCAATCCCAAAAATAGAATTTGTTTTCCTTAAATGTTGATTAACAATTACGCAGCTCAATTGCTCTGCCTCCGAGAATTAATTTCATCTCTTATTTCCGGTTCCCGCACGTCTTTCAAGTTATTCTTAAGATTATTTTCAATTCAATTTCAGACTGTAGAACTTTTGCCTTGACGTCAGCTTTGCCAACAAACAATTGATAAAAGTTGCAAATTCATATTTATTTCTGTATCGATATTTATCGGAGCAAGCTGTCAGAGAGCGAGACAGAAAGAATCAACGGCAGCCATTTGTAAATACGAAACTCCATTGGTATTTACACCCACACACATGCACATACGTATGTGTGCATGCATATTAAAATTCATATTCATGCGTGCAGCAAATATAACGGTAAACACTCAGTCTAAAGTCTAAATGGATTTAATTAACAGATACTAATTGCTGACACATAAAGTAAATGTGAAATGTTTTCAATTAATTTTTATCTCATGCTAATTCAATTAACAAATGAAAAATTAAATTGAGCTGTGAATACTATATATAATAGTAATTTGTGATATTGGTTAATTCCCCAAAGAATTCATCATTTGCTCATTTAAATACTCATCATTGGCTCCACTGTGCCATAAATACAAATCGCCTTGGTGCACGGCAATGGCTGCGGGCGTCATAAAACAAAATGGCAGCCAGCTGAACGCGCGCTGAGCATGATGTGTGAAGAGAAATTCAAAAAAACAAATCATAATCTCGTAACAAATCAAACCTAGCTTGCTCTCTTAGATCCTATTTTATGGACCGCTGTCTGAGCCGAGCAGCAGCAACAACAATAAGCAGCAAGGGCAACTCTGCGTTCTAATCCCAAAAGTCAAATGTAGCAAGGCACACACACACACGAGAGGCAAAGAGAGTGGGCGAGAGAGAGCGGCAGCGATGTACGCAACGTTAAACGTCGGCCATTATTTGATTTGACTCTCTTTCAAGCGGCTCAAGCAGGCACTGGGGAAATATTAAGAAGAGAGCGCATCGGAGCGTGGCCATTAAAGCGCCGCACGCAGCACTTGAAGCACGCAGGTAAAGCTCTTAAGCAGAGCAAAACAGAAAAAAAACAAAGAGAGAAGCTGCGATTGCGGTTATGTTTGTGTGTGTATCATACACACAGTTAATCCCTAGCAAATCACTCTAAAGTACGTGGAGACTAACTGCATAACTATATAATCATAGCATTCATACACACACATACATATACTTGTGCACTATAAATCATGTGCCATAATCGAGTTGCCTCAACGCATCGATTGCCATAATCGCTTTCGCTGTGCGCTGTTCGACACACATGTTTACACAGCCAGCTGTCAACTTAGCCGCTGGCAGACCACAGCAGACAGAGAGAAAGAGAGAGAGAAAAAAATACCTAGCTAAAGCAAAAAAAAAACAATAAAAAACTGAGCAGAAAACTTTCGCTACACGCAGCACGTGGCGCTGCCGCACGGAAAACTTTGTAATATTCGCATTTTTTTTTCTTTTTGCCTTATATGTTCTATGTACATAAATATATCAGTCTTCTATTAGTTAGTCGCTGCAGGCGGGACAAAAAACGCCATCAATATGATGGCAATGTTTCAAGTTGTGGCAATTTCCACACCGATAACATTATCCCAGGGGCGAACTGGCCGCAAGTGCAGCATAAATATCGGCGCACACATGTAAGAAAACATATATGTACATATAGCAGGCCTGTAAATATGTAATATAGCATCGTCATCATCAATCCCATAAAACACTCTATAGTCAATTGTTCAATATAAATTAAATTATAAATTTAAGCTGCAAATAAATAAATCATATTTGAATTGTTTTTCATTTCGCACTGCAATCGCACTGATAAATCATCACTGCCCCTGCCCCGTGCCCCTTGTGGACTGTTAATCCGCCCCTGTGTCTGTGCCCCTTATGCAACTCGCATGTTGCGCATTTCAGATCCATTTTCGATTAGGCAGACTCGCAGAGTCAGGTCAAATGTTGCACAAACAAGGCCGCAGTTTCTTCTCTGTCTCTCTCTCACTCTTATCCTCAGCAAATTGTGCAACGTTGCTGCGTACCCGTAATTATGGAACGACCTGCAGCAGGAGCAGGCAGGCGGGGAAGGAAGCACTTCAGTCTCTGGCATTGTTGCCAAACGGGCGTTTGACAGATTTTTGCATAACTTCACGGTTGCAAACTGTGAGAGGGAGAGGGAAGAGAGAGAGAGAGAGAGAGATGGTACTAGGCAGACAGCGACTTAGTCGGAGTCGGCAAGTCATTCACTCATTGCCCACCATGTGCCGACAGGCGTTCGCAGCTCGAGTGGCACGCGAAGCTCAGGCGTGGGCATCGAGTGGAAGAGGGAGACAGCCAGGCAGGAGCAGGAGCAGGAAACGAGGCCTGGCATTTACACAGTCGGATGATTTAGATAAACAAGACATGAGCTGTCACACAAAGCAAGATGGTGTTGGCTTATAATAAAGCGACTAGCAGATACCCAGTAGACAACACTAAGATGAACTAAACTGACTGAACTTGGTATACCCCACTCCACATTCCACTCAAGATTACAGCGAAACAATCCCAAGAGAAGCCCAGTCCAAAGCCAACGCCTTCACAAAGAAGTAGTTATTATTACGCTGGATAAAGCAAAGAGATTAGGCCAAATCTCTGATGTGACTGTGATACCAATTGCACACAGTCAGCCAGATGGCTTTACCCCTCCCCTTAGACCCCTCCCCCAGCCAATGCGATACTGTTTTCCTCTTCGTGGCTTTTGACTTTTGCGTGTTGACGAAGCAGAAAGAAAGAAACCCAAAATCAAAGTGATTTAATTGCCATTCATTTGGTATTTCATTTAATTAGGTTTACGAAAAAATGAGACGACTTTACTGTAGTTAGTCTGTACTCTCCCGCCTCTAATTTCATGCATATTTTCATATTTAATAACACGATAAATCGTTAAATATTGCATACGAAGCGCGCTTGAAAGAGAATACGCTGCGTAGAAAATAATTTGCACACACAATGAATCAATGTGTGTGCGCGTGTGTGTGTGTGTATCGACATGGCTTTATTAAGGGATCAATTTGCATTGTGCTATAAATTATAAATGAGCTTTATTGTTGTATTTGATAAACCCTTCTGCGATTTGTTTTCCTCTGTGTGGGATGCCTGAAACTACGCAGTAAACGATTTAATTGGAGAACTAAACAAATGAACGAACTAGAGACAGAGTTGAACCAGTAATTCATTAGTCAACTTCTAATGAGCTGAAGTTCGAGTTCAACTTGCCTTGTGGGGCTTTAATTAATCGAAATATCGATAAAAGCACGCTGACAACATAAGATAATAATGTTAATGATGCCAGACAAAGTAATGTGACGCATATTAATGTTTTGCCTCAGTTTGCAAAAACTATATACATATATATGATATAGCAATAAAAATTGATTAATAGCTGAATTGAAACTTATCACATATAGCACAAACAATAACATTTTGATAACAGTTTGAACTTTTTAATATTCGATTAAAATTGCAGTACTCTGAAAGAAATGTGAAACAAATTGACAAGAATTTGCAGAAAGAGAAAGTTTCAATTAAACTACGGTATTCTCCAACTGCCAAGAACATAAAAAACACAAGAAGCCCGTAAGACAGAAATTAAAAGCCTTCGCCCCCTGTAAGTTGGACTGACCAACTGCTCGACTGTTGCGTTTATGGGTCAATTAAGTTGTGAAGCATTCGGAAGTATTTCCGAATCGTAAATGTTTCCACATTGCAGAAGCTACAAAATAAATACGCACTTTTTTCGAAACCCGCCCCCGGATTGGGAACGAAGCGGAATGTGCGGCATGTGCTTGGCTCGGGATCCGAGACGAGACTGACAGCCCATGCTGCATGCAATGTATCACAATCCACAGACAACTGTGGATGCTGTGCTCCTTTCTCCAGTGTGGAGAGTCTGGCGCCTGCGCCATCAATTGGAAACTGGGAACAGTTTCAGTTGCCTGTGGAGGAGTACTCCACCCCCTCCCCCCAACAACGTCAATTGTGCATTTCAGATAATTCGGCTGATAATTAACAGACTTGGCGATCAATCTTGGAGAGGACACACACAATCCCACAATCCCATGAAGTCGCTCTTAAACGCTCAGACCACAAGTCAACTCGTAATAATGAAATATTATTAAGCGCATGGGAAATTGCGTTTGAGCTTTAGCCCTTTCTCTCGAACATCCTGTCTGTCTCTCAGTCTGTCCGTTGCTTTATCCGCCTCGCCGTTCTCTGTCCCGCCTCCAACTGGCCCCTGTTCGTCCGTGCGCAATTGTGGGATTAGGCTAATGAGGTGTGCAGGGCACCCGGCAGTGGCCTGCTCTGATTGATGGTCATGATTATTCAGCCTGACAGACTGACCAGAGTTGCCCGCACAGTGACCTCCCCCCATACTCCCTCCTGCTCCTTGGGGGATGGGAACTGAGCAGGCAACGAAGCGGGGAAACCTAATTCAAACACGACTGCGTTGAATTTTATCTGTACAATTGAAACCAGATATTACATTTTTAGCCAAATGATGCGTCGCCCCTGGCCCTGCTGCCATGTGTAAAATTACCTTATACGAAATGCATTTTGCTGCATTAGGCGGAGGTGGAAGCGGGAGCGGGATCGGGGTAAGTGAAGCGTTGCAGTTGCAGCGACAAATTTGCATATTTTGAACGAATTTTAAGCGCTGCCCCGGGCCGTGCCACACATATGTACATAGGTAGGTATGCACAGAGAGAGAGAGAGATAGAGAGAGCGAGTGAGAGAGATACATGTGCATTCTTGTAACCCTTTTTTGGGCTTTGGCTCAGCTGGAAAATATTACACGTGGGTGGGCGCTGGGCTGCCATTTGCGTTGCCAGGTTCCACCTGTTATTACTGTCATTTTATGGGCGTGATGGAGGGCAAACAGTAAGCAGCCAGAGCCAGTGCCGACGCCAGCTCCAGCTCGAGCACCGCAAGGTTCCATTAGCTCAATGTTAGATACGGGCATTTTGGCGGAGCGAGTGAGGGAGCGGAGAGGCAGTGAGTCAGGGGTATAGCGCCCTAAGTGGTTGCCATTAAATTCAATGTTGTTGTGATCAAAGTTGCTTGCGAAGTGGAACAAGTTTTTTCACTTAACAAATAAGCCAAGTATAGAGCTTTTTATTGCCAACTGCCAGAAGTCAAGTAGTAACTCGGCAGTTTAAATTAATATTTCGCCAGTGCGCAAGCAATAACTTTCTTCATTTTTCAAATTTGAACTTACAGTTGCAGTTCGATAAAATACTGCAAATTGATCGCTGACTATCGATGCTGTGCTGTCGTTATGTTAATTAACATTTGTCTGTAATGGCTGCATAATCGTTTCATAGCAAATAGCTTTTAATGCTCAGCTTAGATTTAGTATACGTAATTTCCTCTTGCCATGCACATGGCCAGACTTTAGCTTCTCCTTGCAAGCTAAATTTTGGCTTAAAATTGAGAGGAAACTACCAAGAGTGTTTTGACATTTATGCATGAACATGCACACACACACACACACAGATACACAGAGAGAGAGAGAGAGAGAGAGGCCGGCATAATCGGGACGTACAGTATAATTATTGAGCAAAGCACATCATAAAATATGAACGAACATTTCCGAAGCCGTGTAGAAGTTTTAATTGCTTTTCCGCATGCAAGTTCTAAGTAGAATTTTAGCAAGAAGCAAGGCTTAGCCAGCAGCAGCTACCAGCTCCCAGCTCCAGTAGAAGCACATCGACAGACACGTGCTCGAATATTGTGCACTCCCCCGATACGTATGGGAATCTCCCACATGCAGTGCACAACAAGTGAACAACTTTGAGCTATACTACCTCGTAGTATCTACTCCTCTATATGGCTATAAAGATGAGGAGCACAACGTCTGCTGGAATGTCATAAAGTTGACAATGCTTAAACCTGTCGGCGACTCCCTGGGCCACATATGTATGCATGAACCGCTCCCACTACCCGCTCCGGTTACGGGTATGCAGCATAACAAACCAGCATACATTATTTATACCTTAATCAAACCCAGCCTCATCTCTAGACCTGCCCCAGCTACGACTCTGGTGGCAAAACTTCATTGTCAACTTGACAACTTTACTGTGGAAATTGGATGTTAATTACTTGAACTCGTGTGCATTTTGCCTGCCTGCCCTGCCCTGTCCCGCCCTATCCCTCATCCGGCCATCAAACTTGCAAATTGTGCTGTGCACACATTCATATAAATTAATATAATATATGTATGACATGTAAAATAAATATTGCAGGCAGCAAACTAGTTTTAATAAGTATACTTTACAGTTTTCCAGCTTTTCACTTCTTCACACAAATTTTCATGCTCTAATTTTTCATTCAAAGTCAGTGCTAAGCGCCCTGGAGGATCATCAGATTGAGGGAGAGGGGGATGAGGGGTATCTGCCATTGGCTCGATAACAGCGCCATAAAGAAT
Organism: Zaprionus tsacasi; assembly: GCA_018904105.1. Classification (NCBI taxonomy): domain Eukaryota; kingdom Metazoa; phylum Arthropoda; class Insecta; order Diptera; family Drosophilidae; genus Zaprionus; species Zaprionus tsacasi. The sequence goes on from JAEIFR010000295.1 coordinate 11,065,359, forward strand.
TGAATCAAGTCCTGCTTCTGACACTTATGGAGCTGCTGCCTCTGCTGCTGCTGCTGCTGCCCAGAGCCAGGACGTATAGAATTCCATGAACACGTCGTAATCATTTGCAGCAGTTTTCTTATCGTTGAAAGCTCTTCCTCTTCCTCTCCTCCTGCTCTCTCTCCTCCTCCAGTTACTGCTGCTGTTGCTTTTACTTTGCTTTAGTTTTGCCAAGTCCCAAACCCCATCAGTTCTAGTTTCCCTGTTCTGTTTCTTCCTCGGCTTCATCTTCATCTACTTCTTGTTCGCTTTGGCTTAGTTGCTGATGCCGTTGTTGTTGCGGTTGCTTTTCTTGTTGTTATGCTTCTCATTCTCGTCTTGGCCACATTGTTGACTTGCCATAAAAACACGGAGCAAAAGAGAGAAAAAAAAACAGATGCAATGCACGTGGAAGCATCAAGCGTTGCAATTTCGCAAATTGTCTTGAAATGCAAGAATGCATTTCATTCGTTTTGCCCAGCCATCAAACACGCCCACCACGCCCATGTCAGACCAGCTCAGCCCAGCCCAGACCAGAGCCTCCTCCTCTGCAATCTTTTTTCTCGGGTCTTCCTTGTGAATTTCTGCACGCACAGTGGCTGCACCGCAGGCGGCTGCTGGCCAAAATTATTAAAGTGGGCCGCGCCCCTTACCAAACTGAGTGCCGGCACATACAGCTTTTGAAATTTACACAGAAGCAAATCCTGCTGCTACGAGGGGTACCAGCAGAGTTTTCAACAGTTATTCCATCAATAAAAACATGGAAATATTAAGAATAAAGAAGAAATGTTAAGTTATCGTTGAGCATTTTCGATAAATTAATCAGTTATGTTATTTAACAGCTGAATAGTTACGAGTGCTGCAGCAGGCAGCTTTGAGCCGGTATTGAATTGCAATCGATTTACACTAGTTGTATTAGCTGTAGCAAGAAGATAAAAGTGTGGAGACTACGCGCTTTTTTTCTGCCAACCCTCGGCTCAAGCATGCTATGCATGAGAAAAATTAGTCACTTTGTGTGTGGGTCAGCAATTAACGTCGAAGAGCAAGCACCAAATGTGCCATGTCTAGGGAAAATCAAGGGAATTTCAAAATATGTGCACACTTGCGCACATATGTATACATACAGTTACTTGTATGTATGTATGTATATGTGCCATACATAAGCGTTCCAGAGCTGACACAATTGTCAGCCATAAAGAAAACGACAACACGCATACGACGTGGAGTACGTAACGAGTACGTATCGAGTTCAGTGTTAACTTAAAGAGGTACCCCAAATAGAGTGGGGAACTGTGCTATACTATAGATATACATATGGCCAGACTTGAAGGAGCACACTCTTAGTTACAGAAAAGTAATTTAGCAAAATGCGCTTATTGGCATAAAATATAATAAATAACCGTAGCACAAGTTCCGAGTACCAAACAAGTAACGAGTACCAAGTACCGAATACTACACACATCCTGTGAAGCAGCCTGCCTGCCTGACTGGGTTGGCTGCTCCAGCTCGGTTTGTTTAATCTGGCAGACCTTAATTGCAATCAGTAGTCTCGTAATATTACGAGTAGTTGGCATTTCGAACAGCTGCCGGCTCACACAACTCAGAAATGAGTCCAATATATATATAGTATAAGTCTGAAGGGGAAGCACATGCAAACTAAACAGTTCGGGTTACTTAATGAATTCGGATGGATGTAAGCAGATGATAAGCACTTTATAAGTGAATGTAAAGACTTGGGGGAATCACAGTTTGATGTGGATAATAAGAGTTTGTGTAATTATTAGGGGAAATTTTTTAATTAAAATAAAACATTCAATTTCTATTGCCCACTTAATTGCATACCCCATTCCTTGGCTTTATTGCCGCAGGGTATACTTAAGCTTGTCTGGGACATATACACACAAAAAAGCCCAGTCATCATAATTAGAAATTTTTCCATTACGTGTAATTGAAGAATTCTTATTTTGGGACATTCAAAGAGCCCACAGCATGACATTTGAATGTTGTAACTGGTCTCGAATTTCAATTTCACTGTCCGAACATGATAAAATAAATATTAAATTTACCAGTGATACAGCAGTTTTCAGTTAAATGTAGTTTCCATATTTGTATTTCATTTAGTTGTTGCCAATTCACTTAAAAGCCATTTTTGCCTTTCTCGGATTGAAAAGTTGCCTGCTTGTCACTGGAGTCCGGCCGTCAATGGACTTTGCAGCGATTCCCTTGGGATATAGTTCCCTAGTATGCCAAATATTATCTTCATAAGGATGTGGCTTCTCATTCAATGCATTTGACTTAATTTCATGTGATTTATCGAGACACTTCCAGGCTATGAGCTCTGAAATGGGTTTCAAGACCAGAAAGTAAAGCATTTCAGCTAAAGAGATGACGCTGAAACCCATAAAGAGACCCATAACACCGCCAATATTTGCTATAAAGAAAGAAAGGGAATTTATCGGAATTTCCTGTGATTTTCAAAACCTTTCCTTACACAAGAACTCCGTCAGACCGATATAGACGTTCTTCATGCTGCCATAATACGCATATTCCCTATAGTATAAATTCATCACCGCAATATTGTCTAGCAAGAAGGTCTTATTCATCTCAGCCACCTTGGGAATTGCGATGTGATAGTGCCGTTTGGCCAGGGGAAAGTAGAAAGCATCCGCCAGGTAGGACAGATCAAAGCAGCTGGGCAAACACTTCTTACGGCACTTGGCCGTTTCGATATTATTCTCGGGACGCGATGCCCGACGCACGCACTGTGTATCCCCCACACTGCAAACACTTGCATTCCTATAGATACGCGGATACTTCTCCGGAATGCAGGCACACTCCTGGTACAAATATTGCGCCACACATTCGTTCTCGCAATTCTGACGCGTATAGTGTCTGTGGTAGATCAGCTCCTTCTCGTTCTGGAATATGCACTGGCGATCCTCACGTGGTATGGAACGTATGGTCGGCATCGCCTCCGAAGAGCTGACCTCAAGGCGAAAGTTCATCTCGTAACCGAGTCCCACGACAAGACCTTCATCCTTCAGATTGGGTGTTGCTATGGGATTGTGAAAGAGCACCTAAAATGGCAAGAGTCATAAAGATTGTGTAGAACTTATAGAAATATTTCACCTTAAAACCAGGTCCATTTGTGGATGAGCAAAAGTATTCACTGATCTGCGCACTAAGCACTACAGAGAAGCCCATAGTAATGCCGGAACCTATAGTAAATTATATAATTAATAATATATAGTAGAGAAAAAAAAAGATTATGACATACCTACAGCTGAACGCGGATAATACCTATCCGGCAGCTTGGCAGGATAACCCCGTTCTGGATCCCAATTCACGGGCACAAAACCAAGTCTTGTGGTTAAATTTCTGCCACTTTTAGCACTAAAATTATAATTAGTATTTGGTATAGTATAAATAATATAAAGCTTACTGCGGCTTGTATAGCAATTCAGGAGGTAGAAAATTAAAAACACAGCATAATCCCTCGTCTGTTATGAGTTCACGGAACAGATCCATGCAATCATATTCAACCGCACTGAAACGACAATAGAGCAACATCTGATCGCAGGTCTGTGAGTGATTTGTCACAAAATCGGTGATTATTAAGGTATTATTGGCCAGCATATTCGATCCAGACAATGAGTCCGTTTCATCGAATTGACGGGACTCCGGACTACAGAGCACACTGAGCAGTTCCTTTTCCCGCGATCCACTACAAGTTAGAGTTGGGTAGGTATATTTAAAATGGATTTATATAGAGTGTATTTACTTTCTGTAGTTGATCACTTTGCTACGCTGAACCTGATTCATATTGCAAATGGTTACGGCGGGGAAGGGAACTTTCAGTATAGACGTTGCATGCGGGGAGATACCTATAATAACCGGGGTACTATTCCATTTCTCGTATATGTTTGCTATCAGCTGACAGGTCAGCAAAAAGGCCACCACAAAAGCAATCAAGAAGAAAGATCTGCAGGAGATAAATGTATTTATTATAGGCTGAAATTATTACTCTATTTAGTATGCTACCTTTCCCATAGACTCAATGCCGAATCACCAACAAATTTCAATCCATGCAGTCCAGTTTCACGCAGAAAATCTCCAAAATTATTGAAGAAACTTTGCAATAGGAATATATAAGTTTTCTGCCTCTTCTGATTGCTCTCCATGCTGCTTATTGTCTGCAGGTTACACCAAGTACAATCCCTATTTATATAGACAGCACACTCGATTAGAATTTCCTAATTGTCTGCACCTAATTAAGTTGAGTTTGTCTGCAAAGCAATTAGAGATTTCCACTGATTGAACCCTTTGCTGCAATTTGCCTGATTAATTGTGGTTTCAGTTTCACTTAACAACTGAAATAATACGGAGCGGTATTTTCGATTTAAGATTGAGGTGAAAAGCCTGTGGATTAGTTGTTACTGTAATACAATATGGAACAACGAATATGTAATTAGAAGAAGGCGAACTTTAAGGCATTTACAGAAATTAAGTGAATATATCTTTGCATATTTGGAACATAATAATAATGAAGTTTCTTTATGATAAATCTTAAGTCATATAAAGTGTTCAAGCACAGAGTTTTGTATTGCATGAAGTCTGATTAGATAAAGTAATTTCTCTTCGTATGTACTTATCATTTAGCTTTAAGAAATTAAAAGAGAACGAGTATGCCCTGTAGAGACTATTCTAAAGATATCTAAAAAACATTAATTAATTTAAATGGAATAATCCCGGTTAAAAGAATCGAAATTCTCTTGGTTTATAAATAAAATAATATAATTGTGCAATATAATATACATATGTATGTTTGGTATACCGCACATACAACTCTCGGAACTTTGAATGATTGATAAAAAATGAGAAAAGCTTTGTGCGAACGCCAAAAGCTTTTCACACGTGACGCTTATAGGGGCCGGCAAAGTTGTTGTTTCTGATTCGTTTGAGTTAGTCAGTCCAACTCGCCGCGATCGCCATGAAGGTGCGTCGCAACCCGCTGCCGCGTCGCCTGATCGACGCAGCGTGCTACCTTGTTATCGGTGTATTCTTGCCCATTGTATTTATATTCGAAATTATTGTGGTACTACCGGCGATCCACGAACCTGGGGGCTTTCTGCACACCTTCACCTTTCTGATGGCAATGTTTCTGTTGTTCAACATCAAGGGAAATATGGTCGCCTGCATGCTGATCGATACGAGTGTAGATCGTGAGTACAAGCTGTAGATCTTGGGGCGTAGTCGATCGTTTATAACTGTCTTTACTCTCTCACATTTAGATGATCACACTGCGGTGCCGGCAGAAGGCACTGAAGAGTATCTCAAGTGGCGACATTGCACAATCTGTGATCGATTAGCACCTCCCCGATCGTGGCACTGCAAAGTGTGTCGGGTGTGCATACTGAAACGGGATCATCACTGTTTCTTCACGGGCTGTTGCGTTGGCCAGCACAATCATCGGTATTTCATGTGCTTTGTGATCTATCTATTTATCGGAGCAGTCTATGCTCTCACCTATAATTCGTACTATATGTGGGTAATCCATGGATCCACATTCTATCGCTGGAGCACGCTCATCAAGGTGATTTGTCCGATGTTTATGCTGCTACTTGGCAACTATTGGACAAATCTGCAGATACTGTTCTATAGTCTCAATCTAATCGCCATGTTCTATGCCCTCGTTATGATAATCCATCATCTTCCCCTTGTGCTGCGCGGTGAGGTGTGTGCCGAAAGTGGTAAAGATCATGAGTATAATAGAGGTATACGAGAGAATCTAAGATCTGTTTTCGGGAAACGCATGCACATGGCGATGCTGTCACCCTTATTGGCAAGTCCATTGCCCCAAGACGGTTACAGCTGGAAGACGGAATCGACAAAGAAGACAAGTTAGCTGAAGATCCAATTGAATGTAGTTTATAAGTGTTTATGTTATGAATCTAAAATTTGAAAAAACTTTAGACCTTCCCAAATAACACAATATTTAGTCTTAGTAAAGTATTTCAGTAACAAATTTAAAACCTCATACAATTTTGACTTTCTCTTCAAATTAATTTATGTGGAAGAAACAATACGAACATGAAGTTTCGCTCTAATCCTCTACCCCAAACTCTGGTGGAATACTTTTTTTTCTTTCTTATAAGCGGACTTCTACCCCTTTCATTCGTATATGAAATTGTATATGTGCTGCCGAAAGTGCACGAACCGGGAAGTCGTCTTTATAACTTTACGATATGTATGGGACTGTTTATACTCTCCAATATCGAAGGCAATCTGATTGCGTGCATGATTATAGACACCAGCGTGGATTGTGAGTATAAGCAGATCAACAAGTATTAATAATATCCTTAACGGGTTTGGATTTAGATAAACTTTCTAGAGAGCCTGCTGAGGGAACTGCGGAACGGCTCGAATGGCAATATTGCTCGCTATGCAATCGTCTGGGACCGCCCCGATCTTGGCATTGCACTAAATGCGATGTCTGCATAGTGAAGCGAGATCATCATTGCATATTCACAGGTTGCTGTATTGGCCATTTGAATCATCGGTATTTCCTTTTATTGTTTCTCTATTTGTTAATCGGACTACTCTACGGAATGGTCTACAACATATACGTGCTATACTCTTTCATTCAAAATAATCCGCTCGCAAATATTCAAAAGCTATTCACTGTACTGGATGTATATGGACAATCTCCTGGATATGTGTTTTTATTTTTTCCCAAATTTCTCTCATTTATCTTTTCAATCAATGTAGCTGCAGCAGTTGGAGTAATTATGGGTCTGGCATATCATCTATCAAATGCTATACGCGGAAGAGTAAGCATACAAGGCAAAAAACCGATTCTAGGCTATGATAATGGATTATTTAAAAATTTAAGAAGCGTATTTGGAGAGCGTATGTATTTGGCTTGGTTATTTCCACTTATCAAGAGTCCTTTGCCAGAGGATGGTTATAGCTGGAAGAAAACAGACATCAAGACGAAAACCAAACAACACCAATAATAATCTTCTTAAGTTGTGTGTGTATGTTACATCACGTTTATTGTTTCACTAATTTACTTGTGACAGATTATAATGTTTTGGACATTCCGTAGTCCATATATAAGAACGGTAACTCTCGCATTATTCTCGTCAGCTGCGTCATACTTATCATAAGTCAACTGTAGTCTTGTAAAGTTAAAGCCAACACCTCCGTATATAATATCAGTCTTAATGGTTGCATGCGATTGACTCTCATCAAAAACCAAAATTAAATTTATTATAAAGTTCAATTTGTTCTTTAAGTGAACTTATATAATTATAAAAATCGGGATAGCTAAACGATTTCATTTTATTGATTTACCTGTTCAACATAGTCCACATAATGAATTGAAGCATTCAAATCTACCTCTGTTTCATAGATAGGTACTGCAGCGGAATACATACATCCAAATTGAATGGAAAATCCTCCAGTTCCGCATATATTTCCAAATAAGTAAAATATGCACATTGACAGCAGAAATTGAAAGGAAGACATGATCTCATTCGAGTTAAAAACAAAATAAAAATATTAACTGACATTTGAAATAGAACTGAGAAATATCACTTATCGACGAACGTATCAGTTTTCAAGTTTTCTTCTTTTTAACCGAATTCATGTTAATGAGTTTGATAAGAAAAATAAAACATCTTTTCGACAAAGTCAATTTAATTAATGATTTCAACGCGAAATGACATTTTGTTTATGTTTTAACCAACTGAGTTATTCTATATTTATAAAATAGCATAAACGCCTTTTTGAAATTTTCTATATTTTGGAAATATTTTTAAGGGTCCCCCCTATGATATTTCAACAACTTTTTTATTTTCAAAAAGGTAATTCGCTAGTCCTCTATCAAGCAAATCTGAAGAAATCTTTTTGACGAAGTTTTCTATACTAGAGGTGTATATGGGTACTGAAATCAAGTAAGTTCATTATTTTTTGATGTTGAACCAAACAACAACAAACCTAAGCAATTGCAACATAGTTATTGAATTCAAGCAGCGTACTAGCCTCGCGCGCAACTTTTGAGACTACAATGTATCGTCTTGCACAATATATCGATGACCGGTTGCGATGATTATCGTGGCCGATATTTTTTCAGCTGTTTTGCAGGTCTTATTTAATACACACGCTCGCGGAGCTGCATTTGACTGAAATTGTGATTTGTTAATGAAAATGTTTCGCAAACAGTTTGGAAATCTGTCGCGTGTGTCAACGCATCTGCAACGGAATGTGCTGGCACTCGGTTCGTCCAGTCGCACGGCGGAAATGTCGACAAATGCAGCACCGGCTGAAAGTGGAGCTGCGGCAGCGGCAACAAATGAATTCCGCACGGCTGTAACAAATCCAGGAGAACACTCAGAACTGCAAGTGGCCAAGTTCTATACCTTACCCATTGAACAAAAGAAGCAAATATTTACAGGCGGCGGTCTGCCCAAGCAATACGAACAACAGATCAAGACGTTTGCGGAAGCCTGCATAATGGTACGCTCACCTGCCCTGGAGCTGCTGGAGTACATCAAGAACGCCGATTTAACAAAGCCAGCGGTGCGTTATGTACTCTACGGTGACAATGGCGTGGGCAAAACCCTCACAATGGCCCATGTACTGCACTATGGAGCGCTAAATAACTTTCTGTTAGTCCATGTGCCTTGGGCTCCCAACTGGATGAAGCGTCCCAAGGAGGCTGCGAATTCCAGCACTCAAGAAGGTTTCCTGGATCTGCCATTCGATGCTGCCGCTTGGCTGGTGCACTTCAAGACGCAGAACTTGAAGTTGCTGCAAGAGTTAAACCTGAAGACGAGCAAGGAGTACGTGTGGAGCAAACGTGAGAGCACCCCGGCGGGCTCATCTCTTATTGAACTGGTCGAACATGGTATTGCTCGCATCAAGTACGCGTCGGAGACAACAGCTGCGCTGATCTCTGAGCTGAAGCAGCTTTCGACAAATGGACAGTGCAAGATTATGGTTGCCATTGATGGATTCAATGCCTTCTTCCATCCCATTACACGCATCTTTTCCGACAATAAGCAGCGTGTGACACCGGATCGCATAACACTGACCCAACCGTTCCTGGACATTACCAGCTACGACTGGACTAATGGCGTGTGTGTGCTGTCTGTGGATAAAATCGCCATGACCGAGGGCTACATGGATTCCTATATGCCACGCTATCTGCTGGGCAAGAAGGGTTTCGAACACTTGGATCCATTTGTTCCCGTGCGTGTGGACAACTATACTGACAAGGAGTTCTTCAGTTATATCAATTACTATTTGGATCGCCATTGGATTTCAAAGACGCCGCCTGGTTTTGAGAATCAGCTTAAGTTTCTGAGCAACATGAATCCCTATACACTGATGCAACTGGTTAGGGGTCTGTAGAGAGAGAGAGAGATCTTTGATCTTTGGTAATGATTGTTGTTAGTCAATAAAAGTTAATAAAAAATAAACGAAACAATATTAAACTGAATCGATTGTAATTTGAAATTTGTTCTATACGATTTTTGTATTTCTTTTATACACATATACTTATTTGTAATCTGTTTTGTCCGGTTTTCGGGCTATAGCAAATAAAAAGTGATTGGGTCAGTTTCAGTTTATTTAACGTATTCAATTCAAATTGGGAATTTATTTAACGATAATCAGCAATGTATAATAATGCACTGTAAAATATAATGTGTGTGTGTGTGTTTGCGTACGAGAGTGTGTGTGTGTGTGTTTTTTTCGTTTTTCGCATGTTTTATGATAGAACTTATGTTTGTCGCTTCAGAAGCTCGCAGTACACACAGATCTCGAAACACATGCATAAGATATAACAGTACATACAATCGTGAGTGTCTTGTCTACATAGGTTTTCTCATCGTTCTTAAAAACGAAATGCATAAACAAAATATGAAAGTCCGATGGCGCGCATTATAACTAAGATATACATATCATATATACCGTATCTTAGGTCTGTAATTTTTTGGCGTGCAGAAATCAAAGATCGCCGATATACATAGCATATATATATAGACAGATATGCATACATATACCCACGATCTTCGTCGCAATTCGCAAATAATAACTAAGCTGCAATGTTAACATTGTCATCATATCATGTATTGTATATTTGCATAATTCTATTACAATTTTAGTTGCTTTCAACAACAATAACAATTATGTGTGTGTTGGGTGTGTGTGTGTGTGTATGTGTATGTGTTTGTGTGGGTTGCATCCATTCATGTTTCTAAATGTAATCATATTTTTTTTAGAGTTTTTCTTTTCTTTGTATGATGTGATAATGCTAAGCTATGTATGTCATATTATCGTAGTCAGATTCATTAATGTTTTCTTCTTTATCGTCTCGTTTCTTCTCATCTTTTTTTTTTTTTTTTTTTTTTTTTTTTTTTTTTGGTTTATATCATTATGTTGTTAATATGTATGCTTGATTATAGGTATATTTATGTAGCATGTATGCTAGGTGTGTGTGTGTGTGTTGTCTGTGATCATATCATATTCTACTACACGCAAAAAAAAATAATATTAAACGGATCATCCTTCTTCGCTTTGACTGTGCAACATAACGTAATAAAAAAAAGCCTCCTAATCGTTTTAAACTCCAAAGAAACGAAATCTGTTTGGAGAAATAGTTAAATGAGCTGCAGATGTGTATTCAGAAAGGGCATAAACACATATCCCTCTTCCAAATACATGCGTGTTATATATGAAAGTATGATAAAACGATGCGTCGATTATTAAATTAGTTAAATAAAACAAAACAAAATTAAAATCAAGACACCTTGGGGTCTATCCGTCCCACCGTCCGACAAAATGCTCGCAGTGCCCGCGACACACAGTTCTAATCGAAATCCAAATCCAAATCGAAGTGAGTAAACAGTTATCATATTGAAAATGGCATCTAACGAGTTCCCTTCGAATCGAAAGCCCCCAATCTTGGGTGTGTGTGTGGCTGTGTGTATGAAGTGTGTGTGTTTGTGTGTGAGAGTGTGTCTGTGTTCAGTTGGAGCATTCGTCTACTTAGGCTAGTTTCTTAAACGTAAATTACTCATTTCTTTTCATTTCATTTGTTTTTTCTTCTTCTTATTTTCCTTCGTCTTGTTTGGTTTTCTTTTCTTGCTGTTTTCCACTTGCGAAATCTTCTTTTTTTTTAATGTGTGAAAATATGCACAATGCATATATATATGTGTGTGTGTGTGTGTATTTATAATTATTACATCTACCTTTGGAGCAGTGTGTGTACGTGTATGTGCTGTGTTCACTATGTGTCTGTGTGTGTATAAGTGTGTGTGCGATTCGGCTCAGGCCACAAGCGACCAAAGCCCAATCCGCATGGCTGTGCATGCTCTCTCTCGTGCATGATTCTGCCTAGGCGGGGCATGCATTTCTTTGAGGATAATGTTCAAATCGATGTCGAAGATGATGTTGTTGCGGAGGATACAGATACGGATACGGATGCGGATGCGACAAAACGGTGAACAGACAGCTTGCTGCGGCGGCAGGCGACGCATCATTGTTATGGTTTCTGTATTATTTCTTGACAAAGTGATAGGGAGCGGCAGGACGATGATAGATGGGCGGCACAGCACCACCTATACCGCCGCCAGTGGCAGTGACAATGCTGCTGGTTATTATCGCACTGCCGGCATTCCCAAGTCCAGCGTTTCGACGATTGAAACTGGGCGCACTGACCACCATCCCGGGCGGCGATGCGCGTACAATGGCCTGTGGCGGCAATGTTGTATGCATCTGATTGCCACGCTGGGCAGCTGCAAGATCAGTCAGACACAGTTAGAAGGAGTTGTTTGATCAGTTGAGAGGATGACACTCACCTGGCACATAGGGCTTTGGCTGGTGGTAGGCGTTATTGTGTGAACGGTAGTAGACAGTCTCGTCGTTGTGATGATAGTGCGATTGCTGCTGAAACTTTTGTCTGCAATACGAAAATCATTTCATATCCTGTTTACTTTATAGGGATTGGGATTCTCAGGGGACTCACCTGTAGTTGCCGCCAGAGCGATTGTTGCCGTTACCGCTGCCGCCGGCTGCAGCTGATTGTTGTTGTTGTTGCTGCTGCTGCTGCTGTTGTTGTTGCTGCTGCTGCTGTTGTTGCTGTTGCAGCTGACGCAGCGTTAGCTTTTTAGCAGCCTCCGGATCCTCCATTAGTTCCCGATACTGCTCCTGACGTATATCATCATGCTTATCGGGTATTAGGTAACGCCTAATCTCGGCCAACGCATAGGCGACCCGAGCATAGGCCTCGGCTGGTGGTGCAATCGTCGACACTTCAACATGGAGCGGAAGATTCAGGTGGGCATATTTGGCATCCGCAGAATTGCGTAGCTCCTCCTCGCGGGCACGATCCTTCATCGAGAATCGCCCAAGTATAACAATTTTACACTGCGTCTCCTCCTGCAGCCGGCGCAGTGAGTTGCCCTTAGGGCCAAGCAGTTTGCCAACATAATTAAATTTCTTATCCTTCATCGGCACGTGCACCTTCTGCGACAATTTAATCGTACGCTGCTGATACACGTCGGCATATTGATCTCTCGTGGGTATGCGCCCGTTTAGCTGCACTCGCTCCAAAGCTGAAAGATCATTGCACATATTTTTATAGAATTATTTGCATACAAACATCTGCATTAGTAACAGATATATAATTTTTGTGCATACATACATATGTGTGCGGTTTAAATATCAGTGTGTACATACGGGAAACGCTTGAATCGATTTCATACCTTCGTCAATTAGTTTTATTGCCAATGGAAATAGGTTCTCCATGCGCGATCGCTCGTTCATCAGCTCTTGCATATATTTCTGGGCCGATTCGTTTAGACGCGCCGGCTGGGCCTTTTCGTTGTCCGCAGCATTATTGTGTTCATTCTCGTGCTCACCGTTGCTAGTAGCTGCATTTGCATTCGCATTGGCTGCCGCAGCCGCTGCCGCCGATGACCCTGGGCCCACACGCATTCCGTTTTCCGCCATTTGTCCTGCTTACCGTTACGGCGCACGTAGTTAATTGTTGTGGCGAATATTACCAAAAGGTGTCGGCACAGTGCGTGGCGCGTTTTATCTAAATGGCCTCGTCGCCGTGCAGTCGATTTTATTTGAATTTATCAAATATGTTTGCAACCTCTTTGTGGCCCTAATTTTTTTCTTCTTTTTTCCCCTCAAAGTGTGTACATATCGAATGAAGTGCGGAAAAACGCGCTTTCTGCAGTAAATGCTCGTAGCCCTGACAAGCCCAACTGACAGCATGCACATCCCTAGAATTGCATATGTTTGCAACGATACTATCGATTGTATTGCACTTCGTGATTATATCGATATACTTACACAAAAACACATCACTATTACCCCATACATAAAAGAAAATTTTTTTTCGGGGTAAAAGAAAGAAAAGAAAAACAATTAACATTAATACTTTGAATTATTGTGCAAAGCTTTAATTAGTGTCGCAAACAGCTTTTCAATAAGATTAAAAATAAATATAAGAAAAGCAAAAATGCCGCGCGACTACGATAGAGACTACAACGAGGACACATCTGCCGACTACAAGCGGAAGCGTCGTGATGATGAGGCAGCCGGCGCCGGCAGCGCAGCAGACGCTCCAGAAGCGGACGGCAGCCATGGGCACACAGCTAGCCACGCCCCGCTGCACGATACGCCCCAATTGAATGAAAAAACAAATGCCTATCTACAGGAATGTTTAATGGAAAAGAAAACCCTCGAGAAGAAGAATATAATAACGAAGCGTCTGTTGGACGACGGTAGGCTAGACTAGCGACACGTAATCCATGCGTTGTTTAATCAATGTTTTTTCGCTCTCTCTTTCTCTCTTGGCATTTCAGAGGTGGAGAAAATTCTGGTTAGCGGTCGCATTCCAAAGCCTGAAATATACGCAAACGTATACAGTGAAAAGCCAATTAGGGTGGCTCAAAAAGTTCTTTTTCCCATTAAGGAATATCCGAAATTTAATTTCGTTGGCAAAATTCTGGGTCCAAAAGGTAATACCTTACGCCAGCTGCAAGAGGAGACAATGTGCAAAATGGTCGTGATGGGTCGCAACTCGATGCGGGATCACGGCAAGGAGGAGGAACTACGCAGCTCAGGAAACCCAAAATATGCGCATTTGAGCAGAGATCTCCACGTGGAGATTTCCACAGTCGCGCCACCTGCCGAGGCATATCATCGCTTGGGCTATGCACTCTGTGAAATACGAAAGTTTATGATACCCGATGCAAACGATGAAATACGCCTAGAACAGCTCCGCGAAATGGACGGCAAAGAGCGCATGTACAAGAAATCTCACCATTACTCCAAGTCATATGGAGAGCATGGCGCCTACAGTACACGGTAAATGCGATATGCATATAAATAGCTCGTTTCTAATATTAATTCATTATTTTTTATTTCATAGCACACCACCGCCAAGCTCTTCAAAACCCAAAGTGTACTCGATTCTCGAAAAAGCGCGCTATGTAATGGACGATCCCAACTACGGCATCGTCAAGGCGCACAGGTGTGTTCAAAACTCATGTCAAACTTATGCATGTCTGTATATTCAAATGATTTTTAATTTTATTAGATCTCGGGACCACGAGCTTTACGATCACCACGGAGAGTACGATCGTTATGCCACGCCGCCGCCGCCACAGTCGTCGAAACACTCAAGTCATCATGCTCAGTACGATAGTAGTTCGTACGAGCGCGATTATCGCCGTGAGTATCATCCACACTCATCTTCCTCTTCCTATGCGGCGGCCTACACAGGTAAGAGCCACAAGAGATCTAGATAATTAATGTCTTTTCCGCAGCCGAACTCTTTTTTTCCAATCAACTAACTAATAAACCGCGCGCAACTCTTGAGAAAACAAAACAATTTAACTGCGATCTAAAAAGCAACTGCAAAAAGAAAAAACCCAAAAAAAAAAAGTAATAAATTCAACACAAAAAAAAAGAAAAATTTATCTACCTCAAAGTAAAAAACGCGTATCGAACTTCTTATTAAACGGAAAACACCACATACTATATGTACATATAATATATATTTAACAAGATTTTAAATGCACTATGACGACCGAAAATCACCAACTCGAAACTCAACCTAAAGACTACTAACAACCATATTCGTTACAAATCATTTGCAATACAATCTATCCGAAACTGTCATCTATATAGTAAAAATATATATGTGATTTCATAAATACAAATTAATTTTAACTGCGAAAACACATCGATTTGAAAATTTAATTGAACCAAAATCAAAATAATCAATCTATTTACTGAGGGGTAGTGCATTCAAAACCGGTTAAACAACTATATTTTTTTTCATGTATCTTAAGATAAATATAAAAGCAAAACAAAGCAAGAAAATTTTAACCAAAGCAAAAAAAAGAGAGAAAAAACAAAGCACAAAGACACAAACAATTTGAAATCTAAACAACAAATAAAATTCTTTCCAAAATAGCAAAACCAAGCAACGGTCGTTCTTCATCGTCATATAGACCAACGACATCGGGCTCGGGATCACATTCATCGGCTCACTATGAAACTGGATCACGGTCTCGTGAAAGCGTGCGTTATCGCTCGGCTCCATATCCAAAAATGCGCTAATTTTATACATTACCATATTATCACAATAATCCAACCAACCAACCAACCGACAAAGTTATGAAGACGGAGCGACAAAAATTCCATGTAAACAAAATTGCAAAAACCAACAACACCCCAACAACAACAACAAATATCGAAACATTTAAAGTCCAATATAAAATCCAACCAATAAAACATCAAATCTATGCATACACTTACTTATAACTATAATCTATCTATAATCTAAAACCAAAACAAAATAAGTTTAAAATGCGAAACCTATTTTTTAGTAATTGTTGTTCAAAATGTTTAATTTGTGTTAAACCCAAACAAAAAAAAAGAAAACAAAACCTAAATGCAACCCACAAACAAAGATAAATAATGCAACAAACCTAGACAAAAGAGAAAAAAAAACACCAGAAAATTCTTTGTAAAAATCTCGTTAAAAGCAAATTCATATAATCAGTTTATAATATAGAGAGGGAGAACAAAAACATTATACACATACCTATATGAAAATCGTAAACAAACAACCCCATAATTATTCATAACAAAATGTTAGCCTAAGTTTTGGAATTATTTTTCAAATATGTTTATGCAAAATAAACAATAAAATACAAAACGAATCAATTAATCACAGAAACGCCCAACGACAAAGTAAGTATGAAACGGCTTCAATAAACTAAACAAAATAAAATCCAAAAACAAAAACCAGTTTCCCCGGCTACGCTCGTACTTTCTTGTAACGGCGACAAAATGCGCAAAATAAAAACAAAAACAAACCACAATTGTCCAATATACTATGCTAATTATTATTTATAAATTGAAACGTTCATGGATGAAACAACAAATTTCAAACATATTTTAAAACCTACTTCTATCCCAAAAATAAAATACCAATTATAAAATCAACCAAACAAAATGAGGAGTTTTCTTACCAAAGGTCAACTTTATTACAAACTACATTAACTATCACACTGCGAGACGGCCGGGTCAAGTGGTATATTCTTTAGAAATTCATAGCACCGTCCAAGAACGTGAGACTGTCCACGGCGGAAATGGCCAATTCTACATCTCGCTTCTGCACGGTTTTCTTTTTGGCCTGTGCGGTGTAGGTGAAGGCCTCGCGTGCCAGCGATTCTATGAACAATTCGACGGCTCTGGTGACAGCGAATACGGATTCATTAGATGCAATTTGTAGATCGGGATCCAGTTTCATTATATTCCGTATGCGTCCCATGGGCAACTGTGTGAGTTTTGCTTCGTGTTCCGGTTCGGACGGTTTGCTGCCATTGATTGCTGTAAAATTACGTTTGAAAATCTGAACATAATGCATAAAGTTATAGAGAATTAGACTTACTTGGTTTGGTTGGATCTGGGTTGGCGGAGGCAGTCGGAGAGCTTTCGCTGACGGCGCTTGTATCATTTTGACCGGTAGTTTTCTCATCATCATCGGCTTCTATCTCTTCTGCTTCCATATGCATCTCTTCGTTTTGTTCCACATCCTGTCCCAAATCTGGCTCCTCAGAGAAATCGTTTTGAAATAAATCCTCGCTTGCCATATTTTATTTTGTTATGTTTTGAGTTAATTGTTTATAATTAATGTCGGCCTGCGCTAACTCGCCGCCAAAAATACGTATACTTTAGAGATGTGTGAAACCTATAAATAAGTATCGCATAGACTCGTGTACAATTTGTGTTTCAATATCGCATAACATCGATAACCTATCGATTGCAATTAGATAGCAATCTAGTTAAAAGCGATACTTTGTCTACGATTACCTGTATCGATTGAGTTAAATTCCCATCTCTCTTACATAGTAGCCATTTTTAATATCTCAAAAAAATTTGATTGAAGCAGGCATTAGTGAGAAACTATTGTACAGAATTTTCTTTGTGAATTTTACAAAAAATCAAAAGAATGGAAAGTTCAAGTAGTGAATTTAATGAGAAACCAGCTGTGCATGAGCATCAGCCGCGTTTGAACGAAGTGGCACAGAAGTTCTTGGCCGATTTGGACGAGGAGCGCCAACGTTTATCCGCGGAGTTTCCTTTGTGCGCCTTGTTAATCGATGAGGGTAAGGGATTACATTTTATATATCTCTTCGGGCCAGTTCTTAAATACAATACTAAATATTTGCTCAGCTGTTGATCGTGTTTACTGTACTGGTCGCATACCTGGACGTGAATTCTACGCAGACGTTTACAAACAGAAACCAATGAAAATCACACAGAAGGTTTTCGTGCCTGTTAAACAATATCCCAAGGTAAACCCGGCCATTAACTTAGCATGAAGACAAGTTAAAATCATTCCTATGGTATTTGTAGTTCAACTTCACTGGAAAAATATTGGGTCCCAAGGGCAACTCTTTGCGTCGCCTGCAAGACGAGACTCAGTGTAAGATTGCCATCAAAGGACGCAGCTCGATTCGCGATCGCGGCAAGGAGGAACAGTTGCGCAATTCGGGAGATCCCCGCTACGCACATCTGCAAAAAGATCTGTTCTTGGAAGTCAGCACAGTGGCGACACCGGCCGAATGCTATGCACGCATCGCCTATGCTCTGGCTGAGATTCGTAAGTATCTAATTCCAGATAAAAACGATGAAGTATCGCACGAACAGTTACGCGAGCTAATGGAAATGGATCCCGAGTCTGCCAAAAACATTCATGGACCAAATTTGGAGGCTTATAGGTAAGAGGAATATAAATTTTCTTATATCTCAATGTACTTATTTCTTAATTCAATTGCATTTTAGATCCGTTTTCGACAAGAAATTCGGTGGCAGCTCAGGCGCTCCAAAGTACCTGAACCTTATCAAAAGAACAGCGGAAAATCCGCCCGAGTAAGTTACTTGTAAAGTATAATTTTGAATTATTTTTCCGCAAGCGACAGACATCAGACATCAACGGGTTGGCGTAGACGACATTTGTGCTTTAATATTGTAACCTGTTTCGACTATCTTCTGACAGAGTTTTGTTCTGTTCTCTTTTAGAGCTGAGGAACCAGAGGAGGTGGCCTACGAGTACGATCATCGCATGCCCAAGCGCGGAGCACCCTCCGGATATGAGTTCAGCAAACGTAAGTTTAGGCGATTTCTAACATGAACATAATGTACATTTCTTCCTCTCAGAGTTTTTATAAACCGTTTTGGGGGCTTCTGTTGGGACTGGGGATAGAAACTCGTATAAATAAAAATAAATACTGATTGTACTGTACCCTGTGCAATTGTTAAACAACTATAAAAACAAATGACTAATTTTAAACATAAAATTCTCTTTTTATAACAATTTATAATACCTTCACAATTTCTTGATACATATAACATATTAAAATGCATAAATTTTATAGCACGCCCATCAATAATACCAACAAACGCAGCTGCATATAAACGGCCACAGCCCTATCAAACTGACATGAAACGTATGCGCGAACCGCCCATCAAGTCTTATAAACCCAATACGTACACCGTACTCAAAAAGTATAAATAATGCTGCCCGGCAAAAATAAGAATACCAATTACATTTACTTAAATAATATATAAAAAACAAAAAACAAAACAAAACAAAAAGGACAAGTGAGAATAATGTAAAAAACAAATCACTTAAAATCTATTTTATTATTAAAAAGAATTGTTTTTCATTTGTTTTAGACTTGGGCGTTTCCGTCTTAAGTTACTTACCATTGTCCAATGCTAAAACAATATGAAAAATAATCTATAAAAATGAAAACAAAAACCCGTATTTAATTCCACAAAGGTCTTAACTTATTAATTACTGCTTTAAAAATTATTTATAAAATAAGTAAATAAGAACAAAAACGAAATAAAAACATTAAACGAATTAAAAGCAGCTTATAATAATGATTCTATAGAAACTTAAATAAAAACCCATATGATTTGTCATAGCAATAGCACAGATAAACCAATATACACACTGGAATCAAGAAATATCTCCAAAAATATCTTATTACCCAACTCGTTTATAAAGCAAATGAAAAACTTTGAAATTACTTTCAATTTCCCAAAACTTACGTATATCAATTAAAAAAGTTAAAGTTTAAATATATATAAACAAAAACAAAATATGCGCATATTATAAGATAAAAGAGAAATACAAACAAATGAAATGAAATTATAAATCTATTAAAAATTGAATAAATAAATAATATGCCCAACATACTGACAAAATGCTCTATCTAATTTATCTAGTAACTTTTTGAACCGACTAATTCACTTTTTCAGTAAGCTAAAAACTGAGATTCCTTGAGCATAGCAGAGCTAAAGGCGACTTGTCTTGGATGAGCTGATATTGTAGATCTGTGTGATCTCCACGAGGTATGTAAAGAAAGTGTATATAAGTGTATTTGGTACCTTCATCATTTAGTTTATTAATAGGTAAGCGCTTATTGAATGTGATAATTAAATAAATAATGTTTTATAATAATTAACAATTTGTGTGTTTATTTCTTGACGAGATTCTTAATTCCACTTTTCGCCCATTCATAGTTTAACTAGCAATCATGCGCTATAGTAAATATTGCTGCCTGTGAAGGATGCTAACCAGATTTTCTTCAATGTGGCCTCATCTGATAAGTGTGGATCTGTGTTTGGTCTCTGTAGACGTTCGACTATTCTACGATAGACCTGCTCCGCCGTCTCCAGCTGATTGCAGCGACTCTCCTCGCAATAATCCCAAGCATATTCACAGTTTTCTGGAGTTGTAGTTGGGTATTCCGTATGTGGCAGCATCTTTGATGGAATATTAATTTAATAATCTCTTTGGGAACGATTTTTGAGCACAGATTTATTTTGTATATTCCTTTGACTAGAAGAGAACTGTGTCCTGGTCGCGTTGCAGTTGCGTCTCGACTGTCGCCCGCAGGAAACCGAAACGTGTTTCTGAGCCGCGCTTGGCTTGCGTCGCTTCCACCACCATCGCCACTAGAAGCGGCGGCACCACCCTAAGTGGCTGCCATATGGTTGGCACGTCCTGCGCACATTGCGGAATTCCTGCCCACAAGCTGCAGCTGCAGGCGCCTTTGCCAGGCGGTGCGAGTGAGAGAGCGTGCACAACAACTGCATTGTTTGTCTCTATCCCTCGCGGCGGGTGTTTTTTTCGTTTTCCCTCTCTCTTGTTGTGTTTCTTGTTTTGTTTTCTTCCTCTTCGGCTCCCCCATTGTATGCAGTGCGCTATGGAATTCATTTCAGTTCATATAGGGGTGAGTTCCTTGACGAAAGGCTAAAACCCGAAGTACTACTGGCATTAATTAGCCCATTAACGAGAGACTCTCTCTCTCTCTCTCTGTTTTTCTTTTCGAAGCTCGTTCTTTTATTTGTAATTTCTGCTAGATCATTTAAGACACAAATTTACACTTTAATTCGCTATATAAAAATGCACAAAAATATCAGAATTAAGGCCCATATATACGATATACGATAGAGTCTACAAGTAAAACTTAACATAAACATTATCTGAGATGCAAGGCTTTCTGGGGTCTAAAACGGGATTGGGGGGATATATACTTAATACTTGATTCTGATTAAAATTCAACAGATCTTTAACATATAGTAAGACTTTAAGTTGATTATAAATCTACTAAGGCAGTACTATTTCTATAAGGCGCGACTCTGATTTACAGTATCTACTTGCACGATTGTATTTATATATAGCATACTTTTGGGAGTAAAACATAAGTCGAACTTGACTCAAATTTAAACGAAATTTGTATATATATATTGTTCGCTTTATAGAGATTCTCGAATGGAAGTTTGCATATATCGCTGTCTATATAGTTTCTTGAACAATTGGAAAACAAGGGATACTCAACTAGTCTTTAAAGTAAGTAAGCA
Source organism: Zaprionus tsacasi (assembly GCA_018904105.1). Lineage (NCBI taxonomy): Eukaryota > Metazoa > Arthropoda > Insecta > Diptera > Drosophilidae > Zaprionus > Zaprionus tsacasi. Next base: position 11,086,857 of record JAEIFR010000295.1, read on the forward strand.
GCTTTAACACTTGCCAGCACTACGTAGTAGTATATATACACTCGATCGGTCTGCAGATATACACGTATACCATATATGTGTCGTATATATAGGGGAAATACTTATATCTAGACTACGATAATAAAGCAACACCTAACACTGAGTTTCGTAGGAGAGCGAATCCTCTCTAGTCCAACTGAAGATCAAGCTCGTGTTTATAGAGAATATATATTGTGGGATTTGTAGCCTTATCCGGTGGTGCAGTGCTTCCAAGTGGGCTGTGGGACATTGTGTATATCGGATGAGTGTGTGTGCGTGCATTGCTCGCTTCAGTTGCGACTTGCTGCTGCTCCTCCTGCCCGATGGAACAGAGCCAGTGCTGCGAAAATGATGCACTCGATCCAGCTAACAGATGGGGCTGATCTTGCGCCATTACCGCTACTATCATGGGGTAGGGATCCCAGCTGCACCGTTATATTGCGACGCACCTCGTTGGGCATGATGCGGCATGAGAAATTGAAGCCGGTTGCATTCTCCGCCGGCAGGGTTAGACTGTACTTCTTGTCCAGGCTGTAGATCTTGTTGATGGGCTCCTCGCCGTTGGTGATGATCGTGTCGTTGCGGTACCAGAGAATCGCATGACGCAGCGCTGAAACAGACAGTTCAAGACGATGAGAAACACACACACCTCCAGCAGGGCGTGGCTAACGCCCACTTACCATCATAGTTCTTGACGGGACAATCGAGCTTAACGCTCTGCGCATTGGGCAGCACATAGACAATGACCTGACCCTGATCGAAGTAGGGCATCAACGGTTTGGGCGTCGACTTCTCCAGGTTGCCAGGCGAGCGTGGTGGCTCCTCCTCATCATAATCGGTATATTCCGGATTCGCATTGGAGTTCGTTTCAGCGGCGCCACGTGCTGGAATTATGATAGATAGTCATGGGTTTATTTTGAGGGATTCTATAGGCTGGGTGCGGCACAAGGTCAACAGCCTGCCCAGCTGGGCGCACACGGAGCGTGTAATTAAGGCTCCAAATTATGCGAACCCATCACAGATTTACGACTAACCCCCCCCATTCATCCCCTCGCCGGAACATAGAAAAACCATTAGAAAAAGGGCGCAGCCAGTTGACGACCATTTCGAGCTGTTGCCGCGTTATTACTTTGGCCACGACACACGCGGGAATTGTGCGCCGCGCTACCTTCCTGTCCAGCTTGTTGGGATTTCGGACAATCGTGTATATTGATTGGTGTCAAGGCTTCCTCGCCAAGACTGTCTGTGTATGCTATCCTATTCCTATTCCTATTCGATTCGCTTGCGTCATTTGCACTTTTAGTTCCAACTTCCAAATTGGCAAAATACACACTCACCGCAAGTGTGTGTGGCTGTGTGTGTGTGTGTGTGACTGTGTGTGTGTTTGAGGGGCGTTGGAAACAGAGCACAGCGTGCAGCTATGCGATTATTAGTTTTGTTTATTAACACACAACATCGCATACATCGTATATATATCGTCCACATAGCCAGGCCAGCCTGCGCTGCGCTGTGTGCTCAAGAATTGGGTCAGGATTGCGTCTATGGGCCATGTGGGGGCTGCATTGGGGGTGTGCTTTAAGAAGTGGTTGTTTCCTTGCGGTTTGCAGCAGTATGTCTTTAAGCTAGGTATATTTACATATATATGTGTCTTTTTATTATAACTACCCGTCTATCTATCCAAATATCTATCTACCCAAGTCTTATCTATATAAGTCTCTGCCTATCGATCTATTTACCTAGCTTACTATCTATACAGCTAGAGGGATTTGAGAAGCTCAATTTGGGGTTATATCTTAAGTCTCTAAAGATCTTAGCTAATATTAGCAGCATTCTTATCAGATTTATTTGTATGTTCAATTAATATTAGCAATATTCGTATCAGATTTCTTTACATGTCCAATTAGAAGCTGCGATACTTCATATTCTTTACCTTTCTATCATTTCTTTCTTTCTTTCTCTCATTTCTTTCATTACACAACTTCTTCTAACTTACTTATTCGATAGTTATCTCACTCTAACCTCAAGTTATCTTGAAATTTAAAAAGTGTAAAGTTCTTTTTTGGAAATTTAAAGCATCAGAAAACAAAAATCTCTCTTTATCTCTTACTCTCAGTGCCTCGCACGATCTTCTGCCCTTATTAGCTTAGCGTGTAGCCCATATAAAGAAATGTACCAAGACAAATAAGAAGTGAAAAGCCCCCAATTCCTGTTCTTACATAGATAACTCTCTCTCACTATCTCTGTATCTCTTCAACCTTTCCATATGGAAAGTTATCTATGTGTAATTATTATAATAATTAACATAACATGAATACATGCGTTCTTGTTGGATAACCCTCGTTTATTCACTCATTCACTTGACAGCTTCGGGTGCTGGGTCCCTATAGCTTAATTATTCAAAGCCACTTTAATCATGGTGATATTTTTAACAATGTGCTCATTGCCCCGTTCCATGGATGAGTCGGACGTGGCACTAATTTGTCTATACACACACACACACACACACACACGCATACTGTGCGTGTGTGTGTGTGACACTTGTAACTTTGTGGCAGCTACAAGTGGGCACCGAATTTCGAATAAAAAAATGGTCATCGTATTTTTTATGATTGTTTGCGGCTTGTAAGGAAAATCCCCCTATACGTGACCATGATGATAGATAAGTCATAATGGATCCTACAACCATAAAACATGGCGAATATGTAACTAGATGTGAATACACAAGCGAGCTATGAATATGCTCAATCCAATATTCATAAACTATGCGAAATTGATAGGTGCGGGAATTATTTAGTAATAAATGTGTCTACACATATTTATGTTGCACTGAGAGAAAAGTTTAACGATTATTTAAACATCAAAATAAATATATATATAAAAATAAATATATAAAACTCTATAAATATGTGTTTAAAGTTGAGTCAGGGCAGGCAGAAATAGTTTTTTATACAGGAAATAAAATCTATAAAGCAATTTGTTTACTTTTAGATCTATGCGAAAATTCAATTTCTCAGAATATTTTAAGGAAAATAAATATATATAAAAAATGATATAGAATGAATGAATATTTCTTAAGCTTCTACTTCGTATAATATTGTTATGGAACTATGAATTTATAAAGAATTTCCTATCTCAAGTTATAAGCAATTTTCCAGCTAAATATAGCCTTAATTCCGCTAAAAGCTTAAGAATTGGCTTTAATACGATAGAAGTCCCCTTTTTTCATTTATATATGGAAAATACTTTATATAGTAATTTGCCTTTTTTTCTGTTCAAAGCATTTTTCCTGACCTTGTCTCGGCGGCATCACAATTAATCAAGCAGCTTTATCTGTCCCCCGAGTAATCCCTGAATGCTGTCAAGGATTTCCATAGTTTCCACAATATAAACAAGCGCAAGATAAAGTGAAGTGTCGTTGTTTTAACCCTTGTGTGCACTGCACTGGGATGGGAGGGGGTTGACTGGGTTAATCCATCGATTTCTTGTACGTTGCACATACAGAATCAGCGCATTTTGTGGCTTTTATATAAACCCAAAGGCACTTTGCCTAAGGACTCGCTATAAAACTTGTCGTACAGGGTGTTCTTTTGGGTTTTTATTTAATATTATATTTCGTCACATATTCCTATCTCTTTACTGCTCTAATCAGACAAAGAGGGGCGTTCTTTTTGTCTGCTTGCGACAGTTTCCAATTGGATTCGCTAACCACATGACGTATGATTGATGGATTGATAGATTGACTATGCTGCAGACTGATAGACAGACAGATAGGCAAAAGTCAATGGATCAGCGACTCGTACTCGTGCAGAGATTTTGAATATGTGAAGAAGAAGAAACAATTTAAAATACAGAATAGAAAAAAGAACAGAAAAGAAAAACAAACTCGAACAGATGTGCCTCAATAGATTAGCTAGAAAAATGCAAAAATATGAAATATGAATGCCAAACAACGCACAGATGCGTCTATAAATACAAGTGTGTGAGTGAGTGTGTGTGTGAGTGTGTGTGTGAGTGTTGCCATGCGTGAGTGAATGGAAGCTGTAATATGCTTGAATAATTCTAAAATAAATGCCAAACTGCTCCCAGACGCTGAACAGATTTTAGATTTAAAAAAAAAAGTAGAATATTTCATTTTGGTTTCTTCTCTTTTTTTTGTTGCTTCTACATACCCGGCAGAGAGTGGAGCGTGGAGACGACAATAAACAGCAGTAGATGCCTCATTGTCGGCATTTTGTTGCAGATATGACTGGATGTAATTACGATAATATTGGATTCCAATGCGATATCCTTTTTATTTTATTTATGTTTTTTTCGTTCTCTCACTTTTCGCGCAGCGAACGTGCAGCAGGAACCCGTTCACACTGGACGACACTGAGAAACTGAACTTTGCGTGGGCTGTGCGCTTATTTAGTCGGTGTCTCTGTTGCAGGCGGTTAGTTCCTTCTCTCTCTCCTCTCAGTGCTGCTGCCAGAGCAAGCAGAGCACACCATGCAGAGGAGCAGCATAACAACACAGACACTCACTCACACACGCACACACGCTAAAAAAAAGGAAATAAACGAAAGCTATGCGAATGTTTTCGTTGCTGCGATGACTCACACTGCCGCCGCTCTTTTGCTCTCTCTCACAGACACGAATGCTATGCTTTCAGCCCAATTGGAAATTGGCACGAGGCGAATGCGCAACGAGGACACACCGACTTGTCGCTCTCTTGCGGCGAACTCTGCACATTTCCAATTGGTATGCATGACACAACATGCCCATGCGCGAATGATTTCATCGACGCGACAGGCGGCAGGCCGCAAAAAGGAACCACACAAAATGAAGTTACGACTCCACAGCGCTAACTCTCTTCACAATAACAAGCAGCAAAGCAGAAAACAAAAAATACAAAAACAAGCGTAATAATAACAGGCCCCAGTGCATGGCCTAAATGTCGTAAAACATACGACTTAATGGGGGATGTACGAGTATAGTGGAGTGTTTATACGACCGCGCTTCACGCTGCCTAGGTCAGTGCGACACATTTTCCATGGTGGCTGCTACACTGTGAAAAGAGGAAATTAAGAGCAAGAAAATCAATTATCTGATTTAAATAAAGTATGCATATTTCACACTTTACTGGGTAATAAATTATTTTTATTTCCCACACAGAGCACCCTGTAAAAGCGTAGTCAATATTGTAATGATCTGCCAGGGCATCAAATCAAAGTCTCTCTTCTCTTCTTCCTCTTCTTGTGTATGTGTGCTGCATTGGCATTTGCTTTTAGAACTTTTTTTTCGCAGTGGGAGATTTAAAACGATTTTGCACATTTGCTGACACTTTAAATTCCAAACAATTATTCCCATTCCCATTTGCCATTGGATGGATGGCGATGGCGTTGTCGGCTCCTCTTTCATTCATCGTTTGACTGCTCTTTTCCACGAAGCAACAGCAAAACAACCCCCACCAAACCAAAGAGCGCACTGTGGTCGCGTTGCCAACCATGCCACAGATGCCGGTTCGATAGTAAACAAACGCATTTGCTCTTAAGCTCTTAGCTTCTCTTCGTTCCACGAAGCGAAAGAGAGTAAAACACAATGGAGTCTGCGCGGCGACTTAGATGTGCAGCGTAAGCAGATAAAGTTAGAACAACAACAAAAGCAGCGGATCTGTTGGATGCTGACAGTGCGCAGCTTTTAACACACACACACACACATACATACACGCATAATACGAAGAGAGCGCAGACACACAAATTGTCGCTGTTGTGTTTTTGTTTATTTGATTAATTTGTTTCCAAAGTTGTAAAGAAATTCTGAGAAATTTGTCGAATGCCGCCTCCCAGCAATGTGTTGTTGTTGTTGTAGTCTACGTGTAAATATAAATATTTGATTAATATCCTCGCATAGCTTAGCTGCAGGCGCGAACAAGCAACATGTGCAGCGGCCTGCTCGACCACAAATCTCAGGCCGACGGGCCCCAAATCTGCATTTGCGGATGTTTACAAACTTGGCACCCTGTCTGCCTGTGTCAGTCTCTCCCCCACGGCCCCCCTCTCACTCTCGCTCTCTCTCTGCCGCCCAAACAGAAGACAGCACAAACAAGCACACACACATACACTCACGCATATGCCTGCACTCATAATGCATAAAGCAGGCGAGCGAGCGAAAGATACAGACACACTTTGTTTTATGCTCGTAGATTAATTTTAATTGTTTGTTTGTCTCGCTTCAACTTGAACATATCAGCAAATGTTGCATTGCAGCAGCAGCAGCAGCGGCAGCAGCAGCAACAAGAAGGAAAGACAGACCAGGCGACCCCTAAACGCGCACAGACATTGCCACTGTCACCGCGCTGCTGTGGTCGTGCTCCTGCTGCCTGCTGCCTGCCCGCTCTCGCGCTCTTTCTTCCGCTCTTGCTGCGTCCGCTCTTTAAGTGAGCGTAAGTAAATCACTGTGCTTCCCATACAAAACGATGGGAGCGTCGCGATTTCATTAAGCAAATGTAAAGGCGACGCCAACGTCAGCGTCGACTGCAACTGCAATTGCAACTGCAGAATGTCCCCAGCGAGGGGCAGGGCGGCTTTTCTCAGAACTTGGAACGTAAGCGGAGTAAGAGATATTTCGGCAAATATATATATGAATGTACATACTTACAGGGAATTTGGCGCAAGAATGTCGAAAATCATATAAACATGATATACTACATAATTATGCCGTATTCCATGGCGAATTAATTGCCAACCGATTGCCTTTTATACGACCTACAGAACATGTGTATTTGTGTGCGTGTGTGTGTGTGTGTCGCTTTCACATGTAAATTGCGGTTAATTAATTATTCAATCTGAGATTGTCATTCGAACTGCATATGGAGAGGCGGGAAAACGGCAACTATAAGAATGTGGATACCATATATGTACTTATATATCATATAATTCCTATATTCATTACACATGACTTTTTTATGGTCCAATGAATATTGTTTTATAAAAGCTTCGAGTTCTGTAATGATAATCTTATATAAAGACTGGATGGGAATATTATATAGTTGTGTTTAGAATAATTACTGGAAGTCTATAAAGTAATCTCATCAAAGTGCACAAAGATCAGCGATTTGATTTGTCTGTAATTAGTAAATGGAAAATATAAAAATCAATTCATTTCCTCATATATAAAACTACGTAATCGGAATAACAAACAAAGTATTTCAATGGGCTGATTTCTTTTGGAAGATTTATGATTATTTCAAAAACGTTTTGTTCTATCTATCCAAGAGCCAATCCAATAAGAAATTTCGCATAACAAAGAGCATAATTGAAATGTTTCAAGTGTTGTCCTCTATAAATAAAAACTTTTATGACGTATTCTGTTCTATGAGCATAGTTCGAATTCTTGAGGAGCATGTCCCCACCACAGTGCTGCTCTCTTGTACTCCCTCCCGCTCTCTCTCTATGCTCTCTGCCCACTCTCTTAGTGCTGCCTGCACTCTTTGGCTCTGAACGCAGTTGAGAGCGACGCGCCGCGACGGTGTCATTTGTTGTTGTGCTCTTGTATCGTACGGACGCAGCAAAGCCGAAGCAACGAGCCGAAGCCGAAACATACACACGAACGTAGCCGAAGCAGTTTTATAAATTGGCGCCCCCTCTCGATAGTCAAATGCAACAACGAGCGAGACACGTTCGTGCAGTCGGTTTTAGTGTGGAGATCGCGTCGCTACAACTCGGAAAGTAACGGAAAAAAGTGTTTATCGAAGAGAAGAAGAAGGAGAAAAAGCAACATAAGTGGAACTTTTTATCCCTGGATTAATTGTACTTTTTTACACATACGTAGAATTGTGTCACAGTGTTTGTGTGTGTGTGTTGAGGAAGAAGAAGAAATCGAAATCAAAATATAATCGAGCCGAGTGTGTTCGATTTCGATTTGAAGTAAAAAAAAGTGCTGATTGTGTATAGGCAAGAATAGGCCCGATAATTGGAACGCTCTGAACTCGACTTAATTACTCGGCAATAATTTCTGTTAAATCACAAGAATAATAAACAAACTTGTGCGACACACTTTCGAGCAAAAGTATCGAAAACTTGATTATCATACAATATTCAGCACTCGAAGAGTTAAGAACGTTTCCTCGATAAAAAAAAAACACCAAAAAACAGTTAACAAAATGGAAAAACTGAATAGAATCTGCTTGGCTTGGGTTTTGCTCTTGGCGTGCTCTGCAATGGGTAAGTGCATACGATCTGCCCTATATATAAGGTATATATATGAATATAGTCTATATATTTCTGTGTGTGTCGCTGCAGCGGAAATTGGGTTCACAACCTAATCTCAGCGATTATTGGGCGAGACCCTTTGAACCGACTTAATCGCATTCATCGGATTCACATGCACCCGATTTATTTTCGAGCATCTAAATAAAACTGATTGTATGTCTCTCTTTCTCTGTGTCGGAATGTGAGTGTGGAATTTTTGACCTACATATGTCCCATTCAGAGTGAACTGTTCGAATACAAAAAAAAAATAGAAAAAAATGTGGAACTTTGAACAAGCACCGCGTATTACGACCAGAAATAGATCTATTTATTTATGACCTAAGCTTTCGTGTTGACGAACACTTTCTGGAAGAATTAGGATTCATGCGGTTTATATTCGCACCTGGTTTAGGGTGATTTATCACACAAGTCTGCTTAGAATTTAAAATATGCACCGCAAATTCACCGCAATTTCAATGATTCATTTCAATTTGGGAAAAATCCATATGATTTGTCACCATTTTCTAAAATTACTATATAGTATAAATTCTGTTATTCACGCATTTGAATAATTAAAACATGTGTGAATAATACAGAAATATATTAACGCATTCATTCATTCACGCTTATTCATGATATGCGAATTGCTGGAATGAGTTTCGCAAAGCAAAGGTTAAGTCAAACGAATACTCGTGAGTAGTATTCACGAGTGTAAAATACAGGATGTTTCGTAATTGGTAGAAATGGAAAATCGATAATTTATCGGCCAAAGCTGTCGCATTAATGCAGTTATTTATCACGATCAATGTGCGAGCACTCCCTCATTCATGAATAGCGGAAGTGAATATGCCAATTTGGAATCAACGGGGGGTACGGAGTAAGGGGTGTCTCTCTCTATCGCCTTTGTTAATTATGCCAGAGGTGCCTAATAGGCGACAACGACAACAACAACAACAACGAGGGAAGTGATCGCTTGCGAATTCCCAACACACACACACCGCAAATAGCGTGAGAATGTGTGTGTGTGTTTTGCGAAACAGGAAGAAAAGAAAAAATACCGCAAAGGGGCGCCCTAACCCCTAAAAAAGGGTACAATCCGCGTTCAATAAACAATGCGATTGCAATTGATAAGCAGAAATTTACTCTGCTTTCTTAAGACCCGAAAAAACAACAACCGAAGATTCGAAATGGCCATCAATTCTTGGTTTCTTTTTCTTCTTTAGCCTTGTCTTCTTATAAATATAATACTCGACATGCGTCTATTGACATGGGATAAACAGGGTACGGTGCGGTGCCTTCTTCGCGCTTGTTTGTGTGTTTGTCTACCTAAGGCTGGGAAGGGAGCATTAAATTTCACGCGAAAGCGAATACGAAACGTGGAACATCCTCGAGCAGGGCGGGGCAGAGGAGGAGAGAGAGAGATGGGATCGGGACAGGGTCTTTGGTCGCATCGTTTCTGCATAATTCCGCGTCGATATTTGCATACGCATTTATTTTCGGATTCTTGTGAGTCATGCGATAGATCTGCGCTGTCTCTGCTGCTTCTTACTCTTCTCCCACTGCTTCTACTTCTACTCTCTCTCTTCCCCCTCTTCTCACTCTGCCTTTGCCTCTTCTCACTCTTCTTCGCAACAGAAACGCGGGCAGAGACAAGTTTCGCTTTGCCACTACTTGCCGCCAGATGGGGGCACTGTGGCAGGGGTTAGGCAGGCAGTGGCGTAGTAACGTAGTGCGGAAGGGGGGTACGAAACGCGGCATGCTGCCAAGCGAGTTAAGGCAACTCGTAACCAATTCTCGACAATTAAAGAATCAATTTACTTAACTGAGCTGGCGAATTGGTGGCTCACTGCGGGTGCTCCGACTCGACTCGACTCGGCTCGGCTCGGTTCACTTCGGTTGCAACCCGGTGGCAGCTTCGGCTTCGTCTCTGGCTTGGTTGCAACTCAAGTGGGGCAGCAGCAGCAGCAGCCGCTGTGAGGCGGGTATTATTATGCGAGCATGTGTTGTGGTTGCAACGTGTACTCCCTCCCCCCTCCCCGCCCCTGCTTGTGAGTGCACTCACTCAAAGCACTTCTATATACAAGCGAGACTTGTACATAGAGATTAATCGCTTCGATCGCAATCATAATGAAGAGTTCTCTCTCTCTCTCTCTTCCTCTCTCTCTCTCTCTCTGATGATTCAGTTGCACTCGAGCTTCAATTGATGCCCCAAAATGGTATTATAAAAGTAGAAAAGTGTTAGAGACATATAATTGTCTATTGTTCGGGCAATTAGGGAGAAGAAATTATGTCGGAAAGTGTTTCATGTTGTATTCGCTATATATGTATCTTTCTTGTTTTTTTATGCCTTAATTTAATCAATCATCCGTTATGAATGAATCACTTGAATAACATACTGATTGATTTATTCGAAATATTGTGATTTGTTCAAAATTTGTGTGTCTTTTAGGGGAAATTCAATAAAGAATGAACAATTCGCAGAGATATACAATTAAATTGATTAAAGAATTGTTATTCCCCAGTAATATCGCATGAAATGGAGTCAATAAACCCCAAAAACTCATTAACATAACCTAAAAGAGGCATGAGGCGCACATAACCTCAAAGAGTCAGGCATAACCTGCAGAAGGCACGCATAACCTAAAAATAACTAAATGTCCATTTTCTACAGTTGCAAAATGAAATTAAATTGCTTAAATTATCAAATTTAATAGCTTAAAAATTCCCCAACTAAACATAACCTTAAAAAAAAGCCAAACATAACCTCAACATTCCTTCGCATTTACGAACTGTCATTAAAACTATTTAAAATAATTAAACGTTTTTTGTTTATTAATTCCGAAAAAGTGTTTAAAATACCAAAAAAAAAAATAATAAGGGGGAATTCGATCTATAGCTGACTTACGGCGGACTGTACAATCATGTCTTGTCATAAATTGAGCACAGAACAAGGCGGGGAGGGAGGGGGGAGAGTGGGAGGCAGAGGGAGCACTTGAAAGGGAATGGCCGTAGCATGGTAATAAATTAAAAACACAAGGGAATAGAATAAAAGAATGAAATAGAAGTGGGAGAGAAAGACAGAGAGAGAGAGGGAAAAGAGAGAGAGCGCTTGCCTTTTGCGCTAAATAGTTGGCGTTGCCCGGGAAAGGAGTGCCGCATATTAATTACATGCCACAACCACTTGAATGGAACACGAGCTCCAGCTCCGACAGCTCAAGCCCTGCCCCAATAGACCACACTGACCTCGCCCTGCCCCTCACCCATCCCCTCTCGTACCGCCCTCGCAAATGCCCCTAGGAACGCTTCGGGGCGCTTTTAGTATGCGCTCAGCGTCGTATGTGTATATAGTTTCTGGCGGGGATTCTAGGCAGCGGAGATTGGCTTTTTTGGCGCGCTGCCCGCATGGCAGCACTTGCTAGGCCCTGTGTGTGTGTGTGTGTGTAAGTGCCGACACGTGCACTTTGGGCAACGGGAAACGTCGTTGTCCATGTGGGACTCGTAAGAGTTCCAGTGTGTGTGTGTTGAAGACTGGCGGCGCATGGATCATGGGCCAAGCGGCGGCCCAAAAGGGGAAGGGGGTAGGCGGGGGGTGCAGTGGTAAATCAATTACTTGCAAGTGAAATCAATGCGTTGCTTCCAAATTTATGCGATGTGCCATAAATTATGTCTTCGCATCGCATCGACTTTCCATTCGACCCGCACTTTTCAATTGTCTAACGATGACGCTGACACGCTTCCAGTTCATCGTAAATTCTCGATACAAGTTCGATTTGCATTTTCAATTTCAATTTCAAACATTTTCGAAACAGCCTGCGATAATTGCCACATCTGCCCCATTTGCCAATCCGCCTGATGCAGCACGCGGCACATTCCTCATTCAGCTCTAATTGAATGCGAATCCTTTGTGCGTGAGTGTGTCATTGATTGTCTGTCTGTCTGTCTGTCTGGCTGCACATCTGCTGCAGTGTGTAGGTAGACCGGCAAAGGTCCCCGCGGACCCGGTAACCTGATCACTTTCGAGGAACCCAACGAGCAGAGCCGAACCTGAAAAGCCATTATCATTATCCGCTCCGTTTCATGTCTCTATCCGCGCCACACAGACAGCATAATTTTCGGGCTCACAGTCAGTCACTCAGCCAGTTGGCCCAAACGTCAGGGTCACGTACGGGAAAACCAGACAAAAAGGGAGACAGCAAGACAGCGAGACAGACAGGAGATCAGAGATCGCTTTCGGGTCTGCGCCGTGTGGCTTATCAGGTAGTAAAATGCTGCACTTGGTTGATTTCCAGCTGATGGTCTGAGTTGAGCTGAGCTGACTGCGCACATTTCTCTCTCTCTGGATCTCTGTGGACGCTGGTCATCGGCATCCGCTTTAGAGGGGTTATTAGCCCTAAAAATGTTCGGAATCATTGTAGTTATGATAAATTGTTTTTGGCCTAATTCTGAGTACCAATTAAAGCAGGAGAAACACTGAAATAAAAACATATACATTGGAAATGTTATCTTTGCGCGGTGAAAACATAACAAAAGCGTAGCAGGGCAGCCGTTTCTTACCCATGAGAATACTTTTATGGGAGCCTGTATTCAGTCGATCGAAATCGATTGTGGCCTGATAAATGCGCATTTAATTATATTCACGTTTTATATAATTGCCTGGCAATTGGCCTATATATTGCCTGATTTAATATTTGTTTACGTTCGATTATTTACGAAATTCAATATCTGCAAATTGTTTATCGAAATTTATTGCGATTTTTTTTAAGCTTACTCAACACTTTTTTAACACTTAAGCGAAATGTAAACAAACAGTTTGCTGTCAATTTTTATCGCTACACTGCAAATATGTGTACTTAACTCATACTTATTCAGACGTTTTCCGGATCGCTTGTGTTCCTGGTTCATTGGCTTTTCTCGGAAGCACCAGAAATGGTTTTATTTTGTGTGCCTGTGTGTGTGTGTGTGAGAGAGTGTTATTCTTTTCCCAATTTAATGGTTCCAACTTTACGACAAAGAGAAGTCGATGGGGTCAGTTTTGTTGTTATTGTGGCAGCGCATCCGCATAAGTTGTATGCGTGTGTGTGTGTGTGTGTCCACACAACAGGAATGCATCGCACAAATTTCACATTAATTTAAAGTCAAAAGAAGAAGAAAAACCCGCCCCATCTGCGCTTCTTCTTGGACGCCGGAGTTAAACCATTTGCCGATAGCTACGCTCGCTCCGCTTCACCCACATTCTGACACATGCCCGTGGGAGTATATATCCTGGAGTATATATCCGTATCCGCTATGCATAGGATGTCAGAAATTCAAGTCAGCTCAATATGCATACCCTGTGTGGCTTTACAAAAAGGGGGTATATGCGAGAGATCCTTTTAAAATTTAAATTTTCAAATTTTCTTGTGTATAAATTGATTTGCATTGTTGCCAACCTAATCAATGTTTCCATTAATGTGACCCCTATCGATACGCAATATCGATAGTGTGGGAAGGTTGGCAACAGGTTGCGATATATTACAGTTATTTGAAATGAGAGCAACGCGTCATTTAAACAGGGTATGCTCACTTGGCATACCCCAACTAAAGTTGTTTATTTTATTGTTTGAGTGTCCGAACTTTATGCCAAGTTACAATTTCAGCACGCAACGCTGAGCAGCGACGCGACAGTGACGAAGAAGTGGCCATAATAAAGAAGCAAACAATTGTTATGCGTTGTGTGTGTGTGTGTGTGCCGGGCAAAGAATAACAGAATAACAAAAAGCAACAACAATAACAATAAAACATGCAGTAGCTGCAACGCGACGCCCTGAAATGGCAGAAACGAAATACAAATGTAAATTTAAACTTTTTTCACAATCGTCAGATCGTTCTGCTCCCTCTCTCTCTCTCCACCGCTCACACTCGCGACACATTGTCTGCGCCGCGGAGTGAGGGTGTGATGTGTGTGTGTGTGAGCGATGCGATGCGTGTACGTGCGTGCGTGTGCGTGTGTGCACAGTGCAGTTGCCATGTTGAAAATGGACATTGTTGTGAAATGTTTTTTCGATTTTGTGTCCACTGTCGACACCACTAAAAACAAAGTAGCGCAAAGTGACGGCGACGCCGGCGCTGACGTTGACGCTGCTGCTGCTACTGCGGGTGCGAGCCGTGCCACCAATGTTGGCCGCATTTTCCCGACCCTACACACCCTGCGCTCTCTCCCTGCCCCTCTGCCAGCCAACCAGCCTACTGTCCTACTGTCTCCCTCTTATGCACATGTGGGTGCGGCGATCGGCCGAGCGACACGGTGGGGGGTGGGGGCGTCGTTTCGTTGTTGTTGTTGCTCGGGGTCGGGCAATGTTTTCTCTTTCGCTTGCCATACGCCTATTTTAATTTCTGTTTCTCGCTTCGCGCCCATGCCCCGCGTGCACCCAATTTTCATGTGACCCCATTTCCCTGAAATGTGTTTTCATACGACTTTGACAAAATGTATGTGTGTGCGTGTGTGTGTGTGTGTTTGTGCACGTGTGTGTGCGGAGTGTGAATGATATAAAGGAAACGCAGAATGTTTTTGTTGAAAATATGAAAACAGGGAGAGCGAAACATGCGAATCCCCTTAACCCGCCCCAGAGTGCAGCTGGGGTAGCCCCTCAGCCCCCCGCGCGCTCTCTTCGCCCTTCACAATTCATATATAAACGTATCTGTATCTGTGATGTATGCGCCGGCATAGGATGTGCTTGTGCCTCTGCTGTGCTGTGAAAATTGTTTAAACAAAACGTCGACTGATGAGGTGCCCTAATGCATTAGCAAAACACATACAAAATGCGGCGGTTTTAATTTCAATTTAATTCACAGAGACCCAGCAGGAAATGTGGGCTATTATGCGGCACGCCCACATAACGCCTACACCCATACCACACGCAGGGTTGTGGTTTTATCGTTTGTTTTTTTTTGTTCTCTTTTTGTTTTTGTTTTGAAAATTCTTTAATATACTCGAATATCAAAGAAAAATCCCATAAAGTTATGTGTAAACTATAAAACAATCGAGAGAACTCAAGGTTGTTCAGATTTTTTTTGTAATGGATTTTTAATTAATCATTTTGGGTGTGTTGTTTTCTATACATTATTCAGTCATTAATCTTGTAATTATGATAAGCATTTTTCTTTCAAGTATTTTCGATATTTCTAAGAATTTTGTTTATTTCTTTACAGTGCACTCGTTGCCTGCGGACACCGAGGAAGCGATGATGGCCGATGATGATTTTGATTATAGCGAAATACCCGATGATCAGCCACTGTCACAATCCTTAGATGATGCATCTCACAAGACACAAGGACAAAACAAGAGCGTAACGGTAACGGGCATCTTGCGAGATAATGTGACCCTTAAGTGTTTGGATAATATTACGAAAAGTAAGTGAGGATTGTAGTATTATGTACATAGATCTCTAGCTCATCCCCTATTCTTTCTGTCTATTTTCCAGGCAACGTCGTCTTGTGGTACTTTGGCAATAAACTGATTTCCCAAGGCAACAGCGTATTGCTGCCCAACTATAGCCTGAACATGAGCAATTATCAGTTGACCATTATCAATTCGAGTCCACAGAATGCCGGCGATTATTACTGTATGGTGGAACCATCAAAGGTTGTTGTGCACAACAAAGTCATACTGGGCGATTCCTTGCTGGACATCATTACGCCGGAGAGCTCCACGTCGGGTCAGTCGAGCAGTTTCGGGCGAAGTTTTGCGCTACTGGGACTACTGACTGCGGCTCTCACGCTGTTACAGATCAAGCATTAGCTATACACACCCACATATATATATATATAGAGCTTAGTATTAGCGATTTATGAGTCCACTGGATGTGCTTAGATTTATCATATATTCAATTGCATCCTATTCTTATGTCTACCGAAATTGCATTTCTTCCCTTGCGCCTTCTATCCCCGAAAAACAACTGTCTGTCTACAAAGATCTAATTATGCATTGTTAATTGTGAAATTATCCATCTTTTGTAAAGAAATACGATTTTATTTATTAAAAAACCAAAGTATCAAATTGATTGTTTTCATTTAAGGATATAATATATGTAAATTACTCTTTACTGTACGAAATGAAATGAAATATGTATAGGATCTTGTTGTTTCTCAGTGTTTTGGAGTTATGTGCTTTATAACAAACTAACATTCCATCCAAAATCAACACTTTAAAGACTTAAACACTGTCTAATCAAAACCACACGATTTATATTAGGAAACTCATGAGCATCTTAAACCCCCAACATGTTTTCCTCCTCGAAAATAAAACAATATATAGAGTTCTTGCTTTATTCATATCGGTATGTATATACATATCTGTATGTATATATAGCATGTATACATCTATATAACATATATATCCTCTTAATGTCGCAATAATTAAAAGTAAAAGAAAAAACATTACAATATTTGTTTAAGACACTGGCTGTAAATATTTTCGTACGTTATTTAGTAAGTATGTTAACAGGTCGGCTCTCTGAAATCAGGTATTGCATATTACGAAAATTCGCATATAGTATGGAACATGTTCGAACAATCTTCAGCTACAGATTGCAGCAGTTGGCACATTTGTCTGGCACGTCTCTTTTAACTCCGATTCATCTCTCTCTTTCTCTTGCTCTCTAGATTCGGTTTTCTCAATTCTTTTCTAATCTTATGATTCTTAAATAAAATATAAGTATACAAAATATATTCTTATATTCGTGTTTTGATTGCAATCGTGCGTGAGTGAGCGTGTCTGTGTTATAGTATATGTATGTATGTAGTATCTGTAATTTTTATACGATCTGCAATGACAATTTCAGGTATTGTAGCAAACAAATTTCAATCCAAGCCAAACTCAAATAAGCAACTCTTCCTCTTTCTTTCTTTTCCACTTCCCTTCCGATTATATAGATACATATATTCATTATGCTTACTAAGTACAGTTATAAACACGCCAAATTTATTCTCGATCTCTTAACCATAGTGTAGAGTTAGTATCCTCTGTCCGTCCCAGTCCTTTGCCCAGTAAATTATTATGCCGGATCATAAAATATAGTATGTAGTACATATGTATGTCTGTGTGTATGTGTTTGTGGTTAGGTACATATGTCTAAGCTTTGGTCTAGTTATATGTGTATGTATTGTAGTATGTATTTCAATTCGATAATTAGTAGATCTCACAGGATCTTAACTCTCACGCCCCGCTTGCAAGTCATCTAGAGACTTCGCTGCTAACCCATTTCTTTTATATATACACATCGAATAACGGTAACTGTAACTGTGTACGCATCGGGTATTATCCAGAATTGTATATGGTATATATATATATATATAGTAAATTTCATCATCAATCGTTATGTTACATACAAACAAATAAATATTATACGCTAGGTTTTGGGCGGTTTTCAACCGATCGTCGCAGTTAGTTCACATCATTAGCTTTAACATTAACTAAACTACATATATGGTATATAGGCTATATAGGCTACATTCATATAATTCGTACTCTCTCTTTCTATCTCTCTCTCTTGCACACTCTCTTGGCACAAAATGTTACAGTGAATTTTAAAATTTGCTTATGCGTGATTGAATTCAGTTTGACATTAACATTAACATTAACATTAACATTAGAATTAACATTAACATTAACATTAACCATAGCATTAACATTAACATTGACCCGTCCGTTCTGAAGGAGGGGGGGCTGCGCGTTTAGCATATGCATGTCGTATAATTAGAATACTTGGGTATTTCGCAATGGCATTCTTATAGATAGGCTGGCTACCGGTTCCGGTTTGCTGTCGGGTTAGACGGGTTCAAGGCACAGCACACAAGCAGAAAACACATATATAGTTCGTATGTCCGTAGTCGCCCCGGGCCTAGCTTCCTTTTCTCCCTTTCCCTTCCCGCTTAGTGTCGCAGCATCCGCTGACTGCCTGCAGCGAGTAGAGCCAGCAGAGCGGGCAGCAGCATGGACGCAGTCATCTTGCTAACACCTCCAGTACTGCCACCTCCAAAGCCAGCGCGCACTAAGGTTCCCGGCGGCACTTCCACATTTTCCAGATCATCAGAATCTCCTGTAGTCGCACAAGGATTAGTTATACATTATCTATGGTAGTTTATCTGGTCACTCACCTTGTTCCTTGATTACAATATCATGATCGGGCGAAAAATTGGACCAACCTTCGGTGTTCTTCGTCTTGACACGTGCATGCCATAGTCCAGGAGTCAACTCCATTTGATGTGTGATCTTCCAGATGCCACTCTCCTTGTCGTGACGCTGTGTCTGTATCATCGAGACGGTGCTCCAGCTATACGACTATACGAGAGAAGGGTGCGAAAACACAGTTAGGTTAGCATAATGATCGAATGGATATGGGAACGTTTTATATACAAGATCAAGCGAGGGGTGGCAAATCAAAGTGGAAACTTGTGAAGATCTTGAAAGAGATAAATGATGATCATCTAGGAAAAAAAGCTATGATCTCTGAGTGACAAAGTATTGTATTGAGAACATGATCTGTGAAATCTTTGAGCTGTGATTTATGCGCCATGATATATGATCTACGGTTTATGCTGCACTTGCACATAGGTATTGTCTATAATTGATGATCTATGATCATTTAATATTGTTACATGATCTACATAAGGTATGATTTATGCAGATCATACAATAATTATGAGCTACGATCAATGAAAGATGAGACATGATTTATGAACTATGATATCAGAGCTATGAAGTATGTGATCTGTGATCTATTGCAGAGCAAAAACTTGATTTGAAAAGTCAAAAAAGAAATCGAATAACTTGTAACTTAAAGTATAAAGAGAGAATACAGATCAAGATAACTAACTTATCTAGAGTATCTACAAGTCTGGTAACATTTCGCACACACTAAGTCAATTCCACAGGGTGTTCCAAGTGCATTGAAGTAGGCGCCTAAAAGCATGCTATGAAAAACCTTGCGGAATTGAGGCGAAACATTATCTGAACTTAGTTTCCCATTCAAAACTCTCGCTTCTCTCGGGACTCACTCACCCCCGTCAGTTTGTAGTCGAGCATGGCCTCGGAGAGGGGCTGCAGACTGCGTACAAGCCAATGCATTGTGACCTTATTGCCATCGATCGTGCTGTCCTCGAATTGCGGTGTCTCCGGGTTGTAACTCAGCTGCACACGTATGTCATGCGCACCGATGGCATTCTCCACATGGCATTGATAGTCACCCAGATCGCTGGCATCCACATTCTTTATGTACAGCATGGTGCGATTGTGCGCCTTGTGCAGTGAATTCTTAATGGAATATTTCTCCGAAAGCGACAGAGTCTTCCCATCCTTGCTAAAGAAACTAATCGCAATGGGATTGGCACGATAATCACAATAGACTTCGGCGGTGTTGCCTTTCTGCGTATTCACATGATGACGATGCGTGGTGACTATTGGACTGTACTGTACATCCACGGTGAATATGCCATGTGGTGGATCTGCTGTGCCATCATCGCCCAGACACATATATACGCCAGCATCAGAGTCATCCACATTGTCCAACTCGATGACGCCATTGGCCGCATCCTGCTCCGAAGTCTGCAGACGTTGACCCTGAGGAAAGGAAGAAAGAAGGGATTAATTAAGGGATTAATCCAGCCAGATCACCCTGCTGCTCCACTCACATTGAAGGCCCACTTGATGTCCGTCTTTCCGGGCAGATACGTGCGACAAACGAGGCGATGATGGTCGCCCTGCTTGAACGTCTGCGTACGATCCGTAACATCGCGATCGTCGCAGAGGATCGATAGCCGGCCGCCCACCCGCAACTCAGTGTGCTGTCTCACGTTCTGCGGAAAGATGGTGCAGTAATAATCATCGGCATCCTCGGCATCCACACCCCGAATCCTTAGCGAATTGTTGCGCATCACCTCGACGCGATTATTGATGGCAGTCTGTCCATTGGCCACGATCGTTGTGTTCTTATACCACACGACAACGTTGGCAACTATCGAAGGGAAACGAAAGGGGATTAGAGAGTGCTTTATAGAGGGTATCATTTTCTTCTGTACTCACTGTTAAAGTTGCGCACATCACACGTAATGATCACATCATCTCCAGGTCGTGCATCCATTTTCAGTTCACTCTGCTCGAAATAGGGCGGTGGAACTGGTTCCTCCTCCTTTACACTTAGATTATCCGTTGACTCATCATCGATATTATAATCGTAGTCATCAGCCAGATACTCCTGATTGTCGCCAGAGCCATCTTCTAGAACTGGTGACGCACGACATGGGTCTGCAAACAGATAGAGAGAGAGAGGAAAGCGTTAGTTTAGAGAGGGATAGCGTCAGCGGGTTCTTCATCTTCAGGTGCTACAGATGAGTCAGAGCTAGCTCTCGGACGGTCTCGGAAGTTGCAGTCCCTGTTTGTTTACCCACAACTCGTAATTGGAATTGATAAAAATCACACCCCATTATATGTGGGGAGCGTTACGAAAGCAATTTTTCATGGAATTCTTGAACCCTTTACGGAAATTAACTTCCACACAAAACGGATGTAAAAGGGTGCGCGTGGGTTCATAACATATGTGAGTAATGAAAGAGCACACACACACGTCTATCTATAGGCCCTTATCATGAGGTAACCTTTTAACACACTAGGTCTAAAGAGTTGCTTGATTACCGTATGATATATGCCTAGAAAACTGTAATATTTTAAAAAATATATTATATTTTTAACTTAAACTAGTTTCTTGCATTGAAATATACTTTCGAACAACTAAACCACAACAAAGCTCTTCCAAACCTCAAGAGTGACGAGTCTAACCCACTCACTTAATTATCTACGTCATTAACCAGAAATTTCGTGACATAACCCACGCATTGTGGCTTGAAAACGGAAACAAAGCGACTAAATGAAGCTTTAACATTATCTATGGATCTATTTCGATGCAGCTTGGGTTAGTTTTGAATAGCGCAGTCATTAAGGCATGTTGTATGATTTAATTGTTGAAAATCAATTAGAAAACATCTATAAATAGTTATAGTACTAGACTGCAGCTGCAAGCTTAAGTTTTTAACAAATTCCAATTGATGATTAACAGCATAATCTAACAACATTCCCCACTGAGCAATCATGCTGCATAAAGCTGTCAGTCTAACCTAACTAACCTAACCCAACCTGTAGCCAACCTCAAGCGAAACTCACATTAGCATAACTAATTGTTAGTCGAGTAAGTCGTGAAAATGTTTCAGATGGAAATCTAGCATGTTTTCATGGCCAGATAGATAGAGATATCTCTCTCTATATTACAGTACACTGTAATTATCTTTAATGTACCTGATGGTTGAGGCATAAAAGGCGTTGGGAAACGAGTTTTTCATTGACAGATTTGGGTGCCGGAATCTTAATTACGGCTGATGGTGATAAAGACTGATGGTTTTGAGGGTTTGATGGACACCGAACCGTATCAAGTTAATCAAGGTCTTTCGCATTACACGCACGTAATCAATCGATGGATGTATGGGTGACTAATCTCTCTAATGATTTGCATGCCATATAAGTGCGATTTTTTCTATTGTATTGACAGATTTTGTTTAACCATCTAACGGTTCCAATAACATGACTCATGCGGGGTCTAACGTCATCGCAAATCAAACAACATATACGCTGCATATGGTTATAGGTAAATATACTACATATACTATAGATATAAGGTAGAAGAGTTGCGCAATTGGATTCCGGCTTGTTATCGCGTCGATAAACGCGTTTAACTCCATAGACAGTGGGAGGGAGAGAGAGAGAGAGAGGGAGAGAACGGGCCCCCGCCTCATCAACATCATCAGCCTTTTATGGCCAATGTCCAAAAAAACAGTTGACAGAGTTGGAGAGACCGCATGAGAGCGAGTAGACCGAGCTAAGAGAGACCTTAAAAAGGCCAAGACCTTCACCGACATCATTGAAAACCGAATTGCAAACTTGGTCGAGACGTCGTCGTCGTTGTCGTCGTTTGCCTGCCAAGTCAAGGCCAGAAGACACCCTACTGCCAAAGTGGGTCAGCCAGAGAGCGAGGGGGGAGGGGGGGATGTTTGCCACATGCGTCAGCTGGCGCTCGGTTACACTCCATTTTCGCATTGTCCTTGACGTACTGTCTGGGGGGTAGAAAAAAGCCAACAAAGCACAAGTCGAGTCCCCTCACACACACTCAACAGTCTGTCACATCCCATATGGATGCTGCTCCAGCTTGCCCTGAGCTGGGTGGGGGGAGGGGACAGGAACAATGGCGACAGGACGTCGCGGCGCCAAACTGTACTGAATCCTTGTCCCGCCTCGCTACTGTCTGCGTCCCATCCCATCCTGCAATCCTTGAGTAGAATGTGCTCTAATGGCTTTGGACTTTTGATGGTCTGTAGACCCTCTAGGGAGGGGGCAGGGGTGCGGTTACCAACTGGAACTGTAACTGATACTCAAAACTGGCGTCAGCAATTGGAATTTGTCTTCTTATTGCTCTTGAATTCCTCCACAGGCGTGGCCCAGTGACCCACCCCCAAGAGGGAATGCTACTGCAATTCGTTATGCCTCAAGCTTCACTGATTTATCGGGGGACTTACAAGCGACCCAAAATTGAGTAGATTAAGCTTGATATATCTGTTTTATTCGAATTTATTTATTCGCTTCGATGAGTATATCTTTTATAACAATAAAAAAAGAAATAAAGCTCTTAAGGATTGTAATTTCCATAGGAGACATTTTGTATGAGAGAATCTATCGAAAATTGCTTATATTTTTCATATTTTCCACAATTTGTATCGGAATTGGTTTTGAAATAGATTTGTATGCTATTTTTAACTATCCTAATCGATTTAAAGCATAAAAACAAGTTTTTAATATTTTCAAAATTTTGAAAATTTGTATAAGGGGGTAGCATGGAAAAAGTTCGAAAAAAATGATATACTTAAATTATCAAAAATTGAAATGCAGAATGCAACTATAAGAAATACCATTAATAAAATGTTATACCAAACATAAATCGCTTGAGAATTGTTAAAGTTATGAAGGTTTGTAGACATGATATAGGGGGAAAAGTGAAAACTTTGGGTAAGGGAAAATTTCGAGAAAATTTTCAAAGTAAAGCCTTCAAATTAAAATACCACATAAATCTAGAAGGAAAAGCATCATTTAAGAAAATCGTAAGATATATCACATACTTAAGAGCTCTGCAAGAACAGGTGGTAAAAACTCTTGTATCATGCGGAAATACAAAGAAAAAGTCGATAAACCGTTTATTCCGGCTTAAAAAACAGCACATAAGCACATCCTAAAGATACTAGAGTATCAGTATTATATAGATATAGAGAAAGAAGTGATCCAAGTTGATGCTCGAAGCGCCGCCGCCAATCAGTAAGGTCAGTCTGGCGAATTGTCGCTTGATAAGGGGCTGACCACGAACATTTATTGATTGTTTCCATTGCAATTCAAGATTTAGTTCAAGATGATGAATCACGTTCCATATAGTGCGAGAAGTGCGTGCTCTGGTTGTTATAGTTGATTGGATTTTCATTATCAACACGACTATAGTATATATATGAGGGATCTTACCTCTCGTACGGATCGGTTGATTGCAATTGGCGTGTATCGTGTCCTACTTTTTTTTTAGTAAACACATCATGCTATATAGGCGCCTCTATATAGACATATATGCAAGCATATTTGTTGAGTTATGGGGCCAACTCGTAAACAAATAAACTGCCGTTACGCTGTCTCAATGGAAATGTTTATATACGTATATTCAAGACAATCCAATGTACAAATTTGGCTGTGGAACGCATGTGGAACGTATGTGTGTGTGTGTGCGCAAATCCGCCAGTCCGAAATGTGTAACATGTTAGTTTTTTCCAACATTTCATGGGGTAATAAAAGTGCCAGTCTGTCGACTAGTCTGATTATCAACTAATGTTAATGCCCCCAGCCAGGGGGGACATAAAACTGTCCGGACTCAATGAATTTGCATATACGAGGGTCGTTTGATAAGTCCGTGACTTTTTGTATTTGCCGCGCACCTGCTCTAAATACAACACTGCTCCTGTCAGCAGTTATCGATTAACAGCTGACTGTAAAATTTTGAGAAAGCTGCGTTTTTTGGTTTGCGTTTTATAGGCATTGAAAGCAGACGATCTCGTGAATTTTAACGAAAATGGAAAAAAGTGAATTTCGTGTGCTAATTAAGCATTATTTTTTGCGTAAAAAATCCATCACCGAAACCAAGGAAAGACTTGATAAATATTATGGGGACTCTGCACCATCAATTTCAATGGTTAAGAAATGGTTTACTGAGTTCCGTTGTGGTCGTACCAGTACAAGTGATGCCGAACGTTCAGGTCGCCCAAAAGAGGTCGTCATGCCAGAAATCGTCGACAAAATCCATGGAATGATATTGGATGATCGGAGAATGAAAGTGCGTGAGGTAGCTGAGGCTGTAGGCATCTCAACTGAACGGGTACATCACATTTTACATGAATATTTGGACATGAAAAAGCTTTCCGCGCGATGGGTGCCGCGATTGCTCACACACGACCATAAGCGCAACCGTGTGACCATTTCAAAGGAGTGTTTGGCGATGTTCAACCGCAATCCAAACGAATTTTTGCGCCGTTTCGTTACCGTAGACGAAACATGGATCCACAACACCACACCAGAGACCAAAGAACAATCAAGACAGTGGGTTTCTCCGGGTGAACGTGCACCAAAGAAGGCCAAGGTGGGTCTGTCGGCCAACAAGGTCATGGCCACAGTTTTTTGGGATGCACAAGGTATCATTCACATCGATTACCTTGAAAAGGGTAAAACGATCACCGGCGAATATTATTCAGAGCTTTTGGACAGATTCGATATTGATTTGAAGCAGAAACGACCGCATTTGGCGAAAAAAAAGTGCTGTTCCATCAGGACAATGCACGGGTGCACACGTGTGTAGTCAGCATGGCAAAATTTCATAAATTGGGCTACGAACTGCTACCCCATCCAGCATATTCTCCAGATTTAGCCCCCTGTGACTATTTTTTGTTTCCAAACATGAAGAAATGGCTCGGCGGTAAGAGATTCGGGTCAAATGAAGAGGTCATCACAGAAACAAACGACTATTTTGAGGGCCTTGAGAAAACCTATTATTTGGAAGGAATAAAAAAATTGGAAAAACGCTGGACTAAATGTATAGAGCTAAAAGGAGATTATGTTGAGAAATAAAACGCTTCTTTGACGAAAAAAATATATTTTATTCAAAAAGTCACGGACTTATCAAACGACCCTCGTAGTACGTATCGCCGCAAATGGAAATAGAAATGGAAATTTCAATTGAAATCAATTTGGGCAAAAAGTTCGACAACGATCAATCACACACACGCACACACACATACACAAACTTTTGCACACGAACTACGATGGGGCCAGATCTCGATTCTCGATTGAGTTGCCACAACTCTCCACAAGTTCCAATCACATCACAAATCTCTAGGGAACGCTCAAGGAAATTCGTAATTTGAGCTGCCTTTTTGGTCATCAGCAATTTGGAATTTATCGTGAATAATGCATAAATATTATACACATACATATGTATTCATACATTTATGTATACGTAAATTTGCTGAAATTTTGGGTGCAGCATTATGTGATCATATTTTATTTTATTAGCAATTTATGTGGAAAAAATTCCAAAGAACATTAATGAAACACGAACTGAGAGCGATTTCGTGCCAGGAATTTTGATACAATTTCAATATAATGTTACATTTATTGGGTATATAATAAATTTCATTCAGAAACATTCGGTTTTATTTCAATTCAAAACACAAATTTCGATAAGGTTTTATGGCATGGCAACCTCAGTGATCTCATCTGGAATTTTGCCGTTTATTTTCGAACGATTAAGTGTCGCAATGATCGCACTAACAAACATACCAATTCGTACAGCTGTCGATTAGATCAACATCCGTCAAAGTCTTTTCCAAAAAATTCAGTTCTTTATGCAACTTGGGAAACATTTCAAAATATTTACAAAAAAACGAAAAAAACTGGATAAATACGCTTTGAACTTGTTCTATTTTTGTGTAAATTTATTTACTACATTTGCAGATATATCTTAGATATTTCAGACATGGAACTTCGCTTTCGACATTCGCCAAGTCAAAGACCAAGTAGAGGAAGAAGAAGAGGGAGAAGAAGGAAAAAAACTGGAAAAGCGCACGATTAATTAAAAATATTTTTCCATCAGAAACAGATGAGTGCACAGTGTGCCTGGGGAAAGGGGTGAAAGGGGGCGAGGGAAGGTTGGGGCGCCAACTGGTTCTAGGGGGCGTATGTATTATGCTTCTCCATGGGGAATTTGCTCTCAGTCCATTCCTCCGCCTGTCTGTCTGTCTGTCTGCGTGTCTGGCATTAGCAAATATCTGCTCTGGCAGCACACACACACTCACACACAGCAAATATTTGCTCATCCCCCTTGAGGACTACTCCACATGGCCCACGACCAGGTCACCCCAGCGCAGCTTCAATTTGCCGAGAGGCTAACGAGTGTGGACTCTGCGTGTCTGTGTGTGTGTGTGTGCTTCACCGTTATCAACGCTTGCGCCATAATTCCGAACCCGTATGAATTCCAACTTTCAACAAAAGATAACGCACTCTGTGCCCCACGATAAGATATGCTGCCGCCGTTCCGACGTCCCATGATAAACGTTCCCTACACGTGGTAAATAACCATGCACAGGCTAAGGTATTTACTCCCACTCCCTTTGCCCGTTCCCCTCAAGAAATGCCTCTGGTGCAATCGTAGTCGCGGGAGGGGACAACTCATACCTATTGATATGGCACACTCGTCTCGGAGTAATTCATAATTTTGACGCTTACGTAAAGCTCCATTGACGATGCCCCAAAATCGTTTATTTCTTTAATTCATTGAGTTACGGTTGCCGATAAGATATATGTACATATGCGGGTCAAAGGTTCACAAAGTGCGTAAACAATGCGATCAAACAATTTGCCAAAGTTTCATGTTTATATAGGAGGAACTCCCTTATTAACTGTATTTTATCTATCCGCTTAATTAGTTCTACATTTCTTTGGTTTTTTTTTACTAGTTCTACTTCTACTTTGCTTATACAGTTGTTTCGTCTGCTCAAATTTGCTTAAATTTTGTCTATATCTTTTCGTTTATCTCTTATCGTCTTTTTTGGCAAAAAGGTTCATAATTTATTTTTACCCGCTCTTACTCACAAATATCTCTTTCGATGTTTTTGTTTATTTAAGCTATATTTCAGCTGATAAATTTAATCAGAAACTATGATTAAATTTCTGCTTTGCGTATGCGCAATAAATTTATTTAGTTTGTCCCGATCGATTAATGGAAGACATGGCTTGTATATGGCGAGCTCAAGGTGCCAATTAAATTAATCAAATTACCGATTTTCATCGGAATTTTCAAAATACCCTTTACCTGATTTCGAACTGAGTTCGAGTTCGAGAACTTACCGCCATAAAATTGTCCAATTAGCAGGCCAAACAGTAACATCCACGTCGTAGCTCTCATTGTGCTCTCTCTCTCTCTCTCTGTCTGTCTGCTCTCCTTCTCTCTGTTTGCTTCTACTTTTTGTTTGTTTATTTGGCACGCACGCACTTTGAATTTGAATTCGGTATTCGCTTTCGTCTTGGGTTTATTCGTATTTGTTTTCAAACGGAGGTAGATCGTTAACTGTAATTAATATGTTTGTTGGGAAGTCGATTTAATTAATTTGCCACTCGATGACGATGATTGCGACAACCAATTGGCGGCCCAATTGGGAGCCGCAAAGTAACTGCGATTAGTGCGATTAATTTCGATAGGCGGAAACTTGAAAACGTTTTGTGAGAGCGCAAGAGTGCGCGCAGTGCATACGTTATCGATTCACGAATTAGGGCTGCCAGCCGGCAAGGGGGATATCGAAATTGCAATGCATTCGTTTTTTTTCGTAATCGTAAATCGATCGTTATCGACCTGTGTTGCATAGTTGCTTTGGCAGCAGTGTTGCAGCACGTGTTTGTATGCGAGTGTGTGTGTGTGATTCGCAGCTGTGCGCTAGAAATCGCAGCTTCCAAAGCGGCGAGTGGACAAATTTGCGCTGATTGGCAGCTAAATGGTAAACATGCCTCCCCCCCCCCTCCTTGCTACATTTCTCCCCACTCCTCTTGTGGAGTATTTAACCACGTTTTGCCACTTCTATTGGTATTGGTTATGCAAGTCATCGTATCTCAATGATATTATGATCTCAGTGCGAAAATTGCTATTTGCTGTTGTTGTTGCTTTTCGCGCTGTTCGCTAAATTACCCCGTCCCCCGGTCTTCGGTCAGCCTACACTCTCCTCCTCCTGCTTCTGCTCTTTCTCTCTCCTTGGCTGACTCAATGCCGGCCCGGCCCGCAAAGTGGGTCGTGTCGGGTCGATGTGGCTGCCGATGCTAAGCAGGGTCGAGCGAGGAGGAGGAAGAGGAGGAGGAGCGGCGGAGCACAGGGTGTGCCAAGTTGAAAAGCATGCAAATATGTATGCATATAAATAAATAAAAATGTGCAAATGCGAAAACTCGAAAAACGAAAAACAGCTACGAAATAGAAGAAATACTAAGCTGAGAATGGGCGACTGCTAGATACCCTGGTATATATACATACATATATACCTGACAAGTTTGTGCAGCAAATGCAGTAAAGAAAATCTATAAAAATTTCACATTAAAATGACTATAAATTGCTTAAGAAGTTTTTTAAAAACTTCTCAATTCTAAAAAAAAAAAACTTCAGAGGAAACTATAAAAATTCCTGCTCAATTTTTACTTGTGAAAATTATACTATATCAAGATATGATATCATCGATGTAAAGTAGTTTTCGATGGAAATCGATATTTCGAAGTCAACTGCGAAAGGGTATGGCATAAATGCAAAAATTTAAGTGTACAAATGAATTGCGGCATGTTTACACTTGCTACATAGCGAGTACATATATATTTACAGTATATATCTATGTACAATGTACATATATATCTATGTGTATGTCTGAGCACGTTTTTAGCTATTTGTTCTATGCTGCTCGGCTGCAGCTGACGTACGTTTTGAGTTTATTGCATTCGCTTACGAATACTGAATATTCATTTGCATATTGACATAGATATTCGTCTGTCGAAGAGATGAATAACCCCCTAATAACCCAATGCAAATATCTGGTAACTAATTTAGTTTACTGTTTTATGGAGGTTTTTTTTAAAACGGCGCGGAATATTACAAAAGTTGTATATGTGGCATTACGTAGGGCCTTTTTTTTTGCTTTTTGCTCATATGACTCTAGTGTAGTAGTAGTTATCAGAGTTGAGTCTATTCGAGAATGTGTATTTATCAATCGTGCGAGCACAAGGTGCAAACACGAAACGAAATGGGCTTAGGCTCATATCGTCACGCTCATTTGCAGCCAACGAGGGTGGCTTGAAGGAGTTGTAGGAGTAGGAATTTCCCTTTCCCTCTTTCATGATATAATGTCACATTTAAAAAAAAAAAACCAATATAATCTCTTTTGTACTTAAAATTATAATAAAGTCATCTTTGTAACTTTCTTCAAATCTAATTAATATTCAATGTTTTCTTTAGAACTTTTTCATAAACCGCTTAATGTGTTTTTAAGTCCTTGAAACTCTCGATTTAAGGTCTTAATTTAAATTAAAAAAAAAATAATCTCTGTCGTATACCACATTAAAATTCAAAAACTTTTGCAAATCAGATTAATATTCTGTGCTTTCTTTGGATTTTGTTTTTAAAGCACTTAATATTCTTGTAAATCTTTGAAACTCTCAATTCTCCCTTTTTTCTAAGTCTAAATTTTGCAGTTGAATGAAAAAAATCAATATGTGTACCAAATTAAAATAAAAGTAATCAAATTTTTTCTTCAGCACTTCTACTAATCCGCTTAATAAGGGTTTAAATCTGCGAAACTCTTGAGCATCAGCCTCATTTTCTCTAATATCTTCAATCTAAAAAGTTTTACAGCATCAAACTTTTGCCAGGAAGTGATTCAAGTGCACAAAGAATATTTCGATCGACTCTCCCCCTCTCCTTTATCTCGATTACTCTACCGCTCTCTCAGCTGCACTCCCCCTATTGCTCTCCTGCTCTCTCAGCCGCACTGCCTCCCACTCTGGCGCATCGTACGTCTTCCGTGTGGTACCTCATAACTTGCGCCCTCTCTCTGCCTTAGTTTGCTTGTCTTTTGGGTCTCTCTGCTGCTTCTTCCTCTACTCGTTGTTGCTGTTGTTCTTGTTGCCGTTTGTTTATTTACATTGCGCTCCAAGTTTACGCATACAAGTGCAGCGCAACCAGCCGAAGGGCTCTGTGTGTGTGTGTGTGAGGCAGCTGCAGCTGCGCTCAGTTTGCTGTTACAACGATTTTGTTGTTGTTGTCGTTTTTTTTGGAATGGGAATTGAAAATTGGAATGCTTTACTGGCAACGCGGGCAATGAATCGAAAACTTTTTACTGTAAATAATACAATTCGCTTTTTCTTTCTCCTCTTTATTTTCTCTGCTCCACATCCAGCTGCGGCCATTCCTGTGCAGCACAGCAGCAGCAGCAGCAGCCGTTTGCAGAGTCCCGTTTCTCCACAGACTCGACTCCACTCCACGCTCTCCCCTGCACCCTTTCCCTTTTCATTTCACTTTCGTTTCGTCTTGTCTCGTTTTTTTTTTGTATTTTGCAGACGACGACAACTGCCACAGTTGAAACAGTTTGAGATTTATTTATAGAATTTTTGCATTTGCATATTGCACAAGAACGTGTTGTGGTTGTTGTTGTTGTTGCTGCCTCTGCTTGTTTGTTTGTTTGTTTTCGTTTCTAATTGCGAATGCGGCGGCGATTGCCAAAATGCATTTGCGACCACAAAAAAAATCAAATTGACTTTTTGTAAATTGCAACGGTTTGTGGCAAGAATGCGCTTGCAATGAATCACAGAGCGAGTTCGGAGTGTGCGTGTGTGTGTGTGCGAGTGTGTGCGTGTTTGCGCACTGGAGGCTGTCCATGGGGCAGCTGCACCGCCGACGCCGACGCCACCGTCGACGCAGGTAAAGAATGAACAACGTGAACTGCCTGTGCCATTTACAAGAGGAGTAAACAGGTTTTGTCTTGCTCGCGCAAGAGATGCGAACACGAGATGTGTGTGTGTGTGTGTGTGTGTGTGTGTGTGTGTGCAGAGAGGAGTGAGAGCGGCAGTTGGAGATGGAACGTGCAGTAAGAGCAACAACAACAACAACAAGAGGCAACGCTTTTCGGCTGAAGCGTTACAAAAGGCAACCAACTGGCAGCGACGACATATTGTACGAGCAGTTTTTGATTTACGAGCAGGTAAACGTCCCAAGATGTTTTTTTCGGTTCGTTTTTCTTCTCTTCTCTTCTGTTTTTTTTTTTTGTCTTCTTTTTATTTTGGCTGTAACACTTGCACTTGCAACGCTTTCGCTCAATTCTGCTTCAATTTAACGTGCCCCTCGTTTATCTTTTTTTTTTTGTTTTTTGAGATACATTTTCCCGTTAAAAGCTTTGCCCAGCAATAGATAACTACAGCTACGTGAATATACAAGTGCGTGTGTGTGTGTGTTCGTACGTGTGCGCGCGCTCTCACAAAACAAATTGAAGTTTTCAAGTACTTAATGGCAGTATTGATAGGAGTTTGTTGTTGTTGGTTTCTGTTATATTTTTTCTCTTTCAATTTTTTTTTTGAATTTATTCTTTTTTT
Organism: Zaprionus tsacasi; assembly: GCA_018904105.1. NCBI lineage: Eukaryota > Metazoa > Arthropoda > Insecta > Diptera > Drosophilidae > Zaprionus > Zaprionus tsacasi. Next base: position 11,118,873 of record JAEIFR010000295.1, read on the forward strand.
ATTTGCTGCGCTGCGCGCTCGCTGCGTACCCGTTCGCGATGCTTTACAAGCGAGAACTAAATGTAGCGCGTGCTGCGATGCCAATTGGAGGCCGAAAGCGCGCGCTATGAATGGGAATGGAACACGGCTGCTCTCACCACACCGATGATGTTGTTGGCGCTGCCGCTGCTGCTGCTGCTGCTTGGGCCATGGGGCAGGTAAACAATTCGTTTCATTTCCGCGTTGCTCCTGTGGCGCCAAATTTTATATGGAGTTTTGGTGAGAGAGCGAGATGTGAGAGCGTGTGAGAGAGGAGACAATCAGAGCGAATTTGAGTGTGGGTCCATGCGATGGGTTGCAATGTCACTGTCAATTGTCGTCATCGTTGCTGTTGTTGTTGTTGTCGTTGTTGATGATGTTGGTTTTGCGCTGCTTGCTGAAGCCCTACACAAAAGGAATACCCTTCATATGCAAATTGAGGGAGTATGTGCCATATAAAAAAATATCTTATAAGAGTTAAAAACTTAGCTTTCTTGCTGCCAACATAAAAAACAGCATGATAAGATAGTGGAGAAGAAATACGATTATTCTGATTATGCTTTTGCAAGAAAGTCATAAACCATTTCCAGATATTTTATGCGACTGTAAGGTAATCTTGCTGTTCTTGAGACAGACAAATTACTTCACGATTCATATTTTGTTTTTGGGTTGAATTTCTTAGACAGATCTTATCTGATTCTGATAAGAAACTATTCCGCAGGAAGTGAGATACAAATATATTTTTGTTTGATTCACGAATTCGTCATCTTATTTAATTTGCTCAAACAATGAGTATCTTTATTAACTCATATTGACTGAAATGACTTCTTTAATAACAATCTAAAAATAATATTCAATTGATGACTAATTGTTGGTTAAAAATATGTGTGAAAACCCAAAACTGAGTAACAATTAAATAAATGCTTGTTAAAACCACAAAATAAATTATTAAAAAATGCAATATTGCAAAAGCTCTTGATTTATTTCAAATTGTGCGCAAAACCACAGAATAAATTATTAATGAATTCAATATTGCAAAAGCTCTTCATTTATTTCAAATTGTGCGCAAAACCCAGACCGTTAAGCTGCCAACAATCGATATATCGATAGACAATTCACAATTGGCGAACTCACTTATGGTGGCCGGCATTTTGCAACACTAACTACGCGATTTATTTGTTTGCAAAACGAACGATGGATGTGCCGCTGATGGAATTTAATTTGCTCGACTTGGAGCGAGAGCTTTACGCACGAGGACTGGATACGACTGGGACGAAGCAAGATCGTTACAATCGTTTGTTCGCCGCCGGGCAGGCCATATCGCAAATTCCCAGTAAGCAAAGAGGAGCAATTCTAGCCAAATTGGGAGCTCGTGTGCAGCTGGAGAACTTTGCTGAGCTAAGAACATTAATTTCATCCGAGTGTGATATATTGGATGGCAAATTACAATGGAGACTAGAGCATGTGCGTAGGACAGAGGATGGCGGAGGACTGGAATACTTTCACGCAGATGTGCTGAGTCGCATCGATCCCAGCAAGACGTATATGCTGAATATAGATGAGCTTCTGGTGCGGCAGGAACCCTATGTGCACAAGGTAGGAGTAGTCAATATAATAAGGTATATTTGATGCAGGTGTGCAATCCTTTACAGCTCTTCGTTATCTGCTTATCGCGCACAGACGGCACAGATCTCAAACTTTGCTATGCCAGAAGCCTGTCCAAGCTGCGCAGCTGGAATGAATCTTTAGAAGAATTCGATTTTCCTGTAAGTACTCAAGGTTTTACTTAAAACAAATCGAACTTAAAGTATGCCTAAACTCTGCAGATTATTACAAATGAAAATATTGCTAGCAGTGACGCGGATATTGGCTTTCTACAGACCACAGTAAGTTGGAAGGCTTTCTTGATAAACAGATGATATATGACTATAATGGCTTACATCTCTAGTTGATTCAGCCGGAGGACTTGGCTAGAGCACTGGCTTATGTGCTGACGGAGCTAAGGAACAAGGAGATCAAGAACTATGTGGCCATTGCTTGTGATGAACATCGACTCGGTATGTCGGTTGTGGTGCCACTGCTCAAGGAAGCCGGCTTTGAGGTGCCAACAATTGTCTGGGACATATGGGAACTGCAGAAAATATTCCGTAATATGTTCAGTTCGGCCTGCTTTCATTGCACCATCCACCTGGCCGATGAGATCTATGCGAAGGACACATACAATCAGCAGCTCATCGATATTTGCAATAGCAACAATTCCAAGAATGTTAATGCGATCCTGCTGCTTGTGGAGCATGTGAATCGTCTGCCCGAGATTATGCTCAATATGTGGAAATTTGAGGAGCATATCGACAAGCCCATATCCGTCTCTGGATTAAATAACGACTTGCTTAGGCTTTATCTGACGCATGTCAAGCAGGAACTGCCTCCCATAACGTATGAGGATTGTGCAGCGGGCGCAGGACTTCTCCAGCTGCTCGTCTTCGATGCCTTGTGGTGCCTTTGCCCGGCACCGGTCACCGAGCCAGACGACAGCGAAGCTCCCTCCACATCCAAAAAGCGCTAACTAATATTTTTATTAATTTTTTACCATACTCTATTTATTCTTTTCTGTTATGTTATGTTTATTTTTTTTTTGGAACTTTGAAATCAGTACAGAAATTGTAGCTTAATTTACGTTGATTATGTGTAGCGCATAACTAGACCGATTTGTATTATTATTGTGATATAGCCGCAGGCACTATAGATATTTCTTACAGCGCTGTTGTACGTCATGCTCGCTGTGAGTATCTCTGATCTATGTTTAATCTCATTCTCGAATATCTCCTCGGTTACATCATACTGCAGCTCCGATTCCGTTGAATAGTTGGGCAGCTCAACTGGAGATATTTCGAAGAAGATTAACATTAATTGCAATTGTCTTTCAAATTAAATCTCTGGAACTTACCCTCGCCCCCGGTAGCGAAACGCACAACTCTACTATTATCACTCCAACCGAAGCTGTTGCGTGCCAGGACAGAGACCTCAAAGAGACTGGCTGGCTGCAGGCCGTGCAATGTATACGATGTGATGTAAATGGGACCTGCAGATAAGGAGAAGGAAGAGGGAAGTTGATAGATTAAGGGTAAGTTAGAATAGAGTTTTCTTCGATTATTTGTACGTCTGCACTTTCGAAAGACTACTGTAGAGTGCCTGATGGTATATGATCATATGTTTACTGTTTGCAAAAGGGCTACTCATCATGATAAAAGCATTTATGCAAGTCTTCTGATAAATAAACAAATAATTTGCATTATTTATTTGTTTTTTCGGCAATAAACTGCGAAGAATTTGAAGTATTACGTGTATATATAGAACTTCAGAAGCTAAATCAATTTATTTGTCTACAAGATTTTAGATATGTTGTATATGTATCATATTAATAGGAAACGAAGTCAATAATAATATGTATATATCATAAAGAATATCTCCCTATACCATTTATGATTATATATAATGTCGAATATCTTCATTAATCTTTCAGCTCTGTACTCACCCATGGCAGGAGCGGGAGGAATGGTCAGCTCTGTCCAGTTGGTGCGAACCGGCTTCGTAATATTGGCTATATGGAATAAAGAAAAGAAGATATATATGACTCTGGGTTCAGTTTTCCCCTACAAACGACTCCAACCAACCTGATGGAATCTGTCGAAACCTAAGCTTAAACTCCATGATGGGCAACATGCTCTCCGTCTGCCAGACGAGTGCGTGTGAGGTGGAACTCTGTGTGCCGGGATTGATCTTGAAGAGACAGGGCATGGGACGTCCGGTGAGCTCAACGTTGGCGCTTTTGAAACCAATGGAATTGCTGGCGCGGCACTCGTATTGACCCATATCCGAGTCACGTACCTTGCGTACGATGAGCACATGCTTGATGAGATTCACATAGTCATCCTGGGATTGGCTGCTTGCCAGCTCCTGTTGCTGGCTACTGATGTGCGCGTCCAGGTGCACGGGTACGCCGTGATGGAACCATTGCAGTGTGGCCTGTGGCGCAGCCTCCACAATGCACTCCAGCTGGGCGCGATCACCGACCTTGGTGTAGACCACAGATTGAGGCAGCGTTACCTCAGGAGCAACTGAAAGTGCAGGCATTAGAAAGGAAACCAGTTGGGGATACCTGGACTAGACTTACAGAGCACCTGCAGATAGACACCCGCCACCGCTGGCTGTCCCACTCCATTGACGGCCAGACACTCGATCAATCCAGCCATATTGCGGGATTTGATCTCGAAGATGTGACTCTGTCGATTGCCCGCATTGCTGTACTCGTCCAGCGTGTTGCCCTTGAGGCGCCAACTGATCGCGGGCTGCGGCACACCCTTTGCCTCGCACATCACCTCAAAGATGGCACCAATGGCCAACTCCAGCACGCCGCTGGGTTCGGTCGTCACACTGGGCGGATACTGTACCTCAATGGTGTGCAGCTGCAGCGCCTGATCGCTGCTCGACACGATCTCGCAGTAATAATCCCCTGTATCCTCGGGCTGCAGATTGGATACCTGCAGACTGCCATTGGACCAGAGCATTACGCGTTCCGGTGCAGGCACCTCCGGATGACGTGAATCCACCAGCAGCACATTGTCCCTGTGCCAGCGTACGTAGCGCGAGGGAACTGCAGTTTGTAGGAGAGGAAAGGGAAAGGATAGGATACTTTAGAATAGTCTAAGTAGAAGCAGAAGATTCATCTTCTCATGAAAGATATTGTATCATTAGATCGAATTGCCTTAGAATTTTATATAAGATGCAAGAAATTTAACTTGATATGATCTCATTAAGAAAAATGTATCATTAATTAACATAGAACTACCGAAACTCATGATTGTATTGTCAGTAGATTATTTCCATATATCTAAGCTATCGAATCTCACTTTTCTTATGTTTTCTCCCTTCTACCTTCATTCTCTTCAAAACTCCATCAGCTACAATATCTTTATCTGAAGATCTTGCTGTCAACGCGTCTTTCATCTATAAACTACGCACATTAGACCCTTTTAAAAAGAAAATCCATAGTCATAATCCTCAATTAATAGAATCCGTTATAAGAGTTCTCTCAAAGGAAAAATGCATTGTGGGGCATGAATTTCCTTAGGCGCTTTGTAAACTCATTCATTCGTCTTTATAATATCAATCTAGGTGGATTAAGGCACCCATTGTTGCGGGACAATTGTTGCGCGAGACACTTTCAAGGCCCCTTAACAAGCGTCTAATACAAAACTTATTATCTGCGCCCAACAATATGGTATATTATAATGTTCTCTTAGTTATTTTTGAGTTCAACTTAAATTGGTATATAATTTTGGGGTATATTCCAAAGCTTACTATCGCGTTCGCAGGGCAATAGCACGGTATGATTTTCATAGGTCTTGATGGTGGTCGGAATGCTCTTGAATTTCTGATTATGCACAAGATCGTTATTGAAATTCAGCTCCCCCTGTATGTGGGTCAGTAGAATAAATATTATAAACACATTTAACGACATTTTTCAATTGAATTAGACACTGTGATTAAGTAATATCGAATCGAACGTAGAGAGAGAGAGACGATAGGCGACTTTTCTCTAGAGACTTTTCCGAAATTTGTTGTGACGCGCTTGCAGACGCGACTCGAACTGAACGCTTGAGCTGTCGTTGTGGATCTGTCGTCGGCTTTGCCAGAGCGATCGTGCTGGGATCCCCGGGAAGGCAAGGGAGGGGGAGGGATGGGTAGGGAGAACATACAATGCCACTTGCTCTTGCTATCATGCCGGTTGATTAGCTGTCTTTAATGTTCGGCAAGGCAGACGCAGACAGAGAGGGAGAGACTCGCACACATACTTAAGATACATTTGTATCTGTAGCCGAAACTGGCCGAGCGAGGCATTCCCCCCCTCCCCCGTCCAGTCCGTTTGTGTGGTGTGCGGGCCACGCATCGCTAGTTCCCAGCACATTCTGCATCCGATTCTGATTGTGAATCAGATTCACATTCAGTTTTCAGATGCTGCTGCCACTGTCTCCGATCTATGACATTCTCCGCTTGAGGGAACGTGCTTCTGTTGCACATTGCGAGATAAAGTGTCATTGTGCCGCCGCCGACTCCTCCTCCACGTATATATATTTCTGATCGGATCACTCAGCGCAGCACATTAACATTTGGTCACAATGTGCTGCCGGTCCGAGTTCGGATCGCATTCCCCTATACTATAATGCCCCACTGTGGTCCATCGACCATCGTTTGCATTGTGAATCGCATGCGGAGATTTTAAATAAAAAAACTATTACCGGAAGTGCATATAGAACGAGACTCTATTCATACCTATAGAGCATGCATACATGTTGCATAATACAAGTTATTTCCCCTCTGGGGGGACATGCATAACTAATATGCAGTTTATAGAGACATAACAATCATATGGGAAATTTTTAGCTTTTGATTCACTTCTTAAATTATATTTCAATAGTTTTCTTACTATGTAATATATTATTTTGTATTACAGTGTAGTTTCCTATTAGATTATTATTTATTTTATTTTTTTTTTTTGAAATATTTTTTTCTCATATATTCTTTAATATATACTGCAATAAATCGAGATATTTGTTAAGCTTAAAGATAAGTTAGGACTTAGTTAGAGTCATAGAGAATATATATCTAAACAAGCTCAAGATTTATACCACTTATCTGAAAAGAGAGAAAATTAAATGAGAGTTAAATAAATATTTATATATAAATTCAGTTGGTTCAATTTCGGTTGTAATATCGTCTAACCCTTTACCAAATTAAATACAATAATTACTAAGTAAACAATTAGTTTTATTTTACCAACCAGACTCCCATATACCATACCAATAAAACTCAATAAATCAAATTCGAATAATGTACAAATTAAAGTAAATATTCCCTAGGAGGGAAGCTAAATTGCTGATGGATTGTCAAGAGAGAAAAACGATATAGTAATTATATATTATATATATATATGTCGCAATTGTGTAGAGTCCAATTCGATTACAAAGACCTTTAGGAACCCGGTTGAAACTCCCGCGAAACATGTGAAATGCGATCACATTCAATTAAAAGACAATTTCATCGAATTAATTAAATTAATCGCCTCTGTGCGTGTGTGTGTGAGTGCGAGTGTGTGTGCGTGAGGGTGCTAAAGCAGCTGCGCAAACAAACTGCAAACTAATTAAAGATCTTGGACGGCAAAGCCGGTCAGTTGAACGAGGACTGTGTAATGGTTTCATATGTGGTACAGTTGGGCAAGTTACAGAGATGAGAGATATATGTATGGATAAGTGAGATATATATAGATAGATATTGATAGTCTCATTGTGATTGTTGATTTATTTATTTATGTACTTGTTTACCTGACTACAGTTTTAAGTTTAATCCAGCGTTGCGAGTGCTTACAACCGATGCATTATAATTATATGTATAGATAGTTTGTATGTATGTATATATGTTATATAGTGTGGGGGGTGTCTGCACATAGGTCGGACAATTTTGGGCTTAATGAACAATGCAACTAATACTCACACACACTGTTTTCAACTTAGGGCTAACAAAATTACAAAGGATCGATTAATATCCTTAAACTAGTATGCATAATTACAATAGATAGTATAGTATATTTATATAAAAACCTGATCAAACGATTGCTGCTTAGTTAATGATAAAATTTTAGCTAAATTGTCGTTTATAAATTAGAATTAGAAACAATCACGCACACGCACGCATAAACAAACAGCAGATCGCACAGATCGCAATCAGATATAGGATATATGTTATATGTATGTATGTATGTATAATCGTATCGGTTCTGCCACTGAGTGTGAATGTGAATGTGTGACCTTTTAATCAGTACAAAGCGGTATATATATATTCGTAAACATAATACAATTTGTAAACTATGCCTATATGTATATTGAGGTGATTCATGCGGAGCACAACGTAGCAGACTGAGTTAACATGGTTTTATCTTGTGTTTTGGCTCCTCAATTGTCACAATTATCGATTAGGTTTAATTACTCGTAACACCACTAACCTAGGTAGAGGCTAAAGAACGTTGTCGTTAATTGAACGGTGCTGCCCCTGCTACTGCTGCTCCAGCTCCAGCTGCTGCTGCTCTTCTTGATGGGCAGCTAGATGAGGCCACGCTTCTTTTTGTAGTCTTCCAGGTTCAGCGAACGTTTGGACACCGTTTCGGTTGGTTTATTCGCCGGCTTTGGCAACGCATTAGCGCTGTTCACTGAAAAAGGAAAAGGGAGAGAGATTTATCAGTCATCTGCTCTGTGCTGGAGGCAACCTCAAGTGAACTCACCTGGCAGCGGTACATCAAGATCGATGTCAAAATCGTGCAGCGAGTAGAGTGAATAATCCTTGCTATCGCCTGGTTTCGAATTGGATGTACTTGTTTCGTTAGGCTTCTTTTTACCCGGCGGCGGAGGTGGCAGCGGGGCGGGCAGTACATCATCCTCATCCTTTTTGCCACCCTTGAAACCCATGCGGGGCTGTGTGATGCGTCTGGTGAAGGGATCCGATATCTTCAGACCCTTGTTGGCACGTGCCTCCTCCATGATCGCCTTCTCGGCATCCTGAACGTTACGCTTGCGATTACGATCGTTTATGTACGAAATCAAATTGAGACTATGCGAACGTCTCTTGTCCAGCTCGGAGGCACGACTCTCTAGTTGATCAATTTGCTGGCCCAGATCGTTGGCAATATCATAGTCACCGCGCAGCATTGCCGCGTCACGCTCCTTCATCAGGCAGGTCTTCTTCATGGCATAATTGGTGGGACGATTACGGAAACGATTCTTCTCCTCGACAATCTTATCGACATCTTCGTCCTTGAACTCATAGTTGAACGCCTTCTTAATGTCGTTGGCCTTGATGTCGATCCGGTCGATGGTTGGCAACGGGACATGATATTGCTGACAGATCTCATACCATTTGTTGAACTCTGTCTCTGTGAATTCCTGATTCGATATGAACTCCAGACGAAAGACACGCTCCTGTGTACCATGCTTTAGTCGCAGGCCTCGATTTGTGCGCGTTGTGCCCAACGTGTAGATCTTTCCCGTCTCCACAACGCCTACGATCTCGGCCACTCGATACACAGGCTTCTGGCCATTGTTACCGATGCTGATGCGAACAAAGCAATTGGTTACGGTGGCCTCGAAAATGGGTAAATTGACGAAACGTTCCATTTTGAAGCGTGACAGGCGCAGCTTGTTGAGATCCTCGCGTGTGGTTATGAACACCGGACTCTTCGTGGTCTTCTCTTCCTCCTCCGACTCGCTGGACGCTTTGGTGCTGTTCGAGCGCGAACGTTTGCCCGTTGGTTTCTCGTCTTCATCCCAATCACTGCTGCCTGAGTCATCAGAATAGATCTCCGATGCTTTCAGTTTCACAGCCGATTTGCAACCGGACACACTCTCCAGTTCCTCCTTGTCATCGTCGCGATCACGTTCCGCTAATCGTTTGGCTTCCTCTTCCTCTGCAAGACGAATAGTAATGAGATTATCAGGTCATGGAAAGGATCTCATCTTCATCACTTACCTCGTTTTGCCTTGCCCTCACGCTTCGCCTTGAGCATGGCCATGGCATTGCTTCGTTTGTCATCGGTCTTGTTCGCCTCGACGTTCTTTTTGCGCTCCTTGGAACGTTCTTTGTGATCGAAATAGTCAGATACACCGCCGGCACCTTGCTCGTCTCCACTTTTCTCGCCGCTGCTGCCAAGACCACTGGAGGCGGAACCTACACCTGATGTGGATGGACCCTCGCGGTTTGTGGCTATGGGTGAGGGACTCTTCGCCAGAGTGAGTAAATCTGTGGTGATGGGTTTGCCAGCATCAAGATCAACCATGCTCGGCGGCGGTATGGGTGCGGCCAGCTCTTTTGCTCGTTTGTTGCGCTTCTCCTTCTTTGATTTCTTTTTGGCACGATCCTCCTTTGTCTTCGACTTCTCATTCTTTTCGCCGCGACGGGCCAGTTTTAATTTTCGCTCGATTTCCCATCTCGTGCGCATTATATCACGTTGTTCGATACGCTTAAATATCTCTGTTTCACGCTCCTTTTCAGAGAGTCCATTAAGTCGCTTGCGATCCTCCTCATCACCCATCAGATCATCGTCGTAGCCATCGTCGAACTCTGAATCTGAGCTGGACGACGACGAACTCGATGAATCTGAACCAGAACCCGAAGACGAGGTCGATTTCGATTTGGATTTATCGTTGTCCGAGTCGCTGTCCGAAACCTCGCCCTCTTCCTGTTCGCTTTGAACCTCGGGCTTATTTTGTTGCACATCTGCAGGTTTTTCCACTGGTGCTGGCGCAGCAGCCTCATCTTGGCTATCGTCATCCCAATTTTCCTCCGAAGAACTCGAATCTCTGCTCGCTTTCTTTTGGCGCTTCTTCTTTGATGTTGGTGCACCTGATTTGTTGTTTGCCCAGTCCGAGTCGGAATCGGACTTGGAGTTTGAGGCTTTTGTGGCATTGCTTGGCTTCTTTCTCTTCCTTGCTAACGACAACAAGTCCTGCGTGCAAAATAATTATGGATTTTTACATTGCGTCAATCATCCCTTCACATTGGCGGCTGGCCGAATGGCGATTTACATTGTTCTTTCTATTTATTTTGCATTACTCACCGATTCCAAATTGTTGTCTGCATCACTGTCACTATCGCTTGAGTTAGAATCAATCAGAGATTGGGTTCGACGTTTTCCCATTGTAATTAAGTAAAATTTATGCCAAACAACAAAGCTAACCTGCAAACAGTGTGAAAATAAATAACTAACATTCAGTAACAGAGCGAAACAAGCCTTACATTTTGCTGAAATGTTATTAAAAGCGAGCATCAATTTTTACCTGGATGGTCTTGGTAGTAGATCGCAAATTTCCAGGTAGGTTACGATATTTCAATATCAAATGTTGTAAAATCTTTGAAAACCATTACAAATGTGTTGATTTTACCATGACAAACATTTTAAATATAAATAAATAGATTTTTATTTGAATTCAGCATCTGTTAAGTATTGACAGACATTAGCCCTAACTTCCATAACATTAACATTACAGTGCCATTTTGAGTACAGATGTTGCACGAAACTATCGATTAATAAATTTGCGCATTAGAATTATGCATAGCAAATATGTGTTGTTTAAAATTTACAAAATTGCATAATATTATAATTTAACAAACTGAATAATAATTTAAATACATCCTACGTTTCTGAAATATCGATATTTGAACAGTTTCGATAACTTGAGCTATCGGTGCGAAATGGTTATCAAAGTACTTTACAGCACTGTATTAAAATAAACAATATTTCAGCATTTGAGAGATTCCGGTTATTAATCAAATTTGAAAATAATGTATTAAACAAATAACACATTAATTATAATGTATTAACTTGTTGTTTTACATTACCGAGTTTTTATGTTAACTTCAATGTCCAGTTTGTCGAAAACTATTGCAGTAATCTGTATACAAAAAGCTAATTGCTATGAAACTGTAGTGCATATTTTGAAATTAACTTCGGAATAGAATATACTTCTTAAGCTCTTTTTCTACTAACCAATAACCTTGTGCTTAAGCTCCTACGGATTTTCTGCTCTAATAAATAAATTCACTTTCATTCAAGTTCAAGTGTAGATTTAAGTTTGGCATGAAACATTTTCATTTTCACCACTTCAACTGGCGCTGTCAAGCGCAACGACAACTCAAACTTTAAGGCGAACCTAAAAAAGAGAACCTTGAGATGGAAAGCCTTAAAACTTAATGAGCCGAAGAAGTAATACACTTCCCAATAAGGTCAATAGCTTGTAACAATATAATCTTCAAAAATATTTATAGGAAAATAAATAATTTCATTTTCGGATTTCGATTTCCTATTTGTATTTCGAATGAAGTCAACATTTTTCATATACATGCATATGTTTCCTGCCAGAAAGGGTATGGAAGAGAAAAATGGAAAATATGCACGAGTGCAATGTAAACAGCCGCGCAACATCAGCAACAGCTCAGTAACTCGGAGGGTGGAGGGGCGAGAGAAGGCGCAAGAGCGAAAGATTTGAAATGCAAATTTCGTTGCACAGACTGAAATTCGAAAGGACAAAAACAATTTAGCATATTGTAAGGCGCAACTTTTGACTGACTGAAATAACGTTTTAATCTTTCCGTTGATTTCATAACAAATACGAAACTATATGCGATTTGGCTATGTTTATGATAATAATAATATGAAGTACAAGTGTTAAGTACAAGTTCAAGAAACATTGAACATTCTTTCCGAATCGCTGCTTAATTTAATTTTGAATGCATCACGTCAAGTAGGAAACTTAATTGTGGTTTTCCAATAAACCGCAAAAACCGTTAACCGCGAAAACCGTTTGAGTAAGCAGTTTTGTTTGTTTGCTTGTTTGGCATACAAATTTCAAACTAAATTAAACGCACCTGCAACGCGCTCAAATAACTTCAATCAATATTAATTAAAATGCAGGCGCATATTCCCTTAGGGGTATTCCCGTTCCTGACGTTTTGCATGGCTGCGCTTCTCTGTTGTGTTTGTCCCGACGCAGCGTGCACAGGGTGTGCAGGGTACTCGCACGCTCCCGCGTATGTGTGTGCGTGTGTGTGCTGCCAGAACCGAGTTTCATAATTCGACTTAAATGCTACGAGGCAATTTGCAGTGGCAACAACAACAGCAACAACAATGCACAAACAACATGAACAAAGTGCACATTCCTGCCGCTAAAACGGCGCCTGCTGCGGCCGCTACTGCTACTACTGCTGCAACTACAATAACAACAACTTGAAAAAAGCAACCACCCACACACAGCGACAACCCCGCGCTAGCGAACCACCACCCACAGCAGGCATGAGAGCGCAACGACACAGAGAGCGAGAGAGCGAACGTATGCTGTTAATTGCTCGAAGCTCTGAGAGCAACTTCTACCTGACGACGCATGCGCTCAGCTGAGCGCAGGCAGCAGGGTTGGCACGCCGACTGAGGCTGAGCTTTTCTTTTCACCGTCTAATTCGCTTCGTTTGCCATTTTTGGGTGGGTTGCCGCATTCGTAACTCGACGCGCTGTTGCGTCGCATTTATTGTTTGCATTCGGTGTTGTTGTTGTTGTTGTTGCTGTCTTACCAAAACGAGGGAGAGAGAGCGCGAGTGTGACTAAAAGTGAGCGGCAGAGAGAGCGTGTGTACATTGTGAGAGCGAAGCGAAGCGAAGCTTTGCCTTTGTACTATTGCGGCAATTCTACTTTCCAAAGTTCAATTGAGAAATTCTGCGTTTGTTTTTTGCCAGTCCCATGAAAGACGTACGCGAGTGCGGTTAACGGTAAAGCGAATGAAAGCTGTTAGTCGCCTAACGGTAAACAAGAAGCAACAACAAACGCGGGGGTTGAAAGCGGCGTATTGCATCAGCGCGTAAGGCGCAAATAAACAACAAAAAAAAAATAATCGAAATCGAAAACGAAAACGAGAAAAACATTTACTAACAAAATATTGTACGTAATATCCCATAGTTTATATAGACTTTCCGGTGTGAGTGTATCAAATAACGTATTTTTCGTACCACTGTGCGGTATACTTTTTGGCATAACTGTAACTCACCCATAACACGCCGTGTTGCGCCTTCTGCCCCCCAGGGGTGAATGTGCCTGCCTGCTCGACCCTTCTCGACGCCCCCGTTGAATCAACTTTTCTGGAAACGAATCGCAGAGGGAAAAACAAGCGCAGCGTTTTTAGTTTTTATTTCGCACGGCGAGAAGAAGCCGCGGGCGTGGCGTCCACACGGATATACGTACACGGACAACGGATATACGGACTAACGGGACTGACAACCGGAGTCTGGCAGCAGCAGCAGCAGCCGTTGCACTACGACAACCAATTCCCGCCGTGTTAATTTGTCGTGCATTTTGCGAGAGAGAGAGAGAGAGAGAGAGAAAAGAAAAACAAAATAACAGTGAAAAGTTTGCGCGAAAAGCGAGAAAATCGAGTAAAGAGTTTTCCTGCTTCCCACTCTGTTTCGGTGAGTACCTTGTTGAGTTTGGATCGTATTTTAAACACTTGATATGACCCTCACACGCATATATAGTACATACATTGTATATAGACGAAACTTGTGTGCAATCAATTGAGTGTAAAAGTAAATAAAGTCAGGATGTTTGTTGGTTCATATGGATTCAAACAGGTTAAGGACTAGAAGAGGCAATAGAAAACTCAACTCTTTTTTCTGTGTACACTTGTAGATTGAAAATTGGACATGACTTTTAGTACTTTTTATAGAAAATTTACTCTGATTTAACGCATTAAACATGTAGCTCTCATTTGTAATACGGTTTTTAGCTTGTTATAGTATTCTTTTTTTATTAAAATATTTCTTTAAATATTTAAACTTATTAGGAAGATTATTTCGTTAATTTTCTTTGAAAACACAAGTGTTTTCTGTGTTTTAAATATTTTAAAATACCTTTTTTAGTGCCTGATATACCTTAAACACTTTCTCATAATATATTATATAGTTTTCAAATTTTCGAGAATTAATATGGCTTTTAAATATTTCTATATTATGTTTTTCAATGCGAAAATTGTCCCACATTTCAGTCAATGCACTCAACGTTTTCTCGCAGTGTATGAATACAGTGTTGCACACAAAAAGCGCAACTGAACTTAGAAATAGAAATGATTTGCTACTGGGGATCCTTCTCACCACCCGCCCTCAGTTCGAAAAACAATGAAGCTGTCGGTAAACAAAAGCTGCAGGGTGTCACTTCATATTAAGAGGGTCACCCTGTGCGAATCCGTTGTGCATAGCCGAATTCGAAATGAAATCACAGCACACACACAGAGAGAGAGAGACAGAGAGATCGAGAGTGAGTTAGGGAGAGAGAGAGAGAGGGACAGGCCAAATGGGCAGTCACTAACTAAACAAAAGAAGGCAATTCTGAAGAGATTAAAATGCGTTTTGTCAACATTAGCAAAGGGCCGACACGAGGCGGAGAAGGGGAAGGTAGAAAGAGGAAAGGGGGGAGGAGAGTGCGCGCGAAGGCCGGCGCAAAGGATAAGTGTCATGTGTGTGTGGGCGCAGGCAGAGGCGAAAGGAGAATGATTAATGCTGCAGAAATTGCTTTCGGATTGCCGCCAACACAGCACAACAATGGCGGATACGCTGTGAGTGTGTGAGCTGGAAAATGCACAAAGCGTTGCCTGTTGCCCGTACCAAACACCCCCACCCCCCTCACACAAACAACATCAAGGCCGGCAACCCCGCCAACCCTGCCAGGCAAGTAAAGAAGGGGAAAGAGATCTGAATAATTCAGATACGAGATTCATGAAGGCGTAGGTACATTCGCAACTGGCACAATCCTTGGCAGGATTCGAGGGCTTAAGTGCATCATCCTTGAGTGAGTTGCAATGCGGCGCGTCAAACATAACCTTACAAAAAAGGAAACATAACCTACAAAAAACAAAATAATTGCATGCATCGTTTGTTGCTTCCGACGGCTTTGTCGCCTGGAATGGATGCTTGCGAGCATCCTTCTCTGCTTTACTCTCTCTCTCTCTCTCTCTCTCTTTCTTTTCTCTCTTCTTCTCTCTCTTTCTCTCTTCTGCCTACCTGCAGCGATCAATCAGCAGGCATATTTAATTTGACAGCAAAATTATAAATTTAATTTACATTTGAAATCGTTTATTATGAATGTTGCGCATTTGTGAGTGTATTCGAGTACCCGAAACTTGTCGAGAACTTAACTGCGGCCATGTCAATTTATGACATTTGACAGGCAGCTACAGAATTCTTGAAATTAGCTAAACATAATATATCCTTGGGGAACGCTAAAAATCAAGTCAAATTTATATGGAAATCAAAGAAAACTGAAGAGAACTTTAAACTTAAAATTTAATAAAGAAATGAGTTTGGTTTAACAAAATAGTTAAGAACCTGAAAAATGGTCTAAAAGTAAAACTATAATTATAGAAAGTAATCTGCAAAACATATAAAATATTTCTGCAGCCTGTAGCACAAATTTATCAATAATAAATTCGAAAACAGAAAACTTTTAGATCAAATCTCTCAACCTGTGGCAAACAAAAGAATATATGTTTTTGTTTTTTAGCTTAAAATATGCATGGAACATTTTCTGAAAAGTTTATGAGCTTTGCAACTTTTACTTCACACATGCTTTTCTCCGGGAAAAACATTGAAATAAAGTTAATTAACAGCTGTTTCTATATGATGTTTTCCATGAAAGTTGTGCGAAAAAGTTTATTATTGTTGGCGAGGAGTGATTAGTGTGTCGAGTCTTTAAAGTGGGTGGGATAGGGTATTCTATATATGCTACTTTTGCTCGAAAAAGTGAAAAATCAAAGGCAAATCATACGCAATTTTACCCCACATTTTCGTACGGGGTCAAGCTGTGATATGAAGATATTATGCTAGGGCGTAGTATTTAACGGTATTAGCGGATTTTTGCTTTCGACAGGCCTGGCCAGGGGCGCAGCAAGCAAGGGGGGTTCTTTTCCGGGTAAATTGGATTGCGTGTGGAATGTGGGCGAGCAGCACGAGCAGCGCGTGGGGCAGGTGCAAAGTGCGGCCTCGTTGCTCGTTCGTGCCACTGATAAGTCAGTTGCGTGTGCAGCTATTGACAGGGGGAGGGGGAGGGGTGTCAGGGTGTCGGGTGTGGCACAATCCCCTCCCCCTGCCGCGCTCGAGCAGCAAACTTATGCATGGCAACTAATCTCTTTAGTGCAATTAATTATGTGCCAACGCCATTTTGTTAACCAGCCCCAGAAACGCCACTCTACGCTCTACACTCTACACTCCTCCACTCTCTTCTCCTCCTCTCCATCCCGCTCTGCACATTCTTTTTGCCGCGCTGTTCCGCAAAAAACTTTATCCTTTCGACTCGCCCGATAAGCCAGCCACAAAATCCCGCTTCACGCAACTTTTCGCGCTGCCTCCCCTTGGGTTCTCTACCCCGCCCCCCCTTGCAGCTCTCTCTCTCTCTCTCTCTGCGGCCTGCATTAACACTTTTATCGGGGCAACAACAGAGAGAAATTTGTTTATATATTGAGAGCATGAAGCATACTTTGCAGACAGCAAAACTTTAATTAACAATCTGCCCTATACAACCCGAACATGGATCGTAATTTGTTTGAGAGCGATGAGAGAGAGAGAGAGAGAGAGAAAGGAAGTATATGAATATATTCCCAAATACTATGACTTATTGCTTCTTTTCCTAAAATAGTATAGGATTCTTATTAAATAAAGCTGTAAATGTGATTTATTATTATTTTTTATATACTATATATCATTTATAGAGCATAGTTATTTACTTGTTAGAATATTATTAAAACTTTAACTTTTATACAATTTCCAAACCGTTTTATTCTTCCAATTTCCATCAAAATTTGTAGAAAATGTAAAAGTTTCTTCTGTTTTGCGAAGTTTCTTATTTTTCCTTCCTCCCGCTAATGTACTGCCTAATGCAGTGGAGCCTTAATACCCGCTTTTAGCAGACTTTCGCAATTAAGTTGTCGAAACCACAAAAAAAAAAAAAAATAAAAAATAATGCTGAATTTGCAGCTCTGCAGGCGAAAACTAGATAAAGCGCCAACTTTTTTTTTGTCTCTAGTTTAAAAGGCAAAGAAGTTTAAAAAGGAGAAATGAGGTTTACCAAGTGCGCTGGGACTTAACATCCTCTGACAAAAGCTACAATCAAGTACAGCACAAATCTTAAGTATGCTGTACCCATTTTTGTATGGGTTTTCCTCGGTTAATTTTCAATAATTTCCACAAATTGGAATTGGTTTTTATGTTCACTTTGAGTAGCTTAATCGATTTCGGTCAAAAAATACAAATTTAAATTTTTTGAATATTTTGAAATTTTTACAAGGGGGTCATTAGGAAAATTGAAAAAAAAAATTTTTTTTATTTTTCAAAAATGAATTTAATTTAAATGAGCAACTTTTAAGGACACAATAACATAAACAAAATGTTATATCAAATGACAATCAGGGCAAATTTGACAAAGTTATGACTATTTAAGTGAGATGAAAAATGAAATTTTCCAGAAATGGAAAATTGACATTTTCCAGCTAATAAAATTGAGATACTTCATAAAATACTAACGACACACAATAAAGAGAATGCTATTTTACAGAAATATGTCATTATTATCAAGTAAGTTATAATTAGAAACTGTGCTCGAAATAAATTCAATAGGAATATCAAATAAGGCAGCCAAACATCATCTCATAATCATAATCTAAGCTCGTGTAAAATTGCGTAATATCATTAATATAAATTATAATTGGATTATTGCAATTAAGCGCAGCTCTGAAATTGGGCAGAGCGAGTGAGAGAGAGAGAGAGAGAGAGGGGCAACCCGTTTAGCCAAGCTGAGATAAAGATAATTTGCAGTGCTGCAAGACGACGCGCTATAGATTCGCATGTGGGTTGCGCAATTGCGCTCAAGCTTGTTTCAGGCCAATTAAGCGCAAATGGAATTATACAGCTTGGCGCACAATACGCCCACGATTCAATTTGCCTTTGCCCACTGTGCCAGCGCCTGCTGCTTCTCCTCTCTCTCTCTCGCTCTCTGTCTCTTAGTCCGTTTGTCACTTAGTCAGCGTCAAATGGAATCTGCGGGGCGAGACAACAAACAAATCAGAAGCAGCAGCTACACATAGACAGAGAGGGAGAGAGAGCGGGAGAGTGTGCAAGCTGGACTTACTATGTGTTGATGTGTTTCCTTTGCGTATGTGCCCCGCGCTCTCTCTCTGCCACTCTCGCTCTCTTTGTGCCGCGCTCTCTCTCTCTTGGCGCGTAAGTGAATGAAAATGAAAAAGCGCTGGCTACGCACACAAAGAACGTGATGTGAATGCCAAAATGCGATGCGATGCGACATGACATGGAACGAGCGAGAATGACAACTGTCAAGTGGGCGGACAGTTAGGAGAGAGAGAGAGAGGTGAGTGGGGTGGGGGCGTGGCAACTACACACTAGCAACAGTAGCAGCAGCAGCAGCAGCAGCAGCAACAAATCGGCGCGCAAATTAAATAATTTTCCCTCTGCCTCTCTTTCTGTCTCTTTTTGCTCGCCCTGCTCTAATGAAAACGTCGCCAGGTCAAGTGCCTGTGTAATACACGACGGCAAATTAAATTCAAAACGATTGTAAAAATGTCATAAATATTAAAGTAGATTCCCCTTCCCCCCCTCTCCCTTGTGGGACTGTGATTAGGGCAGAGTATGAGTCTGTGAGGTTACCCCATCTCTTTCTTGCGTAGTAAACTCAAGGCAATTGTTTTTGGTGCCCCCTAATGAGCTAGCCAGATGTTTTGGTTTACTTTGCTTTGCTTTGTTTGTGCCGCTTGTTTTGGTGGCAATGTCAAAGGTCAAACGGAAAAATGTCTAATTAAACTTTTAATTAAAAGCGTAAAAAGCAATCTTCAATGCCAGCTAAACTTGTTGTGGAAATTCCATTTGATATCGTACCACATGGCCAGAGAGAGAGAGAGAGAGATCTCAGCTTATTGATATTTGTTTTTCCAGTTCTGTAAAGGAAGAAAGTCGTGGGAAAGTGAAAATAAATAGGAAATTGATTCTTTACTAAGTTAAGAGCAGAAAAATGTTTTTTTCAAGGCTTCATCGCTTAGTTTTATTATTATATCATATAGTATAAACTTGTCAAGTTCGTTATTCACTCATACAAGTCTAGAAATTTACCTAACATAACTAAAACCCACTATAACCAAGAGGAATTAGTTTTTATTTAAAAAATATACAAATTTACATTTATTTTAGGTTTCTATAAAGAAAAAACTGCTAAGAAATAGTTATACCTTTTATTTATGAGGTTATAATTATGTGAAACAATATTTACAGTAATTTCTGTACTTATTTACATAAAAACAACATAAATAAGCTCACAAAACCCACACTTACCAACCTACTTATAAGACCCTTAGCCAAAACTACTACTAATTTTCCCCCTTAGAAGAAAAACTTTGTCTACACTTCCAGCCATAACACAAAAAATAAAGAAAAAACTTTTGATAATAAAGCAATAAAAGGAAATCAATCAAGTGATTACAGACCCTTCTCTCTAGACTCCTCTCTCTCTTTCTCCTCTTCCCTCTCTCTGTACTGTACTGTTTCTTCCTTTCCTGATGCCTGCTTAGATATCTCAATGAATTGGTCAATTTTCTGCTATGCCCGCAAATTGATGGATCCTTGTCCTGTCCAGGGGAGGGGAGTAATGTGAATGTGTGAATCAATGGAATATGTGGAAATATGCTACTGTTATCCTGTTCTCTCACTCTCTCTCTCTCCCTCTCTCTCTTTGGTTGTGGGTTAAAGATGGCGACAGTTCCGGAACAATAAATTACAAACGCTGCAATTCATGCGGTGTGCGCTGAGCTTGGCGAATGTGAAACCATTATTTTCTGGAGCACCTGCAAGGCAACCCTACTCCTGTCCACCCTCACCCCCCTCCCCCCTACCTGTGCTGTCCCTGCCCCCCTGGGGTACACCTTTCATTTATTAGATTGCATGCAGAAACGATGTCAATATAAAAACGAACCACGAGAGGAGCAGGAAGGGAGAGGGAGGGAGGGAGGTAGAGGGTAAATGTGTAACCATAAACCCAGCTGTGTGTGTGTGTGTGTGTGGCACAACCACAAAAACAATTTGGTGGCCAGCAAGGGGTTCACGTGCAGGCAAGCACACCCACACTGTCTGCTCCCTCCCTCTCCCCCATCCCTTCTGCTTGCATGTTAATGCTCGCACAGGGACGTAGGTTACAGGGGGGAGGAAAACAATTGTGTGTCATGCACTTTCAACCCCAGCGTCGTGCTGTCTGGCACGCCAACGCCAGCCGGCGGGGCAGCAGGAAGGGGCGTGACGGGGGAACTTGTGAGCAGGGGATGGGGATGGGGAAAGACATCGCTGGTCATGAGCGATTGTCTGGCAGCCAATGGACTAAATTGAGCAACAACAAAGTGAAGCAACAGTCTGCTCGGAGCGCTGCTCCTGCTTCGTCTCTCTGGCTTTTTGATACATTCGTTTCCTTCTGCGCTGAGTGACAGTTGCGACTCCCCCACAAGCTCACTCCCTGCCTGCCTGCCACCTCGCTCCCGTGGCGCTTGCACGTGCCTGCGTCTCCTGCCTCTGGTCCAGGCTCACTCGCTCTGTGCCCGCGTTGCGCTGTTCATTATTTTAGCCTTTGGCAATGTTTTGCCAACCCTTCAGCCTGCCTGCCTGCAGCCCTGTTTTAATTTTGTTTGATGTATTACCAAGCGACACCCCCGCAGCCACCTCCGGACACTGCTGGCAAGTGGCGCGTTTATTCACTTGCAAATATTTCATTCATCTGACAATTTCTCTATGCAGCGTTTCGGCCACATTTCTATGCAGATTTATGCGATTTGCCACTCTGTGTTTGTGTGTGTGCAAACAGTAATTTCCGCCGGCAAAAACGTTAAATTCAATAAACCACTTCGTCGTCATCGTCATCAGGATTCGAACGAACAACGAAAAGCCATAAAAACCGAAAGATGGCCAACAAAATTGAGACTAAAAGCCAAAAAGTTGAGCATTGTTTTTTGTGTCTCCCTCTCTCTGTCTGGTTTTGATGACTAAAACCTCCCCAGGCACACGCACACACAGCTGGAGATACGGCTGAGTGCGAGTTCCGCTGAAAAACAGTTAAAATGATACTCTAACCGGGGTTAGATTACTTGGCTAATCGGAAAACCTCATAAAAATTGCAACTTTATAAATTTCGTTGCATACTTTTCCGCTGTTATTAAAAGGACTTAACATTAATCGTTGCTGTTAATGCCGGCCACTTATTCTCAATTAACATAAATTAACTAACAGCGACAACTAGTTAACATGACCAAATCCTATCGATATTTCAATTATTTGCAGTTTTTTTCTCATTGCACTGCACGGCAACACTGACACAGCAATGGCGTCAATGTAAACAAAAGCCGAACTTCAATTTAAATTGATATTGCGTATCGGAATGGCTGCATTTCCAAAATATCCACAATAAAATTGGACACATTTCCATTTCATTTAAGTGACTTTAATGGCAACAAAAATTAATGTCCGTATCAGACTTCACAGATTTCGAAAATCGAGCTTTTCCATTTCCTCAACTTCCCCCAACCCACTAGATTTTCATTAGAAAAGACGATGGCAAAGTCATCGGTATCCTTTGGTAAGGGGAAATAAAAATTCCATCAACATCAGTGCAATTCCATTAGCACGAAATGATTTGATGCGCTCCGTTATCTCTGTAGTGTCAAGCGTCCGACGGGACATGGACAGGACGTAGCAGACAGGAAGGAGTAGCGATTGGAAAGCCATAAAGACGCCTCCGAGAGAGGTGTGTGTGTGTGCGAGTGTGCGTGTATGTGTGTGGCCCATGTTGGCTTTAGCTTTGCCAACAGACGCATTTTATGGCCATGCTGAGAGACAGGCACTCAGACCGCAGCTGGGGCGGCTAGCACCTAGTACTAGCTTCATTCTGTTATCTCTCTTCCCTCCATTGTTGTTGTTTTCTTTTATTTCCGATTTTGCTTTGGAGACTTTAGTTGATGTGTTTGCTCAGCTCTCCATAATAATCCAAAATATCCAAGTCAGCTTTATGTGTGTTCATTCTTCCCTCGTCAACCCTTTAAGGGGAGGAGTAGGTGGGCAGAGCAAGGATAATGGAAATATTAATACAATTACCTGTGCTTGGTTGAGTCTGGTGAGACAATGAGTTCATCACGAATTACGGCCGATGTCGTGCGGCATGCAGAACGACCTCATGTACAGTTATTCATGTCTGTACGTGCCCATGTGTGTAGTTTATGCCAGTTGCTTGGGTGGTTTATTTATTTATAATTGAATGGTTTGTTTTGTTATATTTAAATTCAATGTTTCACCCAATGCGTCTTTTGTTTGCGTCGTAGCTTCTTTTGTTTATCGACCTCCCACCACATTTCCGATTACTCATTCATCACCGATAACTCATGCATCTAACAATTAGTGTTGGATAACACTTAATCAGTGGCTTATAATAGTTGGCAGTTATTTGTATAACAAATGCAACTCTAATTTTAGCAAAACTCTCGAGTAATCTATATAATCTTATAATTAACCTAATTATAATTAACCACTTCAATTAATAAAGTTAATTCGCATACTCCAGAGACAACCCTCGCACTGCGAGAAAAAGAGAGAGATAGAGCTTCGCATAGAGCTTTGACAAGCGGTGCAGCCAAATTAAATGATAGCAAGGCGGCAGCAGGCCGAGCTAGGGAGGATGGGTTAGGGTTGCGTTGGATGGGAACGCGTCTGTCGCAACGGCCACTAATTGAAATGGACTGCCAGTGGACTGCCCCGAAAATCCTATTAGCCTTATCCAAGCGGCACGCACTCCTGGGGCTCATTCACCACCAAGTCCGAGTCCGTTCCGAATGCGTGGGCGTGTGTCCGTGTGTGTGAGTGTTACGTGTGGAATTTTAATTTGAATACTCCAAATGGCGGACATCCCAGCTGCATCATAACAGTCATCATCAACGTGGCGCTGCAACTAATCCTGCGGCAATAGAATCCTTCGCTGCAATAGTCATAAGTAAACATTAACTTGCCGAGAATGGAGTAATTTAACCCAAACCGAATCCTTACTCGACTTCAGCTTTAATTTGTTTTTCCCAACCAAAGCACGAAGTTCTGGCTACGCTTTAACTGGCGCCATCTGGTGGCGCAGCCTGGGAGCAACCTGCCTGCCTGCCTGCCTGGGCATTTGGAATGTTCGTGTAATGCACACCTTTTCAAAGGGGCGACAGGTGCCCCCCAGCGAGGCATTAATTCCAGCAGCTGCCGCTGCCACACGGCTGGCGATGCAGATGCAACTAGAGGGAGGTGGAGAAGGAAGAGCCGGAGATACATGAAATGCCGTCGCTTAGAATGGAGCCCGCCCATATATACATACATAGCCAGGGTCTCGCTGTCGATGCCGGATGGAGTCGTCGCCGTGGTGCGGCAGGAAAATGGAATAGGAAATTGAGTGTGTGTAATGCGTGCTTATGGCGCACATTCTAAATGAATTTCTCGCAGTCATGTGTAGAGAGAGAGGGAGAGCAACAAGTGCACCTTGAGGCACCTCGTTCTCTCCTTTTTTTTTTATTAAAATCGTGACGTCACCACGTGCCCGTTGCCTGTCAGGATAAACTCGATTTGCCGTGCGCCCATTTGCATATTGTCGACAAACTGGAACTTGGCAAATTTTACTTCATTTTTCATATCTGCTTGCCAGGCTGCGGCATTCCATGCATACAATATTAAAGAAGGTTTCATTTCGTTGGTTATGTGCAGTCACATATGCTAGCTAGAATGAAGGAGAGAGAGAGAGCGGGAGGGGAGACAGGCTGTCTGTGCTTACCTACATGCATCTGCACTCAAGTCGCGTTTGCAGCCGCTGCTGTTGCTGCCGTTGCAAATAAATTTGTCAAATTGCATTCGCAATTCGCTGTTTTTCTTCTCTCACTCTCTCTTACTCTTTTTCTATCTCTTTCGCACTGCGCATCGGGAGTCGCAAGAGCAGCCACAAACAAGGAGACACCGCAATATGTCTCTTGGTCTCCGCAGTCCACAACTGCACGTCGTCCACTACTCCTCTCTCTCTCTTTCTCTCTCCCTTCTCCAGCCTCTTGCTATGCCTGGTTCTTCTCTGTGCACGCTACGCTCCAGTTTGCCACTCCGACAGCTTTTACACATTTCATTTTATTGTCACGTACGCGTTCATTTCGCAGTTTCGTAGTTTCTCTTTATGGTAGGTCGGAGCTGGTTTTCCTCCAAAAATTATTATATCCATCGACATACGCCATATAAGGCTATGCCACAACGTAACTCAGCACAATAGCGGTTTATCATTTATTTCTTTTGACTTGTTATTTACATGCATATACACAACCTCCAATAATAGATTGACTGTGCAGCGCATCGCATAATAATCGAGTGTCTGGCAAGAATAAAGCTGTCGCAAACATTTTATTTGATATTCTTATAGCAATTTGAATATTTGAATTTCTGTGACTTGCAACACTGTTTAGAGTAGTAAGTATCGATAGCTGTTAAATACCGATAAGTGTTAGTATTTGGTATTTTTGTCAACATGCATATGAATATGCATGTGAATTCAAATATTTGAATTTTTTGTACTTACAACACTGTTTTCGTTGCGTGTCGAAAGCTGGCAGTTACAAGTTCGAAGCGATTGCAAAACACACACACACGCACATGCACTTGTATGTAAATTGAATTTCGATCACGTATACATCACATATTCTTCAATTATAATCCCGATTTGTCAATCTGTTACGTTGGCTCAATTTCCGTTGACATATAGGGCCAAGCAGCTGCCAGAGGCTTTAACATCTGCATGGCTCAGCAATTTGTAGCTTACGATGCAATTAATTTGGACGGCCTGTCCAGTTTCAATCCCCAGTCGGTCTGCCAATGGATGTAAACCGAAAGAAGTGGATAAAGTAGAGTAAAAAATGAAAGAATAACAGCAGCAACAGCAATGGCTGCCTCTGTATTTACACAGGAGAAAAAAGTGTAAAGGATTTAAAGCGTGGAAGAGCGAGATAGAGAGAGAGAGAAAGAGAGCAGCTGCACTTAGTTAATTGACCATTAGAAACACTTTGCCGTTTTAGCTTTAACTTTCGCAATAAGCTGCAAGTAAATTTCAGCAAATGAATTAAAATTCTTCGCAAATGAATTAAAGCGCAAGAGTTGAGCTCCAAGACGCAAGAAAAGTTGCGCACGGACAGTAAGAGAGAGCAAGAGAGAGAAGGAGACACATGCCGTGCCGCGCTAATTCAGTTTGCCGTATCATCTCTCAGTTTGTGTGCCGCTGTAAAAGTTTTGCTTGCCGGCTGCATCGGTTTCTTTTTTGCTTTTCTTGCTCTGCGTCTTCTTCCTTCTTCGTTTTCGGCAGTCAAGTCCAGGATGGCCCCATGGATTACACGCAGTTGCAGCAGCTGCAGACGCAAATGGCGAATGGCAGACGGCAGGAAATATGAAAACTAACAGACTTATTGCATTACTTACGCTAAATAACCCACTTACAAAATGGCGGCGCACATGAAGAAGCTGCACGCGAAGCAGCAGGTGAAGAAGAAGAAGCAGCTGCAGCAGCAAGAAAAAAAGAGAAATAAAGCAGAGACGTCACAGCGTGCGCAAGTCAGCAGCAGGTAGAACGCGTAATGGAAATGATGGTGATAATGATAATGATGATGCAGGCAACTTATTAAATCCTCCAACGGAAGCTGGCAAATAGAGTTACAACCGCTGACAGTCAGTTGCTCCAGAGAGCGGGAGAGCGAGGGAGTAGGTGTGCGGGGGGTGGGGGGAGCATGACAATTGCACGAGGCAGCTTGACAGGCCCACTGACAGCTCCCCAGCTGATAGAGAGACAGCGGGAGAGAGAGCGTGCGAGAGAGCGGCAGAGAGAGAGAGAGCGAGTGCGAGGGCAAGGACTGCGAACAAAAGGAACGGGCAAAGTTTTGGCATTGCCAGCTGAATGCATGAAAAATCAGAGCTACGTGATGCGAAGGCTTACACACACACACAGAGAGAGAGAACACACACCGCACACACACACACACGCTCGCTTACACACGTACATATGGTTATGCATGGCTGTATTTAAGTGTACGTATGCGTGATGCGAGGTAAAAGAGGCATTCACAGGATACGCATGCGAAAGCGGATCGATGCGGCATTGTGG
The DNA here is from genome assembly GCA_018904105.1 of Zaprionus tsacasi. NCBI lineage: Eukaryota > Metazoa > Arthropoda > Insecta > Diptera > Drosophilidae > Zaprionus > Zaprionus tsacasi. The sequence continues at coordinate 11,145,709 of JAEIFR010000295.1, forward strand.
CTTTGGGCATTTGCATACCCTGTAAACGTGCGCGCACGCAAAGGGGTTGTGTTACCTGTGGGCTATAAATTGATTGAATTAATCTATGGGGGGATTTATTTATAACGTAAATTAAATTCGCGCACATTTTAATGCTGTAATTTAAGCGTGTAATCGATAACTCGTCTCGATTACGATAGATTACACGGTGATTTAATGCAACCATCAATATTCAATTCTGTTAATCTTGCACGTACTACACATGTATGTGCATGTTTGTTTTTCATTATGACAAAAAGCCCTAAGGGCTCAAATTGCCCCTACTCCTTTCATGGGGTATATATGACGTTCAGTTACCCCACACTCTATTTAGTTCTTAATTAAACTGCGTGTTTTTATATGAGTAAGTGGATTTTGGAAGCTATAAACAGAGGGAACACACAGAGCTCCTTCAAGTTATAGGGTATCCTGCTGACCAACCCAGTTTAATTCACTTGTGGTCTTATTTGTTCTGCCTTAGCTCATTTTCGTTGCCCATTGCATTGCCGGTTCATAAAATTTGCATTGCGGGAATTGTTTTACGCTCGTTCCGTATAGTTGTTTTAATATACCCCGCAACGCATGTTGTGCAAGGGTATTTTAAGTTGATTTTAAATGAAACTATAGTAATATATGAAACTTAAAATCTAGAAGAACTAGGGCTAACAAATTTGAGGAAAATTTTATTATTGAGCGCAGATGAAGTAACTTAAAGAAAAAACAAAAAACTCATAAAACTTGCGTAATATCAGGGTTACACAATTCTAATTTGGTGTGTACAACAATGAATATTCCCTCTATCAGTCCTGTAAATTTGCTTATGTTTGAATTATAAACTTAGAAGATATTTAAGAAATAAATTTGATTAGGGCACAGTTGGTTAACGGGTATAAGACAGTCAGGTTGGCACAACTGCAGCTTGCTTACTTGTTTTTATATAAACTTTTTCTTTTTCATTATTGTTCTTAACCCCCTCCCCCCCACATCTCTCTCCCAGTCCCCCTCTACGAGATCTCTTGGTTGTCTTTTGTTTGCGCACGGCAGCTCTTGAATTTTACATATGACTTTGCAGTTCCGCAAAAATCTGCATATCGTAAGCGAGTGAGACGATACGCACAAGTATGCCATGATAAAGCATGATATGATGTATGATATATGTGCTGTACGGTACTGTACTCTACGATATGATATGTGTGTAAGTCCGACGGCGTCTTAAATTTCAATATGTATAACGAGGAGCAGCTCCGAGTGCACTCGGAGTATTCTTCAGTTGATGCTGCTGCTGCGTTTGCATGCGAAATTTATGCAGAGCAAGAGGGAAGCACAAAGAACAGGGGGAGAGAGAGAGAGGGAGAGAGAGGCATGAATGAAAATCTAATATGGCAGAAAACCCAATTAAATCTGAGAGCACAAAGCAAGAACAAGGCATCTGGAAATAATTCTGTTTACGCCGACAAGACAAGCGAAATCTTCTCCAGCTACAGCAGCAGCAGCTGCGACTCCTAGGAATCCCTGGAAGGACTAGGACTACGTCTCCTGCCTTGGGGTAGGCTACGTACAGAGAGTTCACATTTGATTGGATTTGTAGCTGGCGTTAAACTAAAACCCAAACAGAGGGAGAGCAGAGAGAGGGAACGAGAGAGAGAGAGAGAGAGTTGAAAGAAAGAAAACTAATCTAAATATTGCACGGAAAACTTGCGCTAAACCGCTTTTAATTATTTTCCCTCCCTTTCTTTCTCTTTTCTATTTGCAGTTGAGATATCAGCTACAGATACACAATACTATATACTGTACAATATTGTATTCCGCGTGGTAAGTCGAACTATTTCAATTTCAATTTCGCATTTCGGTCACGACATTCTGTAGTTTTTTTTTTATTGGCAATCGTCACAGTTACAAGCGCAGCTACGTGAGCTTATTTCATAGAAGGGCAGGGGGGAAGGCTATGTAAGCCTTTCCTTAGTGGAAAAATGTATAGAAAATAACCTTGAAAATTGACTTTAGTTACGGGTTTTCCTTTTACTGAGAATCACACTAAAATGTTGCCAACTTAGCAAATTGTAAATTCCTGTCAAGTCTTAAGCTGTGACTGTTCCTGTAAGTGTTACTGTTACTGCTCCTGCTGTTGCTCTTGTAACTGTTACTGCTCCTGCTCCTGTGACTGCCACTGCTCCTGCTCCTGTTCCTGCTACTGCTCCTGTGACTGCAACTGCCAATGTAACGGAAGTTACTGCTACTGCACCCGTTCCTGTAACTGCTCCTGATTCTGCTCTTGTGACTCTTGTTACTGCTACTGCTGCTGCTCTGGGCCTGTGACTGCTACTGATCCCGTTACTGCTACTTCTCCTGTAACTGCTTCTGCTTCTGTGACTGCTACTGCTCAGTGACTGTTCCTGCTCCCGCTACCGCTACTGCTGGTGTTCCTGTAACTGCTCCTGTGACTGCTACAGCTCCCGTTACAGCTACTGCTTCAGCTACAGCTCTAGACCCTGCTCCTTTTCCTTCTGCTCATCCTACTGCTCCTGCTACTGCTGTTGCTTCTGCTCCAGTAACTGCTCCTGTAACTGCTACTACTCCCGTTACTGCCACTGCTCCTGTGACTGCTCCTGCTCCAGCTCCAGTTTCAGATCCTGTCCCTCCTCCTCCCTCCTCCAGCTACTGCTCCTGCTACTGCCCGTGCTTCTGCTCCTGCTCCTGTAACTGCCCCTGCTCCTATTCCTCCACTTCCTGCTCTTGTTGCGTCTACAGCTTTGTCTAATTTACATTTTGCTGCACGGCAAAATCGATTCGTGTGTTGCGCAGTTTTTCCTAATGAGAGAAAACTGCTATCTCGCTTTCTCTCCTACTTCTACTCCCTTTCTCTCTATCTCTCTCTTTCTCTCTCTCTCTCTCTGTGTGTGTTTTTAGCCAGCATGTGGCTACAGATGTGCCACAACAAAGCGCTATCAAATCTGGGCATTAGGCCAGTCAAGGTAGTCAAAAATCAGAGTGTGATGCACTAGAAGATACCCTGTAAGTGAGCGGGGGTAATTTCTATAACAATTTTCGAGGGTAGTAAGCTTGACCCTATTAAATCATATTAATAATATGATCTTCTTTTTTATCTACTCATTTACAGGGTATTTTGTTAGCTGTTGCACATTTCAACTTATTTTTAGCAGGTCAAACAGCATTTTTTTTTTTTAGACTGTGTTTCAACCCTTTTTCTTCATATATACCCCTTCCTTTTTGGCCTACAATTTACAGGGTATATACCTAGCTAGCTGTAAGTATTACACAGCTCTTTGCATCCAAAAGGATTAGCAGAGGCAGCGGCAGCGACAGAGGCAGCGGCAGTCATTGAGTACTCTAAACACACATATTCAAACCATTCGCACTCACATGCAACGTATTCATACTCAAGTATGTGGCACAGTGGAGCATGCGGGGTGAGTGCTTTGCTTTGAGTGTTTGAGTGGCCTGGTGACTTGCATTCGCACACTCACACACACACACTCACTCCGTATTCATTCGCATATTTGAATCGCATTCGAAATGCAACGAGAGACGCGACTTAAAGCCTGCGGGATCAACATTGTGGCAGCTTTATGTGGGGGGAGGGGGAGGGGGAAGCGGATCTACGCACATGTCTTGCACGCTTTACGAGGCAGCCCTCCCCTCCCCCCTCTGGGGGCTATCTGCGTCGTTGTATCTGCTGTTTGGCCATAAAGTGTCGAGGCAGAAACTAATCGGTGGCGGCCATAAAAGCACAAAGAGGCTACGGGCTAAGCAGGGGGAGCAGCAGCAAGCCGCAAGTTATGGAAGAGTAAAGAGAGCAGGCAGAGGGAGAGAGAGGGAGAGAGAGAGAAGGAAAAGGCCAAGCGGCTGCACTTTGCGTGTGTGTGTGTGTCTGTTGCCACATGTGGTAGCTACGGTGCGACATCTTAAGTGCAGTGGTAGCACAGTGCAGCCAGAGGGCCAGAGCAGGTCGCATCTTGGCCATATCTGTTGTGTTTATGGCCAAAAAAGAGAATAAGAGAAAGAGAGAGAGAGAGAGCGAGCGAGCTAAGGCCCTTTGCTTTAGAGGCAACGCTGCTTTTGTAGCCAGTTTTACTAGCATTTTTATTAATTTGGGTCGGCGACACACACACACACTCCTACACACACACACACACACACACACGCGCCCGTGTGTGTGCTCTAAAAGCGCACATTGTGGTTTTTACGCGCCAGAGAACAAAGTCAGCCGCATGGCGCGGATTTCCTGAACCGATTTATGAAAAACTATATCCGCCAGGCTTTTTGCGACCCCATCTCCCTCTCTTTCTCTTTCTCTCTCCCTCTCACTCTTTCGCCATTAAACTTTTGGCAGCAGTCTCTGTGCCCCACATGCGGCAAATGTCGCTTAATAAACTTGCTAATGCATTATTTATACACTGGCTGTCTCGCTCGCACTGTCTATCGCTGTCACACTCACACACTTGCTTTTCTTGGTGCCTCGTGCGTGCTTTGAAATCGAAAAATCGCATTAGGCTGTTCATTTTCTTAATGAAGATACAAATGTATCTGTCAGATACGTTAATATATCTGTGAAATGTGACTGAAATTGAGCTTAGCCAACAGTTTGGAGTGCAAACACTCATGTAATGAGTAAAAGATACAAATGTATCTGAAAGATACTTTTGAAAACCATGCCATAAGATGCCTAAAATGCATTAAAACTCCTAAAATTAAGCCAATATGCTTGATGTGCGTATTTTAGTGTAAAAGATACAAAAGCATCTGATGGATACATAGATAAAGTATGCCAGAAATGGTTTAAAATGCAGTAAATGCATAAATGCAAGGCGAAAGTACTGGGCAAGTCCATTTAAGTGCTAAAGATACAAATGTATCTGCAAGATACTTTTCTAAACAATGCAAAAAAAACCCTAAGATGCATTAATGCACTTAAAATAAAGCAAATATGCTTGGAGAACTCATTTAAGTGTAAAAGATACAAAAGTATCTGATGGATACAAAATCAAAACCATGTCAAAAACTGTCTAAATGCAGTAAATTCATAAATTTGCAGCAGAAGTACAGTGAAAGTCAATTTTATAGCTTAAGATACAAAAGTATCTAAGAGATACATTTATTAAATTTTGCAAAAAATAAAACTGCTTGAATATACAGCTAAAATAATTGGGTACATTTTAAGTGCTGAAAATACAAATGTATCTCAAGGATGCATAGATACATCTGCACTTGTTTCGCAGTAAATAAACGTAAAATATGCAAGCACTTACTTTCCCAGACATTTATAGGGTATATCTAGTTGCACTTTAAGCTTCTTTTTGATTGACTGTTTTTATATTTCTTTTCTTTTTTGGATGGGGCAATAGAATTCGATTGGTTGCCTTTTAATATTGCATCTTTCCAGATATAGATGTATCTGAGGATATCTCTGAGGCAAGCTAGAAGGAAAATAGTTTTCCTTTTGCCATTGCGTCTAAGTAGCTTAAAGGCTTTTCCAGCAGCGCAGCAGCAGCGCAGCAGTTTCGCATTTTCAACTTGAAATAGATTTATTGCTTATGTGCAGCTATGCGCGAGGGTGGGCAGGAAAGTTGTGGGAGTCTTAAATTAGGCAGGAAGATGCGATAGTCTGCCTGAATTATCGAAAATTATAGAAAATACTAAGTAAATAAAGTGTTAGAGTGAGTTATATATTATAAAGTTAGTATAAATTATTTAAATCTAATTGCGAGGGTGGTTAAAGTAGTTTAAAAGGCGTCCGATTATAAAACTGAATAAAAAATGTAAAAATATGTGATTTAATGTAAAAATGACGTTATCGATAGTTCCCGATAATCAAATACTGCAGCAGTATTGCATAAATTATCGAAAATAGTGTTGCCTAGCTAAAGCAGGTAAGTTAAAAGAGAAAAAACACTGGGAAAATACGCAATAAATTCAAAATCGCAGCATTTTTTAAAATAAGCAAATAATACACCTATTTCAATAGACTTTGTTTAGTAAATTATAAACTAAAATAAAAATAAAATAATCGACAACATTTATGTAGAGTTTTGGTAGGTTATGTAGCATATAACTAAAGATTTATATAGTTTCTTGTTTCCAGCAAATCTACTGGCAATTTGAAGATCTTGAGTAACTTGCTGCTCTAATTAACTTTACAAGCTGCCCTCGCGGTGTCCAAAAACATATTGCCATAGCTTATGCGAGGGTAACGCACGTACGTTACGCCCCCTTCCCCCTCCCAGCCCACCGCGCATGGCAAACTTTTATTTCCCATCGCAGTAATATATGAAAAATGCGCTCATAAAGAATTCACGAATTTTGTAGTTCGACTTGTTTCGTTTCCCTCTCCCACTCTCTTTCTCTTCTTTCTGCTCTTTTTATGGCTGCTGCTTGGCATAAAGTGAATGTTTTTCTTTTTCTTTTTTTTTGGCAGAACTAACTATTAATTTTCAATGTTGTCTTTTGGCCAAAGAGCGATGTTACTGCCAAATTGCTTTTCGAGCTTGTCCATTTACACTTCGCACATACGCAAATCCTTGGGAAATCCTTGGGAAATTATTTACATTTTCTATACACACACAATTCAATTGTGGTTTTTCTTTTTTCCTTTTTATTTTCCTTCTATTTTCTTCTTTTTTTGGGTCTTTTTCGTCTTAATTACTCAACTCGCAAAGCCGCAAACAAAACGTGTTTGGGGGATTCCCCTAAAAATAGCCAGCTGGGAGGGGGAGGTGTACAAAATGGCCAGTCATTATGCCAAGTGCGGGGGCGTGGCAGGAGGGAGGAGGAAGGAAGGTAGAAAGAAAAGGCAATGTGGCAAAGATGAAGCTAAAGCTGGAGGAGAAGGGAGACTCGTGTCCTTTGGCTTGTGTCGTTCTGAATGGAACTTATTATCTGCGTCGGCTGTACACAAACACGTACGCACAAACACACATACACACGCACATATAGGCACACATACACACACACACACAGCCTTTGCTGCGTTGAGCCGTGACGCGGCGCAATAAAATCTTATTAAGTCGCTTTACAATAAGCGCTCAAAGGGGAAAAGTGATGCTGGGAGGGGGGAGGGCAGGAAGGGGAGGCAGAAGGGGGGGGGAGTAGTAGTATACATATGTGTCGCCAAAGAATTTGGGCTGCTGCTGCCAAAGGCAACGGCGCTACGAGCTAATAAAATATATGAAAACGAAAAATATTGCGCATACGCCGCGTTGCCTGCGAGGCGACGCTCTCTAGTTTTTAGCTACCCTACACTCCCCTATACCCTACCCTCCTCCCACGCAGACATTCATAATATATATATCGCGCTGCTTCCGGTCGCCGTGGTGCGATAAAACGTTTAGTAATATCCGTAGAAAATAGTTGCGGTCTCTAGCGCAGTTTCTCTTCTCTAGTTTCTCTCTCTCTCTCTCTCTACTCTCTTTCTCGCCTGCCTGCTTGTGCCTTGTTTTCCTGCCATTTGTAGGACTTAAGTGTCGCCATATGGTTTACGGGTTGAGAAGAAAACAAGGATAAGTTTGTAAGGGGAAATTGAAGTACAATTAGATTTGAAAGAGGCGAAAAGAAAAGTGGAAAATGCATATATAACATGCGAGTAGACATTTATAGGGTTTAAGTGCGGAATATTGTTAGATAAAAGAAGGAAATAAAATATAGAATTTTTACTGCATGTATATTTCTAAAGAAACGAACTATATGCAGTTAGTTCTATATGAAAACTAAAGAAATATGTTAAGTAAATTTATGTAGTTGAATTACTTAGCAACTCTATGAATATAAATCTATGAATAACTCAAAAGAACTACAGAAATTCATGGAATATGTGCGAATACTTGTTATAGATATTTACAATATACATAAGAATTAATATAAAAAGTTTTTTGAGTTTTTTTACTTCTCAAATATGAAAAATGTAAAAAATATGTAAAGTTGTAAACAAAATACCTGTAAATATTTAAAATCTTTATCTTTCAAGATCTATATTTAAAAATACTCCTTAAAAACAATGCATCATGTATTAGTTCTTTACTTTCTTGAATACTACATAACCTCAAAGACTTCTAGTGTAATTTCTCTCACATTTTCAAGAAGAACTTTGAATTTTCAATTGATTCTCCTTCACCCAGTACACCCTGTGTCAATTGATTTAAATACACTTAGATTATTATCGACTTATTGTCGATAAGTCTGACATGACATGTGGTACCCAAGCAGGGCGCTGAGAACATAATCCTTTTACACGAATTGCACAAGCAACAGTTGAGTGAGCGCACTCTCCCTCTCTCTCTCTCCTATCTCTCTCTCCCTCTCTCTCTCTCGCTGTGTGTGTGAACTCTGAACTATGCGAGTGCATTTGCAATTGCAGTGGGTGTGGCAGGGGGAGGCAGCATGCTGTGAATTTAATAAATACTTGACACAATACGTTTATTTCCCCATGATGTCTCGATACATTCACATTCACACTTATTCATTCATTCGTTCATTCATCTATATTCATCTGCTGCGATATTCATGGCGAACAATGCCCAAACTTTGCCGACAGCTAAACAAGCTGCACGCACACACAAATATACACTATATATATACTGTATATAAACTATATATATATATATCTCGATATGGCAGACCTTACCTTGTGCCTTGTGCTACCCGCGCAGCTGTGCGCAAAGTTTTGCCAATAAATGAAAATAGGAAGCGCACGACGGCTAACAACAAGATGTTGAAATAAGTTGTCAACCTAACGCCCAGCCACGCCCCTCTCTACCGCCTCCCTCCCGCCTCCTGCCTCCCATTTCCTGCTGTCGTCTGTCGTCTGATAAGCGCACACAACATTGATAAACAGCCTGGAACTAGAGGAAAGAGCAGGGCAGGGAGTGGGAGGATGCGGTTGCCTGGCAAGGCAGGGGGTGTACCAGGGAGGGGGGATACCCTGGAGAAACAAGTGCAAACACAATTGCATTCTCTAGCAAGTGGAAATGGAGTGGAACTCGCAGCTGCCGCCGCTGCCGCTACTGCTGCCTTTGTCAGCCATTGTTATACCCTGTAAGTGGGGGAGGGGGGAAAGGGAATGTGGGGTGTGTAAGCCAACAATATATACAAGTTTTCCTACAGGGTATCTGCTAGTACGCTAGTGCACTCACTCGCGCACACAACAATGTTGCAATCGAATTGAGAAATGCTTCACACGTATCTCTGCACGGGCGACGCAGCCGTAAGATTTGACTAACGACAAAGCCGTAAATTGTAAAGCAAAAATGTAACAGAAAGATATATGCATATATATACAAGACTATATACTCAAGAAGTACATATCGTATATAAAGAAGCAAGGTAGGCGCATTGAAGCGAGCTGAATGAATCGCTCTATCGAGCTGCCGCTGCCTCTGCATGTTGAGCTGTCAATCGATATACATAGTATGTGTATCGATAAGTGTGTGTAGGGTTTACTCCTTGTGTGTGTGTGTGACATACGTGTTAAAGTTGTGTTTTATGCTTCGTGCGCCCTTGCGGATGCTGATAAAGTTTTATTAGCCGCTTGTGTCAGCCAGAAACGACAATGGGCCCGAAGAAGTTTGACATTCATTTGATAACATTTTATAAGCATCACGTTACGCCTGTCGCACAGCGAGTCGGATGCAGCTGGCAGCGGCAACTCTGGCACGGACTGACAGCACAATGAATGTCACTCACACGCACGCAAATATACCATATAATATACATACTCACATGTATGGATTATGGCCACCAGCCGAGCACACAAACTATCTACACAAACACATACATACATATGTATGTGTGCAGCAGACAGCAGACACTTTGCCTAATGAGAGTGGACCGCAATGGGCAATCGACCTCAAGCGCCCCGCACAGACAACTTGCTCACTCGCTCATCCCCTTTGGCTGTTTATTTAGCAACTAATTACCGTACTCTGGGCAAACAAATCAAATTAGTTTACCTCAGCTTTAATAAAAGTTAATTCGTATTTGTATAAAGCTCGTAAACACGTCCTGTTTTGTGTTATCGATTGGCAAGTGATAAATACGTGAGAGCAAGAGAGCAAGCGCAGGCTGACAAAAAGCTAACTGATCTGCAGCAGGTGTGCAGAGCAGAGCAGCTCGTTAGTTGAGCGGAATATCGATAAGTGAACTTGACATGGCGAGTAATAGAAACGAGAGAGCAAGAGTGTGAGCGCAGGGGGACAAAAGCTAAATGATGTGCAGCAGGTGTGCAGAGCTGCAGCCGTGTAAGCAGCGCTCAGCGCAATATATCGATAACATGATACGATAACTGCAAGCAAGCTCAGCTTAAGCAAATTATTACCGCAGATTGTGGGATAGACTTTTGAGTAGACTCTCTACTTAAGATGACAACTGACACTTTTGTAACTCTCGAATTGTGTTCAACATGGGTAGGCATTGTTATTCAATCTGCACTCACACACATTCAAACTCCCAGACATTCATAATACTCGTTGCAATCGCTTGTGGTTGCCAAGTCAAGGGACAAAGCGGCAGTAACAATGACAACACTGTATGCGTGTCTGTCTGTCTTTCTGTCTTTCTGTCTTTCTGTCTTTCTGTCTGTCTGTCTCAACTCGCATGATAAAGAGACAGTTTCTGAACTTAAGAAGGCAAACAATGCTCTCAGAACACACACACACGCACACACATGAAGTAGTATATATAAGAAGGATGAGCGAGCTGACTATAAAAGAGACAAAACTTAACAATGTCTAGCTGGGATTATTTCAGCTGACTTACGGAAAATACACGCAATATGATTATCATTTAAGTTAATAATTTAAGATTGAAAGACATATTGGGGAAACAATTGTGTTGCCAGATTATAAAGGATTATTGCCAGAGAAGGGGGGAAAATCCGATTGTGCTGCGTAACTAAGCGATAATTAGAATGCGACGGAACTGTTAGTCAACTGTTATCAATGCAGTCAGGTGCGCTTTAATTCAATTAGAAATATTTTGCTACGTTCGATTTAAAAATTATCGATATTTTAAAAGCTACTGAACTGTTAATTAAGAGCTTCCTTTTATTGTAAAATTTATCAATGCATTGTGGTGTGATTTAAATGAAATATCTTCCCAAATCTTCGTCATGTTTGCAATTAAATAAAATAGATATTTTTCCACCAGTAAAATCAGTTTATTAAAATATTTGTCTTTGCCTTGAGCAATTTATTCAGCTGCCACAGGTAAATCTGGCTGAAATCTGAGACTGACAGGCAGGTGGAAATGCCTTTTTTGCAAATTGTTTTGTCTTTACCACTGCAACTTGTGGCTTGTCTCTCATGAAGGTTGCACGTCGTACAATTTCATTAGATCCAATTTTCGAATTTCTGCAGCGGCTGCAGGTGGAAATGCAGGAATTTTCCGTGCAATTATTTAGATTTGTTGTCAAGGCGATGAGGCTGCTTGCTGCCTGCTGTGAGTTATTCGTATTGTGGCTTTGACTTTGGTTTCGGTGTGTTCGTTTGTTTTCCCTGTGTATTTATTTACTGGTTAATTGGACAGCTTGCAGCATCTTTGTGCCATCTTCTGCTGCAAGGCAGCAGCAACAACCACAACAACAACGAAGTCGACGTCGACGTCGACGCCGACTTCGACTCCGACGACACTTGCTAAAGCAGAGGCTCAATTTATTTTGCATTGCCATTTAAAGCCGACGACGACGCTGCGCTCTGGGCAAACGAACGTGACCTTCGGCTCAGCAAGAGAGAACGAGAGAGAGTGTGAGAGCCGAGTGCCCAGAGACGTAGGGATCTCATACAAAAGCAGTAAAAACGTAAACAAACACTTGTCCCGAGAGAGCGCGAGTGCGAGGTGCAAAAGCTTTCGGCAGCAACGCAGGCGCCAGCTCTACCTCTCTCTCACTGCACTTCGGCTGCGGCAAAGCCCGAGGCACAGCGAGAAATGGAGAGCGTAAAAGAAAGCACTCTCGTGAGTGTGTGTTTGACGTCAGCTCCTCGTCAAATGCCAAGGACTCGGCAAATACAGTTAGCATGCTGCGGCGGCTGTGTTTGCCTAACGCGCTGCTCAGTGCCGTTTGAGACATTCGCCAAGTGAGACGTGGAAGCGCAGCTTGAAAAACAAAAATTTACACTTGTGCGTGTGTGTGTTAGTAGGAGAGTGCGAGTGCAAGTGTGTGTGTGTGTATACATACTGCTGAGCTTACACATGTGCGTGGGCAGACGCGTAGGAGCGTACGTGCGTGTGTGTGTGTTTCTGTTAGTAGATGCTTTCAAGCGTCAATAAAACAAACAAGTTTGGCAACCACCGAAGTTGCCAGTGCAAACAAAACAACAACAACAACAACTAACAATTAGCGTTGCCATTGCGGATGCTGCAAACGTTTGTGGCACTGCGTTAGTGTGTGTTTGTGTGTGTGTGAGAGAGCGAGTGCAGCAATATTTAAAAGGTAAATTCCGCATCTGATTTCAATTTCTATTTATGTGCACACACACACACCTACACACGCATGGATTTGCTCGCGCGTGTGTCCGTGTGTGTGTGTGTGCGCTTTGTCTTTTGCGTTTCATGCTCTTGCGTTATTTACGCACTCGCCGCTTTTAACGGTAAAATGCCGCAGACAATGAAAACAGCGACAAAAGCCACACACAAAAACATGTCCGAGCACGACCGCACGTCAAAGCGACGCAGCGTCAACAGCGACACAGCGACAGAAAGGCGACAACGAAAACATGACCAAATTCGCCGAAATTCGGTCAATATTTCTGTCTGCCTCTCTCTCTTTCTTTCTGTCTGCCAGCCATAGAGACCCTGTGTGTGTGTGTGTGCGGGTGTGTGTGTGGAGAGGCGACTAAAAAAGGGAAATTTTCAACATTCTTCAAGCAAATCTGTGTCAGCATAAAATGCGCCGTTTTGCGGTTTTGTTTTACTCTGTCTGACAATAATGCGGGTCTAAGGCAGAGAGAGAGAGAGGGAGAAAGGGAGGAGAGAGTGGAAGGCAGAGCAAGAGAGCTAGAACTAGTGCTTGCCGTTATCTGCGACATGTCACTGCATGAGGCAATTAATAAAATCGAAATTTGTCGAAGAATGTTTAACACGCAGTTTCATTTTGTGCCTTCAAAGTTTTCTTACATTATTTATGACTGTGGGGGAGGGGGAAGGGGAAAGAGAGGCGGGGACTAACATTAGTTCTTAGTTATTTCAAGAAACTTTACGTTGATAAGTGACTTAGAGTTTTCTTTGTTCTTTAATATTTTTTTTTTTTTGGGAAAATAGTTCGTAAAGTTTATGTAAAACAATTGAAACTAGTCCGTTGCTTTGGCAGTTTATACTTCTGCTGCATATGACATGATATAAATAAACTTAACGGATGCTGTCACTGATTACGAGTTCTTATTTGAAATTTGCGAGATATACAAATATTGTAGCATACTTATAAGGACAGTTGAGAAGAGAGAAACAGAGCGTCATTTACGTATTTATTTATAAGCTTAAACAAGCAGCTGCTCATGCAGCACCGAGATAGAAGAACTTTTGGAGAACTTGGAGACTAATGCTTCCTTAAATTACTCTCTAGTTTTAGCAAGTAAATATTTTAATTTTGTGATTATGACTAAGGGTCCCCCCTGTGAAATTTTTAGAATTTTTTTATTTTCAAAATTTTAAAATCGACTGCTTTTACTTTTAATCGATTGTGGAGGTCAAAATTAGTATAAAACAAGTGTTTAAAATTGTTTTAGAGGATACTTAATTTTTGGCCAAAAATCATGTCAAAGTCGACTAAAAATTTGACATGTAACCCCTCGACAGGACCAGTATCCTAACTTTCTTCAGTTGATAACTTTTTTAAAAATCAAGCGATTTTCTTCGGGTAAAACATTTTATTCATGGTTTTAGTTCTAGAATAGAATGGCTTAATAGTTCTTAAAATTTAAAAAATTTAAATTTTTTTAATTTTTGTGATTATGAGTAAGGGTCCCCCCTGTGAAATTTTTTTTTTCAAATTTTAAAATCGCCAGCTTTGACTTTTAATCGATTGCGGAGGCCAAAATTAGTATAAAACAAGTGTTTAAAATTGCTTTAGAGGATACTTAATTTTTGGCCAAAAATCATGTCAAAGTCGACTAAAAATTTGACATGTAAGACCCTCGACAGAACCAGTATCCTATCTTTCTTCAGTTGATAACTTTTTTAAAAATCAAGCGATTTTCTTCGGGTAAAACATTTTATTCATGGTTTTAGTTCTAGAATAGAATGGCTTAATAGTTCTTGAAATTTAAAAAATTAAAATTTTTTTTAATTTTTGTGATTATGAGTAAGGGTCCCCCCTGTGAAATTTTTTTTTTTCAAATTTTAAAATCGCCAGTTTTGACTTTTAATCGATTGCGGAGGCCAAAATTAATATAAAACAAGTGTTTAAAATTGCTTTAGAGGATACTTAATTTTTGGCCAAAAATCATGTCAAAGTCGACTAAAAATTTGACATGTAAGACCCTCGACAGGACCAGTATCCTAACTTTCTTCACCTCATAACTTTCTTAAAAATCAATCGATTTTCATCGGGTAAAGCATTTTATTCATGGTTTTAGTTCTAGAATAGAATAGCTTAATAGTTTTGGCAATTTAAAGAATTTAAAAATTTTTTATTTTTTGTAATTATGAGTAAGGGTCCCCCCTGTGAAATTTTTTTTTCATATTTTAAAATCGCCAGCTTTCACTTTTAATCGATTGCGAAGGCCAAAATTAATATAAAACAAGTGTTTAAAATTGCTTTAGAGGATACTTAATTTTTGGCCAAAAATCATGTCAAAGTCGACTAAAAATTTGACATGTAAGACCCTCGACAGGACCAGTATCCTATCTTTCTTCAGTTGATAACTTTTTTAAAAATCAAGCGATTTTCTTCGGGTAAAACATTTTATTCATGGTTTTAGTTCTAGAATAGAATGGCTTAATAGTTCTTGAAATTTAAAAAATTTAAATTTTTTTTAATTTTTGTGATTATGAGTAAGGGTCCCCCCTGTGCAATTTTTTTTTTCAAATTTTAAAATCGCCAGTTTTGACTTTTAATCGATTGCGGAGGCCAAAATTAATATAAAACAAGTGTTTAAAATTGCTTTAGAGGATACTTAATTTTTGGCCAAAAATCATGTCAAAGTCGACTAAAAATTTGGCATGTAAGACCCTCGACAGGACCAGTATCCTAACTTTCTTCACCTCATAACTTTCTTAAAAATCAATCGATTTTCATCGGGTAAAGCATTTTATTCATGGTTTTAATTCTAGAATAGAATAGCTTAATAGTTTTTGCAATTTAAAAAACTAAAAAAAAAATTGTTTTTGTAATTTTGGTAAATTTGCAATTTTTTCCGAAATTTTTTTTTTATTATATTAAAATCGCATTCTGTTACTTTTAATCGATTGCGCCTTAATTATCTTCCAACCAAGCCATTATCATAAAGGAAATTTCTTTGTGGTATCTAAGTCTTGTTATAGTAATGGTAAATGTTTACAATATCATTAAAATAATGGCAAATTCACTTAGTTTATAACATATGCATGAGCAGGTTATTTGCTTCTACTTCTTCTACTTATGTCATAAGGAAGTTCCTTGGCGTCTTATATGGGCCCATAAGCCGTTCAAGTAGTAAGGTACGGTAATGCAGGCAGGCATGTCTATCATGCGATCAGGAAAACATAAGCGATATGTGGAGGGTCTTAAAGGTGCCGTCATGCGTTTTATGCTGGCGACATGTGGCGTGAAGGAAATGCGGATGGACGCATTTCTCGACATGCCACAAGCAGGCGTAGCCTGTGGGAGGGCGCAACGTAGCGAGGGGAGTGGCAATTGCGAAATATTGCGTGCATTTTATTACAATTATTGTTACGCATACGCCATGTGGTACGGCAGCAGCCCGTTGCGCGTTATAAATCGCTTGACAATAATTCACCAGGCCAGCAAAACAAAAGCGAAAGGCAAAAAGGAAGGCAAGAGGAGGGCAGGAGGGAAGAGGGACCTCCTGGAAGGCAAGCTGTAGCCAGGCAAGACGCAGGACTTAAAGTATTTCCCAAGTGGCGGTTGGATGGAGGAGCAGCTGCCTGGCCACGCCCACCAGTAGATAGCCGAGGCAAAGGTTCGCACATCCGTGTCGAGTCACCCACATCCCTCCTCCCTCCTCCCCCCTCCACCATGCTATCCCTCTCTCCATCTGCCCGTCTCAGCGGCATCCGCATCCGCATCCTGTTCCTGTTTGCCACAGCGTGTTGCCACGCACCTTGCTGCGTGTCTGTCTGTGTTTGTGTGGGTGTGTGTGTGTGTGTGTGTGTGTGTGTGTGTGTGTGTGTGTGTGTGTGTGCGACTTGACATGTTCTTAATGCCGAACAAAAACATAAGCTCAAGGACATGAGTGCAGCGTGCTGTGCCTGCCGTGCTGCCTCCTCCTGCCTTTGCCTCAATGTCATTATGTGTAAATTTTTAATGTTGCCAGGCCCAAAGATGTTGCAACAACAACAACAACTTGCCCCAAAGTAGGTTATCAAATTTTCTACAGGGTAAGCACTCCGGGGAGAACTGCAGCAGCAGCAGCGGCAGCAGCTGCCACAAGACAGCGCAAACTTTTACTTATCAGAAGAGCACCCTGTCTCTACCCCCCTGCCCCCTCTCTCTTTACCCTCTCACACACACACACACAGACAACAATTTTAATGGCAAAATCATTTACTGACCCAAGATTACACACAGCTTTAGGCTCGCTCCCTGAGCTACCTTTTAGCGCAGCCAGAGCAGAGGCGCAGGCACATGGGCAGATAAAAGAGGAGAGGCAGGGCAGGGTAAGGGGAGCAGCCCAAGATATTTTGCATGTTTAGCAAGCGACGCGTTGCCAATTGGGTCAAGCATTTTCATTTCGCGCCTTGTTTTGGGGGTGGTGGAAAATGTTTAGCTGCCTTGCCTAACCAGAAACCCTGAAAAAGCAACCTAAAACGGAAGCGGAAACCGCTTTCAAACTTGTGGGAGACAGCAGCGGGGTAAAGAGGTAAGGGGAGAGCAGGGAAGAAGCCGCAACTCGTTGGTTTAATGAAAAACACAACTGAAACTCGAAATTAATTGCGAACTATGCGTTAAATGAGTTTCGCAGCGAGAAAACTTTACCTGCGGCAAGGCCGGACTCAGATCTGTGGGTGAGCTCGGGGGGAGGGGACTGGGATGGGAGGCAGGAGGAAGAAAGTCTAGTGCAGTTGGCATAGAAATCGCAGCTAATGCAGAGGGAGAAAGAATACGACTGGCAGTTATGCTATATGAGGAATTATGATAGGGTTTATAGCTAGAAAATCAAGGAGATTTCCTTGAATATTGCTATATAACGAGTATGTTTCTATAAAGTCACTGGAAATATTCTATTTCACATTTTATTATTATAAACTTCAGTTTCAAATTACTATATAAGATAAAATTACTATATATATAGCTTTATATTAAAATCTTCAAGCTAAATATAGTATATATTAATTGTTCTTGCTTTTCTTGTTTTATAATATATAAACTCTTTTCCTATAAACAGTTTTTTTAGATATAGCTCATAAATCAATGCTGGTTTTTAATATCAAAGTTAACATTCAATTTCTGCCCCTTTTCAGGGTTATTCCAAAGATTTCTTTATAGATTATTGTGCCGACATCGCTTTGATTGACAGTTTTTGCACTGATAAAGTAAAGTACAATTTTGCTTTATCTCTCTCTCTCTCTCTTACAAATCCCATTTAACTCCATTTCATGCAGCATCAAAGGGTATAGAAATTTCCTCAGGCTCTCAGGCTTTTTCCCTGCCCCCAGACTACTCATAATGATATACCGTTTTGTGGGGGAGGGGGGAGGCCTTCGACTTGTTCTGCTAATTTGGCGTGGAAAGTTAAAAGTTGAGCGCGAAGTTAATTAAACTTGACTCTGAAGCAACAAATATGCTAAAATTCAGTTTATTAGTCCGAGGGCAATGAATAAGTTAGGCAGGCGTGGGAAAGTGGGAAAGGGGTATCCAGCATGATGAATATTATGCCCAAGCCTGTAGTATAATTTGCATTTCAATGGGTGCCCCTCATCGGAACAATATTTTAGCATGTTGATGATGTTGTTCTTGTTGTTGTTGTTGGCTTTGACGTGTTTCGGACAGGCCAATCAAAGTGCCTTAACTTTTTTACTGTGCTCTTGTTGCCTGCAGATTGCACCAGCTTGATAAGAAAGCTGGCATAATAGAACATCTACTGTTTCACTTTCTCTAGAAAGTGAGAGAGAGAGAGAGAGAGGGAAAGAGATTGCTTCATCCTGGGTCAGTTGAGTCAGCAAAGTCGTTAGGATTCCGTGCTAGGCTAAGCCCAAGGAATCAGCGCAAATCAAATGTCATTTCGAGTGTGATGGAAAATTGAGCATTTTCCCCAAAAGAGCAGAAGTGGGAACAGGGGGAAAGTGGGGGGAAAATCAACAGTTTTTCGGTGCAACGAGACAACGTGAGTTTGTCTAACTTATTAATTTCTAATTAATTTCCGTTGTCACATCAGCGTCAATTGTGACAATGAAAGGGAGCAGCAGGAAGGGAGGGAGGGAGGAGGAGTGGGAGAGAGGGAATGGGTAGAGCAAGTGGGAAATAGTGTCAGCCACCCGAAGCGGGACAAACTGAGTGCGCGCATTTGCCAGGGCAAATTTAGAAATTTGTTTTGTGTTCCATTTGAGCGCAAACTTTGCTCAGCTGCAACTAAAACATGGTAGAAGGAGAGAGAGAGAGGGAGAGAGGAGGAGGAAGCTAGGGAAAACAGGAAGTGGAAGGGAAACAGAGGTACAGACAGACAGACAGACAGACAGACAGCTGTCAGTGCAGATGCCACTGCAAGTTTGTGTAGTTACACAGCAGATGCAGATGCAGATACAAAATGGCTGCGTGTCTCTTTGTGTGTGAGTGTGCGTGTGTGTGTGTGTTTGCACTGAGATTGTTGACACTTGTGCGCGGCAAAATTCATAAATTTTCATACATTATACAGTTACATTCGCACAGACATATCATATCATTCAAATGCACAGCTTATGCATATTGTGTGCTCTCTCACTGCGTAAAGTATAAGGAAACATATTTTTAAAGGTATCTAGTTGGGTTGCTTGGAGTGTGATATAACGAAGGAGTTATGTAAGTGTAGTTCCACACTTACAAATTAATTTAAAGTTGCTCGAGCAGGCGGGAAAGTTGTCTAACAAGTATAGAGTACAATTTTGCGCAGAAATGTATGCAAGAGTTTTTTAAAAAATGAATAGGGAGGGTTAGGCAAGGGTATTTGAGTATATTAAGCTAAAACTGCACTGTAATGAGGCTGAAATTATGGTAGAACTCTGATAGAATCAGTTAAGTATTATGTAGGCGTTTATAACTGCAGATAAAGTATTTGCCCTGAAATGTATGCAATAGTTTTTTAAAGAAAGCGAATTTGAGCAAATAGGACTGAAATTGCACTGTAAATAAACTAAAATTATTGTAGAACTCTTTTATAAACAGTTAAAAATAAAATAGTATTATATACGCTTATAGAAAGTTTTTACCATGCAGTTCTATTTATAAACACTCTGCACAAACTATCTCAATGTGTCTCTGACTTGTTCTGCATTAAGTTACCTTTCCATACTTTTTCCCACACATATATCACACATTTCTGCACCTCTATACCAACTCTAGAATCATAAATAAAACTCCTGTTGAAGTTCTTAATTGTGCAACATGTGAATGTGATCCTAACTCGTTTGTAGCAGGTCAAGTATGCCAGTTGAACTTGGCACTTGTGCCACAGGCGACGATGCTAAAGCTCTCCCAAGTTGCTTACACCCAGAGAGAAAGAGAGATAGAGTAAAAGAGGGAGAGGGAGAGAGAGAGACACTCTGTTTTCGCCTTCTTTTACAGGCGAGTTGTCTCAAAGGAGATTCTTCCTCTCTCTCACTCTCTCTCTCTTCTACGGTTGCATATGCCGTTGCACTTGAGTGAGCACACATGCTTGCAGGGCTTGTGTCTTTGACAGAGATGGGCGGGGAGGGGGTGGGAGAGGGGGAGCCCTTTGTGGACAACTCATAACGGTAATCGCCTACAGATGCTACGCCCATTGAAGGCGGTCGGAAGCAGAGCTAATTACGGTTACGTTAGCTTCTGCCAGCTTTGACACACAAATCGCAATGCAACTTTTTGTGGCATGGAAAACTTTGGGCACCTTTAGAAATCGCCAAGACGTCGGTGTAGGCAAATTGCCCTGACCTGCATAATGCCAGAGCCATATTGGGCAGGGTGGGTGTAGAGGGGGTGTGTAGAGGGGTGTGTGTGCGGCAGCTGCTTCATTTGGTTCATTTATGCACAGCGACCTCACGACATGCCCGATAATTGCTCCGCTTTTATTCGCCATTTTATGCGGCCAAGAAAAAAAAACCTTCCTTACTAAATGGAATATGTCACACGCTGACGGCGCGATTTGAAATCCAAAGAACTTCCGCTCCCCCCCTGTCTGCCCTGCCCCATTCCAGTCAATCTGCCCACTTGAAACTAGTTAATGCGGAAAGTTTTGACGCATTGAAAAGTCCTTTCAACTTTTTTGGCGTAACTTTATAAGCCCGACACGGAATGAATACGAAAAGCTCTCGAACAGTTGTCGACAAGAACATAGAGAGAGAGCGAGAGAGAGAGAGAGAGGAGCGTAAATGAACTGTGCCATCGGTTCCCACTTTGCAGTTCGCCAACTGTGATAAGGACTGTGATTTTGTAGAGCATTTGTAATGCAATTGTAGTTCGCTTTTTGGAACTAGTTCTGGCTGCGAGTGGATTATTAATTGAATTACAACGCCAGTTCCAACTCCGATTTGGCTTGGATTAATTGTAATGCGTTTGTAATGCAGTTACGACTGCGTTTCCAGTTCCAGTTCCGGCTACGATATGGAATATGAATTGAAATTCGACTCATTTTAAGTTCCGATATTCACTTGGGTTGTGGCGCTGGTTCCTGATTCGTTCCCGATGCCAGTTTCAAGTCAGTTCCCTCTACACCTCACTCTCCTGCTCTAGGTCTAGTTCAAGTCCCAGTTCCTCTGCAGTTCCGACTCCAATGAACACACTTCTCTTCCGCCTCCCTCCACTAGAAGATTCCCTTGCGCTTCTGCGTCTCCTGCTGTGATTCCACAATCTGTCGCAGGTAGTTGCCATAGCGCAGCAACCGTGAACGACTCTGGACAATCTCATGATGGGCACGCAGAGCCGCAGTGCGCTGGGTTAGATGAACCAAGCGTCTGCGCACATGCGCCTTCATATCGCTCTCGTGGCGTCGCTTTGCCCGGCACCAGCTGAGATTCTGCTGCACAAAGAGGGCCACCGTCTTCAGCTGCACCTGTAGCAATCTTTGCGTGAGCCTCTGCTTGCGCTGCATGAGCAATTCTTCACGTTTCTCCGCAGCCTTCAGATGGCGTTGCCGTATCTGCTTCACATCGAAGTGACGTCGATAGTTGCGCATGCAGCGCGGCAGACGATCTCGTAGTGCTTCCTTGATGAATATAAAGAAGGATTCACATGGCGGCAGCTGCTTGGGCTTTGAGGGAATGGTGATCATTCCAGGCTTTTCCTCTACCCTAAAGGGTTCGTGTCTACGGAGAGCCCAGGGGGAACAGGGTGTCCAGCAACCGCAGACAGCACAGGGTAATCTCTTCTCACAAGTTCCAACCTCACAGGGTTCATTGGATTCCAAGAACGCTGCAAAGAACTCAGGGCTACAGTTAGGAGCACCGTATTCCATTCTAAAATATTAATTTAAATTTTAAAGTTCCGAAAATGAATTTTGAAGGGTGGCAACACTGCTAATTCGATCGAATGTGAGTGGAAAACAGGGAGAAAATCATGAATTGAAATAGTAAATAAATAAAGGAATAAATAGATATTAAAGAGGAGTGAGATACGATGAGGAAAAAGAGATATGAGTGATAAGGTGAGATAATTGAAATATGATTGATGTGATGAAATTAAATGAAATGAGAAGAGATTAATAGGGGTACGAACAGGGTCTTTGATAAGGGATTAAGTAGTAGACGTGTTGAGAGGGAACCCGAGTTGAATGACATGGAATAAAGTAAGTTGATAAGATAAGCCGTGTGCAGGTTAGTTAGGGTCCACCCTACCCTAGTCTATGCTAAGCTTGTTGTGCTGGCAAAACTTCAACCTGGCCAAAGCTCGGAAACCCAGCTAGATCCATTTAGAAACTGCAGAGTATTAAAACTTATTTGGCCTGGCATTGTTGTAATTACCAGGCAACTGGAATTCCGACAGGCCAAACCAGGGATGCAGGAGATATCCAGGTGGGCGCAACCGCAGCGCTGCACTGGGGGGGCGACTAAGTATCTGCTTGGATTTAACACAAAAGTTGTGTGTTATTATTATGATTAAAGTTCCTGTTTGTGGCACAGACAGACAGGCAGGTGGATAGATAGACAGGCAGGAGGATAGTTGGGGTGGGTAGGGTGTGCGGTATAGTGGGAGCGACCACGTTAAAACACATTAGTATTAGTCCAGGTAGGATTCCCACCCCTCTGACTAAGCCTCACTTGCAGCTGCAGCTGCATAGGCTACTCTATGTGTGTGGTCTACCCTACATCCTCCCTCCTCCCCCTACTCCCAGTCATATGTTTGCGGTACACAGTCAAGGTGTGGCCAAGTTGGCTTTGCATAAGACTCCTGTTGTCCATTTAAGCTCAGTATTTATGTTTTATTTTTCCATCTCTCCCAAAAAAAAAAAAAAAAAAACTGGTAGAACTTTCAGTGCCAGTACAACTGAATGTATCTCTGCCTAAATCGGATTAAAAACGGAAAACAGAAATATGCGCAAAAAGCAAAAACATATAGATATATATTTGTTGGCTTTTAGGTTAGGTTAAGTAAAATTTGTTACTTTTTCAATTGCCAAACTGGGCTAAACACTTTAAATAAATGTAGAACCCAAAAAAATAAAAATAAAAACCCTGCTAGAACCCCAACTGTAGTACTTATACAAATTAGTGTTAGCCGGAAATTTGTGCCATGAAATTGCTTAATACGTGATTCCATAAAACACTGGAAATGATTTGTGGAACACATTATGAGGTCTATATAGGGACTGTAACTCACTCAGCTCGACGCTGTGTGTTAGTTCCTAGTAAAATCAACACTTTTCCGCTAACCTCTTTCCGAGTCTCGTAACTCCCCCTCTGCTTTTGGGTTTACTGTTGTTCGGGTTGGAACAAACAGGATGGGGGGGCGTGGTAGGGAAAGGATACGATGGGGGACGGAAGCGAGTGCATTGAAACGGTTTTCTCGCACGCAACTGTGAGAGAGAAATAATCCAAAATTGAAGCCACAACTGGAGGTTTTACATAGTACACATAAAGCGGGGAGGCGGAGGCATGTACTACATAGAGGAACATAAAGATATATCTGCGTTATGTATATGCTAGACATGGTTTACAGCTTTTATGGTTGGCAGTAAAACTCACGTACATCTATAAGCATGGTCCCGGAATTAGATTTCAGATTTCCAAAACTAGTTGGGTTCCTGCAGTTAAACTATGCGAGTATATCAGTTAATGCGCAAATACCAAAGAGGGAGGGGGGTAAGTCTCTATAAAGAGCTTGTAAATATGCAGGAATCCACATGCATCTCTCTTCAAAAATCACATAAAAATGAGGTTAGGTTTTTATAGCACAAAATTACAGCATACTCGAAAAGTACTTGCGGCTTAAAAGAGTTGCCAGATCTGCTGCAGCTGCAGTGGCAATATCGGCAAAAAGCGCTGCCATTTATCGATATATCGATAGCTCTGTAAAACACGTTGTTTTCCTATTTAGACGCGACAGAATTGATATAATTTAATTCTTATAAAGCAAATAAGTTGAATTTTTGTCTTGCCTTGCGAATATTCATATTTCTGAGATTCTACCGCATATCTGGTCACCCTAAACTCTATTGCAAAGTCTTTAATAACGTGTTAACTTACTGAAGTTTATCTCTATATAGTGCAACAGTATTATAACATATATATATTATATTATACTAAAGTCTTCTCTATTTTTTTTATTTTCTTGCAGCAGCTCGTAGAACTTGTGTGATTCAAGTGAACTTCGGCGTGGAATTTGCACAGATCGGAAGAAATCGGGCGTGTTTCTCTGTCTCCCTCGCACTGAATCTCTATCTCATTCTCTCACACTGTGTACGTATTTCCTACGGTTGCTTTAAGGTAGTCAGAATGTTAGAGCGGGCTGCGCATGCCGCCAATTGTGGCAGTTGAAGTGTGTGTGTGCTTGTTGTGTCCAACTGTTGTGTGTGTGTACTATATATAGTATTCCCGTTAGCACAGTATAGTGAAGTGTGGTTGTGGGTGCAAGGGGAGGAGGTATGCAAATCAACGGCCTCGCTGCCGGACCCACGATGGCCGCATCGGAGCCACCAGAGCCGCCGCCGCGCAATCCGGATCGCATAAATGCCTCTCTGCACAAGCTCGCCGAATCTGTAAGTACACCAAGTACCAGACCAGACCAGTACCTACTCCTGGCTCCTCCCTCCCCGGCTCGCAGTGCAAAATGAACTGCAAAGGCAGAAAAAAAAGAAACCTCATTCACTTGATGTTTAACCTAATTGGGCCTCATTCATTCGCTTGTTAGCGCCGCCAAGCGGGCAGGGGCTGCGTGTGGAGTGGCCGCAGCAGTGGCGAGGAGCAGAGCGGAGGAGCAGCTGGAGATGGAGATGGAGCTGGCGGTGGGGAGGGCAGTACATACAATTTGCATGCCATGGCGCTGGTCGAGCGCACTGTTCCACTTTCCACATGCTTCTGCTTAGTTTCGGCACAAATTTCCAACCCACCCCCCTACCCACTCAGTCCTACCCCTCAATTTCCCGCATTTTCATTGACTAATTGACCCGCTATGGGGCACTACAACTCTCCCTCTCTCTCACTCACATACTCACTCTTTCTCTCTCTCTCTGTCATTTCTGCCTAGCCTACTTAAGCTCTAATTGAAGTACCTTCTGCCTGCCCTGCTGCCCTGCTCCCTGCCTCGTTAACATATTGACTAATCCCTTGTCCAACCTTGCAGAAGATTGCCAAGTCGCTGGACTCCTCATCATCGGCGGCATCCCTCAAAGAGAAGTCCGTGAACAACAACAAACCGGTGAAGCCGTTGCTTTCGCTGGACAACAACAGCATCACCAGCTCCTCCACCACCTCCTCCTCAGCCACATCGACATCCTCGTCCAGTGCACCATTAAAGCCGCCCAGCTTGTTGGCCAACAAGAAGGATCTGACGCCATCGTCGGGTGTCGTCGTCGCCGTCTCTGAGGCAGGCAACAGCAGCTCCCCGGCCAGCTCGAATGGCAGCAGCAGCAATCAGACCCTGACGCCACCCATGACCATCGACAATCAGAGTCGTCTGCTGCAGTCGGCCGCCAAGGGCGACACATTGCTACAAGCTCAGGGACAGGGACAGACAGGGACATCCCAATCCCAATCCCAGTTACAACAGGCTCAAGTCGTCGGGCTACCGCAATCGCAATTAGTGAATGGAAGTGGCAACGGTTGCGGCATCGTCTCCATCTCCACATCAGCCATGATCCATGCGAATAACTCAAATTTGATTGCGCAGGTCTCGCCGAGCAGTAGCAGCCAGCTGAGTGTGGGTAAGTCTCTCCCACCTACCCTCCCCCCCTTATATCACCATGTTTCACAGCAGTTGCAAACTGGGAGGATTGGGGGTTAACCTCTGGGGGATTTGATTGGGGCGCAATTAGCCTGGCTGCCCCAGGGTGAATCCGTGTGTGTATGCTTTGAGCCAGGTGTAAGCAACATAAATGCACGAGGACAACTCCCCCATACGTATCTTAATCTGACTGGAAATCTGCATCTGAATCCTCCACACACACAGATTGCAATTTAAATGACATTTTATTATTTGCCAGACTCAATTATTCGTGAATATTCATTTGTTTATTCATATGACCTCTCTCAGGTCACATTATGTTCAGCTTATTTATCGTTCTTATCGGAGAGAGAGAGAGAGAGAGAGAGAGAGAGAGAGAGAGATAGATAGAGAGAGCGGAAACAGTTGGAATTGAGGTTAGAGTGAAATTTATTATGTCTGGGATTAAAATGATATATAGAACAAATGGTTTATTTTGTGCTGCAAATTTCATAACCCAGTTAGGATCTAAAAAGGATTAAAGAGCATATTCTAGTGGAATATTATTGCTGCCCGCTTGAAAATAGGTTAAGAATGAGTTTAAGTTTGACTAGCTCATGAAATCTGCCAGAAACTTAACCAGTTCCAATTGAATTCGAAGCCTGTGTATATGGAACTGGTATATCGATTTCTAGTTTCTGTCCCCTATACAAATTGTTTGCCATACTTGCTGAAATATTCACATAAATCAAGATACTGTAAACAGGGCAGGGCTGCATGATACCTTAAGCTACTTTTCCTGAAAACAGTTGAAGGTTCCCCTTTGCAAAATTAAAATCGAACAGGGAACAAGTGGGGGGGAGGAAACGGGGAGTATGTTGCGGACATGTCCAGTACAATCGGTTGGAGAAACCACAGAACAGTCGAAACCACAGGGCAAGTATGAAAAACACAGAGATTTCTGCGGCAGTTACGCACTTTTCCCCCAGGGTAGGGAAGGGGGGGAGGGGAAGGGAAGGGTGTTCTAAGGGTTGAGGCAAGTGCAAACTGTACACACACAGACACACACACACACACACATGGGGGATTACGTTAGAGTGGCAAAGCGATGACAATTTGCTGGCCAGTTTGAAGGCTTCAAAAATACTCGAAATAGATGGCAGCTGTCTCGCTCTCTCTCTCTCTTTCTCCATCTCTCTCTCTCATCCACATCGTTTTAATGGCGCAGGCCGTAGCTAACGATGCGAGACTCCATCTCCATCTCTGATGATGAAGCTTGTCATCTGCAACGGCCACAAGCTGCTGCAGTGCCTTCTGCTCCTCATTGGGGACTTCTGGCTGGAGGATGCGCCTGCTAATCAATGCAAAATGTGTACACAGAGATAGAAACAGAATTTCAATTCGATTTTTTGCTTTAATCTTACATTATGCAGCTCGAAAGTTTTTACAAACTTTAATTAATTAAGCGCAACGCACTATGCCAAATTCTTTTCAATTTTGCGCTTAAATTAAAGCCAGTAAAAAGTGCCCCCTTTAATAAACTTTAATTGGAAACGTGACAAAAAAAAAAAGAGAGAAAAACCAGAAAGAAATCATGTGCAAAATGAAAACCAAAATAAAATATATATTAAAAAGTCATGTTGATTTTGTGAATATTTATTTTTTCTCTTTTGATGATTTTATAAAAAAAAATATATATTTATCATCGGGCTTTAATAATTGTCGGCTTTGAGCTGCTCTCTGTGTGGATTTCTGTATCAGTGTGTACACACTTTCGCTTCGAGTAATACGCAATGGCGAAATTAAAAACGTTTTTCATTAAGGTTTACGCATGGTATAAAATGATGATATATAGTAGCTGGAAGGTGTGGGATGAGTGTAATGCAGTTTCTGATTGCATAGATTACAAAGAAAAAAACGAGAACTCTTTAATCTTAACTCTTTAATCATGCATTGCATACCAAGCTACCTCTTTCTGCGTTTCCACAATTACAGAGTATAAATGAATTTCATGTCAACGAAATATTTGTTTAAATTTTGATTTATAGACAGATGATGTCTTAACTAATAAAATAACTGAACTATAGCATAGCCGGATGTGTTGGCTCTATGTGTGTGTGTGTGTGTATCCCTGTGTGCGTGTGTAATCAATTTAAACAAGACATGCACATGGCTGCATTTCAGGTCGCATTTGATGCGATCAAATTACACGTTTCTAATGGGAATCTAAAATGTTTTTGAAAGGGAAAATCAATATTGATAATAATAATAATAATAGTAAATAATTCTCATAATTGTTGTGTGTGTGTGCGTTACTAACTAGCCTATCTAAGTGTCTATATTATCTATTTTATCTGTATGTATGTATATTCACAATTATTTCTATTTATTCAACTATTTCTGATGCGATTTGCGTTTCATCATTTCCAATTGATTTCTGCACGTTTCTCTTTGCTTTTCTCTATTGAGTGTGTGTGTGTGTGAGTGTAGGTGTGTGTCAGCTCAAATTATGTGCTATACACACCCTCACACATACACACCCTCACACATACACACCCTCACTCATCTCTCGTTCTTCTACTTGAATCATCAACAATTTCATCATTCTTCTCATTATCCTCTTTTGTTCATTATCCCCTCGTTCTTCATGTTGTTTTTGTTGTTGTCGATTGTTGTTTGTTATTGTTGTTGTTGTTCTTGTTGTTTCTTATTGTTGTTTATTTTGTTAACACTCCAATTTGCCCCCCCGCCCTCGTCGTCGCCGCAACGCAATGAAATTTCTGCAATATAAATACGCACAACGACAACGCAATAACTGCAACAACAACAACTTTAATAACTACAACAACAACTACAATAAATACAACAACAACACAGTGGACAAACGCAATGCCAACGATGTCTGCTCGATTGGCAAATTAATCGAAACAGAGACGATGATGCTGGTAACGCAATCGGAATCGGGAAAACCAATGGCAACCTCATTATCCACAGCAACCAAGACAATGAAAATGAAATCCCTTGGAGCAGCAACAATGGCCATGCCACCGCCCCTGCCCCCGCATCCGCACTCCCCCACAGCGGCAGCCAGCGCCGCATTGCTGCAGCTGGAGACGGCAGTGGGCAATGGCAACAACCATGAAAAGTTCGCGATGCGTACAGGTAAGTCCGGAGAGAGAGAGAGAGAGAGACGTCTCCCATTCCTCTCTCTCTCCTACTCACTCACTTTGTTGCTTGCCATTTTCAATTTTCATTCGCCATTTCCGCTTTTGTATTTTTAATTGGAGCGCGCATGCCACTAGCCCAGAACACCCTGTAGCACCCTCCTCCCCCTAGTTGCACTTGAAAACTTTTCTGGAACGTACTGCATCCTACTTGGCATGCAAATGGGTCTGGGAAATCTGCGATGGGCTCGTTCCAGCTGGGGTTAGCTGCTAGTGCGGGGTAGTCCAAGCGGGACTAGGGCGGGGCACCTCTACTCACACGCTTTGGCCACAGCTTGAGCACCCAAGGAGCACCCTACTCCACTCTCCTCTCTCTCACTCACGTTTCCCTCGCTCTCCTCTCTCTCCCTGCAGACACGCACATGAAGCTGCGCGAGGAGAACGATCGCCTCAATGCAGAGCTACTGCGTCTGCGTCGCCTGCTCGAACACTCCACAGATGGCGCTGTGGGTGGCATTGAACCATGCCCACTGGGCGTTGAAATGGATGCTGCGCCACAAGCCTCCTTCGCCGCTGCACAGGATCGCATCGAACGTCTGGAGGGGGAACTACGCAGTGTGAAGAATCAATTGCTGACCATGCGGCTGGAGCGGAAGAAGCTACGTACCGACAAATCCGATCTACTTGGACAGGTGAAGCAGCTATGTGCCTCACTGCAGGAGAAGGAACAGGAGCTACGCGATTTCATACGCAACTATCAGGAGCGTGTGCGTGAAACGGAGTCGACCAATGCCAAGATCTCTGGCGATCGTGATCGTGAACGTTTCCAGCTGCTCAAGCAGGCACGCGATGAGGCCGAGCGATCCTTGGCACTGGCACAGCAGCTGTCGGCGCGGGATCTGCAGCTGCAGCGTCTGCAGGAGCAGCTACAGGAGGCGCGACGTCAACTCACCGGTTGCCTCTCCGATCAGGAGAGTCTGCATTCCTTTGCACCGCTCACACCGCCCTCGGCCACGTCTGGCATGTTGGGACAGCTGACAGGTACCTCTGGATTGGCTGGTGCCATGGCTGGCACTGGGCTGCGTACCAATGAGGATAGTGGGCGTGGCAATTCGAATTCCCTGTCCGCATTCAGTGGCAGCTTGAGCGGTGGCTCCGGTGCCACCGTCGGGGATCGCAACTCGTGCTCCAACGATTCCGGGCTACGCAACAGCAGCGATCGGGAGAGCACCGGCGGCGAGCTGAACTTCAGCGATGGCACCTGCGACAATGGACCCTGCATTACTGTGGATCCCGACAGCATTTCCCTAGTCTCCAGTCAGAATATGTATCAATGTGAGTAGAGCAGGGAGGATTAAAGATTTGATTGTTGGATTGATCTAACTGCATATGTCTCTCCCCTCCACAGTCGGCACACCCAAAGAACGCAGTCCCACACTGTCGCCGCTGAACTCGGGTGCCTATTCCAGGTAAGTTAGTAGTAGTAGTAAGTATTTGCCGGTTCTATGTGACGTATATCAAAAAAATTATAAGTGGATGTGCAAAAATATATAAACTAAGCATATGCCAAGTTTCATTACAATCTGTTGAAAATCAGTTGAGCTATATACAAAATTGTTAATACTCGCTTAATAGGTGAGCTATATTAAAAAGATTGGATATATAAGTTAACAGACATTTTAACTACCTGTATACCAAATTTCATCAAAATTGCTCAAGGATGGCAAGAATTAAAAATAAAATGTTGTTTATTCGCTTAATGTGTAACGGATCTCTTAAAGGTTTTACATACAAGTGAATAGGCAAATTAATTAATTACTGTATGCCAAGTTTCCTCCAAATCGCATAAGGATTAGCAGAGTTATTGACAAATTGTAAATTATTCATTTAATATTTGAGCTGCATCAAAAAGGTTTTACATGCAAGTGAATTAATATATTATCTCACTATATGCTTAGTTTCACTAAAATTAGATAAGAATTAGCAGAGTTATTTAAATTATCTATCTATCTTCATCCTTATGCGCCTTACAGATCTGTGGAACAGTTGTCGCCGGATGCGGAGGGACCCGGTGGTGGTGGCGCCATCACGCGTAAATTTGGCAACAAGAGCGGCGCATTGGGTGCCCGGAATGGACGTGGCGGCACATGGGGCAGCATTTCGCGTGTGTTTGCCCGTTCGCGCAACAAGAGCAAAGCCATGTCCGCAGATGGAATAGGGGTGGGAGGCGGTGGCGGAGAGTACAGTGACTATTCATGGAATCCACTCTCGGAAGAGGGATACGCCGAGAAGCTGCGTCTGCTGCGTGAGGCATCCCAATTGCCCATCGAACGTTGGCGGGCCACACAGGTGCTGGCCTGGCTGGAGGTGGCGCTGGGCATGCCGCAGTACTCGGCTCGCTGTGCGGAGAATGTGAAGAGTGGCAAGGTGCTGCTGGAGCTAAACGATGTGGAGTTGGAGGCGGGACTGGGATTGGCCCATCCAATGCATCGCAAGAAGCTGCGCCTCGCCATCGAGGAGCAGCGTAGACCAGAGCTGGTGCGTTATCCGCTGATCACACAGCTCGGACATACCTGGGTGGCCTCCGAGTGGTTGCCCGACATAGGGTTGCCACAGTATGCGGAACCCTTTCTGCAGTCCCTTGTGGATGCACGCATGCTGGACACGCTGTCCAAGAAGGAGCTGGAGAAGTTTCTCGGTGTGACGCGCAAGTTTCATCAGGCCAGCATAGTGCATGGTAAGCTGGAGGAGGAGTGGGCTGTAAGCTTTAATCTTTCCAACTCCTCCCTTCTCCCCCCTCTTCCTGCAGGCATCCACGTGCTGCGCATTGTCAAGTACGACCGGCAGACGCTCGCCATGCGCCGCGTGCAGTCCGAGACAGTTGACACGGATCCGATTGTGTGGACAAATCAACGCTTCATACGTTGGGTGCGCTCCATCGATCTGGGCGAGTATGCGGACAATCTCAAGGGTGAGTGATGATGCCCCCTCCCCCTCCTCCTCCTACTCCTTTCGCCTGAGGTCACTTTGGGCTATTGAATTTCAAAGCACAGTCAGTTAACCATCTTTCTCTCCCCTCCTGCCTTGCAGACAGCGGCGTGCATGGGGGTCTGGTGGTGCTGGAGCCATCCTTTTCGGGCGATACCATGGCCACCGCACTGGGCATTCCTCCATCGAAGAACATAATACGGAGGCATTTGAACACGGAATTCGATGCGCTCATCCTGCCCGCAAGGTGAGTCTCTCTATCTCTGTCTCTCTCTCTCTTTGTGTGTGTGTGTGTGTCTCTCTCTCTGTCTGTCTGACAGCGTGTGTGTGCCCCATAAAGTGTGTGTGTGTGAGTGTGTGTGTTGTGTGTGTTTACCTGCTTTATACTGTTGCCCTGGCTACATGACCAGACCAATCTATCCATCTATCTATCTATCTATATACATATTAACCATATCTGAACCCAAGTATGTGTAGCGTAATACACCTGCCTTTTGATTAGAATTAACCTACTCCTCTCCTCCCCTTCCGCCTCCCCCTCTTTTGTTTCAATTGGGTTTCTATGTCTGTCTCTCTGTTTTTGGTTTTTGTGCTCTGCATACGCTATTTATCCCATTGTATCGTTGGATTTTCGAGTGTAATTCGATGCAATTGACTTAAATCAAATTTACCTCTCCCTGTTTATAACCAATTATTGTTGTTTATTCGTTCGATTTCATATATACTCATAACTGCACGCTTTGCTCTCATTCACTCATCATTCACATTATCATTATACTCATTCACAATCATACGCATAACCATACTCATTCACCCTGCTCTTGTTGTGCTTTTAATACACAAACTGATACACGGTTGGGAAAAGGAATCTGGGAGGGATTCAGCTAATAGTAGAGTCTTTATAGATAGTTAGCTGAAGGATCTGCAACAGTTTTAACTTAATATTCACTTATTTTCCATAACTTTGCTCAGAGAAACCTTGAATATTGTATTAAATTTGTGTTATAATGAGAAAATAATAAAAAAAAAAAAATATAAATAAAAAGGAATAATATATAATATATTAAAGCAGAATAAAGTATAGTACGGTTTATAAATATTTCTAAATTCTTTCAGTTAGTTTATTATAGAAACAAAATTAGATGAATGCTGAAAATAGGTTAAAACGGACTTATCCATGTCCTACCAAGCAGTTTCTGCAGTTTCACTCAGTTAGCTAATCCCAAACACACCCAAAAATAACTATATGCATATCTTTAATCTTTACATATCTATCTGTCTATCTATATAACATATGCTTCCATTCATCTGCGCTCTCTCACCTCATTCGCCAAACATGCAATTAGTGTGCTTTAAATTGCTTTTGATTTGCCTAATGTTCTTCTGCTCTGCTACTCTATTCACTCTATACTCACTCTCTATTCATTCTATTCGTCTGTATATCTCTCTCTCTCTCTCTCTCTCTCTAATGTATGTCATCATCTTTAGAGCAGTGCGGTCTTCAAAATAGTTGCGAGACGCGAATCGAATGTGCCGCATTGTTGTTGTAGTTGTTAACCGAATGAATCACACAATAAATCATTCACAATGTATTCGTTATTGTATTTGTATATGTATTTGTTAGTCGAACTCCATGCGCCACCGCCGCCGCCTCATACGCCTCCCATAACTGTGCATCATCTAACTGTCTTCTCGTTCTTAGCGTAAACTAGACTATATAGATATCATATATACCATATATGTATAGTATATACCATATATTATATATAGAGAGAGCGACGCAGGTGTACGTGCTGTGCTGTGTTTTAGAGCATGTCTGAAATGCCATCAAAACGCACTAATTGGCTTGGGCCTACAATATATATGTTTCTCTCTCTCTCTCTCTCTCTCCTTCTCTCTCTTCTCTTCTACTTTTGTCTCCCCATTCTCGATAACGCAGATACATTATTTACTGTCAAATGGAAGAATTTCAAATGGAAAACTCCCGGCAATTGGCCAAATTGCAGGGCCATTAAATCGCACAAAGCATAACCATAACATACTATGTCGTATATCCTCGTAATACTCACATATATATGCCAGATATACATATATATCGTATATGTACTAATTGTATTTGTAATCAAAACTCGATGGGATTCAATACTCAACTGTGTGAGAGAGTGTGTGCATGTGTGTGTGTGCTTGTGAGTGTGTGAGTGAGCCAAGCTGATTGATAATTCTAGAACGAGAGAACAATAATTGGAGCACAGCGCTAATCAAATCATCATGAATATATATCTATCTATAAATGTATATCGTAGCCTAAAAATCAAAAAAGAAAAACAAGAAATCGTATACTATAAGTGCTTGTATATCGAAACTAATCGAAAGTAATCGAATCAATCGATTCGTATCGTAGCAACCCACCCTGTCCAGTTCCCACGAGCCACGACGAACATTTCAAACTGAGAGTGAAACTACTAGTAAAAAAAAAAGAACAACAACAACTTAGCACATATCGCGATTCCAAAGAGCTTTGCATTATCGATATGTATTCGAGAAATCTATAAACGATAACCGATAACACACACAAATACACAGATTAGCTAACGCATTTACGTATATATATTTATCGCAATGTTTGCATTTAATCAAGCAAAAAGCCGCTAAAGCACGCGACACAATAGAAACGAGAAAGATGCGATTAAAATATATTATAAAACAATTTACACTTATCTTATTCGTATATGTACTACGTAGCCTAAGCAAATCATCTAACACACACACATACAGATCTTTTGTAAGCTTATCGAATCGAACAGTGGGCCAGCCTCCTTATCGGGTAGACAAAACAGTTTAAAGTAGTTGACGATGCGTTTGCAAGTTTTTTATAAATGTACCTAGAACTAGAACATATATAGCCAAACATACGCATTAAAGATATATCGATATATGCTAGAGAAAGATTGTATAACTGATGTGGGCAGCCGTCCACTGTGATACAGTACAGATACAAGATACAAGATACAGGATACATGAAGGGAGATACAGAAACAGATGCAGATACACTTTGAAGCTAGAGATACTCATTAAAGATACAGAGACACTTAAAAGATACACTTACAGCTAGAGAAACAGCTGAAGATACAACAGATACAGAGACATGAAAAGATACAAGAGATACAATTGCAGATACATCTAAAGATATAGCAACAGATCTTAATGCAGATACATATGTATAAAGATGCGATTGAAAATACAACAAAAGATACAAAGATAACAAGAGACATGAATACAGATACAATTACAGAAAAAGATACAAATCTAGAAAGAATACAGACAAGATCTACAGATACACAGATACAGATACAGCTCATAGATTAATCTACAGCTACAAATACACCTATAAAGACATGCATAGATACAGATATTATAATGATACAAATGCAAACATAAGCCACAGATACAATTAAAGTAAAAGATACATAGATAAAGATACAAATACAAAGTTCGAGATACAGTTAGATACTGTATCTGAGCCGTGTGTGGTAAAAGTAAAACGAAGTTCGGAACATGTTGTGCATTTCAATATCGTATCAATTTCCCATAAATTTATGTAGCATACATCTTGGGGCGTGCGCGTGGGCGTTAGGGTTCACCTGTTTACCAACTGCCAACCGCCACGCCCCTTTTCGAGAAACAAAGTTTATCCTGAACATTTCACGTATCATTTATAATTTAAAGTGCAAAGCTAAAGCAAGAATCGAGTGGGATATTCGCACAGAAAGTAAAGCATAACATAAAGCACGAATACATACACACATACCTCACACACACACATACATACCTCACACACATACTCACACACACACCCACATACATATACACACATTCCAAGCGAAACTCAGCTATACATTCCAGCATAATTTAGCTTGTTTCTCCCTCCCTCTCTTTCTCTCTCTCGATGTTGCATCATCTCTCTCTCTGTCTCTCTCTCCCAGGCACAATTTGTTGTTGTTGTTATTTATAGTATTTGCCTTTGTTTTAAACAATAAATACCTTAACAATTGTAAGTAAATTGTGTCTTTGTTAATGTAGTTGATAGAACTCGAGAGAACTCGATGTAATTTTGGTGTGTGATTGCCTAAAATATATATATATAATATGATAATCCCTATATGATATATACAAATTAATTTGAACAGTCTATTATTAGCCTTAGCTATATATAACAGATGGGAAACTGTGGGGAAAATATACCCCACTGTTTCACATCTATATAATTCCGTTTTGATTTTTGATACGCTGCAAGTAGAGTCAATTATAGCTGTACACACACACACACACACACACCCAGCTCTAGTCAATATTACTATATTATTAATCGTTTATCTTTGTCTTTGTCTTTGTCCCTCCTCTTTCTTTTCTACTTTCCTCATCTCTTGCTTTCGTTAACTCAATTTGTATGCAAAAAATAAAATCAACGGCTTGTTGTTGCTATCCTTGTCTTGATTGTTAACAATACAACACAACAACAACAACAACAACAACAACTGATACTACCACAACAACAACTGTATGTGTGTGTATGTGCGTGCGTGCGTGTGTGTGTGCGTCTCTGCCTGCCTGTTACGTCTGCCTGCCTATCTCTCTCTCCTCGCTCTGCCTCTCTGTCTGTCTCTGCCTGCCCCATTTGGTGTCTATGTCTCTATGCACAAACTACATGACACACACACACACACACATACCCAACTATACACACACACATACAAACACACTTGAAACTGAACAATCCGGTTGTATTGCAATGTTTGTTGTGTAGAGCAACTTTGGGTCAAGGCATACGCTCCGGTTGCGGCATTGTGCCCCTAACTGGACCCGGCGGACTGCAGCATTATGCCACCACAGATCGGCGATCGAGTGGCAATCTCCGGGTAAGTTCCCCCTAACTATCTAACTATCTATCAATCTATGTACTACAACTATCTAGCGCTATATTGTCTGCACACAAAACAAACTCTACTATATATAACTCTAACTCTAACTTAAACTCAAAATCGAATTCCGAATTTCGAATTGAGATGATCGCGTTACTGAATTGGAAAACATAAACCACAAATCTTCCGCCTTTGTATTTATCTTAGTCTGATTTGACGTGAAGCTTTCGTTGTCTCTCTGTGTGTGTGTCTATGCCTCTACTACTACTACTACTACTATATAATACTATAATATTGTCACTATATTGTCTAATCTAATCGCTTTCAGTACTTGTGTAGAATGATCAAGGAATATACTATTACTATAGTTTTGCCCCTCTTTATTTTACTTTCCATACAAACCACATACATACATACTATATACAGATCACAGAGGATAAGTATGTACAAGTACTAGCTGATATTATCTCGATTAGTGCGCTACCTTATCTATTTTCCAACTATTTTGCATACCTCTTTTCTTTCTGATATACTTTGGCATGTTTAATGGAACCGAAACGAGACAATTCAGATCATGCAAAAACATAATACCATAAGCAAAACATTCATAGAAGATCCCCCATACATTGTCGAGCACAAGAGATCATTTGAAAGGGCAGAATAAAATGTACTATCGATATCGATAAGCGATCATTAGCTAGTTCAATCATATAGTAAAGACTTAAGTAAACACGATATATGTATGTACCATATGTAATCCAATTCCAGAATAATATA
This sequence comes from Zaprionus tsacasi, assembly GCA_018904105.1. NCBI lineage: Eukaryota > Metazoa > Arthropoda > Insecta > Diptera > Drosophilidae > Zaprionus > Zaprionus tsacasi. The sequence continues at coordinate 11,183,259 of JAEIFR010000295.1, forward strand.
TGTACCACTAGTAAATGTTAACTGCAAGTAAGTAAAAGATTAAAGATAAAACAAAAAGATCTATGTAAATCCCGTACGATCGCAGCACGAGTTAATATGACATCTGAGAAGTTTCACGACAAATCCAGAGATAAATATCGATAAATTGCAGAACGACAATTCGATGAAAGAGTCGGTGATCGGTCGTTGGGGTTGGGTATTTGTCCTGTAGCTGGAATCCAGCCGAACTAATCTCTTTCTTTTCTGTTCCTCTTTGTGTTTCTCTCTCTCTCTCACTCACTCTGCGCCTTTTTCCTTTGTGTGTCTATTTTATGTTTTGTCTCTAACAGATTTCGGCATGGAAAGGATCTCAGGTGAGTAACAATCGATCGAGACTATCGATATGTTATCGATTGCATATGCTAATACCCGATTCAATCGTCTCCTTGCAGAGTTCTCTTTCAAAAGCCTTTCGCTTCAACAGCAAACCCCATCGGGCCGGCGATCGCAGCTCCTTCGGTAACTCCACCTCCCCAACGCCATCGTACAGCAGCAGCGAGGGCGGTGGCGGAGGAATATACGCTACCATAGGCGGTTCCCATCAGCTTCATCATCATGCGGCTCATCACTTCCTGCCGCCACCGACGACAGCACCGCCACCGCCTCCAGTGGGAGTGGGTGCCGGCTCGGTTAACTATGGTCCGCCTGGTCATCGGGTTAGTGCTCCGCCGGTTGGGAGTGGTGTTGCCGGCTGCGGGCTGCTCGATGCCAATGGCCTGGACACGCATCTGCTGTATGAGCAGAATAGTCGACGCGTGAAGAGCATCAGCGACATCGGTCATGTCACCAGCAGCGGCAGCATGGGCGCCTGCAGTCTGGGTGGCATATCCGCCTCCTCGGAGTCGCCCGAGTAGAGAAACCTTCACTCCCTTACTACTCCAACTTCTCGACTATTCTATGTTTCCTTCCGTTGAGCTTGAATTCCAAAGTGATAAGTTAAGAGTCGCGAATCGAGACCCACCTTCAAATCGATCGGAGTGAGCGAGATACAGATCATACAGATACAGATACAGATACATATGGCGAGCAACACACACTAATCATATTTGATGAAATCAGATTGAAACTATAACCACACAGTAATATATGCACACGTTGATATATATATATATATATATATATATATGATATTAACGTATAATTAGGGCAGGCAGCAGCTCTGCACGCAATTAATTTATTAATTAATTGAATTAGTTTAGCGCCGGACTAAAAACAATGCACTTTATTAGCCTAATAATAAAAATCTATTTAAATTTAAATGTGAATTTAATTTTCAATCGATTCTTATAAAATGCAAAACAGCAACTGAATTTGTTGTGACTGTGTGCGTGAGCGTGTGTGTGTGTGTGTGGCAATTAATTAAAGTAATTGGATTTGAAATGAAACGTACGCATAACTGTAACTGCAATTTAGATAAATTTAAACTAGTCGGTAAGCTCCCCCCGAACCCTCCGCGCACAGCTAACCCACGTAGTCCCCTTCCCCTCCCTCTAGCTAAGCAAATGAACCGCATCGTATTAAATGAAATAAAACTAAATGTAATATGTGTAAAAATGGCTATAAACTAAGTATAATTTAACAGATACATACACTATATACACACGACTATACTATATGTACTACGATATAAAGAAATATGCATACTATCCAGTAAAAACCAAATGAGATTACAAAACAGTCGAATCCGTTGCGATAATCATATACCATATACCTATGTAACACCGATATAGACCCCGCATTGAGAGAACCTTCCTAACCGTACACACACATACAAACATACATATATTGTATCAATAATATGATGAGATGTTTACACTTAAGCAGACCAATTTAACTCTAGTTTTAACAAGTGGATAAAACTAACGAATAAACGAAATGATCAAAAACTTTATTTCTTTATAAATGATCTCTAAGACAACTACATACAGGGTGCCCAAGTTTCAAACTGATTATATGAGTAGAACCTCAACGTACTGCAACTTCTCCGATCCGTAGCATTTCACCTTCACCAGAATAGTCTCGGAGTCGGCATTACGCATCCGCTGACGCTGTTGTTGATTGCATCTAACGGGATTGGAGGGATTCGCGTCCCCTGATTGCTAACGTCGATCATCGTCCTTATCGTTGCGTGGACGCCGAGTTGTATGTGGTCTTCCCTTGGGCTCCGGTCCTGGCTGGGGTAGTGGCTCTGCCGCAGTCAATGTGCCAATGCTGCCCACCAGTGCCAGCAGTCCGAAGATCAGAAACAAGTTGAACCACTTCATCTCGATAACGATTTAAACGGAGGAGGAGGTTACTTCAACGACAACGACACGATCGCAAACTGATCAGTTCATCCACAGAGCAGCCGGTTTTATGGCCTGAAGCTCGCTCGGGGTTTTTGTAAACGGGGCGCTGAGAAAACCCATCAACTACGTTTAGTTTATGTCCGACAGATCTGACAGTTAGATATCGCAAAATTGAGTTGTAAATCTGGCGATAAAAATGGGCGGACACACATTTAGGTAATTGACTCCAGCAACATTGCAATTGTTTAACATTTTTCGAGCGTTTTTCACAACGATCAATGCAATGACATCTAGCGTGGGATCTATGGAAGTATAGTATCGTATACATATGCAAATCTGACAAGGCAACAACAATATTTAAATTGAATATTACAAATGTATTTTCGAAGGTGTTTTTGCACCACAACTCTCGAACTGGAGTTCTTAGGATTATTGGGGGGACATGAAAACATTTTCGAGTCGAAATAACATAAATATATATACAATATTTAAGTATTTATATCGATGATTTTTAAGTTATTGACTTTGCTCTGATTATACGATAAGAGTATTATACAATTACACTATAACGTACAATGATTGACTGAATGATAACATGTAGAACTAACTGGAGAAACGAAACGACTTTTCGATCCGTATAAATGTCCTTTGGAAGACAACCAGTGTTATAGAAGTCTGTGCTTCACAAAAATAAATTTCTTAATTAATTACGCATTTATATGAAATGCAGTTAACCAAACGTAAATCACATGGAGGGAGGACTATAATATTATATATTTAATTGGGGGTACTATAACTGCCGGCAGTCCAGTGTGAGCTTCTCCTGAAACATTTGATATAGTTCATCGTTCTCCTGCTCGCGTCGCAACTCATCGCTGATCTGTTGCCACAGATTCTCAAATTCGCGATCCCAACGGCGGCTGCTCATGTCATTTTCGTTGGCGTTTTCTTCAAAGGAGAAGGAATATTCGTGCTCGTATTCGCACATCTTTGATAGAGATTTTCTTGAATAATTTTATATATAAACTGCAAAGAAATAAAAGTTATTAATTTGTATACACGTTGCTTTTAAATTGTATTATAAGCTTTCTGTTATTTCACAATAATTTTAAATTTCAACAGACGCTTAACAGCTGAACTCGATTGCATTGCTGTTATCGAAATGTAAAGCGTCTATCGAAGTTAACAGCACAGCTGCGTTTGTTGTTATCAGTCGTCGCAGCTGTTGTTGTTGTTGTTTTTAACAGAGATATGTGCGATTGCACTGATTTGATTAGCGTAAAAGATGTCACGCAAAAAGGTTTTAAATTTAATCGAGACGATCACAGCCAATTCGTAGGTATAATTTAGATTTCTATTGCAACCGATACACAGATCCCGTTTACAGTTGCAAGTGTCCAGCGCATTCGCATAATTATGGATCTGTTGCAGCAGCCGTCAGCCGCACGGGACAGAAGGAATATGCATTCGAGGTAATTGGCCAGCAGGGCGAGAGTTCAAAGTCCAGAGAAGATCCACTTGACATTATCTTCCGCATTGCTTATCTTTGCTTGTAGATGAGCGCATCGACTGTGCGCTTCGGACCCGGTGTGAGTGTGGAACTCGGTGCGGATTTACGTAATTGGGGAGCCAAGCAAGTGTGCCTGGTGACGGATAAGAATGTTGTGCAGCTCCAGTCGGTGCGCGTCGCCCTGGACTCGTTGACCAGACACGGCATCGAATACGAGGTCTACGACGAGACACGAGTGGAGCCGACAGACGAGAGTTTCTGGCAGGCAGCGCAGTTCGCACGTCGTAAGAAGTTCGATGCCTTTGTGGCCATTGGCGGCGGCTCCTCCATAGACACAGCCAAGGCGGCTAATCTGTTCTGCAGTGATCCGGATGCTGAACTGCTGGACTATGTCAATGCGCCCATTGGTAGGGCAAAGGAGGTAGCTCAATTACAACTACGATCCTCTCAGGAACATCCTACTAATCTTCTCTAATCTCTTTTACAGATCTCCGTTAAGCTAAAACCGCTGATTGCGATGCCAACCACATCGGGTACGGGCTCGGAGACCACTGGAGTTGCTATATTCGATTACAAGCGGCTGCACGCCAAGACGGGCATCTCCAGCAAGTATCTCAAGCCAACGTTGGGTAAGAACGATTCATCCTAGTTGCAACAGCAGCATTTGTTCACCATCTTCTCCGTCTTCTTTTCAGCCATCGTTGATCCTCTGCACACACTGACTCAACCTGAGCGGGTCATGGCCTTTGCTGGCTTTGATGTCTTCTGTCATGCGCTGGAGAGCTTCACCGCTGTCGACTATCGTGAACGTGGTCCAGCGCCAGCTGATCCCAGTCTGCGGCCCACATATCAAGGCAGAAATCCCATATCAGATGTCTGGGCACGCTTTGCCCTCGACTCGATTCGGACAAACTTCTTGGATGCCATTTATCAACCAGATAATCTGCAGGCACGCTCAAGCATGCATCTTGCATCGACCATGGCGGGTGTGGGCTTTGGTAACGCAGGTGTGCATCTGTGCCACGGCTTATCCTATCCGATATCGGGACATGTGCGGGACTACAAGCCCGCCGGCTATTCGGATAGCCATTCACTCATTCCGCATGGACTCTCCGTGGTGATCAGTGCTCCGGCTGTTTTTGAGTTCACCTCGCCCGCCTGTCCCGAGAGGCATCTGGAGGCGGCTCGACTGCTGGGTGCGGATGTGACGGGGGTCAAGTTGTTCGATGCCGGACGCCTTTTGGCAGACACTGTACGCGGCTACATGCAGAAGGCGGGCATCGAAAATGGCCTGCGCGAGCTTGGCTTCTCCAGCATCGACATTCCACAGCTGGTCGAGGGAACGCTGCCCCAGGAGCGCATCACGAAGATGGCACCACGCGAACAAACCCGCGCGGATCTGTCACAACTCTTTGAGCAATCAATGCAAGTCTATTAGTCGCCTTACAACATCTTTACTCACCTCTTCCTGTGTCTTTCTTGCCGACAAAACCAATGTCAAACTGCTTGGCTAGCAATAACGGATCTTTTCAATGAAGTTGGCTGCACTTGGAAGAAGACGCCTTTGTAAAATTGTTATCGAAATCGAATTATCGAAGTTGTGAAATTCTCAAGTGCAATGTTTGTTTTTGTTTTTTTGCCAGCCAATGGAATAATTCCAGTCTTGTTATGTACTAGAAATTTTCATACTCACGATTATATGGGGTGAATGAATAAGATAAAGAAATTCTATAATATGTGAACAGATTCATAGAGTATTTTTAAATCAGAGGCGGAGCAACTCCTTCAAATCGCATGTTGCTGTGAAACGAATAATCTTGGGATTCCATTTCATTTTAAATAAGTATATTTAACGACGACGAACTGAATATACATGAAATTTACAAAGGTCCAGGAAACTTTGGAACCACACAAGTTTGCTTAAGAAACTACGGGGAAACACACAACACAAATAAGATAAACAAAAAATGATTAAAATTAAACTAATTACTGATGTGTGTCAAGTTGTGAGATTGGTTGGGCTGGGGATTAAGGTTTCGGGGTAGTTGGGGGTTGTCGACGCGTTCGCGCCGACACCGGAGCCGCTTCGGCCGCAACGGCTCGTGTATGTATTGTGGCTATGCGGACAACGCATTTGGTTGTTCGGCTTCTATTCGCACGCTCTTCGTTGGCCTGCTGCTCCTTCCGCACACGCTTCGGTGTGGACACCTTGAGATGACCCTCGGTCAGGCTTATATCGTGTGATAGACGTTTAAGCTGTTTGCGTGCCGAGGGCCGCGTTTTCGTTCGGTTAGACGGAGTGCTGCTCTTCGATTGGATTAAGCTTTTTCTGCTCGCCTGCGGTGTTCTGTGCACGCTTCTCTCCGCCGGCTTAGTGTTCTCCTTGAGGGACGAAGTGCTGCTGCCCGACGGGCTACCGGTGCTCTTCGCTTTCGCCGGCGTCATCTTCTTTGTGCTCACCCTGGGTTTGTCCAAACGCTGCTGCTTCGGCTGCGGGGAAATTTGCTGTGATGGGGTCGTCGAGTCGGAGGATTGGGTGGCTCCACGCGACGGTGTACGCAGGGATTTTTGCAGCACTCGTTTGCGACCATTGCGCAGCGGTGTCTGGATCTCAAGGTGTAGCACTTTGCCCTGGTAAAATACAAGATAGAAAAAAAAATATAGCAGAAAAGAAAAAGAAACAAAACCAAAGATTAAAAGAATGTAAACTAAATGGAATCCACAAGTGCTCTTATGTCTACAATAGATACTATAGTACATGAGGGAATTCACAATAAAACAACGGGGTATTCAATGTTTTCAGTTTGTGTTTAGCTTAAATTTTTCTTGTTATTTTTGTTTTTACGTATCAAACTTGCAAATTACAGTCTAAAATATAAAACTAGGCTGGGTCTTTCATAATGCTTTTGTATTGTCATTGCATTGGCCTGCGCAGCGCAGTTGCGTGATCTACTGACTTCTAGCGGTATCGTCTAGCGGCGCTGCTAATGCCTAAGCTGCTGGCGCCTACGCCTGGTACTCACTTTACTGCTTGTGCCATTGCCCGTTGTCGAGTTGCGGGCATTGCCTGTGGTGCTTGCGGTCGCGTTTCTCTTGCGCATCGAGCGTAGACGCAGGCTGCGCGCTGTTTGCGTCGCATTACTGGGAGATTCTTCGGTGGAGGACATGTCGATTATGTCGGAGTCATCGTGCTGCAAAGATTACATTGGGTTAATACAGAATCGTATTTGAAGTAAGCTCTTTAAATTTACCGCTTCCTTAGTTGCATTGAGAACACGTGATGTCTCTCTTACTTTGGCAACCGGCGTAGCTTCAAGTTGGGGTTCAGTTTCTTTTTCTGCTACCTGTGCCGGTTCGGGCGTTCGCTCTGGTGTCTTGGGCGCCATTGCCTGTTCCAGTCGTTGTTTCGTTCTGGGTCTACCCAATTTTTTTCGAGTGATCTCGCTGACCTTCTGCTTTTCCTGTTGTTTTTCAATTGCCTTCGCCCCTTCTTCCGTCTCTCTGGTTGGCGTCTGTGAGCCACATATACTTTCATTCTCCGACTGACTCATCGAATTGTACAGCGATCGTCGCAGGAATCGTAAGCCCACTTCATTTTTGCTGCCATATGTGGTCAGAACGGGCTCTACAACATTGCTTGTTGCCTCGACTGTGGCTTCTGGTTGTGTCGACGTTTTGTTTGCATCTGCAGCTTTAGTTGGGACAGGCGTTGCAGCTGGAGTTGGGATTGGGGTTGCAGCTGGTGATGCCACGGCATTTTCTTGTGTTAATGTTGTCTCATCTTGCGCTGGTTTCACTGCTGGTGCTTCAGCTGGCTGTGTCGTACATTCCGGGGCGGATACAACAGTTGCCGCAACGCTTTCGCATTCATCGGCATCGAAATCGCTCTCGTTGCCGGTGGTTTTACGTGGAGGCGGATTAAAGCTGCCGTTGACCAGTCCCTTAAAATCATTAATGCTGCGTACCATGCGCGGTTCCAACTCGGTCTGCAAAAAAAGTTTGTTGTCAAGATTGATTGTATTGCACAGACACGAGGGATTAAACACTTACATTGGAGAGATTATCGACCAGTTCGAGCATCTCGCTCTTCAATTGCGGACTATTGACAAGATTTAGATTGAGCGTGATCATCTCCTTGGCCAGTACACGGCACATTTCCCTGCGTTCCGTGTAGTAGTTTTGAAAGTATTGCAGAAAACTTATCGCAATCTTATTGTGTATATTGTTCTCTGGCGTACTATTTTCCTGGAGGGTCATATCGATGAAGAACTTAATCACATGATCGGGCATAACATCGTTCAACGTCGAATCGTTTTTGTGGCTCATGAAAGACCACACGACAGGCAGCATACAGGGTACTAGGAGGTTTTGTCGTTTCTGCTCCACAAGATTCTCAAAGAACATGCCCAGCACTTGACTGACCATCGGTTCTGTGGGGAAATTATTAAGTTAAATGGGCTTACTATATCTATAAGCTTGGAGCTTACCTGTGTTGGGATTGAAATAGCGCTTTAGCAGCTTCTCCAGTACGTCAGTGCGATTTTCCAGCTGACCGCGCAGGATCAGACGACACAGACCACGGACGATGATCAGCAGAATTCCCTTGTCACCTACCCGCTCGACATACATACCCATCAGGACGAAAATGTCCTGACTCTGTTCATTGTTCTGACTTTGTTCATCTTCTCCGTCAAAGAAGTCCTGCATGGTGTACAGGAGGCGGCGACTTGTCTTGGCGTTTGGTCCAACCGCTGCTTCATTTAGCTCCATGAAATAATCGACTCCATAGTGATCCATTAACTCCAAGATGCACTGCGCCGATGTTTCGCCGAGGCGTAAATTGTTGTCCTTGTAGAACTGATAGACGACGGCATCGAACACTTCTTTTGTGTACGCCTCGTAGAAGATGCTGTACGCCGTGCCGCATTTGATGGCCCACTCGAAGATGTCCGTTTCCGCGGATGCCAGATGCCGGCATATGAAGTCCTTATAGAGCTTGCAAATGCTGGGATTAAGGCTATGCACATTCTCGGAGGCGACCATGTGATATGCTATATACAGTCCCTTGAGAATGCGTTCTTGTTTGGAGATTTTAGGACGCGCTGGCAACTGCAACACGCCGTGCTTCTCGAGCAACGGCTGGATCAGATCTGTGTATTGATTCGTCACGGCGATTTTCTCATCATTCATTGCCTGTGCCCGCATGTACTCCTTTTGACTGACAAAGTTCTCCTCGAGTTCCTCAAGCTCAAGGATTTTCACCTTCAACGAGTTGATCTCGGTGACCAACGACGTGTCCACATCATCAAGCAGCTTATCGATAAGACTGCGATCGTGCACCAAATCGTTTTGCTTTACACTCAGCTCACAAATCTCATAGATGATCTTGATGAAAAACTGCATACGTTCGGGTATATCACTGACAATCTGCTCCATGCAGCGCACCATAATGCCGACTATCTTGTGATCCAGTAGACACTCTCGCAATAGATGCGTGATCAGCGCCTTCAGATTAGCACGTCCGATCTCATCTCCCAGATCGTATGACTGTAGCATCTCTACCAACGACAGCAACATGCACTGGAACTGGATCTGTGCGAATTTATCCATATCTGGCTTCTGGAACTGACAGAATCTACGGAGGAAGAGAAAGGGTTAGTAGAGAATTCACAGTGACATTCCGGATGAACATACTTCTCTACGTAATCACAGAATACGCTCAGCTCGGGTAGCACCAGCTCGTACTCGTCTGCCAGAGTATTTTGCAGGTAGGCGCTGAGATACTGCCAGTAGAGCAGCAGTTCCACGGTGAGCGACTCCAGCGGCACACAGCGATGCAGTTCACAGTCCTCGCTCAGCGGCAGCTGGGACAGCAGTTCGCTGTTGTCCTCCTGCTCAAAGATGACGAACAGCATTTTACGGGTGACGCTTCGGAAACGCATCAGCGCCTCCTCGCTGGAGTCCAGCTTGAGTGCGGCTATCAGCTGTATGTAGTTCTGTTGGTACGAGTCTATCCAGGACTTGAGCATGTATTTAATAAACTGTTTACGCACACTCTCCGAGGTGTCGTTGAGGCCACGCTCAACAATGGTTAAACGCTGTGATACCTTGTAGGAGCGCACGGGATAGTTGCACATGTTGATGTACGTGTGACGTCGCACCTTCTCATCCACGTCCCACAGGCGCTGCAGAATGTGTGGCAGGGTCAGATAGTTGCGACCCATACAGGTAATGATGCACTGTCTCACGCTAGGCGAGGGATCTGAGCTCAAATGAAACTGATACGCGCAAACGACCATATCATCGGGTTTATCTGGCATCTGGAGTCGCTGCATGGCCAGCACAGCCTCCTTGCGGACACTGGGCGATATATCCTTCACTCGATCCAGCATATAGTAGAGAATCTGATCGCACTTGGAGTCATCTAGCGCCGCTTGTGGTCCCATATGTTTCAGGATCAGATTAACAGAGAAGCAAATGCGATAACGAATGTGTGGGCTATTAGAAATAGACTGATAACGAAACACGCGATGTAAACAAACAGCAAAAAAGCAGCGAAAGTACAGTAGACACTTACCGAGAGCAACCACTCAAATGTGTCGGCCAGTACGGGATGTGTAGTCTCCGACTCGAAACTTGTGACGAATTTGGCGCAAAATTTTAGTGCCGTGTGCCCGTACTCATTGCCCTCTTCGGCCTCCAGCACAGTTTTAAGAATCTTGATGAATGCGACCATAAACTCTTCGTGATCCAACTGTAAACAAACAAGCAGTAAACAATAAAATCAACTACCCCAGCCCACCATGGATCGAACCTACCTTTGAGTACAGTTGCTTCAGCTCGTTGATGTATCGCTTGTGAAAGGTCTCATTGAGTTGCGCGTTGGAGAGAATCGTTGCCATGGGGGCCTGGCCCCTGATAACGCTGGTGTTGATCGAATCTGCCATGGTGACATCTTCGATGCGCTGTTCCTCGCCATTTTCTTTTCCAGCGGTTTTTTTTCGAGGCTTCTTGGTAGTTTTTGCTTTTGCGTTTGCTTTATCTGTTGCCTTGACCATTCTGTGTTTGTGTGCGTTATTATTGTTTATCCGAGCAATTCACTTTTAATTCGAGTATTTCTCGTTTTCTTATTTGTTATATTATTGTTGTGGCTTATCCATCAAACTGTAGGCAAAACTTAAAAAGTATTTTCTTTCATTGAGATGCCGTCGCACCATACAAGCGTCGCCTACTTATGCGTTCCTCTTTACACGCCATTCGCTTGATCTGTCGTTAATTACAATTTCATTTTGTTTTGGTGCTGCCAACTCGTGCAGAATGTATCGATGATGCTATCGCAACTGCAATTGCATTCTATTATATGAACAAATTAATTAAATTAACTTAAATTATATGTAAATATAATAATATAATAAAAGGTCGACAGTTAATGCTAACAATACAATAACAATAATAAGCAAAATGAATAAAAAGAATAAACTCCCATGCATTCTTATTAATATCTGTACAATATAGCAGTCAGCCGCAACTTGATAGCAATGCTCCGTGACAAATGTTGAGTGCTACGAGTGGGAATGAAAACTAAAACGAATTTTAAAAGACTCAAATAAAATATGAAGTTTACATTGAATCTGGAAATTCTCTACATTGACTTACATTCAAAATAATCTTACCCGCATAATAATCTCACTTTATTGCTTTATTAATCATTGTGTAAAAACTTTATATGCTAAAAACTACTAAAAGAAGTTAAACAAAAATGTCGCTACCAACAAAACGTATTTACCAGGCGCGTGAACAATATCAGGATCGCACAACATCCAAGGAGAACGCATTTGCGACACTGAATGTCAATATCAACAAGCTGACCACGTCCCTGCTGCTCCTCAACTCGAGTGAGGACCATGTCCTGCAGTCTGTGCTCAATCATATAACAGAATTCGCTCGCAAATTCGACGATAATATACAGGAACTGAAGGAGAATATGCTGCTGGAACGATTGCTGGACAAGGAGTTATTCATCGAATCGGGCAATGTGCTCATCCGTCGATTCGCCCTGTACCTAATCACCGCCATGCTAGATCAATCAGAACTGGGTGAATACGACACGGAGACAACCAGCGAATTGCTCAACGTGAGTTATCGATTCTATTTGAAGGATAACGATGACTTTTGTATCGAGTACTTGACGTACATAATTAATCTGTGTCTGCGCGATCCGCAAGTCGCACAGGACATTCTAGAAAATATTGAATTTCTGGAGAAATTTAAGAATGTATTTATCAACTCAGATAATCCCGATACGGTCTTCAATTCCATTGAGGCTCTACATAAAATGCTTCAGGTGCAGAGTGCCGATCAGGTGCTGCAGTTCACCACTTTGCCGGGATTCCCTGTGGATCGTATCATCTGTGAGCTGACAAACGGAATCGCTGATATTCGCTTTGCGGCCCTCAGGGTGCTAAAGACTCTGCTGGCGGACACTAGCGACGAAAGCGTCTTTGAGCCGTTGGATCGCTGCTTCTTCGTGCTGCAGCAGTTGGTTAAGGTCTTCTGTGATAATCCGGAGGCACCTGATTCACTCGGTATGATCGAGGTGCTGGCCACGGCGTTGCGTTCCGAGAAAATGACCAAGATATTTTTCGAACAAAATCTTTTTGAGCAGATAGTGGAGCACCTAAAGTTGGACATTGAAGTCCTAAAGCCCGATGTCGTCTGCACCATCATATCCATCTTTGCTGAGGCAGCCAAGTACCAGGCGTACCTGAAGCGCATTCACCAGGCCGATATCACGCAGCTATTCATCAATTGCCTGATGACAAGTCAACCCGAGCCGGCTCCGTATGTGATCATGGGCTTGAATCGAATGATCGAGCACCCTGAAGCGTTGCGTGCCGTCACGGCAGAGTACGAAAACGGTGCCATGTCGGTGCTGGTTAACCTGATCAAGGAGCCGACGGTTCACATCAAGACGCGGGAGCAGGCAGCTGAGTTCGTCTCCCATTTGCTGACCATCGCATCTCGTCCCACTTCCGAGGAACTGATGCTATTGGATATTCCCAACACATTGGCACTTACTTTACAGCAAGGATTGGCTGAATTGTCGATAGATCTCGTCTTATCGATACTCACGATTATCGAGAGTCTGGCTCAAAATGATGAGAATCGCGAAATCCTTGGCAATTGCACCCAACTCTCAGAGCAAATAGCTCAGCTGCTAATGGTAATCGAACTATCGAACCATCTATACTATCGATAATTGCTGATCTCCTCCCTTGCAGCACTCCTATGCCCACTCCATACTGGTACACAACATTTTCCGCTGCCTCTGCACCATTGTCGACGAGGAACCCGTGCGTCAAATTCTGCTCAGCAATTATATTGTCTCCTCCATCAAGCGCGCCCTCAAGTCCCTATCGAATCTGGTGAAGACCGCAGTGACCAATTTCATATTGCAGACGACACGCTTCAATGAGTTTGTTGAGGCCTACATCGATCGCGGCGTGCTGGCTGTGTATGTTCAGTTATTGAGTTATATCGATGTATTATCGATAACAATTTTATTGCTCTCCACAGACTGATGCAGTTCCAGAAGCATGCCTTCTGTGTGTCCACCTGGGGACCAGCCATCGAGGCCATCCTCTTCAAGTGTCCCACCATGAAGTTCTGCATTCGCAATTGCCTGGGATTCACGGACATCACCGCCGGAAGGGACTTCTATGTATCGAAGGGCGTATTCCATGACTTCACCCATTTCCAGGAAATATTGCACAATGATTGTTCGCCGCTGTTGCCGGTGCTGGTGGTCAACTTTGATCGGCCCGAGACCAATCCGGAGGATTTGGTACCAGTTCCAGCCGCGTGCCTCCACGAACTGGATATAGCGGGTGACCAGAATTGGTTCTACTGCAAGCGTCCAGGTGATGCCAAATTGCCCGAGTACTTGGAGGCACTGAATCAAACTCTGGCGGTGAGCGACCCATAGGGTTGCTATGGAAAATGTAGAATGCCACATTAATTATTCATCTTTTGTAGCTAAACGGACTGGTGGAGAATCCGGATCGCATCAGGCGCAGCATCGACTTCGATAATGTCGCCAAGCGCTGCAAGATTATCGCCGAGGCCATCAACGGCGTCATGAACGAGGACATCAAGATCCTCGATCTAAATACTACCGAGGAGTGCTCGCGCCAGACGGTGCGCTGTCACATGATGGAGTTGCGTAAGATTTATCATACCAACTTCATTCCGCTGGGCATGGTGACCAGTGGCTGCCAGTTCGAGCGTGCGCTACTCTTCAAGTGCCTCGCCGATCAGATCGGCCTGCCCAGCACGTTGCAGCGCAGCATCGATGGGCGCATGCTGTACAACGAGGTGCCGCTGCCGATGGAGATGGAGGAGGACATCCACTGTGACGAGAAGACATTGAAGTTCATGCCGTGGCGTATGTTGCGGCCCACGCACATTGTCGATCTTATGTACAACATAGGCGAGCTGTATCCCATGCAGAGTCGCCAGGCGCTACAGTACCTACGTCTTTACTGACCATCCAAGTTTCCAATTCCATTTTAAAGTATTATCTGTTTTTCTTGTTAATCTGTCTAAATTTTGCAGTACACAATAAATTTTTGGAATATTTTTTTTTTTGGGTTGCAAATATCGTAATTTGTATCGTATTTTTTTGTGCTCACCTTCCCTCTGTGTGGCATAGCGTATAGCTTACATCCGCCACTCAACATGTATAGCAGTCAGCTTATGCATGTGTGGCAAACCGCATCCTTAGGTTTGTGTCTTCGCTCATGTCTTGTAATCGATATGCTGCGCATGTCGCTGCTTCCTCCGCGTCTGCTTCTTTCCACTGACATTCGCAAACAGCAAAAACCTTTGCAGCGGGTGTACTCGCACTGGAGAATCCACCTTGTAATCTTTAGAAATTCGCATTTAACTGGCTGCCAAGGAGAGAAAGGGTCCACTTGGCGGCCCAAAGATGTCTAGGGCGCTGCTGACGTTGGCCTACTTCGTGCTCACCTGCTGCTCCATTGTGTTCACCGCGTGCATTAATAACGGTAAGTGAGGGCGACCTTCGCGTGCAGCAGCAGGGAAAATCAATAATGTGGAATCTTTCGTTCTCCCGCTGCAGTAACTGGGACGGGCACCAGTTCGCCCAGCGGATCGGGACCCAGTTCCGGCGGCAGTCTGAGCACTTCGTTGACCAGCGGCGGACACATCCATCGCACAGCGGCGGCCATTGAGCGCGTGAACAAGTTGTGGTGCTACTCCTGCGACACCATGGACCACGGCAAGGCCTGTGTGGACGTTGCGCTGCGCAACAAGACGACCCTGATGAAGAAGTGCAAGGGCGAAGAGTTCTTCTGCATGGTAAGCTCACTCGACCAGCTCACACTCTTGTATAACCCTCATCTTTGGCAGGTCAAACGCTTCTCCTACACCACAAGCACGGAGAACTCGACCAGCTCGCCCAAGATGTGGTCACTGGATCGTCGCTGCACAGCCAACTGTGAGCCGGGCTGCATCATCATAGGGGAGCGCACCAAGCTCTACGCATGCACCTCATGCTGCGAGGAGTCCTTCTGCAATACGGGGCGTGGTGCCGCCTCTGGGATCTTTCATCGCGAGGCCACCGGCATCGGCACACGCCTCCTCTGGCTTGCAGCTCCGTTCCTCCTGAACATATCCCTCTTGCAATACAGAAGACAAGGCTGCCAGGCTCTTGCCTAGGCTCCTCCCTAGCGAGGGTAGCTCAATCTGTTCTCCACAACTGTACAACTAACAAACTAGCCAAATTTCGCACAACGTCTTGATCGACCCCCTGTAATCTTGGTGTGATAATGAAAGTTCTCTCTATGGAAGGTCTAGGAATATCATCGATGTTTTACCAGCTTTATTTGGGCCATGTTCTTCCACAGTGGTATGGGGAATCCTAGAGGATATTCCATTTATTTCGTTAGCCAAAAGACCATTCTCACTAGCCAAATACTTTACAGTAACTTTGTTAAGATCTCGTCTATATGTATATAGAGTATATACTTATTTCTGTTGATGAAATAAATTATATTTTACCAGCTCTCTCTCTCTCTCTCTCTCTCTCTCGTTGTCAAATCAATTTCTGCTTTACATTGCATAACTAGATATTACCCCTGCTCCTAGGGGCTGGTATCGTTGGTATCGTAAGTACATGTGTACAGTTCCTTGTCGAGCTTATCCGTCTGCTAGCGTATTCCCTTTCCCCTACTTTAATCCTCTCCAGGAGGCCATAAACCCTTCATTTGCTTTCGAGCATTGCATTACATTTCCTGCCTGCACATCCGCCTCTGCATCTGCAGGCATAATCATTCACAGTATCATCCACATCCGCATCGAGCCACGCCCACGCTGGCTGGGCGGCAGGCAGACAACTTGCTGGCAGCATGAATTATTTATTGGACACCCCAAAGTATTCATAAGCAGTGCAGGCGTGGGCAGGTGCTGGGCAGGAAGTGGAGCAGCTCAAGCAGCACTTGTCATGCTGTCGTTCTGGCCAGGTTCCTAATCAGCCAGCCCACTCCTCCTGCCCTGCTAATAGTGCTGCCATTAGGCGCAGCGTGTGTGTCTGTGTGTGTGATGGGCGTATCACGCCCACACAGTCAATAGACAGCACTCGTTCACAATTTGTTGCCACAAGGATCAGCTGTCTTTTGGGACTTCAGCTGGAACTGGAGCTGGGCCTAACTGCGTGTGTGAGTTATGGGCCAAGCATCTTGGCTAATAAAGCGGAGACAAATCTGCTCGCTGTGCCTGGGCTTAATTTACATAAATGGCCAGAGTGGAGGCTAGCGTGGTGCTCGATAGGGTTGCTACAGTTCCCTGGGAGGGATCCATGGAGGGATCCTATCCTACCCTAGTCTATTGGCTTTTTGCTTTATGTGTTTTGTGTTCTTGGCGTTTATTTTGCGGCTTTCATGTCGTAAATCTTCATCAGACGGCAAATTACGTGGTTGCCGGCTCCTTCTGCCCATCCTGCCCCTCCTGCTGCCCCTGCTCTCCTACCCAGCACTCTCCTCCTTCCAGTTCTGTGGGAACTGGCAACTGTGGCGACCAAACAATAAACTGACCGCAGTCGGTGGGTGGTAAAACAATAAAGCGGTGACAAAAACCAAACAACCACGATGCGACAACAACAGCAACAACAACAACAACAGCAACAACAACAACAACAGCAGCAACATAGAGCGGGCCCCATTGACAAGAGTTTCATTTATGAAAAATAATAGCTGAAGCGGCGGCAATATGCGAAATTTATTATTATATTTGCGTTGGGCCGCAAAAATGCCTGGCAAAAAAAAGGGAGGTAGCAGACAACGCACACCCCCCACCCCCCCTTTCCTGTTGCCAATGCCCCTACAGGGTGCTCTGTTGTCTCTCGTTCGCTTTATTCATTCATTATTATTGCTACTTTGGTGTTGTTCGCCTTGTTTTGCGTTGTTCTCGTTACTCGTTTGTTTTGTGATTGCAGCGCCGCGACACGTTGTTGTTGCTGCTGTTGTTGCTGCTGTTGTTGTTGTTGCTGTTGCTGCTGCTGCTGCTGTTGTTATTGTTGCTGCTGCTGCTGTCGCCAGGCCAAGTTTACAAAGAAATTTCAATTAAAATGCAACAATGCCACACTCCATCATCGGCGTCGTCTAGCTGACAAACCGCGCGCACATTCCGCCCCAACCCGCCGCACTGCCTGCTATCTGCCGCCCCCTTCTCCTGCCCACACCCCCCTCGTGTTGGACACGTTGCTACAAGCAGTCTACATTCGAACCAACAGCAGCAGCAGCAGCAACAACAGCAACAAAAATCGCCCACTGCAACTGCAAACTAACTACGCGCAGCCAGCTGCGAGGGTTGCTAACAAAGTTCCATAGCAGCTTATACACTATACTATACACTATACTAAATGGAACCTCTGGAGTTCACCTCGCTGCGCTGTTACTGTTGCTCGTCTCGTTTTTGGGGTGATAAATCTTTGTCGCCCAAGTAAATACGCAACACGGCAATGGCGACGGCGACGGCGACTGTTAACGAATGCGTTGCTACCTGGAAGAGAAGGATGGGAGTGAGTGAGGGAATGTTTGGAAGAAGAGCGAGAGGGAGAGAGAGAGAGGAAGAAGGACGTGCAGTAGGTAGAAAGGCTGACAGGCCTAGCCATGCCTACAGCGTTGTTAGTTACGAGTTGCATTTGCAGTATCTCACACCCTTCACTTTGAAGGGTATTTTTTTCTCTCTCTCTCTCTCTCTCTCTCTCTCTCTCATCCTCCTCTTTGCAGCTCTTTCTACTAAATGTTCTTCTCTTAAGACTGTTTTTATATCTCTTTAAGGGGAGATGGATATCTCCATCAGTCTTTTCTGCTTCCCCTTCCCCATAAGATTTTGCTCTTTGTATCTGGTAACCCTCCAATTACCAGTTTCTCGTTTCTTCTGTTTTTCAGAGAGTCCCCCATAATTTACAACGATCGTAACTTTCCCAAAAATCAAACGATTTTCACGCGGAATGACATTTTGTTTATGTTTAAACAACCTGAGTTATTCTACATTTAAAAAATAGCAACATTTATCTTTTGAAATTTTCCGATATTTTGGAAATATTTCTAAGGGTCCCCCCTATGATTTTTCAACAACTTTTTTATTTTCAAAAATTCAATTCGCCAGTTTTTATTTTTAATCGATTGCGGAGGTCAAACTTAGTACTAAACAATTGTTTAAATCGATTTTAAACGATACTTAATTTTGGCCCAAAAATCATGTCGAAGTCGTCCAAAAATTAGACATGTAAAACACTCAATAGGCCTGGTACTCTAATTTTACATCGATCGTAACTTTCCTAAAAATAAAACGATTTTCACGCGGAATGACATTTTGTTTATGTTTTGAATATCTGAGTGATTCTACATTTAAATAATATCATAATAGACCTTTTGAAATTTTTTGATATTTTGGGAATTTAGACAATGGTCCCCCCTGTAACATTTCAAAAACATTTTTTTTTTCAAAATTTTAAATCGCGAATTTTTAATTTAAATCGATTGCGGAGGTCATATTTAGTACTAAACAAGTGTTTAAATCGATTTTAAATGATACTTCATTTTGGCCCAAAAATCATGTCGAAATGGTCAAAAAATTAGACATGTAACACACTCAATAGGCCTGGCTCTCTCATTTTACATCGATCGTAACTTTCCTAAAAATCAAACGATTTTCACGCGGAATGACATTTTGTTTATGTTTAAACAAAGCAAATTATTCTACATAACAAAAATCGCATAAAAAGTTTCTTGAAATTTTTCGATATTTTGAAAATTTAGGTAATGATGATTTTTCAACCATTTTTTTTTTTAATTTTTCAAAATTTTTTTTTTTAATTTTAATCGATTATTTGCAAGTTACCCCTCGCTCTACAAAGTAACTACTCGCAGTGCCTTACTCTCTTCCCTTTTTTTTTGTCACTGTACCCCACTCTTTCTTTCTTCCCTCCCTCTTCCTTGCCTCTACTTCTCCCTCCCATCCCTTCCCTCTCATCCGACAAGCGTGTAATTAAAACTTTGAGCAACAGCCTCAGCAACTACCACGACGACGCCGCCAACTACAGCTTGACAGACTGCCAGCTTGACTGCTCCTCACACTGGAAGCAGTCTCTGTTCCTGTCCCTGTTCCTGTCTCTTTCCTTCTGTTTTCCTTCTTGTTGCTGTCTCTGTCGCTGTCAGCCGGGCGCCACTTTCGGGTGTGAATTGTTTTGTTCGGTTTTTTGATAAAGTTTCGCAGCTTCGCTTTATTGGATCCACATCCCGGGCAGACGCAGGCTGACACTGATGGAGCTGGACCTAAGCTGCAACCAGGGGGACCAGGGGGAGCAGCAGCTGTAGCCGGAGCGGATGCGTGCTGCGATTTGCGTAAATGATTTTGATAGATTTGATGGGATTTACGCGCGTTTTTATACGCAGCGGCAAATGGGTTTCGGGGCACCAAAGCTCTCAAGCTGATTACCAGAGAGACAGAGAGGGAGAGAGAGAGAGAGAGAGAGAGAGCGAGAGAGAGGGATAGCGAGTGCCAGGCTGTGTTTAAGCTGTCATTTTCTTTGGCTGCGGCTTTAATTCTCGCCATTTCCGGACGTGGACATGAAAATGCACTACACACAAATTAGAGAGGCGCCAGCAGAGAGAGAGAGAGAGAGAGAAATAGAGAGGGGCGTGGCAAGCAGTTGTAAATTGATTTTTTGTGTCTGCTTCGTTTGTCGCCCCTTTGGGCTCCACTTACTCCTTGCAGGCTCCTGCCCCTTTGCTGCTCCCTAGTCTTTGCCAAGTTGCCGCGTAATCTCTGCTCCGCCAGCTCCTGCTCCAGTTTCACTTCCAACTCTGCCTGCAATTGGTCTCTCTCTCTCTCTCTCTCTCTCTCTCCTCACTTCGCTCCACATGTATTTGCATGCTAATCTGGTCGACAGCAGCAGCAGCGGCTCCAACGATGCCAAAATTACATGAAACTACACATTTTGGTTTGTCACCTCGCTGCCTGTGTGTGTGTGTGTGTGCAAGTGTGTGTGTGTCGTTTTCGGCAATTGCGTGTGCCTCCCCCTACCCTGTCCCTGTCCTGGCCTGGCCGTGTTTCGGCTAAACGTATGCAAATGAGGGTCGAGCAGGATGAGGCCGAACACGAGACGCCGCCCAGGAGACACAGAGAGAGAGAGGAGAGAGAGGGAGCAGGGGGGTAGGTGCCACAGCGAGGCAGCAGCTGCTCTCAAGGCGACTTAACGCCTGCTTAATGAACATAAATTAGTCACCAGGTGTCGCTGTGTCACGGTGGGCGTGTCGCGTGGGCGACGGCGTCGGCGTCGGCATTGCCATCTCACGGCGTGTGGCAAGGTGAACCACGCGCATTTATATTTCAATTTGCAGACGCGGCAGGGGAATGAGGAGAGAGTGTGACTTTAAGCACGACCCCAAAACTTTGGATCCCAATTAATTTCGTATTAATCTGTAGGCAGGGCAAACTTTACTGACGCACTGTCTGAGGTTTATTATATACCATATTTGTTATGCATAACTGTTTACTTTATATATTCAACTAGAGCTTCAATTTCCTCAGTTTTTACATATATTATCATCCTTTGCCATCAAGGGATTTATCCATCCATCAATTATACTTGTATGCATCCGTTTCCACCTGCGATTTAATATCTTTTTAATCCATTTCGCTGACATTTCGCGCATTCATGCGATATTCCCTTGCAGCTATTAATTTTCTTTGATATTTCTTTTTTCCCCCTATCTGGTTTTTACTGTCATCACTTTAAGCGATCTGGCAGCACGACGCCGTGAAGTTGGCTGCACTTCATTCTGCTTTTTCTTTTTTTTTGATAAATGCATCAAAGGTCGCAGTCGCTTTTCAATCTATGTAATTAACTCGATTCGTGCGACATACGTTTTCCATTTTCCATGGGTTATCTCTCTCTCCCTCCCCCTCTCCCTCCCTCCTTCGGGGTAGCCACTCCCCTTGCCTTTGGCTGGCGATAGTTGTTTTCCGATTCGGTTTCAGCTTGGACGAGCGCACATAACGCAATTTGTTGCATATCCGCTTGGCGCCACACTCCAATTTCCTGTCCACACTACCACAGGGTAGGGGAGGAGAGGGAGGGGAGGAGAGGAGAGCGTGCCACCTGCCTCACTTTGATGCAATTAGTTTGAAATATCGCAAACACTTCGTATGCGCGTAATATGACTGACTCAACGGCAATTCACGTTTGATTGATGGCCATCCCAGTGCATTATTCGATACAGATGGGAGCGATGGGTGCGACGAGTGCACTCATGAATATTGAACGATTCGTTCGACATGTCAGACATAATCGCATTTCAATTGCCTGGTACTCCTGGCTGCCTTTAAACGGGATTAAGCGGCAAATAATGAATTGATTAAGCCCAAAATGCCAAATTGATTCAGTTTTACGATATTGAAAAGGTATCAGGGTAGGAGGTATCAGGGAGGGAGGTAACAGGGAGGGAGGTATCAGGGTAGAGCTCTCAGTCTACGAAGTATCAGGGTAGGAGATATCAGGGTAGAAGGTTCCAGAGGTAGCCAGCGCAGTGTAATCCTAAGTATCTTTTAGGCAAGTGTACGGGCAGAGTCGCCTTAGTTGGCAACCCTCCATCGATTGATGCAACTGACCCCATTCGCAGGCGCTGACCCAATTCCTATTTCATACCCGACAATTAGAGACCGCTAATCAATGCCTTTGGCTCATTACAGTTGTCAATTCCATTGAGTGCAGTTACAATCGATTCCTAGAGCTGCTGTTCCTCCTACTCCTCCTCCTCCTCCTCCGGGGGCAACTTGACCGCAACGAAATCAATAGGAAACACGAACGAAGCCGCCGGGCAGGTTGAGGGGAGCTGGTGAAGTGCTGCGGCTGGCCAAATCCCACACAAAGCTGCTGTCGGACAGGCTAACATGATGTTGGGAGAGGGGAGGGGTTGGACCCGTACAGAGCGGCAACAAAAGGCAACATCCGCCGGGCAACTTCCGTTGGACTCTCCCGATCTCTCTCTCTCTCTCTCTCCCGCTCTCTCTCTTGCTCTTGCTCTGCGGCTGACAGGAAGCAATCAATAGGGTAATGGCAGACAAAAGCATCCGCTGTAGTTTGGCACTATCCGGACAGCTCCTGACAGCCGAACAGCCGGACAAGCAGGGAAACCGGACGCAGGCATAGCCGGAGAGCGAAAGCAGGCAAAAAAAAGAAATGCAAAAACCAAACTGAAAATCAAGCGGCGATGGCGGCGACGACGACGACGACGGCGACGGCTGTGCAATTTGTCATTCCTTGCTGCGAGGCAAGTGTCCTGCAGTCCCCCCTCCGCACTACGCCTCTGGCTCACGGTTGACAAGTCTTAAAGCCCGTCAGGGGCATTAAATTGTCGCCCTAACCTCACACTTGCTGCCTCTGTCTCTGTCTCTCTCTCTCTCTCTCTCGCTCTCCCTCTCGGTCTCCCCTTTTGGGCTTTGTGACAAATGTAAATAATGCGTTTTAATCAGTGAAAACAACAGTGGCAAATCCATTAAGCAAGAACGTGCCCCACAGGGGGGGGGGGGGCACTTACAGTTTTCTCCCCGTACACCTCTCTCTATCTCTCCCTCCCTCTCTCTCTTTCTTCATTCCTTCGCTTTTCTCATGCTGCGCGCGTCATTTGCAGCTTGATTTACAAATTTCTTTAATGAGGCGACGACAACATTTTTAATTAGCACCTGTTACAGGGAGGGAGGGGGGAGGGAGGTGCAGTGGGAGGGGATGTGTTTACAAACAGCAGGTTGTCCCCCTACTGTGCAGAGGCGTAGCAAACAGGGGGAGGAGAGGGGCGTATGCTCTGAAAATTAATTTCAAACTTTTCATTGTCTGCGCCTCGTTTCATTCTGCTTCTGTTTTATGTTTTCCTCTCCACGCACTTTCGCAACTTTCTGCGCTTTCACCTGTTCGTATCCTACTCTCTCCCCCTCTACCTCTCTCTCTCTCTCTGTGCCTTTCTAGGGTTGCCTTTTCCACTTGTTCGACAAGTTCAACCGCAGCAGCTACTTGTGCCTTCCTTCAGCTTCAGCTTCAGCTCAGCTTAGTCTTGATCCAATATCCTAATGCCTTTCCATGTTCGCTGCCATCTCTTGTTGCACATGGCAGCAACTGGCACCGGCGCCATCCCTGGCCACCCTCCGCAGCTTAGGCCCCCTCCCTGTCTGCCTGCCTCATTGTTGCTGCTGCAATAATATTTTGCAAGTGTTTCTAAACAAGCACAAAGTCATGTTTCAACAGCTGCACCATAGTCGTCTGGCTTCCCTGCGAGCTGCTCCTGTTTTTATTGTTATTTACCCTCGATTCCTAACCCCATTCCTCCCTCTCTTTCCTCTCCCGATCCCCCCCTCAGCTGCTGTAATTGCTGTAGTCCCCGTCGTTGTTAGTTAAACTTTCGCTGCACATTAAAGCAATTTGGGCAACATTTATAGACTGATTTAATAGAATCCAAAGGGGGTTGGTTGTCGGAGGGGTAGACTAAGGGGGACGGGGAGTGGCAGCCCCAAACAGAATGAGATATTTCCACACAAGTGAGCAGATCAGAGAGCTGGCAACATTTCAGTGTGTGTGTGTGCACTGGGATATAATTGTTTGACTAAATGAGTGCCCCATTCCAACTACCCTGCCTTCCTCGCCGCCCTCTTCCCCTCTCTTCCTCCTAAAGTGGGAGCCATAACAAGCGAACAGCCATAATTATGGCAACAGCCCCCACAACACACTCCAATTTGGGGCCACACTGCAAACTCGCTTCAATCCCCCCTCGAATGCGTGTGCTCCTGCTCGAGAGGATGCGAGGATGACTCTCGATATGTGCTGCCAGATATCCAGCTATCTACATATATAGGAAGTACACTTCCCTCTTCCAACTACGATTGCAAAGCTTTGTTATAATGAGTATGAAATTGAAGTCTAAACAAACAAGAGAAACCGGAAGAGACCTAGAAGAAGGTTAGGAAGGAGGCCAGGGAGGAGTTCAGGGAGAAGCTCGAGGAAGCGGCGACAAATAAAAATCCAAAGAAGTCTCCATGGAAATTGAATATTTAATTATGCAGCGATGGAAATTGCGTTAGAAGATGGTGACGAAAATGGGCACCAATCATGATGATGGAAGAGAGGGATGAGGAGAAGGGAGAGAGAGAGAGAAGGCAGCTTGTTGTCTAGGAAAAATGTAAACGAAGACGCCGCTTAAGCTGCTGGGGAAAATGTTTACCCGACAGTCGGGAAAAACGAAGAAGCTGCTAAATAATTTATTCTAATTTGCGACAGATTCGCCAGGAACAAAAAGTCGAATCTCTGCGGAAGTGAAAGCCAAAGAAAAGGCAGACAAAGGAAGATAGATAGGGAGAGAGAGAGAGAGAGAGGGAAGTTAATGTGTTAAAAGTACTGTGGGGTGTCGTAAAGTTAATGTGAGGGATCTCTTTAATATGCCACAGTTAATTCTTGAGGTTCATTCCGGGTTTCAGAAGTAGTTCCAACTTTCCTTCATACGCTTAGTTTGAGTTTTCCGATTGGAAGAACAACAAACGTGTTGCTATGGCCAGAGGCAAGGATGGAGTTGGTAGGGTAGTCTGATAAGGAATAGTGGGTAGGGGATTCTCCTATCTAAACAGACTCACACGCTACCCCATTCCTAGAGATTCACACATCGCAGCTGCATAAATTTCCACTGGGTCTGTGGGTCGCTCCTTGCAGCGCGAAATACGTGAGTTCCACACGAAACTTGCCCCAACAGGAGTGGCAACCCTGGAGGTTGAGGGTAACTCAGCTACCCCCTGCTCATGTCTGGCTTCTGTTTCGAGTCTAACGCACTCCGGGAGTTTTATCAGCTCGTAAATATAAATTAGAATTTAATTTTTATCGTCCTGGTATCTGCGAGTTGGGCAGGGTGCAGAGATGCTGGAGTGGAACTTGAGCCGCGTGGGGAGCAATTCTCAGTTGGGTCAGGCTGCCATAAATTCAACTGAAACCACTCGCTGGTGGCCAAGACAACGCATCGATGAGTGAGCACGCTGCGACGGGATTCATTTCCATTTGCTGGCACGTGTCGCAACATATCAAAGGATTTGATTTACCTGGCTGCACAGCGGATCAACCCCCTGGGTGTCATCGTGTGGCCACAGAATGGCAACAGCGACAGGATCATCAGGCTAGCTTGGGAAACGCTCTCCAGGGATGCAATGGGGCAGAGCTGGAGCTTACTATCGACAAATTTCGCTGGGTTAATTATGAAGCATTACAAGGAGGGAATCCTTGGGCTTCCAAGAAACATTTAACAAATGGGAAACTATTGGTCTAAGCGGTTTATCGGGAGGGAAGAGGATCTTAGGGTTTGCTTGAAGAGAGCATGTGAATAATATGAGTACATCGAAGTTAAAAATCTATCGTTAATTATCGCTAGGGGGAACCAGCGATCCATACCCCTTGGGGTAGTCCATCTGTCGAATCTGTCTGTCCGTTAATGAAGTGCAAATCAAATTGGAAGTGGGAATCTCTGCAAGGCGGAGCAGAGGAGGAGGAGGTAGAAGCTCAGCCAGGTGCATCGCTACAGTCTCTGTTAATGGCACCCTCGGGTAACCCGAGCTAGTCCAACTTAAGACCTGTCAATGAGCTCAAATGAGGTTGACACGGAGTTCTGGAATAGGGATGTGAGTGGATGCGGATGCAGTGGAAGCACAAAGGGAAAGTTTATTTCGCAATTTGCTTTGTGGCTGCTTCCTCTCTCTCTTTACCAGGGAGGGTAGCAGGGATGGAATGCTGCGCTTGCTGTGCAAACTTTGTGCATTTCGTGTTTACTTTCTCTGCAAGTTGATGGCTCCGTTACCAAGCTTCCCCCCACTCCTGTTGCCTGGTTCTAACCTCCAGCTTCGACGGAAATTGATTTCCCCTGCCTTCGTGGGGGGAGGGGGAGGTAAACTCAGTACGGTAAACAAAACCCAAGACACAATAATAATCGAAATCGAATCCGTCACCAGCAGGCGACAATGCGACGGGTCTACCGGCAGGTTGGGGGACAGGGGACATTAAAAGGTGTCAAGTGTTGTCTAACTCGATTGCAGGCGACGCGTCGCCGTCATCATCATCGCCAGCATCATTATCTGCGTTCGCTTTGTGTAACTCTAACTAGCTTAGGGTACGTCCTAATCCCTGACACCGACATCGAACTTCCAGCATCCACCCAGACCTGTTCTGTTCTTCTTCTTGGCTGTGAAACGCGAGCTGTGCGAGTTAAAAAGACGTGAAATTAAATTTCTTCATCCGCTTTCATTGTTGTCTCTCCACTGTCTACTCTGTCGCCCTCCTTCCCTCTCCTTCTCCTTCTCCTAGTCGAGTGCTTTATGCTGCATCATTTACTCCCCGGGATCAGGCTAAGCCGCGTCCGCCTGCGTCTTCGTCCCGCTTTGCATTGAAAGTCGCAAATGCTGTTTGCCTTCTTCGACTTCCTCCTCCCCCTCTCCAACCCACTCCGCTGTGCGTCTACGGCGGATGTTGAATGTTGTGTTTCCGGCAGCGACGCGTATGTGCGTCTATGTGCGTGCATTTTGGGTCAGAAGAGGAAGAAGAAGGAGAGAGAGAGAGAGAAAGCGCTTTCCCGTTTCTTGAAACAATTTCGAATCCAATTACGGAACAAGAAAAAGCATTTTTCGTTAGCTTTTATCCGCGACTAACCCCTCCCCCCTGCCCATCCCTCATTTCATTTCGTTTTTGAATTCCAAATTTCCATGCACCCCGTCGAGTTACCTCCCCCTATCATCCTGCTCCCCTTTAGCGGGAAAGTGTGCTACTTTCCTTTTTCGCTACATGGAGAGAAGGCAGGAGGTAGCCCTGCACTACTTGATGTATCTAGAGAGAGAGATCCCTTCGTCCCTTCGTCGACTCATCCATTAACCGAGAGCGCAGCCCAAACAAAAAACACAAACATAACCTCAAAGTGAGTCGCATTAGAAATGCACAAACAGGGAAAAAGGACAATCTGCTCGGGTTGTTTGTCCGTCCTACGACAACAGGATACAACGATAAAAGGCCACAAAAGGTGACAGACAGGGAAAGGAAGGAAAGAGAGGAAGAGGGGGGGAGTGTAGGAAAGTGAATGCACTTGTGACAAGTTGAATTAATTCACTTTTGATTCGAAACGGAACCGATTCACTCCCCGAAAGAGTACCCTACTCTACTATTTCGATTGGCCTCTTTAAACAACTATGCGCGGAATCTTAAAGGTTCTTTCGTTAGTTCCTCCTTCCTTAGCTCCCTTGCACCTCGATAAGGTCCTCATTCAAGTCGAACTTTGGCCGTCTTTCATATCACGCGCCGTGCACAGCGCCAACTTTGCCTGCGCCCTGCAAAGTTTCGCCTCGTTTTCGAGTACTTTTAGCTCCGTAACTGGCTGCCCTTCCCTCTCCCACTCTCTCTCCCTCTCTGTCTCTTTCTGCTATCTGGTACCTTGTGCCTGGTACCTGCCACCATAATTATAATTCCTGCGATTGTCTGAATGGCTTTGCCACACACACGTGACGCTGCAACCACAGACGGAGAAGGGCGCAAGGAAGCTGCAAGACAGAGATAGATAGAGAGAGAGGGATCTCTAGACAGGGTTAGGGTAGTGGGTTGAGGGGCTTCCCTCGTCTGGTTTAAGTTGGCGCCTTGACAATGCTCGCATATAATTTGCATAAAAGATTAAGAGGATAATTAGTGTCATTAGCTGGAGGAGTGCAGCGTGCATTCCCAGCACCTGCTCTTCCCCGCTCATCCCCTCTCATCTCCTCTCATCCCCTCTCATTCACACCTTGCCAAGTTCATAGAGCTGCAGTTCTTGCTGGAATCCCAGCCGGGATGGCAGTTTAATTGGCCCAGTTTAAAAATTCCTCGCACTTTCATCTTCTTCATCTCCGCCTTCATCTTTCTCTGCTTTTCCATCGTTTTTCGCTTTACGCAGCAATAAAATAAATCGACAGGGAAACACCCTGTGGAAAAACCCCTAGAGAGGGGGAGGGTAGATGGCAGGTTGAGGGTTGCTTTATTAATCTGGCGATTTTCGGACTGTTTTCTATTCATTAAAAATAATTTTCTTTTGCATTAACTTTTAATTTGAAGGGAAATTCAAGAGTGAGCGAGAGAGAGAGAGAGAGAGAGAGAGAGAGGAGTAGAGATGGAGGTGTTCCGAGCTGGGTTGGGTTTCCTGTTGCCGGGTTTGGGTGCCAGCTCGAGTTCGGAGTCGAAGAAGTCTGCACATCAAAGTGAAACTTGTTGAAATTGCATTTTTACGCGCCCTTGCACAGCGAGTTCTTCTAGGTGTTTGCAGGGTGGCAAGGGGCGGTGGCAGGGGCGGGGTGCTACCAGGGGGGTTGAGAGCGGGTGCCATGAAAATTGCTTGTTGCCGCGGCAACACGACGACGACGACGACGACAGAGCGTAAAATCTTGCAGAATGGCGTAAAAAATATTTAATTTTTTATGTTGTCGTCGGAGCGGGAAAAGCAATCGACACGGGCGTAGAGGAAGGGGGGTTAGTCAGGGAGAGGGGGCAGTGGGTTGGGTAAAATCGTTTAACTCATGTTTACAGTTCAGAATATGCAACAAAGCGAGCACAGTGCGTCAACATGTGTGGCAAGCGGCAAGTGGCAAGTGGCAAAGCGAACTATGCGCACGATTCTCATTGTGGCAATGCATCACGTCAATCCCGGCCAGAAATGCGCCCTGCGCCGACATTGAGTGAAGCTATGCGAGATATGTGTGTACCCAGGGAGGCTGGCATGGGCGTGGCAGCGGGGGCAGAGGGGCTGGAGTTGGGTCAGGCAAGCGTGACGCGTCTTCCGCATGAACAAATATCCAGAGAGAGAATGAGATGGAACAGAGAGTGTGTGAGAGAGAGGGAGAGAGAGAGAGGGAGAGTGCGAGGGAAGCCATGCAACGGCATGTTGCGATGGCAGCTGTTGGAACAGGGTGGTTGGGCAGAGTGGCACAGGGTGCACGGGGAACTCAATCAGAGTTTTGTATGATTTCGTGCTGCTTGTTAATTTTCAAAATGAAAACAGCCCCAGGGGGTGGCAAATATGACGTCCAAGGGGGGCAGGAGGAGTGATGGAGGGGGAGGGGCGGGTGACTGACTGGTCTGTTAACTGGTCGTTAAAAACATAACGAGGCAAAGTGCGAGCGCTTTAAAGATGCGAAGTCCAAAGGAAACTCGGACAATCACGCGGCATGCAGGAAATTACAAAGAGCAAGTGGAATGCGGAAGGAGAAGGGAAGGGGGGGGGAGGGGGGAGCGGGATAGCTCAGAAGATGCTTTGAGATGTCGCTAATGAAATCCGATTTGCATTGAAAGAGGAAACTAGGAAGAGAGCAAGAGGGAGAGGAAGGAGCTTGCTTTGTGAAGTGTCAAAGAAGAGGGACAAACCCTTGGACGTTCTAGGATGCAAGAAGGGAGAGGAATAGGGAAAGAGTGAAGGGGAGCGAAGGAAAGATCGTTGAAAAAGGGAAGGAGTGAAAGAGTAGGATACATGGGTAAACAGAGAAGGAATCTAAGCTGCAGGAGCGGGTGGGTAACAATCGGGAAAGGTCAGAGTAGGAGTCCTAGTAGAAGAGACAGAGTACCTCCAGCCATGACAGAGAGAGAGAGAGAGAGTTGGAGC
The DNA here is from genome assembly GCA_018904105.1 of Zaprionus tsacasi. Lineage (NCBI taxonomy): Eukaryota > Metazoa > Arthropoda > Insecta > Diptera > Drosophilidae > Zaprionus > Zaprionus tsacasi. The sequence goes on from JAEIFR010000295.1 coordinate 11,213,309, forward strand.
AGGCATCAGAGTAGTACCGGGGGGTTGTAGCTCCTGCTGACCCACTGCCACGCTAGACAGCTGCAACTCCAGTTCGATTCATCAATCTGGGATTATTTCATGCTGTTAACTAATTGAAGTGCCGTGATTCGAGGGATTCCACTAGGGATTCCGCACGGGATTCGGCTTCGGACTGGTCTGCATAATGAGATGGAAGCATTTTGCTCCAATTACCGTTAAGTGCCGGAAAATGCTGTGCACAGCTAACGCACGAATGATGGAGTAGGAAGAAAGAGAGGGAAAGGGAAGAAGGAGTCGGAACTGGAACTGGAACAAGCTCGTCGCAGTTTTCGGAGACGGGCACCATTAATCAAGGCGGAGCACGACGTCATTCCGCCTTGGCACGCCGAATGAATGCCTATTACTGTAACTATTTGCCAGGAGGAGGAGATGAGAAGAGGAGGGGGAGGCAGAGCCAGGACAAGGTCGATCTGGAGGCACTTGAACGCTTGGCGCCATCAATAACGAGGCTCGCGTGGAGCAACAAACGGGAAAGCGGCAGAATAAACAACAACAACAACTGCTCCACCGGCTCCTCCTCGTTAGCGAGGAGGAGGAGGGGGAAAGAGGAGCAGGAGGGGGCTAGAGGGAAGCTACTTGCAACTGTCAACAGGGTGGCCAAGGTGCGGGCACAGGGCGAGGGTGACTCGAGCAGGAAATCGATTTGTGTTGGATTTGTTTTGTCGTGTTTTCGCGCAACTTTTGTGGTTGTCCTGCCTTCTTCCCTCCCTCTCCCTCCCTCCTCCTCTTTGTCGTCATGGTCAACAATTATTTTGGAACTATTAATGACTGCGACGTGGTCTGTGCCGTGCCCTGTCTCAGCCTGCCTCCTCCTCCTGCCTGGGCTGTTTGTTTTTCCTGTCGAAGAAGAATGAATTCGCCCCGTCGCACTTTGCCCGCCGACAATTAATCATATCTCAGGGGCGGGGCATGGATGGGGGCGTGGCTGAGAGTTCCATGAACTATTGCAGCGATTATTATCGAATCGAAATGTGTTGCTAGACAGGATGTGCGAGTGCTTCTAAGCAGGACTTACCCATCAGTTTCATCACCTCGTGGTGACTGATGAAAATGTTGAGATACCCCCGCACCGGAGGCAGCTGCCAGGCGGAGAGCGTGGCCAGCAGCAGCAGCAGACAGCGGGATCGAAGGAAGGCCATGATGAGTGGAGTAGCTAGTGGGGAAGATGCCTGTCCAGGCTGTGCTTATTGCGCCTCCAGACGCACAGCTAATAACTTGTCAGTGCGAGCGACGCCCCAATTGCCGCTCATCTCAGCGGACTCAGCTGCTGCCCTTGCTCCTCTTCCGTCTCCTGGCTGGGTTACCCTTTTGCGCTCTGACAGCCAATTTCAGGAAAATGGATATGGAGAGGGAGAGATGGGGCTTCCGCTCGAGGCGCTACTTTGATTCGGTTGCCAGTTGCGACGCGGTAAAATCAAACTCGGATTCCGAAACGGGTTTCAACTGGGGATGCGACCCGTTGGTCAGCACTGCGAGGATTCGCTGCTCTGTCTGCCAAATTGGGAACTTTTCAACCGCCGACGCAACTGCAGACTGTCCTCCTGCCTGCTCCTCCTGCTCCTGCTCCTGCTCTGCCTGCTCCTGCCTCGTTCAACTTTTGCAGTTTTGTTTTTGTTGCGGTTGCTTCTGTTGGCTCTGTTTGTGTTGCTTCTGCTGGATTCGCCTCTCGACTGTCGCCTGCAAGCGGCATCAGCATGTTCGCATCGCACCCTGCGTTGCCTTTTTTATTGGCCACCTCCTGTTTCCGTTGCTCCTCCTGCTCCTCTTTCTCCTGCTTCTCCCTAGACCAACTCTGTTTGGGGATCTTCACGTTGGCAACGTCTCGCCCCTTGGTCAGTGGCCAGTTCCAGTTCCTGTCGAGCACGTGTTCTGCTGCTCTTCCGGCGGCCTCTTTGTTCCTCCTTCTGTCCTCCTTCTCTCCTCTCCTTCGTCTCGTTTCTCCTGTTGAATAGAAAGTGATTTAGTTGAGTTTGGGCAGCAGTTGCAGCTGGAGTTGATGTTGGTGACACTGTGCGGTTCCCGAGTGGGTTGACAGTGGAGTATAGAGTGTGTGGAGAGTGTGTAGAGTATGTGGAGAGTTTGTGGAGAGTGTGTGGTTGCCTGACTTTGGCTTTGCTCGCTTCAAAAACAATTTGTAAATGCGCCCGTCGAGCAAAGTTTCCTTTCAGTTTTGGGGCTGCAAAAGTAATTACAAAGTTGGAAAAAGATTAACAGCTTTAGGAGTCGCACTTGCCAGAACAGCAGGAACCGGGATAACCCACATATATCGCCAGGAGAGGAGTCTTCTGATGTTTTAATAAATTCAACTTAATTTTCGAGTGTTTTTTAAATTATTCAACGAGGCGGCAAAGCGCAGGGAAACTCCCCGGGAGCAACAATGTCTGCGTGCAGTTTGTGGTTCAAGTGGGATCCTTCTTCCCTCTCCCTCTACCTCCCTCTACCCACCTCCCCCTGCCCCTCTGCCCTCCTGCTCGCGTGCAGCTACTCAAAATTCCATTCAAGTTGCCAACGAATCCGCATTCGTATGAGGAGCAGGTGAAAAGTCGAGAGTGGAAATGGAAATGGAAAAGTGGCGAGTCGAGTCCTTTCGATATGAAATTGTTGCCAAGAAACCGAGCTGCGATTCCACCTGCCTTCCTCCTCCTCCTCCCTCCCCCTCTGTGCTATCTCCCTTGGCAACTGTTTTTGGCTTTTTGGCCGCAATAAAAATCGAAATCGGAAAACTTTGTTGCCTTTTTGGCGCTGCTCGGGAAAAGTGTTTAAAGTTTTGCATAGCGCGGTCAAGTGCAGAGGAGTAGGAGGGAGTAGGGATGGGAAGGGGCGTGGCAGAGGCTGCACATACCGATGCGATTTAATTAAACTTATCTGACGAAGCAGACGAAGGAGAAAGCGCAGGCGACTCTGTCTGTTTGTCTCTCTCTTTCTCTGTCTCCCTCTCTGTCTGTCCTGGTGACGACTCACTTGATTAAGCGGCAGATCATCGTGATGTCAACTGCAGAGAGAGCGATGGCAGGGGGAGGGTAGGGAGAGGAAGAGGAAGACGCCTGCAGACAGCACGAGCCGCAGCCGTAGCCATTCAACGAATTCATTAATAATTCAAAAGACAAATAAGAAATGCGAGTGCAGATGGGAAAGAGAGAGTGAGAGAGAGGGATAGAGAAGGCATGAGTATGGGAGAGAGAGAGACAGATTGTGTGTGTTCCTCGTGTGTTTACATTGCGAAGAATGTAACTGATTTAAATGGAGCAGCAGACAAACAGCCGACAGCAAGCCACTCTCTCCCTCCCTCTCTCTCCCTCCCTCTCTCTCCCTCCCTCTCTCTCTCTCTATCAACATATGAGCAGTTACTAACCCTCCGCCCACCATCGATAACATATTAACGACGTCAACTCAATCATAATCAGCGGGCTGCCGGGGAGGGGCTGGAAGAAGTTTCAAACTGGGAAACCGTCGACTTTGGCGATAGAATGTTGGAAATTTTCTGCTTAGTCACACGCATCAGGAGTCAGTGAGGAACCCAGAACCCAATCCCGTGTCAGCTGTCACGCCTCCACGATGAGCAGAGAAGAAAACGATGATGCCTCGACTGAAACTGATGAAGATTAGGATGTGGATGAGGATGTTGCCACAGCTGCTAATGATGATGTACGCTCTGGCAATTATGTTGGAAACTTTTCAATTACACGACTGCGAAACTCATGAATAATCATCTTTCATCCTCCTCCCTCTCCCAACTAGCCAGGCAATCATTATCTGCGCCATCATTATCATCATCATCTGATTCTCCTCCTTCAGGCTGGCAATATTTATTGATGTTCATCATTCTGCGGAATTTGTCTATTTTCATTTGTGCCCAAAGTAAATTGAGCTTGCCAGGAGAGGATGGGGCGGTAGAAGGGGGCGTGGCTGCTGATTCAACGCCTGCGGGCGTGGCAGGCTTGTTTCAATTATAAAATGGCTTTTGTTTCTAATTGAATCGCAACGCGGCGAGTTGAGCTAAGCTAATGCCAGCCCCGTCCCGCCCAGTTTCCAATTGCGCCTTACCCCCTCCCCCTACTACCGTCACAGGGTGTCAGCACCTGACTCCATGGTTACTTTAATTGCGAGGCAGACCACGTTTCTCCATGGCCGACGGGGGATTTGTCTTCAAGTTACAATCAACTGGGATACGCTTACAGAGAGGGTATTGCAATTTCAATGAGAAAGGCAGCTGTACCTCGACAAGTCTCAAGATGTTTCTTGACTTCTTTTTGCTAAATGTTTTCTTAAGGTATTTTCTTAAAGTACACCAAATTTGATAGCAATCTGTACAGTATTAGCTGAGTTATCATAGAAAAGTATCGTAATTCTTAAGAAAATTCATGTTTTTTCTATGCCATATGTTTTCTTAAGTTAAAATCCTAAAGTCAACCAAATTTAGTGGGGATTGGTACAGTATAAGCTGAGTTATCATAGAAAATTACCTTAATTCTTGGGCAATTTCTAGTTATTTCTGTGTCATATGTTTTCCTAAGTTATATTTTTAAAGTCAACCAAATTTGATAGGAATCGGTACAGCATTAGCTGAGTTATGATAGATCAATAGGGAAAGGTAACTCGAATTCTATGTAGATGCACTTTATCTTATTATTTTCTATTAGCTTGAGCAACAGACTGTCAGAATACAGAGTATCATTAATGTTATCCTCCTGCAAGTACCTTATATCCAGTTAGACGCTTTAAGAGCGCCATGTGCTACCTTTCATCTCCTTGGTTGTTAAAGTGCTTCAAATCTATTTGTATTACCAATAAAAACAGAACACGAAATGCGCCAGAGAGCTGAGTTCACTTAGCTGCCAGCCAGAAGGCAAAGTAGTCGTTGGGGGAAGGAGGAGGAGCGGGAGGGTATTGGATACTGGATGGGATCTATTGCACACTCGACTCGGACCGATGCGGCCGCTGGGCATGTTTGCTCATTTGGCAAATACGCGAATTTTGGCCTCGATAAAGAGAAGGAGAGGGAGGGAGAGTGAGAGGGAGAAATATCGAATTTCAGGAATCAGGGAAATTTCGACGCATTTCCACTCTCAACTCGTTTATGAACTCAACTCGCTCTCTCGCATTGTTCGCGCTATTTATCCGGCGGCTGTTTATCGGTTTATCGGTTCAGTTTTCCCATTAACTTTAATGTGTTGCACAACATTTTGTGGCCATAAACAAGTGGAGAATGCAACAAGCAGGGGGGGTGACAGGGAGGGAGAGACTGTGTAGGGGGGTCAACTTAATTAAACTCGCGTAAATGTTGAACGAAAATTGCGAAAACACAAAATGAAAACGAACACAAAATGAGAACACAATGAGATTTTCGGCAGGACCCTGTCGGGTACCTCCCTTCCCCCCCTCTCTCTCTCTCCCTGCAGCAGCGTTGGTTCCTAACGGCCGGACAAATTTTAAGCGATAAATTTTGATAACTGATTAAAAATAACGAGCGACATTTTGGCTTTTGCTTTGTTAACCTGCCGCCAGGCCAGATACCCTGTACAGGCTTAAGAGGTATATGGGCAAGGAAGCGCACTCTCTCTATCTTTAGCACTACAGGGTATCTCCATGTCTGGCAGCCACTTCCATTACTTTCATTTGCCACAACATTTTTCTGCTCGCCTAAATCGAAACATTTTCCAGTTTTTTTTCCAGGTCTAATTTGAATGGGCAATTAATTTACATTAGGCTGGTCAGGCAGGTAGGGTAGGGTAGGGTCGGGTCTGGAGGTAGACCTTCTACAATTGTGGAGGTTCTCCCAATTGCAGACAATTGGCACTCTGGTAATACGCACATATTTGTTTGAGGACCAAATCGATAAGGCATGATCTACGGGGTGTACGAACCATATGCGAGTGGAGTGTTCGCTTGCGATAAAGCATAATTAACGTCTTTCAATTTCAGGGGAAATATTAACTGCAAACGAGTTGAAATCGAAAGGGAAAATCGGAAAACTTAAAGCAATTTTAAATTTTCTCTTCCTTTTTCACTAAGAACGTCTTGAAATATTCCATATTATATTCCATATTTATATATTATCTTTTAATTTTTAATTGAAAGGGCAAATCGGCAAACTTAAAGCAATTTTAAATTTTCTCTTGAATTTTCACTGACAACTTTAAAATATTATATTATAATATTTCAAATATTCTCAAGCCAGGCAAAAAGCCATGATAAATCTTTATGAAATATTGAATATTGAAAACATTTCCCGGGAGCCTCGTCTCACTCGTTTAGGGTTATCATATTTTGTGCAGAGCTTACAGGGTTTTAGACTGCGATTGCCACGCCCCCTCGAGAGAGAGAGAGGTAGTGCGGCAGTACCTGCCAATGGCGAATCCAGATGCAGATCCATTTGGCATGAAATACAACCTCAATTACGTTTTATAACTCAACACTGGAGGCCCCGAGCTGGGAATTTCAATATTATGTGGCCGGATTTATTGTCCACGCTGCGACAAAATGCGACAACGATGAGCAGGCAGAGGGGAGAGGGGAGCGAGCGAGACGGAACCCTCGTCTGGGGCAGACTTTTTATCTGGCAAGTGCCCATAAAAATATCTCGGATTTCTTTAAAGCGAGTTGAACAACTTGTGCCAAGGGCAACAAACTTGCCAGGCTCTTGAGCCTGCTCTGCGCCTGCCTCCCAGTTGACTCCCAGCTCCCTCCCTGCTCCCTGCTCCCTCCTGCCTGCTCCTACTCTCGTCTCCCTCTTGGCCGCACAATGGGCAATAATCATTGATTTATGGCTGTCATTTTGGTTATTAAACTCGAGTTCCTTGCGAGTAAATCTGTGCCGGCAGCTGTGCGATGATAGCCCCAGATACCGTGGCTAGACGCAGCCTACTTGGAGAGGCAGGGCAGGGCAGGACACAGGGTGCACTTGCTCTCTTTTCGGCCAGTTCTCTTGACCGACTAAAAAAGGCAAATTGAATCATTTCCAAGCCGTGTTCGTGCCTAATCTCTGCCAGAGCCCCATTTCTCAGTTCACTCAACGGAAACGCCAACGTTGAAAGCGACGAGAGGAGGAGGAGAGAGAGAGGGAGGAAGTGTGCGACTAAGGCATGCCCTGTAAGGCAGAGGCAGTTCATAAAAGTCTCAAGGAATTTCAGCAAAAATGTGTGAAAAATTTGTTGAAAACTTGTTGGAATAGAGGAGGGTCTGGCTCAATGAATACCCTGTAGACAAAGAGTGAGTGTTGAACTAAATATTGAGGTTAGTTTAGCGAACTTAAAGAAGGAGTAACCCCACTCTCGCTGCCCTACAGGGTATAACACTCTATAGCACACATTTCTGTTGCACTTTGCTTGTTCATAGTTTCCTTTGTTATTGTTCTTGTTGTTGTTGTTGTTGTTGTTGCTGTTTATGAGCCGCATCGAAGCCGAAGCACTTAGTGGGCATTCAATCAAGCAGGGGGGGAGGAGGGCACGGCGAGCGGGTCGACTGGGCGCGCATTGAAAAGTGTCCAAGCGCAACGGAAAATTTGCATAATTTTCTTTTATCGACGGCCCCATTAGAGCCAGGCTCGGGCCGGAAATGTACGAAGAGAAACAGAGAGAGGGAGAGGGGGAGAAAGAGAAAAGGCAGGGTAGCTGACCCCGTCAGTTGTTTGACATTACTTTGGGTCTAGCCCCCCCTCTCTACCCGCCTCTGCAGCCAAGCTAATCTCTGGCATATTTCAATTAGTGTCAACGTTTTTAGATTTTATTCGAGCAGCGAGTGTGCTGTGGTAATAACTGTGCCACGCCCACGCTGCCAGTGCTACATGCCGCCCACATGGTAGTGCACACACACACAGACAGCAATACAAACACAAACACAAACACAAACTTAAACCACACATATGCAGGCTGGTCACGCAATGTTGCGGTTATTGGGTGACACAAACATACACTTACTTAGAGGGTAGCTGCAATGCTGCACTAGCAGATACCCTGTAAGTGGGATACAGCAATAAGCTTAGCTTGCCAGCGAGCCAACCCTAACGAGCTTGCCTGCACGGGGTATTTAAATATTTGTTTACATGTTGTGTGAAGTGGGTCGACAACTGTCTCTTTGGCGGGTCGTTGGGTAGCCCCTTTGCCGGGTGTGTGTTAAGTAAACGTTTTGCCAAAATACACACACACAACACACACACACACAGACACACTTGAAAACACTCACACACACACATGGAGAGCTCACTTATCAAAACGCAATCAGCTCAAATGCTGTTTTTGCTGCTCTTATGAAAGGGATGTGGCAGGGGCAGGAGGAGGAGCAGGAGTGGGAGTAGGAGAAGGCAGGATGTGTGTGTTGTAGTCCTTGTAACCTCGACCCTACCCAGCTGGCATTTCTGGCTGGGGCGGGGGAGCATAACATGCGCTAGACTGGTTAAATAAATTAAAATAACTGGCAAAAGGTGCGAGAAATTGGATTCGGGTTTGACAACCCTAAATGGGGTAACCAACCCAGTCCACACTGCTCCTTGATAAGTATAATGAACCTTAAGGTGTCCTAAGACGATTTAAGACATTTATCGATTGTCACAGTGGTAGAAAAAACAGCTAGAACTTTGGACACGGAGATAAACTCCTGCTCGGCTTGGACATGGTCACAGACATGCCGCAACTTACTCCCCTCCCACCTGCCTTCCAGTTCATCCCGCTCCCGCATTGTTTACATAACAAACTGGCCAGCCCAAAAAGGTGTTGTCACCTGGCGTGTCCGACTCCGAATCCGAGTCTGTGCTCCGAGGTCACATGCGCATTGAACGAGTTCGTTCGCCTCGTCTGCAACTGTTGCTTCCTTCTCCCTTTTCCCTCCCCCCCTGTTACTAATCCCCACCCGCAGCAGCATAACTAATTGCTCTGCCCTCGCCTGGGACTGTCAAACCAAAAGCCAACCAAATTTGATTAGGTCAGACAGAACGAACATTCGATTCGAATTCGATTTAGGATTCGCAATCGACTTGTCCTCGCGACACATGTCCGTCACAGTCTGTCGACGGGTTTTATTGGATTAATTTCCTTTTGCTTTTCGCCTTTTTCTGTCAGTTTGTCAGTTTATCAATTTCAAGCGGGGGCTAATTGAAAATGAAAAATGTCCGAAAAGTGTCCGAAAATGTCCGAAAGTGCATGAAAATGTTGGAAATTAGCAGCAAGTTGCAAATTATATAAGGATTAAACACTTCAAGAGCTGCGTGAGAATCGCAGAGAGAGGTTGGAGCTGTTAGTATTGATAAGGAGCGTATTGGGGATTAAATTCGAAAGGGTTCTTTGGGTTTCTTCAAGATTATTGTAAATTTACTGTAAGAAAATGGGATTTTCGCTTAGCAAAATATTTATTTAAGTAAGGGAAAATCTAAGATAGCTAAAAGGAGTTTCCCGCTTTGCTTAGATTATTTGTTTTCACTTTGAGTTAATGTTTTTTTATGTTTAATGTGTTTTTTTTTGAGCAGTGCATTAGCTGTTTGCTCAGCTAAACTGTTGTGGAACCCAAGAGATGTGAGATCCAGAGAGGATTTTCGACTCGTGGAGGTCGCGTGCCTTGTGCTAGTAACATGTGGGGGGCGACAACAGATTTACTCAGCGACTGCAGAGTGCAGCACGCCAAGAACAATAACAAGAACAAGAAGAAGAAGAAGAAGGACAACCACAACTGATAAGCAACAAAGAACTAAGCCGCCAGACGGGCACTTATCAGCGAAGCAACAACAACACGCTCCCGCTCCCGCTACCCTACTCTGCCCTACCCGCCCACTCTCCTACTCCCAAGTAATGAGTCCGACAAGAAGGTGAAACATCCCTCGTGACGGCAGATGTGGCCAGAGCACTTACAAAGTGGCACAACAATGGGACAACAACAACATCGACTGACAGAGAGAGACGCTTAACTGTTGCAAGAGCAGCAAAAGCTGCAGCAAAGTGGCAAAGTTCACACCAGGGAGAGAGGAAGGGAGGGAGGGGACGGGTTGCAACCCTAAGCGGGCTAAGGAAAAGGATAATAATGCGAAAGCGACTGCGAGCACAAAAGCAAATACGATGTGAGCCACTCGATCTGTGGCAGCGACTGCCATTGCCACGCCCACAGCCACTGCCTCTGCCTCCTGCAACCCCCTCCCTCCCCCTGGAATGTGTGTGAGCAAGGAAAAGCAAGCAAAAATAGAATCAAATCGCAATAAAACGAAACGGAATCCCCTTAATGCCGCATGTAAACAAAATGGGCACGTGACCCGCAGTCCCAATTCCCTCCCACTCCCTTCCCCTCTCTTCCCTCCTCCTCCTCCTCCTCTCCAGCGACTATGAAACTTATGTGTTGCTGGCGCCGGACAAATTGCCGCGTAAGATAATCCCGACGGGCGGCAGCTGCAGCAGAGAACCGAATCCTGCGGCGCCTCCATAAAGCACAACTGAAACAGCAGTGGCAGGAGGAGGATGAGGAGCAGGGAGAGGGGGGAGGGATCCTTCACACTTGACCGGGCACACTCAGATCCGCTCGCAGTTCACACTTGTCCTGGTCGTGTCCAGTTATCGCTGTCTTCAGTTATCCTCGAACGCCACTTGGCGCCTTACAAATCGCAGAAGATTCCCAAATCAAATATTAGAGAAGGAGAAGGGTTGAGAGAGAGGGGAAAGATAAGGGGGAAGAGGGAGAGTGCAACAATGGATGCAGACATCGAGTAGCGAGGAATCTGCAATACTTTTCCGCTGTCCGCAACAAAAGCAGCTCCAACTCGGACACTTCCTGCAGTCCCCCTTCCTCCTCCTCCTCCTCTTCCACCCCTTCCTCCTCTTTTACTCTTTTCTCCTCCTCTTCTTGCCTGTTGAACGATTTGCTGCCGCATTTTGGGGCATTTCCTGCATTGCTTCAACACTTTGCGCTCTCATTGTCAGTCCAGAAAGATGCAGGAAATGCACAGAGAGGGAGAAAGGAGCAGGAGCAGGAGCAGGAGCAGGAGGAGGGTGACCTGCCATGCCATTTGCAGCTGAAGCTTCTTCAATTTTGATATCTCTGATTCCGCTTGAGGTTCCGCTCGCCTTGGCCAGCTGCCAGGTCTGCATGCCGCACGTCGCTGCAAGTGGTTAATTACCTCGATAACTGGAGGATTACATAAGGATGACAGTCTGGCAGCATGTGCGGCCAATGGCCTCCAAAGTGGCCCAAACTGCACTTCGTTTTATGCCTCGTAATTTGCTCAGTTTCAAATGAATCTCAGAGAGGGGAAGGGGAGGATTCCCGAGACTTTTATGGCGCAACTTATGAAGTCCGAGAGATCATAATGGAGCCGACACTTCTCGCCGAGATTGGCTGCCATTCAAATGCGCCAACAAGTCGTGGAGAGCACCGCGGGCCAAGGCCAAGTTTGCGTGTAGTTGGCTGCCATAAAGCAAACTACACTGAGAGAAACGCAGGGTAATCAGTCACGACAAACGTGCTTGATGACATTGAGGGGGGGTTACGCGCGCATTAGGGGTATTCCCCCAGCAAACTTTCGTGCGTCAAAATTGTTTGCTGCTTTAAGGCACAAGCAGAGGAAGGAAGAGGGGGAAGGAAGCGACGGGAAACTTTGGTAGCCAGCAGGAGTCGCCATCAAGTGACAGGCTCCATTTGGAAGTGGGCCAAAGGATAAGCAGCGTCGCAATACGAAAGATTCGCCAAGTACGAAACAAGGAACAAGGGAGGAGGAGGAGGCAGGATAGGGGGGAGAGAAATAAAGAAGAAAGACAACTTCTTGCTCGACGCTTTTATTACGCCTTCCTGTCTGGCGAGCGAGGCCGAAAGTAGTGCCAAATTCGCATGATTGGAAAAGCGATGGAGCCAGACACCACTCCGGGATGGAGAGAGGGGAAAGGGAGAGGGAAGGGGAGCCTTGTTGGGGAGCTGTACTAAAGTAAATGAAGCGTGACGCTTTGTTTTCCTTTGATTTAGTTTTATGAGTCTACATCGGATGTAATTGAATTATGCAACTTGGCGCCGACGCCGACGCCCAACGCAGACGCCTTTATTAGCATTCGATCGTAAAAGCGACTATATCAAGGCAAGAAAGGGAGAAGGAGAGGGGAAGGGGGCAACGATGACAGGCATGATGGTTGCGATGAGGATGATAATAGACAGGATGCGGCTGTTGCACAAAATGGCCGCCTTTCAGCCTGTGCCCCGTGGATGTATCGATATGAAGGATGAGGAAAGGGACAAGGGGATGGAAGTCAGATGGGGAAAGGGGAAACATGGTTACGCTCTTTGACGGTGATATTTGAATTTTAGATGCCTCCACGCTCGGGCCAGAGCCAACTGGAATCGAACGCGCAATGAAATGAGTTGGAAAATATGTCTGCGGTTGCAGGACAACGGGATGAGGAGGAGGATGAAGAGGATAGAGCAGTCCAAAGTGGATGAGGAGACTGGGGTTGGGGCATGTCGACATCGCGCGATATCATCGCACTAACTAGATGAACGTCAGCGATTTCCATAACTCAATCAAGCATCGTCATTAACTGATAAACCGATAGAACGATGTGAGATGAGATGGGATGGGATAGAGCTCGGAACCGAATGGAACCAGCTACGAAATGAACTGTAGTTGCAGGTTGAGTTCAATCCCAGATGAACTCGAAGACAACCGTATAGGGTATCCGGTTTGGGTTTCGCTTTCGGCTCGAAGTGGGAGATTCCGAGACCTGCCCATAATTAATATGCGAGTTTCCATGGCACAATCTGTCACTGCGGATAAGAAGTGCAGGCGAAGCAACCCTCAGCCCTTCGATTAGTCCCTGTTGCCATAACGAACCCAAGTGACATGTGACAGCAGGAGGATGGAGGAGGGTAACTCTGGTTCTGGTTCCCACTCTGATTGTGATTCAGACTCAGTGGCTTCCAATTACAGTTTCATGCACTGCGAGGCGATTCCCAGTTCCACGAGAGGAGGAATCATCCCACCCTCGATCAGGAGGAGAGTTCAATCCGAAAGCTGACACAAATTGAAATCGAAATCGAAGCGGGATGCAGCACACTCCACGCTCGGCAACTGCTCAGCCTCCCCTCGCTTGCAACTCGAGCGAGGGCAAGCCCAATCGACAGCTCGGGCATTTGTGTTGTGTTGTGTTGTGTCCTGTCGGACAAGGACTAAGCTGTGTAAGCGACGCCTGGACACACCAGGATGAGCAGGGAGCAGAGAGCAGGGAGGAGTGCATCGGGTATATCGTTATTCCAATCAACAGGAGTGGACCGAGGATTGTCGCGCTGGCACAACAAGTTTAGGACTAAGCTGAGTCCTCTCATTGAACGAGGATTGCTGTAGTCAAAGATAAAACGCAGCTTACCAGACTTCAGATACCTGGAAGAAGGCAACCCCTCTCTACCCTCTTCACTTCATCTTCCCATCGACTACTCCTAACTCGTTCAACTTCTCAACGCGTCGTAGAGTTGCCCAAAAATGTTCACGTCCCTCGAACGTGACCAAAATGTTTGCCCATAAATAAGGCAAATATGAGAATAAAGAGATGATATGAGGCTAAGATGAAGCTGAAGACGAGCATGGAAGCCACAACAGGAGAATCATTCGCTGCTCCCAAAGTTTCGCAGTCAGTTAGGGAGTTCATATGTTTTCAGTTCCCGGGAACTGAATAAGCACGAAACCTTTGAAAAATTCATCAATGAGTCGTGCGAGTCGCAGCTGAAAGGCGTTGCCAGGCTGCCCCTCTTCCTCTTCATCCTACTGACTCTTCCCTTACTCCATTCCTCCAGCAGACATTAACCCCAATTGGCTAAATGGCTCATTAGGTCAGTGGGGGAGTCCATGGTCTTCAGTCTTCAGTGGCGTCCGTCCTCAGCAGTTGCCCCATTCAACCAGTCGCTCGTTGGGGCATTCAATGGAAACGAAAGTGGACACAAAAGGAGTCGCAAGCGAGTTGCACTGCGCGTGGTCAGTTATAATTAGGAACGATTAGCGTGAAGAGAAGGGTGAAATGGAGGGAGGGGAACTGGAGGAAGCGCCACTACCCTCCCCTCCAATTTCAATATTCTTAATTGACAACATGCCTCGAGCGCCTTCGGGAGGCCCAAGCGACCCATAAACATATCGAATACAGCCGAAGTCCAATTCGAAGCGAGTCTGAATTATGTTCGAAGTGTTTTCCAAGGGGATAAGGAGGGAGAGGGAACTAAAATTAGAAATGGGTGCGGCGTGGATACGCATAAGTCAATGAGAACATGTTCCCGGGTCTGTTGAGGATGTCGCGTTGATTAACTGCTCGTAAACCAGACGATTACCAGGCCAATTTCGGATGAAGAAAGACTCTTCCCCGAGGAAGTTCCTATAAAAACAAACTCAGGGAAGGTCGTATACTCTGTATGAGTGTGGAATATAGAGATATCTTCAAGGGAATGTTCCTTATGTGGAACTGGACCAAGGGAGAACTTGGAACCCCTTCGAGCTGTAGAACGTTTACCGTTATGATTGTCGGTTGCGACTTCCGACCCCTCCCCACTTTCGCTGCTTCTACCGAACTGTTGAATTTCCATTGAAGTTGCACGAAGCTTGCAGGGCTGCCCCATAATCAAGAGAAGGAAGAGAAGGAAGAGAGGGAGATGGGAATGGGAGGGAGGCAGACGCAGGGCTGTAATTGCTTAATTTGATTACGTGCCGCCGTAAAAAGCAGAACAGGAAATTTGCACACACACACACAAGCATGCTGTAACACACTCTCACACACACACACACACTCACACTCGGGACTTTGTAATGAAGTCGATTCGCCGTTTGGATGGATGAATGGAAGGCTGGGAATGGATGGATGGATGTGGATGTGGATGAATAGGTGGATGGATCTAGGTGGATAGGCAGTTAGCAGGCATCGCACACGGGTGGTTTGAGCGAGTTTACGCCCTTCCACCTCCCCCTCTGACGACAGTCTGGCAACTCCCTCGACTTTAAAGCGTTTCTCTGTTGCCAAAGAACTCAATTTATGTTTCGGGTGCAGCCCAAGCTGGAACCCTTCGCCCGAGTGTCGCCAACTCCACAACAACTACAATAAGTAACTGTAAATCCAGGATCCAGGATCCAGGAGCAACAATGGCGTCAAAGGCACGAAATGGAAAACCGTTAGGTTTGCTTCGGTTTCGCCTGGTTCGCTCGTGCGATAATTAGAAGCGACCTCTGCACGCTCAATTAGAAGCTTGTAAGCAGAGCACGGAACAGGTGCAGGGGGAGGGGGGAGGGGAGGGGGAGGAATATATAAACACTCTCCCATGTTAGTTGCAACAACAACAACAACAACAAAGGGGGAGGAGGGAAGCGAGAACAGCCGCAGGGACAGGCAAAATGGCCGCAGTGTTGAAGCGAAACACGCGACGAAGTGCAGCAGGAGAGGAAGGAAAGGAGAAAGGAAGGGAGGAAGGGAAAAAGGGGGATTAGGCCGGTTTAAACACGCAGCACGAGCAGGCCCAAAGGGAGGAGGCAGGTGGCGCTCTGAATGTCTTAATTAACTGTTAGTTGCACTCGACGAATCAGCAGGGGGTGGAAGGAGAGAGAGGGAGGGAGAGAGAGAGGGAGGTAGCTAGCGAAACTGCCTGTTGTTGGCACCAAATCATGTCGAGGACGCGCACGTTGTGCCCCGAATGTATTTATGATCCGCAATTATTTTCGGAACGAGACACGCTTTGTTGCAGCTGGAGAATGGAAAGGGGAGAGAGGTAAGGGAGGAGCAGAGCGAACTAGGCGCACTTATCTGATCCGCGGATACACGAAGTGTGCATAAAGTGAACACGTCGCCATCATCAGCGACACACACACTCCCTCTCTCTTTTCCTCTCTCTCTTTCTTTCACTCTCTCTCCCAGGCGTAGTTGTTGTTTTATTTTGCGGCGCCAGACGAAAGTGTTTGCCAGACAAATGGCAAGGGAGCCGGCAGGGGGAAGAGTGAGTCAGCTAGAGGGGAATTGGGCAAGGGGTAGCCCCGTGCAGAGACTGGGGTTACATGTCACTTGGCCATAAAAAAAGTTTATGTCTGACATGAGCCAAAAACAATTTGCATATTTCTCGACTGGATAACAACTTAATTTAGGATACATTCGAGCTGCGACTGAGACTGCAACTACTGCGTAAGCTGTCACTGTGAAGAGGGGGGAGGGATGAGGAAGAGGGGAGGGCAGCAAGGAAGGGGTAGTGTCTCTAGCTATAACCCACGGAGTGAAGTCGTCGTCGTTTGCCAGAATTGAAAATTTAATTTCGTAGATGACGCTGGAGAGGAGCAGAAGCAAGGAGCAGGATAGGGCCGACAGGGTAGAGCCTTAGCTCGGCGAAGTTGAGCAATTATTTGACAACTGGCCTTTGGCGCTTATCCCATTGCTTAGCTGCTGTAGTGAAGTGGAGCTGCTGCTCCTGATCCTGCTCCGGCTCCGGCTCCAGCTCCAACTGCACCTGGAATGCAATTTATTTGCTGTCGTCGTAGTTGACTTTTGACTGACGCCATATTTTCCGCAGCATTTGCAATAGCCGCCAGCTCATCCGCAGCAGGAACTCGCTGGAGCAGCAGCCGACAGTCCTGACAGAGATGCATGCCGCATGCCGCATGCGGCACACGCCTGTGGCCAGGCATCGATGCTGTGCGGCGGCCATTTCTCAAAGTGTCGGAGCACTTGCTGCAACTCGGGTAACCCGAGAAGGAAGAAGAGAAGGAAGTGCAAAGACTGAAGATGAGCTACCTAACAAGACAGTTGATATATTAGCATAATCTGAGTGGGATAAGAGCAACCAAAAGAGAGAGAGGGAGAGAGAGAACCAGTTGAGAGCGGAAGACTCCGCTCGGATGGCAATTAGTGCAGCGCAGAGTTCAAAGTTGATTAGCTGCAGCTGAGAAATGAGTGCAATAAACCAGACAGAGTAGATGCCCTGGAGCAATCATTTTGCTTCCTTCCTTGGCCACGCCCACTTGAGGGGCTGCCTTTGAAGTGCTGCTGAAAAATATGATTAGAGGCAATTTCGAGCTGCGTTTACAGCAATAAAAGCAACGTCGTAATCTAATTGCGAGCGCCGAGAGAAAACCAATTGCAGTGGGTAAAGTGGGGGCAGGGAGTGGGTGAGCAGCAGGCAGGGAGTTAGCTCCGGGTAGGCGGTTAGCTTAGCCACAGTCACAGCCGGAGCCAGAGCCACAACCAAAGAGCAAAGGCAAACGAAATGAAATCGGCTTCATTCACTTTGTGTGCGGCGCACGAAAGTGGATTTCGCTTTCTAAGCCACTTTGTGGTACAGTGGGGCAACAAGAGAGCAGGAGCAGGAGCAGGAGCAGGAGCGGGTAAGCCATTTACTCGTGACCGAAGCAGGAAAGGAAGGCAAAGCAACTTTAAATGCATTTCGCGTTGCTTTCACCTTTTGGCTTAACGGGCAAACGCTTCGCTCATGCCGTGTGCCTTGTGCCTTGTGCCTTGTGCCGTGTCAAATGGCAGCGTGTTTGTTGTTTCCTGCACGCCACGTAGCACGCTCGTTTACCAACACTGCACGCGCTGCCAGCGCTGCCCAACACTGCGTGCTAATAAACTTGAAACTTTTCGAGAGCAGCCAAAAAAAAAGGCGAGTTGAAACTTTTTCATTGCCTGCGTGCTCTGCTCTGGAAGGGATTCCTACTCGGCTCCTTACTGTTCCAGCTGCTGCTTGCTCCTTATCTCTCTCTCTCTCTCTCTCTCCCTGTTACTCTGCTTCTTGCCCAACTGCATATTCGCTACTCTTTTTTTTCTGCCGTCGTACGGGCGCGTCGATGCGCCCCACGTTGGGCACCAAATGAATTTCATTTCACAGACGCAGCTCGCGCGCGCAATTTTATTCGCTGTCAAACGGAATTCGCTTCCATTGCGCCAGTTGCAAAAGTTTCCCCTTTCCCCTTAGCCTCCCCTCCCCTTTCTTGCCTTGGAAAAAGTAGAAAACTCATGAAATTAATTTGCCAGCTTCATTTTGCTTTTTTGCCAGTTTTCCTTGTTTTTGCCTCGGCTTCTGCCCCGGCTCCTCCTCCTGCTGCTCCAGCTGGCGTCATCAAGTTGCCTGCTGCCTTTTAAGCTATAATTTGGCGAGTCCATATCCCGTAGCTCTCTCTCTCTCTCTCTCTCTGGAATAGAGAGCATTTTTAATCCCAGCCTGATGATGATGCTGCTGCTGCTGCTGCTCTGGCCCCGAAAAGTCACTTAAATACTCGATGATAACTCCGATATAACGGGACACGCACTCAAGGGCCGCAAAAACAGTTTGAAGCCCTTAACAAGCTCTGCCTGCCGTTGATTGCTGAAGTAGCAGGGAAGGGGTCATCGAGGGGGTAGGCAGCTTTAGCTGCCTGATGTGCCTGCTGCCTGTTAATGTTGCCCCGGCAACAGACAGATATATAGAGAGGATATAGGAGGCAAACACTTTAGCAGTTTGCAATTGGCATATCGAGAGCGCAGCACAGTAAAGAGAGGGAGGAGGAGCTGGAGAGGAGCTGGCGAGGTGAGGCAAGTCCAGTCAAGAGCCGAGAGTCGAGAATCATTCATGCATGCGGACAATCCACGGCTCGACGCACTTCCATGCAAAAGTGGCTGCTGGTGTCCAGCACAGGCACACTACGGTATCAGCTCCAGCTCCAGCTCCGGCTCCAGCTCCAGCTCCGGCTACGGTTGGCATGGGTACGCGAGGTGAGGATGGCAACCCTGCAGGAATGTGCTGCAAAATCACGCTAGGCTGACTCCGTGCGCTTATTTACAATGTAATATTTATGGTTCAACCTAATTCAGGCGAGTTTTCAGTTTTCCAGTTTTCACAGCATGAGCTAAGCGAATTCGGTTTTTCCATTTTCCGTGTATGCGGGAAAACGAGTTTCAGAAAAAAGAGGCCACAATTTATTGCTTGAACAAATCACCAACGAAATCGGATCATTCATAACAGAGTTATGAGTGTTAGTTAGGGTATTCGTGAGTATATCAGCGGAGCAAAGCAAGCTGAGACTCTCTTTCTCTCTCTCTCTCATTCTGGGGTTATTAAGGAACCTAATGGACACGCCGAGTGATGGCTAGGAATGTGCTCGGACAGACAGAGGCGAGTTCATTGCTTAAACTTGCCAGACAAAGGTCAAAGGGCATACGAGCGGCACGTGTGGAAAGTTTTTTAGGGGCCAAGCTTAAAGTTCAACAACGAAACACGAAATGAAATTAATTTCATGGCTGAAAAAACACACAAAATCGTAAACAATTAAAAACAGGTTTCCCCCACATGCAGAGAGAGAGAGAGAGTTGCAGGAATTTTTGGGAAAATCAACACAAAGAAATGTCTAGAGAGAGAGAGCGAGAGAGGGAGAGGGAGGAAGACCCTCTTTGGAGTGTGCCCAAATAGATGCCTCAAGTTTGCCACTCGAGTCGGCAATAAATGTCAGTTCTGGCAACGCATCGAATCGCAAACAAACCGCAATTTTTGCAACAAACAAGGGAGAGAGGGAGAGAGGAAGAGAGAGAGAGAGAGAAGGAGAAGGGAAGAGCCTACAAGTGTGAGACAATTGCGGAAGTTTGCAACTCGTTTGATTGGCTCAATTGTCCGCACTTTGAGCCGGACATGCAATTAAAGTTTGCGGTCGTCTTCAGTCTCAGAGAGAGAGAAAGAGAGAGAGGGGGGTCTAGAGAGAGAGAAAGAGAGAGAGAGAGGGAGCGGTGCTAGGGCTTGCCTAGTGAGTCGAGTGATTCAGAGTGTTTTCACATGAAAAGTGCTCTCCACAGACGTCTACGACTTCGATACTTTTAATTGTTGGACAACTCTCAACTTGGCTAGCTTCTCTCCCCCTCTCTCGCTCCCCCCCTCTCTCTCTTTCTGCGACGTTCCTGCTTTGACTTATCAAGGATGCAGGCGATGTTTGTTCATGTGGACACGAACAAGTTGCAACTGCCAAGCGAGACTAAGTGAATCGTCTGCCAGGCAGGCAGGCAGGGAGAGAGGGAGTGGCTGTTGAAACACTGCAAGAGTGAGTGGGCGGATGGGTGAGGGGGTGGCTAAAAGGAGGAGTCAGCATTGGGCATGTAAATACATGTGCGAAAGCGCGCACCTGAGAAATCAGCACGCCACGAAGGCGTCTCCGAAACACTTCGCTGTCTAACGCGGGCAGGGGAGGAGGGTGCTCTGGGGGTGGGGCAGAGAGGGGTATTACAACCGGTTACCGAATCGTATCGCCTTAGAAAGCAAACGTTGGTAAATACTCCACGTAATAAATAATGCCGCAGAGCCATTGTCCTGTTGTTCCATTGATCTGGCATCGAAGCGAGGGGCAGGAAGTGTTGCGTGCCAGCCTGGGGAAAGCGACAGCTGCCACATGCCGCATGCCACACCGCCGCAGCCGCACTGCCACTTGAGTTGAGTCGAGTGTAAAGCTTTAGCTGCATTATGCATGCTATAAGGAGGAACCTTACAGAGAGGGGGAGATAGATACTCGTTCTTATTAACTGCAGGGTATTTTGAAGACTGATTTTCATTATATATATATTTTTTATATTTTCTCATTTTTCTTTTCGTTTTTCTATTTTTATATTATTTTCTTCCTACATAAATCTTGTTAGTTTTCTATTTTCCAAATTTTTAAGATTTTCCCTTAAGCCTCCACTTTCTAAGCGCATAACTTGCTGAAAAATCATTCGATTTTCATTTGGTTTTTCATTTTATACGTGGCTTGTCTTATATTTTGATTTTACATTAAAATTTGCTGAATTTTCAAACTTTGATTTTTTGCCAAATTTTCCATGCAACCCCCTTGTAAATATTTCAAAATTTTTCATCAATTTTTTTTTGTTTTTTTTTTTGTTTCTAAGTGTTACAGCTAGTTAAAATTGGCATAAAAAATGCCTTCCCAAGGTTCTTGGCTGAAAAATGTGAGGAATATGGAAAATATTGCCTACTTTTGAGCGCAGAAAAAAAGCATTGCCCACTTATGAGGGCAATTGCGTTGTGCGCTTTACAGGGTATGCAAATGCAGAGGTTTGTTGACTAGGTAAACTGTAGACACCCTGCCATCTCTCCCTGATTGCCTCTCCCCCTTCTCTTACTTACTCCCTCCCCCTCTCCTGCTTTTTATTTGCCTCTCGCTCTCTCTCTAGAATTGCCTAACTAACCACAAGCGCTAAGAACACTTCAAAGCGCAATCGCTTTACCTCTCTCTTCTTTTTCCTTCTTCTCATATCTTCCTTTTTCCCAGTCACCTTCTCTGCACCCCCCTCTACCTCGCTTAATGTCTTCATGTACGCGTTGTCCTTGCGGCCGTGCCACAGATTTTTATGACATTGCAGCACATTAAATTTTACAGCTTATCAAAACAGTTGACACTTCCCCCTCCCTACACCCTGCACCCTCCCCTCCCTGCCACCGTGCGTTGCTGTTTCCGGTTCAGCTTCAGGTTCGGTCTATGGGTTCGGTTTCGGGTTCAGCTTCTGCTTTGACTGGCAGCTGGCGGGCGACCGCATTGACAGGCGCAGTGAGGGACGTGCGAGGGACAGGGCGGGGCAGGGCACGGGCACAGGCGGCTCCCTTGACGCCATTTACATTTTGGTTAACTGTAAATTGGCTTTGTATTCGCAGCATGGCAAGAGGGGGGCGTGGCAGACAGGGGCGGGCAAAGTTTTTTGAAGCTCATTGAGCGCGTTAATTGATTTTCGCGCCAAACAAAGGCAAAGTTTGAAGCGCGGGCCAGGGGCAGAGGGGAGAAGGGGCGAGGTGCGAGGATTGAAGGACATGCGAGCAGATTGCAGGGCAGTTGTGGGTTAGGGGGATGGGGGAGGCAGGCTCGCAACAATAGCGATAGGGACCAAAAGGCCAATTGTCGGTGGCAGCGACGTCGGCGTCGACGTTGGCGTCGGCATTCCGCCATTGCGACACAATGAAAGAAGCCCTAAAAAATATGCCAACAGGGGGAGCCACTGTGCCGGGGGTAACTATGCATGTGTGTGGGAGGGAGGGTGTGTAAGGGTGTGTGTGTGCGAGAAAGTGTGTGTGAGGGTGTGTGTGTGCGTGTGTGTTCGCTTCGCAAGTGAAGCAATTTACAAAATGACATTATTTGAGCGCAAAACATAAAGAAAAGCAGTGGCGGCGTGCCGGGAGGAGAAGTTGAGAAAAAAAAATTACCCCAACAACTAAAAGAGACAGCAATTCGTTCGCTTCAGCTACCCCAACCCGCCCCTTAACCCACTTTCAACCCTCCACCCGCCTGGCTGCTGCTGCAGTTCGCTTTTCATTTTTTCTGCCTTTTTTTTCCAGGGAAAATCTCCCCCTTCCCCGCATCGCACTGCAGGTTTACATATTTGCGCGCAAGAGGGCGCCACTATTTTGCGCCCAGTTCTTGTTGTTTTGTTGCCTTCGCCCGCTTTGTTTGGCTTCGTTGTCCCTTGAAAAACATTTTATAGCCTCTTGGACGGGCCAAAGGTCGAAGGGGTCGGTGCAGGGGGCAGGGGAGGCAGGGGAGACAGGTCAATTGCAGCCGTTTCTCGGAATTTTTTTTCGTTACAGGGCGGGACATGCATGAAATGATAATAAAAACGAAATAAATTTTATGCAGCGTAACGAAGGGGAGTGGGAAGAAGAGGGAGAGACAGAGAGAGAGGAGGGGGGAGGGGAGACAGGACAGGGGGCTGGGAGTGCAGCAAGGAGCGCAGTGACTAACCAAGTACATGCACATTTAAGGGATACAACGCATAAAATAAATGAACTGCACACACACAATAAATACACACACACACACACATATGAACAGGCTATACACTCCCACACACACACACAACAAACTGATGGATATGCAGAGAAATTGCTCATAAAACAAATGACTCAGCTGTTAATGCGATGCCGAAAGCGAACCCAATTCGCGTTGCACAGTGTAAACGCAGTTAAGGCTCGCTTATTGATTCGCCATCTCTTTCTCTGCCTCTCTACCTGTCTTTCTGGCCCGCTTTCCCTCTCTTTTCCCCCTCTTTGTTTATAGATTTAACAACAATTTTGCACAAAGCTTTTTAATTAAAAATCTGAATTCATCTGCAACCTGCGACAACTGTGTGTGTGTGTGTGTGTGTGTGTATCTCTGTGTATGACTGCATATTTATTTGCCTGCATGTGTGTGTGTGCGTGTCTGCTCGACTTCACCTTTATGAAGTCAATATTTGCACGCACCTGATATGATTTTAAATTTTTCTAGTCTCTGTTTCTGTTTCGCTTTGCTGCTGCTGCTCCTGTTTTATTCCATTTTATTGTCTCTTTTCTATACGATTCCATTCTGTTTGGTTATGTGCTGATATTTCACTGAGCCACCCCTTGCCTATCCCCCTGCTAACCCCGCCTGACCCTGACTACCATTTTTGTTTGCCATGTCAAAATGTGCGCAGAGTGCGAAAACAAACAAGAAGAAACAAAGCGTATGTACAGTGTACACTGTACACCAATTGCTGCTATCTTTTGCCCTCTCTTTTCCTCTGCCTCTATCTATCTCTCTTTTCTCTCCCTGTCTATGCATGAGTAAGCTCCAGCCATAATTCTACAGCGTGTGGATTATCCTTGCTCTGAAGTGGATCAACTGGAAGTTTATAGTTTAATTCTATATTTATATAATAATATTTCTTTTTTCTTTACTATATCTACAAGTATAGTAAGTATATTATATATTTTCTTTATGACTATCCTTTATTTTATTTTTATTATGTATATTTACAAGCATAAATACGCTAATAATAAAAGTAATATAATATATTGTATTTTATTTTTATTCTATTAACAATATAAAACCAAGATAAGTTATCGATAGTCACTGTGAGCAGCATAAGAACTTACATAATCAACTAAACTGGTCACATTGAGTGGGTAACGTCTATATCTTTTATTAAAGTAAGGAAGAATCTATATATATATTTAAAAATCACCAACTACTTATCATTTCAAGCCACAACTGCTGGGAAACCTTCACTTGCCCATCCCAGTTAAATCTCGAGAAACTTTACCTTTTCTCTCCCTATTTCATCCCAAAATTCCCCATTCAATGCGATAGTTTTCTATCGTAATCGATAACTTGCCAGCATTTTTTGCAGTGTAATGCAAAATTGTGCTTGTTAAACATTTTGAACACAAAGTAAAATGGTTCAATTTATTCGCAAAGAGGGAGAGAGAGAGAGGGAGAGCAAGTGTGGGAGAGAGAGGTGTATAGCCAAATGCAATTGTTGCCAGCCAAACCAATGCGAATGACAGACAGAATTATGTAAATGTAAGCGACTCTCTCTCTCTCTCTCTCTGTGTGCGAGTGTATGTGTTTATGTGCGTGTGTGTGTGTGCGTGTCTGTGTGTGTGAGCGAAAGCAACAATGCATAATGAATGCTCCTCGATGCGTGGGTGTTCGATATGTTCATGTCATGTTGAATAAACGCTCGCACACACGCACGCACACACACACACAGTTACACCTGCAATCACACACACACACAGACGCACACACACACACAGAGGTCTGCATTGTCCAGTGTTGCGTGCAGCTGAAACTGAATGAATGCGATTTCGAATGCCAATGCGATTGCGAATGAGTGTGTGAATCGTTGTGTGAATGTGTGTGTGTGTGTGTGTGTGTGTGTGTGAATGTGACTGCGTTTTGGCTGCATGTGTTGTTGTTGCTGTGGTTTATTTTCCTGCTAACCCTCCCTCCCTCTCCGCCAACCCGTCTGACCCTTTGATTTATCAAATGAAATTGTTAATTTGCAGCCAAAGCCAAAGCCAATTTGAGCAGCACATGTTGCCAACCCGACCCCCTCTCCCCCTCCCCCTACCAGCATGCTGCCACTTCCTCCTCCTCCCCCTTAGCTATCTCTTTCTCAAGCTGCAGCGCGTCGTGTTGGCAGAAGCCACAGCAAAATGTGCAGCATGCAAAATTGGCAATAATTGACACAGCAACAGCAGCAACAACAACAAAAACAACAGCAACAACAACAACAACAGCAGCAGCAACAACAACAACAACGCGTAGTACAGTTAATTCAGTTTCAGTTTCAATTTCAATTTCAATTTCGACCACAAAACCAAACGAAATTTCAATTAAATTCTGCGCTTGCCCAATTAATCGATTCTCCCCCTGCTCACGCTCTCCTATGCGATTCTCATTTAAATCAATTGCTTCGTCGATTTGTCGTTGTTAATGCAACAGCAACATGCAACATTTGTTTGCCTTGTGGTTAGCGGGGGGAGGGGGGAAGGGGGAGGGATAGCGGGTGCCCATTGGACACAAAAATGCATTTACCATAACCAGATTGATGGCGATTTTAATTGGCATTGATTGCGAAATAACAATTGCATTTAATAACACGACCACACGCATACCCTCTCTCCCTTTCTCTCTCTCTCTCTCTCTCTTTCTGTCTCTCTTCATCTCTCTCAGACTCTACCTAGTCGGAGCATTATGTAGTGCCAGGTAGAACAAGCACAAAACATGCAACACACACTCAATCAAAAATGCTTGCATAATCTCTTTCCTCTATCTCTCTTTTTCTCTCTCTCTCTCTCTAACGCTCACTAAAACAATTACATGCCACAGCCAGCAGAGATAGAAAGAGAGAGAGAGAGAGAGAGGAGCCACTTGTCCTGCCTATTGAGGCAGAAGAAGCCAATTTTGTTGTTCAATCAGCTTGGACACGTCGAGCTTCGTTTGGCACAGCTCCAGGCTAAAATGAACTAGTTCCAGTTGAACATGTCTATTAGTGGGGAGGGGGAAGAGAAATTTGAGCGGGAACTACATCATATACACGATTAAATAACTGTTTTTCAAATGGAACTAGTTCGCTGTGAACCAGCTCAATATGCTTTCACGCTTTCATTGATTTCTTTACGCTTCTATAATTATTTTTGCTAGATTGAGCTGAGTAAGTTGCAAATAGCATGGTAGTTCTAGATCTCCTAGGGTTTCTTTGAGCATCCAATGATTTTCGATAAAGTTTTGGATATTGGAGGCTGCTCAGAATGTTGGATTTCTATACATTAAGGCAACTTTATAGAACTAGCTTCATGAACCTTCCCTTTTAGAAAGTTCTCTTTCATTTTTTGCTGCCTGTGAGATTAGAAATTTTACCACCCTCTCAGAATGTGCAACTCCCCAAAAGGGAACCAGTTCATTTAGCTTTCACTCCAAATAGCTGTAGAATAATGTGTTACCCCCCAATCCCATCCCTAAAAATGTTTTCTCTACTAGGCAATTCCATTACATTTTGTTATCAGAGCGAACCGTCGAGCTGTTAACTCCAACTGCGAGCCATGCATCACGTCTGTCTACCCATCCATCTGCCGCCCCCTCCCCTCTCTCTCTCTCTCTCCCGGGCAACTTGGCGCGTGTGACAAGCCGCACTTCAGCCGCAGAGTCTTTTGTTTGACGCGAAATTCAATTAACGCGCCTCGCACATGCGGCCCACAGCCAATTTACAGTTAACCAACATTTGAATGAATTTCCTCTACACCCCTTACGGCGGGGGGGGGAGGGGTACTCTTTGATAAGTTATAAAATTTAATGCGCCATCATGGTCGTAAAATCTCTGTGTGGCACGTTGTCGGAGACGGGAATCGGGAGTCGAGAGTCGAGAGTCGAGAGAGTCGCTCAATGAACTTGCCACACACAATATAAAGTCATAAAACGGAAGGCAGACGACACGCCGAGGCAGGAAGAGGGCGGAGCAGGGGGGTAGAGCATAGAAAGCAGCCAAATATGCATGATGTACGAGGCAGAGGAAGGAAGGCTGGCAGCAGGGGGGAGGGGAGTTGCCTCAAAGTTGGCAAGCGACAGGCCAATCCGCTGCGACTGGCTTTGTCTGCTGCGGTTTAAAGCGGTATGTCAGCTATGTCGACTGGCGACTGCCTGCAGTTGGAGCGGATGAGGAGGGGGGAGGTAAGGTAGGCAAGGGGCGGCAGGTGTTGATAGGCCGGCATTGGCCACAGGTGTCGCTGGCAGCCGATTTAAATTATTCGCATGTTTTGGCTTTCGCTCCTGCGCTCTGCATAAATTCCACAGAACGAGGAGAAGGAGGGGAGAAGGGTAGAAGATAAGGGGCAGGTGTAGGGATTCGTTTGTCCAGGGTAACGTCCTAGCTGACCGAAAGCAATTGGCCGAGATAAGATGTAATGGCTTTTCGTAGCCCAAACCCCTCGAACCCAACAAGGGGTTAGACCCGACAAGCGGCTAGACTCTGCCTCCCAATCCTACTCCTACTCCTCCACACTCCCTGCTTATCTACACGAGTTACGAGCTGCAACGAGGCCAGCTCGGCTGGCATTCTGGCTGCAGCTTTAAGTTTCATTTCCAGCCAAGTCAATGACACTTGGCCAAGTGCATGGCCAGCAGAGACGCAGCCACCCACGAGCTACGGCTCCGGCTCCGGCTCCGGCTCCGGCTCCAGTTGCCAGTCAGTTTAATGGTCGCTGAATGATTTAGCAGATAACTGTAACCCGTAGCTGTTGCCTCCGCCCACTCAGTACCCCCCTCTCATCACATCCCCCTCCCTCCGCTGTTGCAGCTTGTTGCCAAGTTTTTGCTACTTCGCCGGCTGCGCATTTCCCACGTGTATCAGCGCCCCCGTCTCTCTCTCCCACTCGCTCATTCATTCGCATTCATTTGAGCTGCAATTTACATTCAATTTTAGATCAATACACCCCACAGTCCCCCTACTCCCACCTAGCCAGATAATATGGCAGCCTTGGCGGCGCAGTTTTATATGATTTTTTATTGTTGTGCAAGCCAGGAACTCAGGAACTCAGGAACCCAGCAACCCTCGCGGAGTTGCTTGCTCAGGTGCGCCAGTTCGCACATGTATTTACCTTGCCGCGTGCAGCGGAAGCAGGAGGGGGAGGAGGAGTAGGAGGAGGAGGAGGCAGGCAGGCATCCCCTTCACGCTGGCAAACTCCTTACCCTTCCTCTGCTCTTAACCAAACCAGTTGCGGTCTTGACTTTCCTACTTCGCCTTGAGGCAGTCAACTTTGCAACCCTGCGTCACTACTTCCCCCTCTCCCCCTCCCCCCTGGCCACAATTAAAAGCATCGAAGTTGCACTTTGAAGTGGCAGCGTGTGCGTCGCCAATCGAAGCCGACCACGCCAGATTGTTGCCAAAGTGGCGAAACCGCAAAATTTAATTGCAGCGCTGCAAAGCGAAGACAATTGGCCAATTTGGCAAGTGGGCGACAGATGGTCGCACCCGGATCGAAAGGCAACCCTGCAGGAGGAGCAGGCACTTCCCCTAACTGCGCTCTTTAAACTTAGCTACCCCTGGGAGGACTCCCGGTTAAAGTGATCTCTTAAAGCTTTCACTGCCTGTCACGTGTAATCTGATTTAAGAGGCTTGGGCTTTCGCTTTCCTGCCTCGCTTTCTTTCGTTTTCCCCATTCCCACTTCCTTTCACACATGTCTCCTCTCAATCAACTTTATTATGTGCCCCATTCACACCTTTTGTGGCTTTTCTCTTCTCTTTCTCACGCTGTTTGTTGTGGCTTCTCAGGATTTCTTTTTTTTCTGTTTCTGTTTCTTACTTGTTTGTCGATTTCTTTTCAATTCCTTTTCCGTTCTTTATTTCTCGCTCGCTCTCGCAATTATTTTCAATTTGAGTTCTGCGAAGCATGAAATTAATTTCGTGCGGCAGCTCTAATCCCTAACCTCAAAGATCTCCTCACATGTTATATGTACTATATCCCTCTCGCTCCCTCTCGCTGCGAGGGGCGAGTGCTGAAGTGCTCTGAAATCAATCTTTGTTGACATTTGAGGGCTTTTAACCAAGAGGGGAGGGACTTGGCGGGGTCTGTCACCTTCACTCTTTGTTGTGTTCATAATTGAAGCCTTCCATTGTCCAGTCAATTGTCCTGGCACACAAAAGCGAACCAGGAACAATCGAGCAGGAATTCCTATGGCTGCGCTTCGGGATTGCTGTGAATTGTAACGAATACGAATGGGAATGAGCTAGACAAGGCTGGGATATTGTAACATATACATATATAAATGGTATATAGTCGTTTGTATATATTATCCTAATTCATCTCATCTCGGGTTGGCAGCTTTTTATTATGCTATTCATTTTCATCCACTTTATTTCAAGTTTATCTCAATTTGAGAGACTTTTCCCACTCCCCCACCCACTCATTCTCTTACCCATTCCGTTTCTGCATCTGGTTCTGCACTCCATAAAATACGATTACTAATCGCTTTGTCTGCCTCGTCTCCGCTTTGTTTGGCCTCAGTCTGGTCTGGCCTGGCCTCGGCTTTGCTCTAGTCCTGCGGGCCCTTTTTGCAATCTCTTAGTCATGCCGAACCCCGCCCCCGCCCTCGCCTCTGGACACGCCCACTGCACAAGATTCTGCCAGCTCATCATTTGTGCAGCGCTGTGTAATTAAAGGCGGCCCAAATAGCTTGGCCACAGCTGAGACGCAGACGGAGAAGGAGAAAGAGACGCAGAATCAGCCCGAGGCAGGCGTCAGCACTTGAGTGACTAGGCTAGTCCTCTCTCTCTCTCTCTCTCCCTCGCTCTTTGTGTGTGTGCCGCCTTTTCATGTTGATTATGCTAATTCCGAGTTGACTCCGAACACGAAAGCGAACACGAAATCCTGCTGAACATGTTCCTTCCTTGGCAGGCAGCAACAGAAGCGGAACAGCAACGTTCTTGGGAGGAGGAGCAGGGGAGTCGATGGGCGCTGCTCAGCTGTCAGGCGCACAAATCCATCCACAGGACTTGGCAGAGGTTTGTCGCCGTCTTTGGCACTTCCGCCGCAGGACACACTCGTTTGCCACTTTAATGAAAAATGCTGCATAATGCGTGGGGTTACCTCAAACCCTCGACGGGTTGAGCTCATAGATGGTTTACCCCCTCCATGGGTTGGCCTCATCCAGGGGTTAGCCCCATTCACGGGTTGCCTTCACAACAGTCTACTCCTCGACGGGTTAGCTCCCTTCTTGGGTTATCCTCTTTCACGGGCTACCTCCCCACTCGGGTTACTCCTTCCACGGGTTATCCCCAACCGAGGGCTACCTTCTTTCACGGGTTACTCTTCCACGGGTTACTTCTTCCACGAGTTACTCCTTCCACGGATTACTCACTCCACGGGTTACCCACTCCACGGGTTACCCCCTCCACGGGTTTGCCCACTCCAAGGGGTTACCCACTCCAAGGGGCTACCCACTCCATGGGGCTACCCAGTTAAGCACTTAGGTGTTGTTGGCTTTGCGTAATTAAGGCGCGCGTGCAGACTCGACTCGTTGCCCATTAACTCCACACTTCGATGGTTGAGCACAAAGCGAATGTGTGGAGGATGCAACAGAGGAAAGAGCAGGGCGTAGCAGCAGAGAGAGAGAGAGAGAGAGACGGAGATGGAGATGAAGATGGAGGGCACCCAAAAAGCGACTGTGCATTGCGCGCAGTTGACAGTTTTGAAAAATGAAAGGACGACAGGGCATGTGGGCGCACTGTGGGCGTGGCAGAGCAGCCATAAAGCAACGGAAGCCGCGCTCCATGCCGCAAATGTGGCGGAAAATATGGCGTCAGTCAAAAGTCAGCGCAGCGCGTTTAATGCGCGCGACAGCAAATAAATTGCATTTGCCTGCACTACGCCAGTTGCCCTCCCTTCCCCTCACCTCTATCCACTCTCCCTCCCCCTTGCACCTTTCTCCAGGTAAAGCAGCAATGCGAAAAGCAATTTCAATGCACTTGGCTCACCCGCAGCGTGCAGCCAACTAAAGGTGCGAAAAAAGAAGCAGAAAGAAAAGGGAAAAGCGACAAAGAAAATTTCTACTATGCGAGAAGCTAATAAAGCATCAAGCGCCTTTTAGCCAAGTCTGAAAAGCTATTGCCAATAGCAGGCAAACAAAGGTCAAAAGCAAGCGAATAACAATGATATTGCCGGATGAAAGACATCCAATAAAAAATATATCATATCATTCTTCTCGACTGAAGAGAGTCTTATGATTATTTCAAGTTCGCTTTAATTGCCATGACAGCAAGACAGCAACCCTTCTCCCTCTTCTTCATCCACGTTCTCCTAGCCACACTAGTCTAACCTCCCCCTACGCAACGGTCTCGAATGCATCCTAAATTAAGTTGTTATCCAGTCGAGAAATATGCAAATTGTTTTTGGCTCATGTCAGACATAAACTTTTTTTATGGCCAAGTGACATGTAACCCAGTCTCTGCACGAGGTTACCCCTTGCCCCTTTCCCCTCTAGCTGACTCACTCTTCCCCCTGCTGGCTCCCTTGCCATTTGTCTGGCAAACACTTTCGTCTGGCGCCACAAAATAAAACAACAACTACGCCTGGGAGGGAGAGTGAAAGAGAGAGAGGGGGATATAACGTGAGAGAGAGGGAGAGTGTGTGTGTCGCTGATGATGGCGACGTGTTCACTTTATGCACACTTCGTGTATCCGCGGATCAGATAAGTGCGCCTAGTTCGCTCTGCTCCTCCCTTACCTCTCTCCCCTTTCCCTTCTCCAGCTGCAACAAAGCGTGTCTCGTTCCGAAAATAATTGCGAATCATAAATACATTCGGGGCACAACGTGCGCGTCCTCGACATGATTTGGTGCCAACAACAGGCAGTTTCGCTAGCTACCTCCCACTTTCTCCCTCCCTCCCTCTCTCTCTTTTTTCACCCCCTGCTGTTTCGTCGAGTGCAACTAACAGTTAATTAAGACATTCAGAGCGCCACCTGCCTCCTCCCTTTGAGCCTGCTCGTGCTGCGTGTTTAAACCGGCCTAATCCCCCTTTTTCCCATCCTCCCTTCCTTTCTCCTTTCCTTCCTCTCCTGCTGCACTTCGTCGCGTGTTTCGCTTCAACACTGCGGCCATTTTGCCTGTCCCTGCGGCTGTTCTCGCTTCCCTCCTCCCCCTTTGTTGTTGTTGTTGTTGTTGCAACTAACTTGGGAGAGTGTTTATATATTCCTCCCCCTGCCCTCTCCTTCTCCCCCTCCCCCTGCACCTGTTTTGTGCTCTGCTTACAAGCTTCTAATTGAGCGTGCAGAGGTCGCTTCTAATTATCGCACGAGCGAACCAGGCGAAACCGAAGCAAACCTAACGGTTTTCCATTTCGTGCCTTTGACGCCATTGTTGCTCCTGGATCCTGGATCCTGGATTTACAGTTACTTATTGTAGTTGTTGTGGAGTTGGCGACACCTGGGCGAAGGGTTCCAGCTTGGGCTGCACCCGAAACATAAATTGAGTTGTTTGGCAACAGGGAAACGCTTTAAAGTCGAGGGAGTTGCCAGACTGTCGTCAGAGGGGGAGGTGGAAGGGGGTTGACTCGCTCAAACCACCCGTGTGCGATGCCTGCTAACTGCCTATCCACCTAGATCCATCCACCTATTCATCCACATCCACATCCATCCATCCATCCATTCCCAGCCTTCCATTCATCCATCCAAACGGCGAATCGACTTCATTACAAAGTCCCGAGTGTGAGTGTGTATGTGTGTGTGTGTGTGTGAGAGTGTGTTACAGCGTACTTGTGTGTGTGTGTGTGCAAATTTCCTGTTCTGCTTTTTACGGCGGCACGTAATCAAATTAAGCAATTACAGCCCTGCGTCTGCCTCCCTCCCCTCCCCATCTCACTCTCTCTTCCTTCTCTTGATTATGGGGCAGCCCTGCAAGCTTCGTGCAACTTCAATGGAAATTCAACAGTTCGGTAGAAGCAGCGAAAGTGGGGAGGGGTCGGAAGTCGCAACCGACAATCATAACGGTAAACGTTCTACAGCTCGAAGGGACCATCAAGGTATTCCTTGGTCCAGTTCCACATAAGGAACTCTCCTTTGGAGATATCTCTATATTCCACACTCATACAGAGTATACGACCTTCCCTGAGTTTGTTTATCTAGGAACTTCCTCAAGGAAGAGTCTTCCTTCATCCGAAATTGGCCTGGTAATCGTCTGGTTTACGAGCAGTTAATCAACGCGACATCCTCAACAGACCCGGGAACATGTTCTCATTGACTTATGCGTATCCACGACGCACCCATTTCTAGCTCTCGTCCCCTTTCCCTCCTCTACCCCTTGGAAAACACTTTGAACATAATTCAGACTCGCTTGGAATTGGACTTCGGCTGTATTCGATATGTTTATGGGTCGCTTGGGCCTCCCGAAGGCGCTCGAGGCATGTTGTCAATTAAGAATATTGAAATTGGAGGGGAGGGTAGTGGCGCTTCCTCCAGTTCCCCTCCCTCCATTTCACCCTTCTCTTCACGCTAATCGCTCTGTCCGTAAACTTTCGAAAGCGTTCCTAATTATAACTGACCACGCGCAGTGCAACTCGCTTGCGACTCCATTTGTGTCCACTTTCGTTTCCATTGAATGCCCCAACGAGCGACTGGTTGAATGGGGCAACTGCTGAGGACGGACACCTCTGAAGACTGAAGACCATGGACTCCCCCACTGACCTAATGAGCCATTTAGCCAATTGGGGTTAATGTCTGCTAGAGGAATGGAGTCAAGGAAGAGTCAGAAGGGAGGAGGAGGAGGAGCAGCCAGGCAACGCCTTTCAGCTGCGACTCGCACGACTCATTGATGAATTTTTCAAAGGTTTCGTGCTTATTCAGTTCCCGGGAACTGAAAACATATGAACTCCCTAACTGACTGCGAAACTTTGGGAGCAGCGAATGATTCTCTTGTTGTGGCTTCCATGCTCGTCTTCATCTTGTCCTCATCTCATCTTTATTCTCATATTTGCCTTATTTATGGGCAAACATTTTGGTCACGTTCGAGGGACGTGAACATTTTTGGGCAACTCTACGACGCGTTGAGAAGTTGAACGAGTTAGGAGTAGTCGATGGGAAGATGAAGTGAAGAGGGTAGAGAGGGGTTGCCTTCTTCCAGGTATGTCAAGTCTGGTAAGCTGCGTTTTATCTTTGACTACAGCAATCCTCGTTCAATGAGAGGACTCAGCTTAGTCCTAAACTTGTTGTGCCAGCGCGACAATCCTCGGTCCACTCCTGTTGATTGGAATAACGATATACCCGATGCACTCCTCCCTGCTCTCTGCTCCCTGCTCATCCTGGTGTGTCCAGGCGTCGCTTACACAGCCTAGTCCTTGTCCGACAGGACACAACACAACACAAATGCCCGGGCTGTCGATTGGCCTTGCCCTCGCTCGAGTTGCAAGCGAGGGGAGGCTGAGCAGTTGCCGAGCGTGGAGTGTGCTGCATCCCGCTTCGATTTCGATTTCAATTTGTGTCAGCTTTCGGATTGAACTCTCCTCCTGATCGAGGGTGGGATGATTCCTCCTCTCGTGGAACTGGGAATCGCCTCGCAGTGCATGAAACTGTAATTGGAAGCCACTGAGTCTGAATCACAACCAGAGTGGGAACCAGAACCGGAGTTACCCTCCTCCTCCAGTCTCCTGCTGTCACATGTCACTTGGGTTCGTTATGGCAACAGGGACTAATCGAAGGGCTGAGGGTTGCTTCGCCTGCACTTCTTATCCGCAGTGACAGATTGTGCCATGGAAACTCGCATATTAATTATGAGCAGGTCTCGGAATCTCCCACTTCGAGTCGAAAGCGAAACCCAAACCAGGTTACCCTAAACGTTTTCTTTTCGAGTTCATCTGGGATTGAACTCAACCTGCAACTACAGTTAATTTCGTAGCTGGTTCCATTCGGTTCCGAGCTCTATCCCATCCCATCCCATCTCATCTCACATCGTTCTATCGGTTTATCAGTTAATGACGACGCTTGATTGAGTTATGGAAATCGCTGACATTCATCTAGTTAGTGCGATGATATCGCGGGATGTCGACATGCTCCAACCCCAGTCTCCTCATCCACTTTGGCCTGCTCTCTCCTCTTCATCCTCCTCCTCATCCCGTTGTCGTGCAACCGCAGACATATTTTCCAACTCATTTCATTGCGCGTTCGATTCAAGTTGGCCCGAGCCCGAGCATAGGCATCTAAAATTCAAATATCACCGTCAAAGAGCGTAACCATGTTTCCCCTTTCCCCAACTGACTTCCATCCCTCTCCCAACCATCATCCTTCTTCATATGGATACATCCACGGGGCACAGGCTGAAAGGCGGCCATTTTGTGCAACAGCCGCATCCTGTCTATTATCATCCTCATCGCAATCGTCATGCCTGTCATCGTTGCCCCCTTCCTCTCTTCTTCTCCCTCTCTTGCCTTGATACAGTCGCTTTTACGATCGAATGCTAATAAAGGCGTCTGCGTTGGGCGTCGGCGTCGGCGCCAAGTTGCATAATTCAATTACATCCGATGTAGACTCATAAAACTAAA
Organism: Zaprionus tsacasi; assembly: GCA_018904105.1. Taxonomy (NCBI): domain Eukaryota; kingdom Metazoa; phylum Arthropoda; class Insecta; order Diptera; family Drosophilidae; genus Zaprionus; species Zaprionus tsacasi. The sequence goes on from JAEIFR010000295.1 coordinate 11,248,602, forward strand.
TCAAAGGAAAACAAAGCGTCACGCTTCATTTACTTTAGTACAGCTCCCCCTCCCTCCCTCTCCCCTCTCTCCATCCCGGAGTGGTGTCTGGCTCCATCGCTTTTCCAATCATGCGAATTTGGCACTACTTTCGGCCTCGCTCGCCAGACAGGAAGGCGTAATAAAAGCGTCGAGCAAGAAGTTGTCTTTCTTCTTTATTCCTTGTTGCTCTCTGCCCTCTTTCCTCTCCCATTCTGCCTCCTCCTCCCTTGTTCCTTGTTTCGTACTTGGCGAATCTTTCGTATTGCGACGCTGCTTATCCTTTGGCCCACTTCCAAATGGAGCCTGTCACTTGATGGCGACTCCTGCTGGCTACCAAAGTTTCCCGTCGCTTCCTTCCCCTCTTCCTCTTTCCCCCTCTTCCTTCCCCCTCTTCCTACCCTCCTCCCCTGCAGCTTATGCCTTAAAGCAGCAAACAATTTTGACGCACGAAAGTTTGCTGGGGGAATACCCCTAATGCCTGCGTAACCCCCCTCAATGTCATCAAGCACGTTTGTCGTGACTGATTGCCCTGCGTTTCTCTCAGTGTAGTTTGCTTTATGGCAGCCAACTACACGCAAACTTGGCCTTGGCCCGCGGCGCCCTCCACGACTTGTTGGCGCATTTGAATGGCAGCCAATCTCGGCGAGAAGTGTCGGCTCCATTATGATCTCTCGGACTTCATAAGTTGCGCCATAAAAGTCTCGGGAATCCTCCCCTTCCCCTCTCTGAGATTCATTTGAAACTGAGCAAATTGCGAGGCATAAAACGAAGTGCAGTTTGGGCCACTGTGGAGGCCATTGGCCGCACATGCTGCCAGACTGTCATCCTTATGTAATCCTCCAGTTATCGAGGTAATTAACCACTTGCAGCTACGTGCGGCATGCAGACCTGGCAGCTGGCCAAGGCGAGCGGAACCTCAAGCGAAATCAGAGATATCAAAATTGAAGAAGCTTCAACTGCAAATGGCATGGCAGGCCACCCTCCTCCTGCTTCCGTCCTGCTCCTTTCTCCCTCTCTGTGCATTTCCTGCATCTTTCTGGACTGACAATGAGAGCGAAAAGTGTTGAAGCAATGCAGGAAATGCCCCAAAATGCGGCAGCAAATCGTTCAACAGGCAAGAAGAGGAGGAGAAAAGAGTAAAAGAGGAGGAAGGGGAGGAAGAGGAGGAGGAGGAGGAAGGGGGACTGCAGGAAGTGTCCGAGTTGGAGCTGCTTTTGTTGCGGACAGCGGAAAAGTATTGCAGATTCCTCGCTACTCGATGGTTGCATCTATTGTTGCACTCTTCCTCTCCCCCCTTCTCCTTCCCCTATCTCTTTCAACCCTTCTGCTTCTCTAATATTTGATTTGGGAATCTTCTGCGATTTGTAAGGCGCCAAGTGGCGTTCGAGGATAACTGAAGACAGCGATAACTGGACACGACCAGGACAAGTGTGAACAGCGAGCGGATCTGAGTGTGCCCGGTCAAGTGTGAAGGATCCCTCCCCCTTCTCCCTGCTCCTCCTCCTCCTGTCACTGCTGTTGCAGTTGTGCTTTATGGAGGCGCCGCAGGATTCGGTTCTCTGCTGCAGCTGCCGCCCGTCGGGATTATCTTACGCGGCAATTTGTCCGGCGCCAGCAACACATAAGTTTCATAGTCGCTGGAGAGGATGAGGAGGAGGGCAGAGAGGGGAAGGGAGTGTGAGGGAGCTGGAACTGCGGGTCACGTGCCCATTTTGTTTACATGCGGCATTAAGGGGATTCCGTTTCGTTTTATTGCGATTTGATTCTATTTTCAGTTGGTTTTCCTTGCTCACACACATTCCAGGGAAGGGTGGGGGTTGCAGGAGGCAAAGGCAGTGGGCGTGGCAATGGCAGTCGCTGCCACAGATCGAGTGGCTCACATCGTATTTGCTTTTGTGCTCGCAGTCGCTTTCGCATTATTATCCTTTTCCTTAGCCCGCTTAGGGTTGCAACCCGTCTTTTTAGCTACTCCCCCTGCCTCCCTCCCTTCCTCTCTCCCTGGTGTGAACTTTGCCACTTTGCTGCAGCTTTTGCTGCTCTTGCAACAGTTAAGCGTCTCTCTATGTTGCTGCTGCTGGTTATTCTGGTTATCCGCCTTGGCAGAGCTTACCCAATACAATTTGTTGCACTTTGGGGTGGCTTAGCTAACCTCTGCTCTTTATCACGCCCCCTGCTCACACTCTAATGTCGCTCCGTTTGTCTTGGCAGTGGGTTAGACTCATTAAGGGAGATGGCAATGGCTTTGGGATTCTCCTGTGTGACTGGCAGCGCTGATAACTGCGTCTCTCCTGGGCTCTGCTTATCGCTTATCACTGCCAGCTGAGTCCATTTCGAAACCCCCCTTTGCCCCGCCCCTGCTTACCCTTATCACATGCAACTCTGTCCGATTGCACGTGGCAGCAGCTTTAAATCTTGCCACAAATTACTCGCCGTGTTGCACGTGTAAATGTCATGAGCGGCGTCAAAAAGGGTTAACCCCCTGACCAACTGCCCCCCGACCTCTCTCTACCACAGCGTGCAGATTTTCAATTATTTTTCCTAGGCCTTGATATAATTTCCAATTTGAATATTTTCTTTTCTCTCTCTGCCTCCCCCCTCACACTCTTCCTTAATTAAAAGTCCCGTCGCGCTGCCACCCCCCGCTGAGTTCGCTGTCAGCAAGTGAAAAACTCTTGGCATTTCCACTTTTTCTTCTGGTTTATATTTTTGTGAATTTTCCTTGATTTTCTTTCTTTTTTGTGCCTTTTGCCTGTTTTTCGGTAATGAGGCATATTTGAGGCGTTTGACACTGTAATTGCGAACTAATCAACCTTTTTTAATTGAATTTCTGCAGCAGGCACAGACGGTAGGTGCCCCATGCCCGTCTCCTGTCCCTCCCCTGCCTTCCCCTCTCTCTGGGAAAATCAAAGAAAGTTATTTCATTAAAAAATTTTAATTGACATTCGTTCTTCCAGCAAATTAAGCTTTGTGTCGTTAAAATATTTCCCAGCTACTCTCTCTTACCTCTCTCTCTCTCTCTCTCTCTCTCTCTCTCTCTCTCTCTGTCAGTCTCTCTGGGCCATCTGTCAGCCTCGGACAGCTCCTCCAGCCTCTCCTGCTCCTCCTATCGCTGCTGCCTGGCTGCCCTGCTAAGTTTTTCGGCGCAAATGAATCAAACTGACAGTTTTCATACACATTTTCCTTTTTTTGCGCTTTTTCTTTCGTTTTTCGCTTTCTTTTCTTTCTTTTTTCCGAGATATTTTGATGTAATTACTGCGACAAGTTGCCCAATTTGCTTAGTTCGGGGCCAACTTTGTTGAGTTCATTTCATTTAATTAGTTTGCAAAATGTTGCTCTTTACTGCCGATGCTGCTGCTGCTGATGCTGCTCCTGTTGCTGCCTGACTGGTTGCCACGCCCCCTCCCCCTTCTGGCTGCTGTTGTTGGCAGCGAGCAGGAAATTGCTTCATTTCGACGGCTTTTGAGTGACAAATTGAATTTGCAGCACAACAAATAGGGCTACTTGTCACAGTCAAGCACACACACAAACACACACACATGCATGCTTGACATTCCTTTCGAGGTTTGATTGAAGCTCAAGCTTCAACCTCAAAATCCAATGCAGTTTCCGGCTCTACTATTGCATTTTCCTACACAGAAATGTCAAAATTTCCATTATTATTCACAAATTGCAAACGATTTTCAAGTTAAATTTGATCTACAGCTGGAGAAAGTCGAATATGAATAATTACAGCACTTTAAAATATGATTGATTGTTGAAAACTTGAGATTAACAACGGTTTATATATTTATTTTAGGTTTCTAAACATTTGAAAGTAGGAAAACCCTGATGTATTGTTGAGTGTGTTACATGTCTATTTTTTGGTCCACTTCGACATGATTTTTGGGTCAAATTGATTCATTTATTCATTGATTCATTAAGTATCTTTTAAAATCGGTACAAAAATTTTCAAAATATCGAAAATTTCAAAAAGTCTTTTATGATATTATTTGAATGTAGAATTAATCAGATTGTCAAAACATAAACAAAATGTCATTCCGCATGAAAATCGATGGATTTTTAAGAAAGTTGTGGTCGATGGAAAATGAGGGTACTAGGCCTATCGAGTATGTTACATGTCAAATTTTTTGACCATATCGACATGATTTTTGGGCCAAAAATAAGTATAGTCTAAAATCGATTTAAACACTTGTTTAGTACTAAATACGACCTCCGCAATCGATTTAAATTAAAAATTCGCGATATAAAATTTTGAAAAAAAAATTTTGTTGAAAAATCATAGGGGGGACCCTTACAAAAATTTTCAAAATATCGAAAATTTCAAAAAGTCTTTTATGATATTATTTGAATGTAGAATTAATCAGATTGTCAAAACATAAACAAAATGTCATTTCGCATGAAAATCGATGGATTTTTAAGAAAGTTATGGTCGATGGAAAATGAGGGTACTAGGCCTATCGAGTATGTTACATGTCAAATTTTTTGACCATTTCGACATGATTTTTGGGCCAAAAATAAGTATAGTCTAAAATCGATTTAAACACTTGTTTAGTACTAAATACGACCTCCGCAATCGATTTAAATTAAAAATTCGCGATATAAAATTGTGAAAAAAAATTTTGTTGAAAAATCATAGGGGGGACCCTTACAAAAATTTTCAAAATATCGAAAATTTCAAAAAGTCTTTTATGATATTATTTGAATGTAGAATTAATCAGATTGTCAAAACATAAACAAAATGTCATTCCGCATGAAAATCGATGGATTTTTAAGAAAGTTATGGTCGATGGAAAATGAGGGTACTAGGCCTATCGAGTATGTTACATGTCAAATTTTTTGACCATTTCGACATGATTTTTGGGCCAAAAATAAGTATAGTCTAAAATCGATTTAAACACTTGTTTAGTACTAAATACGACCTCCGCAATCGATTTAAATTAAAAATTCGCGATATAAAATTGTGAAAAAAAAATTTTGTTGAAAAATCATAGGGGGGACCCTTACAAAAATTTTCAAAATATCGAAAATTTCAAAAAGTCTTTTATGATATTATTTGAATGTAGAATTAATCAGATTGTCAAAACATAAACAAAATGTCATTCCGCATGAAAATCGATGGATTTTTAAGAAAGTTGTGGTCGATGGAAAATGAGGGTACTAGGCCTATCGAGTATGTTACATGTCAAATTTTTTGACCATTTCGACATGATTTTTGGGCCAAAAATAAGTATAGTCTAAAATCGATTTAAACACTTGTTTAGTACTAAATACGACCTCCGCAATCGATTTAAATTAAAAATTCGCGATTTAAAATTTTGAAAAAAAATTTTTTTGAAAAATCATAGGGGGGACCCTTACAAAAATTTTCAAAATATCGAAAATTTCAAAAAGTCTTTTATGATATTATTTGAATGTAGAATTAATCAGATTGTCAAAACATAAACAAAATGTCATTCCGCATGAAAATCGATGGATTTTTAAGAAAGTTATGGTCGATGGAAAATGAGGGTACTAGGCCTATCGAGTATGTTACATGTCAAATTTTTTGACCATATCGACATGATTTTTGGGCCAAAAATAAGTATAGTCTAAAATCGATTTAAACACTTGTTTAGTACTAAATACGACCTCCGCAATCGATTTAAATTAAAAATTCGCGATATAAAATTTTGAAAAAAAATTTTGTTGAAAAATCATAGGGGGGACCCTTACAAAAATTTTCAAAATATCGAAAATTTCAAAAAGTCTTTTATGATATTATTTGAATGTAGAATTAATCAGATTGTCAAAACATAAACAAAATGTCATTTCGCATGAAAATCGATGGATTTTTAAGAAAGTTATGGTCGATGGAAAATGAGGGTACTAGGCCTATCGAGTATGTTACATGTCAAATTTTTTGACCATTTCGACATGATTTTTGGGCCAAAAATAAGTATAGTCTAAAATCGATTTAAACACTTGTTTAGTACTAAATACGACCTCCGCAATCGATTTAAATTAAAAATTCACGATATAAAATTGTGAAAAAAAAATTTTGTTGAAAAATCATAGGGGGGACCCTTACAAAAATTTTCAAAATATCGAAAATTTCAAAAAGTCTTTTATGATATTATTTGAATGTAGAATTAATCAGATTGTCAAAACATAAACAAAATGTCATTCCGCATGAAAATCGATGGATTTTTAAGAAAGTTGTGGTCGATGGAAAATGAGGGTACTAGGCCTATCGAGTATGTTACATGTCAAATTTTTTGACCATTTCGACATGATTTTTGGGCCAAAAATAAGTATAGTCTAAAATCGATTTAAACACTTGTTTAGTACTAAATACGACCTCCGCAATCGATTTAAATTAAAAATTCGCGATATAAAATTTTGAAAAAAAAATTTTGTTGAAAAATCATAGGGGGACCCTTACAAAAATTTTCAAAATATCGAAAATTTCAAAAAGTCTTTTATGATATTATTTGAATGTAGAATTAATCAGATTGTCAAAACATAAACAAAATGTCATTTCGCATGAAAATCGATGGATTTTTAAGAAAGTTGTGGTCGATGGAAAATGAGGGTACTAGGCCTATCGAGTATGTTACATGTCAAATTTTTTGACCATTTCGACATGATTTTTGGGCCAAAAATAAGTATAGTCTAAAATCGATTTAAACACTTTTTTAGTACTAAATACGACCTCCGCAATCGATTTAAATTAAAAATTCGCGATATAAAATTTTGAAAAAAAAATTTTGTTGAAAAATCGTAGGGGGGACCCTTACAAAAATTTTCAAAATATCGAAAATTTCAAAAAGTCTTTTATGATATTATTTGAATGTAGAATTAATCAGATTGTCAAAACATAAACAAAATGTCATTTCGCATGAAAATCGATGGATTTTTAAGAAAGTTATGGTCGAAGGAAAATGAGGGTACTAGGCCTATCGAGTATGTTACATGTCAAATTTGTTGACCATATCGACATGATTTTTGGGCCAAAAATAAGTATAGTCTAAAATCGATTTAAACACTTGTTTAGTACTAAATACGACCCCCGCAATCGATTTAAATTAAAAATTCGCGATATAAAATTGTGAAAAAAAAATTTTGTTGAAAAATCATAGGGGGGACCCTTACAAAAATTTTCAAAATATCGAAAATTTCAAAAAGTCTTTTATGATATTATTTGAATGTAGAATTAATCAGATTGTCAAAACATAAACAAAATGTCATTCCGCATGAAAATCGATGGATTTTTAAGAAAGTTGTGGTCGATGGAAAATGAGGGTACTAGGCCTATCGAGTATGTTACATGTCAAATTTTTTGACCATTTCGACATGATTTTTGGGCCAAAAATAAGTATAGTCTAAAATCGATTTAAACACTTGTTTAGTACTAAATACGACCTCCGCAATCGATTTAAATTAAAAATTCGCGATATAAAATTGTGAAAAAAAAATTTTGTTGAAAAATCATAGGGGGACCCTTACAAAAATTTTCAAAATATCGAAAATTTCAAAAAGTCTTTTATGATATTATTTGAATGTAGAATTAATCAGATTGTCAAAACATAAACAAAATGTCATTCCGCATGAAAATCGATGGATTTTTAAGAAAGTTATGGTCGATGGAAAATGAGGGTACTAGGCCTATCGAGTATGTTACATGTCAAATTTTTTGACCATTTCGACATGATTTTTGGGCCAAAAATAAGTATAGTCTAAAATCGATTTAAACACTTGTTTAGTACTAAATACGACCTCCGCAATCGATTTAAATTAAAAATTCGCGATATAAAATTTTGAAAAAAAAATTTTGTTGAAAAATCATAGGGGGGACCCTTACAAAAATTTTCAAAATATCGAAAATTTCAAAAAGTCTTTTATGATATTATTTGAATGTAGAATTAATCAGATTGTCAAAACATAAACAAAATGTCATTTCGCATGAAAATCGATGGATTTTTAAGAAAGTTGTGGTCGATGGAAAATGAGGGTAGTAGGCCTGTCGAGTATGTTACATGTCAAATTTTTGACCATTTCGACATGATTTTTGGGCCAAAAATAAGTATAGTCTAAAATCGATTTAAACACTTTTTTAGTACTAAATACGACCTCCGCAATCGATTTAAATTAAAAATTCGCGATATAAAATTTTGAAAAAAAAATTTTGTTGAAAAATCGTAGGGGGGACCCTTACAAAAATTTTCAAAATATCGAAAATTTCAAAAAGTCTTTTATGATATTATTTGAATGTAGAATTAATCAGATTGTCAAAACATAAACAAAATGTCATTTCGCATGAAAATCGATGGATTTTTAAGAAAGTTGTGGTCGATGGAAAATGAGGGTACTAGGCCTATCGAGTATGTTACATGTCAAATTTTTTGACCATTTCGACATGATTTTTGGGCCAAAAATAAGTATAGTCTAAAATCGATTTAAACACTTGTTTAGTACTAAATACGACCTCCGCAATCGATTTAAATTAAAAATTCGCGATATAAAATTGTGAAAAAAAAAATTTTTTTTGAAAAATCATAGGGGGGACCCTTACAAAAATTTTCAAAATATCGAAAATTTCAAAAAGTCTTTTATGATATTATTTGAATGTAGAATTAATCAGATTGTCAAAACATAAACAAAATGTCATTCCGCGTGAAAATCGTTTGATTTTTAAGAAAGTTACGATGGGTATGGTCGAAGGGTATAATCTATAAATAACATAGGATATTAATATATTTCATAAGAATCTAATTTCCTTCGCGCTCTTCCTATCACCCCCAAGTCGTACCCCCTCAGGGAAATTAAATATATCATATTTCCTATTCATAGACAAGTTCACAATTAGTATTCATTTAATCGCGCCCGCTTGGGGCATTTCCAATAATCATCGCATTATGTGATATGCTTATTAGCTTATCGCTTCATCAATATGCATGCCTCGCTCCCTCTCCCACCCTCCCCCTCCCTTTCCCACTCTAATCTCGGCTAAGCACAGCGAACTAACCTAACACTCTCACTCTCACAATTCACAACTCACACTACGCTCTCGCGCTCACGTTCGCTCTCGCTCTCTCTAAAGCAAAAGAACAACAACAGAAACGTAACGGTTTCGCTCGGCCATTTCGGAAAAAATGCGCAACAGTTGCATGCGGCGGGCACAAACAACAACAACAAACGCGAGCACAAACAATTGTCCTTTCTGCTGCTGCTGCTGCTGCCAGTGCACTATGGGGACTTTGACCACTTTTTTTGACATTTATTAATAACTCCTGAACGAAACAATATTTGTTACTGATTTTTTGACGTAGTGTCATATAAGCCCTTACAATTATTTTGGAAAAGTGGGCGTGAAGCCACGCCTTTTATTTAAAAAAATATTCCACTCCTTACAAATATTTTCTATGGTAGCTATATGTTATAGTAGTCCGATTTTGAAAAATTTTTGAATATATATTATAGATGGTACAAAAGTAAGATGTGGTGAGTTTGGTTTTAATATCTTGCAAAATAACCAAAATCGGCCGATAGATCGCATGGCAGCTATGCGATATATCGTTTTGAACAGATTTACTCTAACATATTTTTTTTGCGTGTCTCAATCAGTAGCGTGTGTACAAAATTTCATAACGCTATCTTTACTGGAAGTATGTATATTCGTTCATTTCATATAAGCCGGACTGCTTCAATGTACTACGCCCAGTCAAAAAATTGTATGAAAAATTTTGAGGTTGCCTCTCAAAAAATACAATTTTGCAAAATATCGCAAAAAGTGCACATTGAGATAAATTGATCTGAATTTGGAATTGAACACACTACAACATGGATATAAACACTCATCCAACAAATTCCAACAATTTTTTGCAGCTCTTCTCAAAGTTGAAATTTCTTTCAAAAAACTACACTTGCTAAATGTACAAATTGTTTAAAGTAAACGCACGAAATAAGAAATACGAGGGTCGTTTGATAAGTCCGTGACTTTTTGAATAAAATATATTTTTTGCGTCAAAGAAGCGTTTTATTTCTCAACATAATCTCCTTTTAGCTCTATACATTTAGTCCAGCGTTTTTCCAATTTTTTTATTCCTTCCAAATAATAGGTTTTCTCAAGGCCCTCAAAATAGTCGTTTGTTTCTGTGATGACCTCTTCATTTGACCCGAATCTCTTACCGCCGAGCCATTTCTTCATGTTTGGAAACAAAAAATAGTCACAGGGGGCTAAATCTGGAGAATATGCTGGATGGGGTAGCAGTTCGTAGCCCAATTTATGAAATTTTGCCATGCTGACTACACACGTGTGCACCCGTGCATTGTCCTGATGGAACAGCACTTTTTTTTTCGCCAAATGCGGTCGTTTCTGCTTCAAATCAATATCGAATCTGTCCAAAAGCTCTGAATAATATTCGCCGGTGATCGTTTTACCCTTTTCAAGGTAATCGATGTGAATGATACCTTGTGCATCCCAAAAAACTGTGGCCATGACCTTGTTGGCCGACAGACCCACCTTGGCCTTCTTTGGTGCACGTTCACCCGGAGAAACCCACTGTCTTGATTGTTCTTTGGTCTCTGGTGTGGTGTGGTGGATCCATGTTTCGTCTACGGTAACGAAACGGCGCAAAAATTCGTTTGGATTGCGGTTGAACATCGCCAAACACTCCTTTGAAATGGTCACACGGTTGCGCTTATGGTCGTGTGTGAGCAATCGCGGCACCCATCGCGCGGAAAGCTTTTTCATGTCCAAATATTCATGTAAAATGTGATGTACCCGTTCAGTTGAGATGCCTACAGCCTCAGCTACCTCACGCACTTTCATTCTCCGATCATCCAATATCATTCCATGGATTTTGTCGACGATTTCTGGCATGACGACCTCTTTTGGGCGACCTGAACGTTCGGCATCACTTGTACTGGTACGACCACAACGGAACTCAGTAAACCATTTCTTAACCATTGAAATTGATGGTGCAGAGTCCCCATAATATTTATCAAGTCTTTCCTTGGTTTCGGTGATGGATTTTTTACGCAAAAAATAATGCTTAATTAGCACACGAAATTCACTTTTTTCCATTTTCGTTAAAATTCACGAGATCGTCTGCTTTCAATGCCTATAAAACGCAAACCAAAAAACGCAGCTTTCTCAAAATTTTACAGTCAGCTGTTAATCGATAACTGCTGACAGGAGCAGTGTTGTATTTAGAGCAGGTGCGCGGCAAATACAAAAAGTCACGGACTTATCAAACGACCCTCGTATATTAATGGAAACACATAGTAAAAGCCTGAAGACAGAATATCCAATTCTTCTTTTAATATTTAACGATTTGCCTTTGAAAATACGAACTTTGAAAGTTTAGTTTAATATTTCCCTCCATGCAATCACGTGGAGTTTGCTGATTTTAACAGCTGTTATATTAACAGTGCACTGTTAAGTTAACATTTGCGAGTTGTAACATTAAAGTTTGATATATTTCCAACACATCAATACTAAAATACTACAAATTTGCATACTTGTGAAAAATATATTAATGTCAAAAAAAGTGGTCAAAGTCCCCATAGTGCAGTGCAGCGCCCACTCCCCTACCCTGCCAACCGCAGTGTACCACGGCACACAGCAGAGCCGGCAAATTGCGTCATGCGTTGCGCATGTGCCCACACAACCCAAACACGAAGCGTGCTTCGTGCTGGCTGTGGTGAAAGGCGACTACACTCGGCTCGGCTTAGCCTGACGCCCAAGGGCTCGGCTCAATTCGGCTTTCGTTCGGCTCAGCTTGACTCGTGCTTGTGCCTGCGCCTGCAGCTTTCGTCGGCTCAGTTCAGTCGCACACAGCCTTTCGCTTGAGTCAGTTCGCGTTGAGCAGAGCGAGCGCGTGCACGCAATCAGACGCGACGTGCCTTTGCCTTTTACCGTTAGCCGGCAGCGTGTGCCGCAGTGAGTGACATCTCCGTCCAGTGTGTGTGTGTGGTGCAGTAGTTCCTTCAGTGTAACGCGTTAACGATATCATTTATAAAAGCAGCGCGAGCTGCTGTCGGACGTGCTCGTCATCATCAACAACAACAACAAACACAACAACGAAAATAACAATAACAACGTCATCCCGTTATACGCGGCATTATAACCGTCATTTTGGCACTTGTCGCGCTGTCGCTGTCGCGTTGCTGCTGCTGCTGCTGCTGCGGTCGACGTTGCGGTGCCGGGCGCGTGCTGCGCCAACCGAAGCAGCGAGCAAGGTCGGGCATAACGGGATCCCTAAGAGCCATGTTGACAGGCTTAAATGCGGCTTTGAGCGCTTAAATTTCAAGGCGCTTTTCTCATTACCCTTGTCGTCGTCGTGCCACGCCCCCGCCTCAGCCCCCCTTCGCGACGCCTCTGTGAAATGAAATATTACACGCGAGCGAGTGTCTGCGAAAAGTGCGAATCATTCTCAGCAATCGAGAGAGAGCGGACAAACCAAAAGGATTAACCCCCTGCCGCCTTCACACTACCGTGCATGTGTGTGTGTGTGTGCCTGCGTGTGTGTGTTTGTGCCTGTGCGTGTTAACTGGCCATAACTGGCCGTGCGGCGTGTCGAATTGCCAATGAAAGGATTAAAAGCATAACATTTCATATCAGTTGACAGTCCACGGGCCTGACAGCTCTTAAGCTGATTGCGTTTTGATAAGTAAGCATTTAATGTGTTTTGCTAAACACTTTTTCCAACACTGCACACACAATACAATACCCCTGCTCAACACCAGCTCAACACCGTGACTAACCGAGTGGGACAGGGGGAGAGGGAGAGGGTCGCAGGACCCACTTCAAAGCGAAACTAAGTAAATATTTTCAGATTTCCCCTAACCAAACCAACTGGCCATGTCTACAGTCTCTTAACCCCCCTTCCCCTCTCTCTCTCGCATCATACACTGTGACTAAAAGGGGAAGTAGTTAGGGGGCAGCTGCAATAAACTATTCAGGCCACTTGAGAATTTCGGCCAGAAAAGTTTTCTAGCGCAGACAGTATTCTGTCGAATAAATTAGCCGAGTTTGACTTGAGTTTAATTTGATTCTGCGAGAAAACTCGAATTTATTTACGAGCGTAAACAAACGAGGTTGCATAAATAAATAAATAAAGTGCAGAAATCAAAGTTGATAAGGGAGCATAAAAATCTAAAAAAAATAGCACAAATGCAAAATGCATAAATAAGCAAGAGAAATTCATAAAATAGAGTAAAACTAAATTAAAAATATTTCGACAATTAAAGAGACTATGCAAATGCAAGACTAGATAAGAAATATTAATAAAAAATGTATATGAAAAGGATAGCACATAGAAAAAGCATAATAAACTCTAAAAGGAATAGAAAAATATTGCATATATGAATAAATTTTAAATTGTAGCAAAACTATAATTAAAAAATTAAATTAAATACATTTTTTCACAGTACACCATTTTTTTTTACTACTCACACACAAATTTGGCGCAGTGCAGCTTGTTGACACTAATTGCTATGTGTGACAGATTAAAAGCTTTTTCTACGCGCGCCGCAAAGTAGGCAATAAAAATGAAGCAGCAGCAGCAGTCGCAGCGCGCAGTAGAAATTAAGCAGCGCCGCAAAGTAGGCAACAGGAAAAAACGAAGCAGCAGAGCAAATAGAACGAGACAGCAAGCAAATACCACTGCGAACAGTTTAAATAGGCAGCATTTATATACAGGGGGGAAGGGTTACTGAGGGGGGATAACTGTAAGTGAAAGTAAATTGCCGCTAAAGCAAGCAGTGAAATCAAAAGCAGCTCAGCTTATGCAAATCTTGCGTTGCGCTTGGACAGCTCACCCTCTCCCTCTCCATCTCCCTCTCTCCCTGTCACACACACACACACGCCTGCCCAGACACGCCATGGGCGCACGCTGATGGAATGCCTAAGTGCTTGGGCAGCGGCATAAAGCAGAAACTAAAATGTGCCCTAAAAAGTATGCTACACTTTTTTGCTTTCTCCTTTCTCCCCCTGTTTATGGCTGAAATATGCATAGATTAGGCACGCTTTTAGCGCTTACTTTGTGACACGACTTTCAACTCGATGTTTCAATTAGTTGGGGCACATAAAACTTAAAGATACCCTACGTAGCCAGCGCACAAAGAGGGATCTCGTCCTCTCCTACTCTCCCACATGCCCATAAACTCAGCTCGACTCACGACTTTATCCCTTTTGGCTTTTGGAATATGAATATTGCAGTCTCTCTGCGGTGCGCTGGCTGCCATTGTCTGTGCTGAGATTTCGCCATTTCTCCATTTTAATAACACGAAATGACAGTCATAATAAATCAATGATTATTGCCCCCATTGTGTGTGAAGAGAGAGAGACAGGGAGGGGCTTTAAAATGGCTCGTTGAGCTGTCGTTTTTATGGCTCCGGCCAGATAAAACTTTCGACCAGACGAGGACGACGAAGCAGAAGAAGAAGAAGAAGCAGGAGGACCCTGCTCGTGTCGTCGTGTCGCTTAGCTGCGATTCTGTCACATTTTCCTTGGGTGATAATAATAAATTGTGCGCACTTATGTGCTGCCAGGGTTGTCAACACACGCCACAGTGCTATCGAAAAGTGTCCATAAAACATAATTGAGATTGTGCCATATGAGAACTTTTAAAACGGGAAAACTTTCGCTTTTCGCTTTTTACTTTGCGCTTTAAAGCAAATAAACAGCTACTTAACAATATCCGGATACTACGCTCTCTTAATAGAGAGTTCAAATATATTTCCAAATATATTTTAGCATTTTATTTCTTGCCTCTATTCTCCTGCCTAATTGTGACCTTAAATAAATCGTGCGTGTTCATTGAAATTGCACAAATTGTCAATTAGATTGCAACAAATTAAATGGCATAAAGTCGCGCAAAGGAGAGGAAGAGAGAGAGAGGGGAGAGAAGGAAAAACATCCTTTTGGTTCTGGCAATATTATTGTCCATGGAATTGCGATATTTACTACACATGTGCGACAATTCCAGCTCATCCCTCGTTCAGCCTTTATTACATATTTGCCACGCCCACAAATGAAACAAAATCGCACAAATGGCCGCAGTGGTGCTTGCCGCCCGTACCCCCTCTGGCGACTCGACGCCCCTGTCCCAAATGTAAATTAATTGCCTGTACAAATTAGCCAACTCGACGAGCATTTTGGACATTAGGCCCAGCACAAAATGTGCGCCGAAATGGCCTTTATAAAGTGCCTCTCCCTAATTCGCCCACGCAAAATAATTGCACGAAAACGAGCACAGCTCTCCCTCTCTCTCTCCCTCCCTCTCTATCTCCTCTCTAGCTATTTCCCTCTAGGTCGAAAGCATCGCTAGGGAAATACCCTAAGCTAAAGCCGAGTTCTGCAATTAGGAAGGAGTTAAAAGTAGATTAGATAATTTTAATAGCTTTAATATTTAATGGAAGTAGCTTTAGATAGGGTAAACATATAAACTAAGAAAATATATGTTGATTACAATATATATCTATGTAGATTTGTTAAAGTATTATGGCTTAGTCTAGTAGAGAGCAACTACTAAAAAAACAACTTGCAAGAAGGAAATATTTTCGTCCTTAGAGCTTTAATGAGCTTTCAGAGCCTTACAATTTGCAATTGCAGCTCTTCAGTTTGTTCAAAACATTATATATTAAATATGATTTAATATTAAACTATTAAACTAGCTTTTTTATTTATTATTATTCATATCATAACTTGCTGTCTATATACTTTATTTCCCTCTAACAAAGCTTTAATATGCTTTCAAAGCTTTAAAAACCATAATAAACTAACTATAAGCTTGGTATACATTTTTAAGCTATATATGGGAGCATTGCTCTCTCTACCCTATCACTTACAACACCATATAATCCCCCACAATCCTGCCCCTATTAAAATCTCGCTGAACTGCAACTGTCGCGCTTCCATTTTAATCTGCCATCAAAATGCGCTTTGCCAATTGTCGCATCAGGTGCAAAATCACCCCGCCCCCCTGTCCTCTTTCCCTGCCTCCCCTCCCTATGCAAAATCGTAACGCATTTTAGTGGAATTTTTCGAATTTAGTTTCGAATTTCTGTGAAATATTTACGCGATTTTAATGAAGTCGCGTTTGAATTTTGTTTTCTGACTTTTTGCACCCGCAAAAGTTCATTTTGAAATAGAGCGAGAGAGGGAGAGAGAGAGGGAGAGAGAGAGAGAGCATTAAAGCTAATGAGCTGTTCGAAGAGGGAGGGGGGGGTAAACTGCAACTCGATAGGAAAAACTATTTGCCAAATGAGCAAGATGCCTCAAGCGAGCAGGGAAGCAGGAGGAGGAGGAGAAGGAGGAGGTGCGGGAGAGGGGATGCACTGGAAATGTGCCTACTTGGGAAGCTCGTTTTGGCAATCTCGTATTACTTTGTGAAGGGAAATTCAATGGCAGGGGGGTCGAAGGGGGGCTAGCTAAGAGCAGGGGGTTAGCTTAATAACCCTGGAGATGGAAGCTGCTGCGGCTCATGCTTTATTTATGCCGGCAACCGAATCTGTTGCCAGTTTATCAACAACAACAAGAAGAACAACAACTGGGGCGGCAGGCCTGCCCCCCTTGCCACACGCCGCCTCTGCTTTGTGTCTGCAATTGAAGCAAAAGCGAAATGCCTCGCGGCCGCTGGCAACGTGACTGAAGGAGGCAGGGGGAGGCAGGAGAAAGTCTAGAAATGGCAAATGGGAGCAGTGAGAGTGGTTAGCAGCGGGGGAAGGGCAAGAAGGGGGGGGTAGCAATTGAAACAACAACGAGGCGGAAATAAAATATTAACTTTGCCTCCAACTCGCGATTCAATTAGAAACGAAAGCCATTTTATAATTGAAACGAGCCTGCTACGCCTCCTGCCAGTCCAGTGCCGTAGGCACTTGTAAATAGCAGAGGGATTGGAGGGGGCAGAGGAAGCATCAATAAATATGGCAAATGGCAAAAAATTGACTAGAGAAGCAGAAGAAAGCAGGAAGCAGAGCAATAACAATAATGAAGAGGGAGCTACAGAGGCGTAGGGAGAGGAGGGGCGTGGAAGAAAGATGATTATTCATTAGACTGCTTATCGTGTAATTGAAAAGTTTTCTTTTCTGCTCCTGCACATCATCTACGCCATCTTCATCTACCCAAGATGAGCGAGAGGGAGAGAGACAAAGCCTCATGCCGTCGCTCAATTTGTCACTCTGCTGCGAGAGAGAGGGAGGCAGGGGGCGTGGCAACTGCGCGACTGTGACTGATGATGCGTGTGACTAAGCAGAAAATTTCAACCAGCCTGGCTGCCTGCAGCCTCATCTCAGGTTTGACAGCCAGACAACTGTCTTTGCCAGTGGATCCCACGAGGAGGAGGAGGAGGAGGACGTGGACGAGGATGCGCGACTGCCTCCTGATTATGATTGAGTTGACGTCGTTAATATGTTATCGATGACGGGCTCCTCCGGGGGCAGCCCCACCAATGCCGCTGGGAACCGCTGCCACGCGCCAGCGACTTGACTTGAAATGGAAAAGTAAGAGAAAGCAAGGGAGAAGAGAGAGAGAGGAGAGGGAAGAGAAGGGAGAGAGCAGAGCAGTCAGCGCTGTGTTTGTCTGCTGCTCCATTTAAATCAGTTACATTCTTCGCAATGTAAACACACGAGAAAACACACACACACACACATGCTCTGTCTCTCTTTAACTCTCCCTCTTTTTATACCCTTCGACCATTGAAAATGGTCAAAAAAGGGTATACTAACTTTGTGCAATGTATGTAACAGGCATAAGGAGGCGTGACAGACCCCATAAAGTATATATATTCTTGCTCAGGATCACTAGCCGAGTCGATTGAGCCATGTCCGTCTGTCTGTCCGTCTGTCCGTCTGTCCTGCTGTCCGTCTGTCCGTCTGTCTGTTTGAGACAACGGATCTTAGCTATTAAAAGAGCTAGAGACACCAAATTTGGCATGGAGGTGCCCATATTTCCCAAGCAGATGAAGTTTATTTCAAATGTTTGATGCCACGCCCACCGCCCCCGCAAATCGGTAATTTGTGATTATTAAGCAAAGTATTCAACTTATAAAGTTCTGCTTTGGTATGTATAATGGTAAATGTCATATGAACATATTCTCCAAATTACAATCCGATCGGACCAATAACACAGGAGTTATTCTAGTCAACGTTTTCAATACAAATGTACGAGCAGCAGCCTGCGCGCTGCTTTGAGCAATTGACGTCGACGTCGACGTTGCGTCGTGTCGCTTTACTCTTTACGCGCGTCGCTGTATGTGTGCGAGCGAGTAAGCTATATGTAGTGTAGTTACACATTTATAACAGATTTAGAAAATTGGGAGAAGGGTATCTTACTGTCGAGCGCTCGACTGTAGCCATATCCACTTGTTCTTCCATATCTTTCTGCCTCCCTCTCTCTCTTTCCCATTTGCACTCGCATTTCTTATTTGTCTTTTGAATTACGGCTGCGGCTCGTGCTGTCTGCAGGCGTCTTCCTCTTCCTCTCCCTACCCTCCCCCTGCCATCACCCTCTGTGCAGTTGACATCACGATGATCTGCCGCTTAATCAAGTGAGTCGTCACCAGGACAGACAGACAGAGAGGGAGACAGACAGAGAGGGAGACAAACAGACACAGTCGCCTGCGCCTTCGCCTTCGTCTGCTTCGTCAGATAAGTTTAATTAAATCGCATCGGTATGTGCAGCTTCTGCCACGCCCCCCGCCCTACAACCCACCCTACTACTCTGCACTTGACCGCGCTATGCAAAACTTTAAACACTTTTCCCGAGCAGCGCCAAAAAGGCAACAAAGTTTTCCGATTTCGATTTTTATTGCGGCCAAAAAGCCAAAAACAGTTGCCAAGGGAGATGGCAGAGAAGGGGGAGGAGGAGGAGGAGGAAGGCAGGTGGAATCGCAGCTCGGTTTCTTGGCAACAATTTCATATCGAAGGACTCGACTCTCGACTCGCCACTTTTCCATTTCCATTTCCACTCTCGACTTTTCACCTGCTCCTCATACGAATGCGGATTCGTTGGCAACTTGAATGGAATTTTGAGTAGCTGCACGCGAGCAGGAGGGCAGAGGGGCAGGGGGAGGTGGGTAGAGGGAGGTAGAGGGAGAGGGAAGAAGGATCCCACTTGAACCACAAACTGCACGCAGACATTGTTGCTCCCGGGGAGTTTCCCTGCGCTTTGCCGCCTCGTTGAATAATTTAAAAAACACTCGAAAATTAAGTTGAATTTATTAAAACATCAGAAGACTCCTCTCCTGGCGATATATGTGGGTTATCCCTGTTCCTGCTGTTCTGGCAAGTGCGACTCCTAAAGCTGTTAATCTTTTTCCAACTTTGTAATTACTTTTGCAGCCCCAAAACTGAAAGGAAACTTTGCTCGACGGGCGCATTTACAAATTGTTTTTGAAGCGAGCAAAGCCAAAGTCAGGCAACCACACACTCTCCACACACTCTCCACACACTCTCCACACTCTCCACACACTCTACACACACTCTACACTCCACTGTCAACCCACTCGGGAACCGCACAGTGTCACCAACATCAACTCCAGCTGCAACTGCTGCCCAAACTCAACTAAATCACTTTCTATTCAACAGGACGAAAGAGACGAAGGAGAGGAGAGAAGGAGGACAGAAGGAGGAACAAAGAGGCCGCCGGAAGAGCAGCAGAACACGTGCTCGACAGGAACTGGAACTGGGCACTGGCCACGGGGCGAGACGTTGCCAACGTGACGATCCCCGAACGAGGCAGACCAAACAGAGTTGGTTAAAGGGGAAGGCAGGAGGAAGAGGAGCAGGAGGAGCAACGGGAACAGGAAGTGGCCAATAAAAAAGGCAACGCAGAGTGCGATGCCGCTTGCAGGCGACAGTCGAGAGGCGAATCCAGCAGAAGCAACACAAACAGAGCCAACAGAAGCAACCGCAACAAAAACAAAACTGCAAAAGTTGAACGAGGCAGGAACAGGAGCAGGAGCAGGAGAAGCAGGCAGGAGGACAGTCTGCAGTTGCGTCGGCGGTTGAAAAGTTCCCAATTTGGCAGACAGAGCAGCGAATCCTCGCAGTGCTGACCAACGGGTCGCATCCCCAGTTGAAACCCGTTTCGGAATCCGAGTTTGATTTTACTGCGTCGCAACTGGCAACCGAATCAAAGTAGCGCCTCGAGCGGAAGCCCCATCTCTCCCTCTCCATCTTCTTGAAATTAGCTGTCAGAGCGCAAAAGGATAACCCAGCCAGGAGACGGAAGAGGAGCAAGGGCAGCAGCTGAGTCCGCTGAGATGAGCGCCAATTGGGGCGTCGCTCGCACTGACAAGTTATTAGCTGTGCGTCTGGAGGCGCAATAAGCACAGCCTGGACAGGCATCTTCCCCTTTAGCTACTCCACTCATCATGGCCTTCCTTCGATCCCGCTGTCTGCTGCTGCTGCTGGCCACGCTCTCCGCCTGGCAGCTGCCTCCGGTGCGGGGGTATCTCAACATTTTCATCAGTCACCACGAGGTGATGAAACTGATGGGTAAGTCCTGCTTAGAAGCACTCGCACATCCTGTCTAGCAACACATTTCGATTCGATAATAATCGCTGCAATAGTTCATAGAACTTTCAGCCACGCCCCCATCCGTGCTCCGCCCCTGAGATATGATTAATTGTCGGCGGGCAAAGTGCGACGGGGCGAATTCATTCTTCTTCGACAGGAAAAACAAACAGGCCAGGCAGGAGGAGGAGGCAGGCTGAGGCAGGGCACGGCACAGACCACGTCGCAGTCATTAATAGTTCCAAAATAATTGTTGACCATGACGACAAGGAGGAAGAGGGAGGCAGGTAGGGGGAGGGAGGACAACCACAAAAGTTGCGCGAAAACACGACAAAACAAATCCAACACAAATCGATTTCCTGCTCGAGTCACCCTCGCCCTGTGCCCGCACCTTGGCCACCCTGTTGACAGCTGCAAGTAGCTTCCCTCTAGCTTACCCCCTCCTGCTGCTCCTCCTGCTCCTTCTCCTGCTCCTCCTCCTCCTTGCTAACGACTTCACAGTCCAGTGGAGCAGTTGTTGTTGTTGTTTATTCTGCCGCTTTCCCGTTTGTTGCTCCACGCGAGCCTCGTTATTGATGGCGCCAAGCGTTCAAGTGCCTCCAGATCGACCTTGTCCCGGCTCTGCCTCCCCCTCCCCTTCTCCTCTCCTCCTCCTGGCAAATAGTTACAGTAATAGGCATTCATTCGGCGTGCCAAGGCGGAATGACGTCGTGCTCCGCCTTGATTAATGGTGCCCGTCTCCGAAAACTGCGACGAGCTTGTTCCAGTTCCAGTTCCGTTTTCTCTCTCCCTCTCTCTCTCCTTCTACTCCATCATTCGTGCGTTAGCTGTGCACAGCATTTTCCGGCACTTAACGGTAATTGGAGCAAAATGCTTCCATCTCATTATGCAGACCAGTCCGAAGCCGAATCCCGTGCGGAATCCCTAGTGGAATCCCTCGAATCACGGCACTTCAATTAGTTAACAGCATGAAATAATCCCAGATTGATGAATCGAACTGGAGTTGCAGCTGTCTAGCACGTCAGTGGGTCAACAGGAGCTACAACCCTGCTCCAACTCTCTCTCTCTCTCCTTCTCTCTCTCCTTCTCTCTCATCCTTAGTCTCTCTCCCATTCCAGTTTTCTCTACTGCATTCAGCGATTGCATTCAAGTTCGTTGAGGCGTCAGTCGCTCTCGCAGGCAATTGACACTTTACAAAGCAACCCCTTGCTCCTGGCTCTACCCCTACTCCCTCCCCCTACTCCTTATCAGCTTCCGCTTTCAATGCAAATCGGATTTCATTAGCGACAACTGAAAGCATTTTCTCATCTTCTCATCTTCCCGTTTTCCACTTTGTTTGTTGCTCTTTGTAATTTCCTGTTGCACGCTCGATTGCCTCTTTACCATCCCCTCCCTATCTCCCTCCTCCCTCCCCCCTCAGCTGTCTTCAGGCACTCCACTTGCCCTTCAGCCTTTTGTGGCGCCAGGGCGCGCCTCGTTATGTTTTCAAGTACCAGTTAACAGGCTCCCCCTGCCCTGGCGACTCTTCCTCTTCGCGTTTCCATTTCAAGATTAACAAGTAGCATGAAATTAAACAAGGGCTGACCCGTCACACGCCACGCCCACCTAACCTTCGAGCACCCTCAGCAAGTACCCACTCCCTCTCCCTCTCCTTCTCCTTCCCTGCTCGTGCGCTTCCTCAACCCCATCGACAATCTCTGCCCGAGATTTCTTCATGTGGAAATGCGGCACAATCACAGCAACAGCCACACCCCCTGCCCACACCCCCTCATCCCTCCCGCGGAATATATAGCAAATTCCTTTACAGCGCTTGGTTCCAATTCCACCGATTTCTGATTGACGCAATGCATTCCTGCAATAAAAGTTCCGTTACAAAGCTGCCTTTGAGTGCGAGTTTCCCTGCACTTTTCCAAACTGTAAACATGAGTTAAACGATTTAACCTCCCCCCCTGTTCCTCCCTCCCCCTACTAATGTCGTTGCCTTCGATTGACGACGACGACAACATTAAAATTAAATGTTTTTCATGCTCTTCGAGAAGATTTTACGCTTTGCGCCCTGCGTTGCCCCCAGTAACAAGCAATTTTCTTCTTAGTTTTTCCCAGTAAAATGGGGAGGGTTGCCACCCCCCTCCTCCCGTGAAAACTCACTGTGCAAGAGCGCGTAAAAATGCAATTTCAACAAGTTTCACTTTGATGTGCACACTTCTTCTGGGAGCAGCCCAACCCACCGCTTTCCCGCTTTTCCCTCTCACACTTTCTCAAGGAAAACCCAGCTAGGTCTGGCAACCTTCTTCGTCCCCACTTGGGCTCTCGCATTTCCCTTTAAATTAAAAGTTAATGCAAAAGAAAATTATTTTTAATGAATAGAAAACAGTCCGAAAATCGCCACATTAATAAAGCAACCCTCCCCCTCTCTAGGGGTTTTTCTACAGGGTGTTTCCCTGTCGATTTATTTTATTGCTGCATGAAGCGAAAAACGATGGAAAAGCAGAGAAAGATGAAGGCGGAGATGAAGAAGATGAAAGTGCGAGGAATTTTTAAACTGGGCCAATTAAACTGCCATCCCGGCTGGGATTCCAGCAAGAACTGCAGCTCTATGAACTTGGCAAGGTGTGAATGAGAGGGGATGAGAGGAGATGAGAGGGGATGAGCGGGGAAGAGCAGGTGCTGGGAATGCACGCTGCACTCCTCCAGCTAATGACACTAATTATCCTCTTAATCTTTTATGCAAATTGTATGCGAGCATTGTCAAGGCGCCAACTTAAACCAGACGAGGGTAGCCCGTCAACCCACTACCCTAACCCTGTCTAGAGATCCCTCTCTCCTTGTCTCTGTCTTGCAGCTTCCTTGCGCCCTTCTCCGTCTGTGGTTGCAGCGTCACGTGTGTGTGGCAAAGCCATTCAGACAATCGCAGGAATTATAATTATGGTGGCAGGTACCAGGCACAAGGTACCAGATAGCAGAAAGAGACAGAGAGAGAGTGGGAGAGGGAAGAGCAGCCAGTTACGGAGCTAAAAGTACTCGAAAACGAGGCGAAACTTTGCAGGGCGCAGGCAAAGTTGGCGCTGTGCACGGCGCGTGATATGAAAGACGGCCAAAGTTCGACTTGGATGAGGACGTTATTGAGATGCAAGGGAACTAAGGAAGGAGGAACTAACGAAAGAACCTTAAAGATTCCCCGCATAGTTGTTTAAAGAGGCCAATCGAAATAGTAGAGTAGGGTACTCTTTCAAGGAGTGGATCGGTTCCGTTTCGAATCAAAAGTGAATTAATTCAACTTGTCACAAGTGCATTCACTTTCCTTCACTCCCCATCTTCCCTTCCCTTCCTTCCTTTCCCTGTCTGTCACCTTTTGTGGTCTTTTATCGTTGTATCCTGTTGTCGTAGGACGGACAAACAACCCGAGCAGATTGTCCTTTTTCCCTGTTTGTGCATTTCTAATGCGACTCGCTTTGAGGTTATGTTTGTGTTTTTTGTTTGGACTGCGCTCTCGGTTAATGGATGAGTCGACGAAGGGACGAAGGGATCTCTCTCTCTAGATACATCAAGCAGTGCAGGGCTACCTCCTGCCTTCTTTCCATGTAGCGAAAAAGGAAAGTAGCACACTTTCCCGCTAAAGGGGAGCAGGATGATAGGGGGAGGTAACTCGACGGGGTGCATGGAAATTTGGAATTCAAAAACGAAATGAAATGAGGAAAGCGCAGGGGGGAGGGGTTAGTCGCGGATAAAAGCTTACGAAAAATGCTTTTTCTTGTTCCGTAATTGGATTCGAAATTGTTTCAAGAAACGGGAAAGCGCTTTCTCTCTCTTTCTCTCTCTCTCTCTCCTTCTTCCTTCCTCTTCTGACCCAAAATGCACGCACATAGACGCATATACGCGTCGCTGCCGGAAACACAACATTCAACATCCGCCGTAGACGCACAGCGGAGTGGGTTGGAGAGGGGGAGGAGGAAGTCGAAGAAGGCAAACAGCATTTGCGACTTTCAATGCAAAGCGGGACGAAGACGCAGGCGGACGCGGACGCGGCTTAGCCTGATCCCGGGGAGTAAATGATGCAGCATAAAGCACTCGACTAGGAGAAGGAGAAGGGAGAGAGGGAAAGGGGGCGACAGAGTAGACAGTGGAGAGACAACAATGAAAGCGGATGAAGAAATTTAATTTCACGTCTTTTTAACTCGCACAGCTCGCGTGGCTAAGGGGGGAGTAGGGCAGGGATTAGGAGATTCCCTTAGCTAGTTACAGTTGCAAACAGTTCACAATGATGATGTCGTACGGAAGGTTGATAATGATGTTCGAGTCAGACAGCACTTGAAACCTTTTAATATTCGGTTACCCCTCCCGCTCGTGGGGTAACCCTCCATCCAACCCAACCCATCGATGGCCTAAGCCAATTGACGGCACTCGCATTGTCGCCTGCAGGTGACGGATTCGATTTCGATTATTATTGTATCTTGGGTTTTGTTTACCGAACTTTTGCCTTGTCGAGAAAATCAATTTCCGCTGAGGGTGCAAGGAGTGGGAGAAGAGAGAGAGAGAGAGGGGAGAAAAGTAAACACAAAATGCACAAAGTTTGCACAGTGGTGGAAAATCAAAATGAAGCGAGAGAGAGAAGCGGGAATGGGGTAGGGTGAGACCAGGACGAGGAGGAGTTCCCAACGAAAGAGAAGACTCCTCGTGGCAATTGTAACAAAGCAAATTGTGGAGTAAACTTTCCCTTAACGTCTGCAATGCATCCGAAACCGCAACGGTTCCACATCCTGCCATCTCCAACTCATCATCATCTCCCTCTCTCTCTGTCTCTTTGCAGGACTCGAGGCGGATTTGTTCTATGTGCACGAGGGAGCGATTAACACATACGCGATGCACTTTACCGTGCCCGTGCCAGCGGATGTGCACGAGCTGGAGTTCTCCTGGCAGAGTCTCATCGCGTATCCGGTAAGCTATCACATGCCGTAGTTGTTTCCCATCTTCTCAAATTTGATATGCACTCCATTAACGGACCATCCCACTCCCTGCAGCTGCGCTACACCATCAGCATCGAGTATGCCACGGAACAGGACGCACTGGGCACCCCCACGCTGAGTATACCGCACAAGGGGCTGGTGCCGCAGGAGATCGAGTCGTTCCTGGTCTATTTACCCTGCACGGGCAACGCCAGCCTCCAGTTGCCGGTTAATGTCAACATGGTGGTCCAAGGACCGCCCCGCTTCAACGACACCCGGCTGCACTTCAAGCGCAACAAGATCTGTGCCAAGGGTAAGTCGAGTCGTCCAGTCTCCCTCCTCCTGCTCATGCCATTTCCCTTCTCCGCCTACAGGCATCTCTCCGGAGCCCAACCAGTCCCCGGCACCGGCTCATGCACCCTCCCAGGGTCCGGCGCTCCTCAGTGCCGCTGCCTGCGCCCTGGGCCTGGTACTGGCAGTCGGTCTGGTGGCCAGCATGATGTATGTGCGGGCGCGTAAACAGCTGCGCCAGGATTCGCTGCAGTAAGTCCAATTGATTGGGCCATCCAATTCAATTATCAAACTGCTCATTACACCTCCCTCTCTCTCCCTCTCTCCTTCTGTGCAGTACCAGCTTCACCACGGCCGGCTATGGCAGCCATCAGAACGTGTTCATACGCCTTGATCCGCTCGGACGACCGCCCAGTGCCACCGGCTCCTATGCAACCATTGCCAGCCTGAACAAATATCCGACAGAGACCAAAAAGTCCTGCAGCATTTTCGACCGTAAGTCACGCCGTATCCCCCTCCAGATTGGCTACAAACTACTCAATGTGCTCCACAGGCTTCCGCAGCTCACCGACACCCACGCCCTATGCCACCGCGCTGCTGCCCATGGGCGACCAGGCCGGGGAGACCATTTACTCCAAGCCCGAATCGGTTTGTCCCTCGAGAATATCCTACTACGCCTCGTCGCAACTAACCCAGGTAAGTCCAGAGTTGCAAGAAGAACCTCCTCCTGCTACTCGATTCGCCTGGCACATCTCTGATTTCGATGGCACCCCAGGGAGGAGGGTTGTGGGCTTCCCGGCGAGCCTCAGGTAAATCAAATCCTTTGATATGTTGCGACACGTGCCGCCTGCAAATGGAAATGGAAATCCCGTTGAAGTTGAGGCTCTTCTAGTGGCTGGCGTTGCCATGGTAGCATCCACTACGATTCCAATTTGTGGCACACTTGCCAGACGATTGCTCCCAAAGCTGTTACCTCCCCCATTGAGCATCCCCCACCCTGCCCCTGCCCCTGCCCCTAGCTACCTTTCCACGACGATAAAAATTAAATTCTAATTTATATTTACGAGCTGATAAAGCTCCCGGAGTGCGTTAGACTCGAAACAGAAGCCAGACATGAGCAGGGGGTAGCTGAGCTACCCTCAACCTCCAGGGTTGCCACTCCTGTTGGGGCAAGTTTCGTTTGGAACTCACGTATTTCGCGCTGCAAGGAGCGACCCACAGACCCAGTGGAAATTTATGCAGCTGCGATGTGTGAATCTCTAGGAATGGGGTAGCGTGTGAGTCTGTTTAGATAGGAGAATCCCCTACCCACTATTCCTTATCAGACTACCCTACCAACTCCATCCTTGCCTCTGGCTATAGCAACACGTTTGTTGTTCTTCCAATCGGAAAACTCTAACTAAGCGAAGGAAAGTTGAAACTACTTCTGAAACCCGGAATGAACCTCAAGAATTAACTGTGGCATATTAAAGAGATCCCTCACATTAACTTTACGACACCCCACAGTACTTTTAACACATTAACTTCCCTCTCTCTCTCCCTATCTATCTTCCTTTGTCTGCCTTTTCTTTAGCCTCACTTCCGCAGAGATTCGACTTTTTGTTCCTGGCGAATCTGTCGCAAATTAGAATAAATTATTTAGCAGCTTCTTCGTTTTTCCCGACTGTCGGGTAAACACTTTCCCCAGCAGCTTAAGCGACGCCTTCGTTTACATTTTTCCTAGACAACAAGCTGCCTTCTCTCTCTCTCTCTCCCTCTCCTTCTCTCTCTTCTACCCCCTTCCTGCGTCTGTCACCATCTTCATGATTGGTGCCCATTTTCGTCACCATCTTCTAACGCAATTTCCATCGGCGCATAATTAAATATTCAATTTCCATGGAGACTTCTTTGGATTTTTATTTGTCGCTGCCTTCTCGAGCTTCTCCCTGACCTCCTTTCTGGCCTCCTTCCTAACCTTCTTCTAGGTCTCTTCCGGGTTCTCTTGTTTGTTTAGACTTCAATTTCATACTCATTATAACAACGCTTTGCAATCGTAGCTGGGAGAGGAAAGGGGGAGTATATACTCTCCATATAGATAGCTGGATATCTGGCAGCACATATCGAGAGTCATCCTCGCATCCTCTCGAGCAGGAGCAGTGTGGCCCCAAATTGGAGTGTGTTGTGGGGGCTGTTGCCATAATTATGGCTGTTCGCTTGTTATGGCTCCCACTTCAGGAGGAAGGGAGGGAAAGAGGGCTGCGAGAGAGGTAGGGCGGGTGGAATGGGGCACTCATTTAGTCAAACAATTATATCCCAGTGCACACACACACACACACACACTGAAATGTTGCCAGCTCTCTGATCTGCTCACTTGTGTGGAAATATCTCATTCTGTTTGGGGCTGCCACTCCCACTTCTCCCTTAGTCTACCCCTCCGACAACCAACCCCCTTTGGATTCTATTAAATCAGTCTATAAATGTTGCCCAAATTGCTTTAATGTGCAGCGAAAGTTTAACTAACAACGACGAGGACTACAGCAATTACAGAAGCTGAGAGGGAGGGGGAGGGGAAAGGAGAGGGAGGAGTGGGGTTAGGAATCGAGGGTAAATAACAATAAAAACAGGAGCAGCTCGCAGGGAAGCCAGACGACTATGGTGCAGCTGTTGAAACATGACTTTGTGCTTGTTTAGAAACACTTGCAAAATATTATTGCAGCAGCAACAACAAAGGCCTCCCAGAGGCAGGGGAGGGGGTGTGAGGAGGGGGCTGAAAGGGGAATGGGAGGGCAACCGCGGTTAGTTCGTTCCAGAACTATTCGCCAATGTGGGTAAACACCATGTGCGAAGGCAAAGGCAAACATGGAAAGGCATTAGGATATTGGATCAGGGCTGAGCGTGGATGAGCAAGAGCATAGGGATAAGCAAGGCAGGAGGGGGAGCAGAAGGGGGGAGGAGCAGGGCGGAGCAAAAAGTAGCTGCTGCGGTTGAGCAGAGCAGAAGCAGGAGCTGGAGGCGAATGTGGAAGCACCTCAAGCTAACGAGAAAGAAGCAGGCCAAGTGCGTGAGCAATCCAAGCGGAACAGCACAGAGCCAGAGATAGACAAGAAGAGAGTGCAAAGAAGAGAGAGAGAGAGATGGGGGAAACTCTAGCTGGAAATTAATTTCCATGGAGCACGCCCGTGCACGATAATTTTATGGAGATTACTCAGGGATTCGTGAGCAACATGAGCAGGTGCTAATTAAAAATGTTGTCGTCGCCTCGTTAAAGAAATTTGTAAATCAACCTGCAAAATGGCGCAAAAGTTAAGCCTACCCCCGGGCACAACTAGGGAGAGGGAGGAGTGGGGCAGAGTGGGGTAGCTGGAACCCAAAATGGACTCTGCCCAGAGTGGAGTCAACTTGGGGCAACACGTACGCACTTAATGGATTTGCCGCTTGTTGTGTTTCTGATTAAAACGCATTATTTACATTTGCGACACTCTCTATAGCGAGGGGGGGGCAAAGGGGGAAGAAGAGAAGAAAGGCATAAAGGAGGGAAAGTGAAGGAAAATGGATACCATGGCGAATTTAATGTGTGCCCGTTTTAAAGCTGCGGCCCAAGTTGACAAATTGCCGCGCATTTTCCACGCGTTTTTCCTAGCAGCACCATTTCTCTTTCCCTCTCTTTCTCTTTCCCTCTCTCTCTCTCTCTTTCTTGGTTTCTTTGTCTGCTCTGCTTGCTTGAAGAAAAACTACAGCGGATGCTTTTGTCTGCCATTACACTATTGATTGCTTCCTGTCGGCCGCAGAGAGAGAGAGAGAGAGACAAACGCAATTCGACGCAGCCGGAAGTCGCTGCGCCTCGCCACCTCAATTCGCCTCGTCTCGCCTCAATTCGCCTTGTCTGGTTACCCTGTTGCGTTAGTTGCCTGCGCTGCTGTGCGCCTGTTCCTCTGTTATCCAAACAGGCAAAGGAACACGGGACAGGGTTGCGGGTGTAGTGGCTACCCTGGCATGCAGGGGGATAGGGTTGTGTTGTAGTGCGTACCGGGTAGGCTTTATGTAGGGATTTGACCAGCTGCAGGCGGCTACCCATAAGCGTTGCACAGTCTCTTGCGGTTTTCACACCCCAAACCCACCTGCACCTCCCCCCTAATGCGTTGCTCTGCTGCTGCCATTGCGGTCACTTAGCGCACAGGCAAATGCACGAGAGACAGAGGCGTGGCAAAGGGGGTATAGGCGGTTAAGGTACACAGCGTTACGTAGAGTGAGAAACAAGTGATTTATTTGGGCTACTCACTGTGTGAGTGGCTGCAAATCAATTGGGAATGTTTTGTAGTGTGTGTAATAAACAGAACTTAAAGATAATATAAATATAATAGAAAGAAAAATTATGTAGGAAAGTTAACTGATTAATCCAGCTAAAGAATAAAATGCAAAGCAGCAGAGAAAACTAAGAACTTTGCAAGCAGCTTTTAATAAAGAACTAAGAGTTTTATATACAGCGTTCAAAGCTTTATTTTACTTTAAGCTTGATTTATCTCCAAATATTTGAAAACTAGATGAAAATTCCCGCTATGCACAAAGCACTTTATAGCACATACAACTCTGCTTACTAAAAAAAACTGTGTAGTATCAATTAAACAATGAAAACTTAGTACAAAATCAACAAGCAGCTTAAAGCTCTTAGCCTGTTTTAAAGCTCTATAAAGCAGCTAGGAAAATACCGCAAGCAAGTGTTCAGGAACTTTCTTCTACAACTTTATAGCAATTCCATTGGCACAAGCACAAGATATCAACTGAAGCCGCAGGGAGCTCCCCCCAGGGAGAGTAACCCACTGTAGAACCAAAGAACTTGCTGCTGGGCTTATCAATATAATCCTTTTTCGAAACGAAATGCCTAAGCTTTAAGCCGACAGCAGAACTTTTAAATAGTTTGAAAGTCGTGTCGAAAGATTACAAAAGTTTCATTTCGATTTTAATTAATTCTGTTTACCGTTGGAAAGCGATGCATCTTAATTATCCTAGAAACTTTAAGCCGGGCCTAAGCTATACCTATTTAAACTCACACACACAGTCACACACACATACACACAATCACAGCTAATCGAATCGAGGCTGACTGTGGGCGTGGCCAGCGGCACGCGATGCTTAATTGAAAGACAATTACCTGTAATTAAATGTGCGTATAAGTAGGCGTCACCTTTAATTAGGCGCTTTGGCTTGCGGCCTAGAAAGAGACAGGGAGAGGGGAGGAAAGAGAGAGAGGGAGAGAGAGAGAGAAGCTTTGCCTTTAATTATGCATTAGACACAACTTTTTGTGCTGCCACAACAAAAGGCGCCCAAAAGTTCCCAAACTGTTATTAAATAAAGGGCAGGAATGAGAGGAAGCAGAGAGAATAAAAGAGAAAGAAAGAGAGGCAGAAAGAGAGGGAGAGAGGAGTGGGTGATGGCCTCATCAAATTGCCATGCATCAGTTTGATGGGCAAATCGATCAGGCATAAATCAAACGAAAATTCAAATTAGTTTGCGAGCCAATTAGAAGGCGGCGGCAAATGCGAAATTAATGAGAAAGAGAGCAGCAAGGAGGGGAAGAGAGAGAGAAGGCGGAAGAGAGAGAGAAAGAGAGAGCCTAGCTGGCTGGAAAAAAACTTGAAAACTTTGAAAATGTCCTCAGGCAGCAAAAGGTGTAGGCAAACTTGAGTGTCAGACGAAATTGAAATATAATTGAGCTAGAAGAGAGAGAGAGGGGGAAGAAGGGGAAGCAGGGGGGACAGTTAGAAAGAGAGACTGGTATATTTCGTCAGTGGAATCAGAGTTGACTAATTTAAGTTCATTACAACGACGTTTGCCTTGTGCTGCCAAGGTGACAAGTCGTATACGTAATATGCAGAAGCGACAGCAACAGCAGCAGCAGCAGCAGTTGTCGTTGTCGTTGTAGTTGCTCATGTTGCTGCTGTTGCTGCTGTTGCTGCTGCTGCTGTTGTTCCCAGAGCTGCCTGCAGCATTGTGTGTTACTGCAGCAGCAGAGGAGGAAGCAGCAACATCATTTGCATATTTTCTTCTCGTGTGTCAAGGCAGCAACAATGCAGCGCTGCACAGTGGTGCAAGGCAGGCAAAAAATGTGCTTGCATAAAATATTAGAAATTTATGTGTGAATGTGGTAAATATTTTTCTTAAGCTGAGCAAGGTTTTAGCAGTAAAATCTCTAGGAACTAAACGCAAAAAGAAAGCCAAAAAAAACTCTACATAACCTTAAAATTATATTTAAAGTTTCGTTTTTATGAGTTAGAGGCGAATTTCTTGAAGTATTTAAGCTACAAGCATATCAACTAAGTATATATCTTTATAATATACCCAGAAATTCAATAATTCACTTTACTTTTTTCGATGAAACTGAATTTTTATTTTAATTTTAATTTGTAGCTTTAAGCGAGTCAAAAAGTGAATTTGCACGCTATGCCTTCTTTATATGTCTAGCTAACGTTATATATTATATTTACCTTCAGCTTTTTCTATAACTTTTAATTACCCTGCATTTTTTCTTAATATTTATATTTTATTTGAATTGTCTGCAACTTCTGCATTTTTTCCTAATATTTTTATTACATTTTTTTTTTTTGCAACCTCCAGCGTATAATTAAAGTGAAAACTACACGCTATAAAGTATTTTCATTCCTGTTTGCATATGTTTTTTTAAAATGCAGCATCACTTTAAACTTTTTCCCAAAAAAAAAACTTTTGTTATTTCACTTTTCTCACCTTTTTGGGTTGAACTTTTTATTTTGATATGCTTGTCCCAGGGTGTCATGCGCAAATTACGCAAAAATTGTTGTAGTTGCTGCTGCTGTTGTTGCTGCTGCTGCTGTTGCTGTCGCCTTGTTGCCGCTCGCAAAAGTTTTCACTGCATTTTGCAGGCAGAGAGCGAACGCGTTGCCCAAAATTGTCATCAAGCTTTTTTAATTACGAAGGAAGTCAGCGCTGCGGTTGCACAGGAAGCACACACACACACAAAGAGAGAGAGAGCGAGGTGTGTGTGTGTGTGTGTGCGTGTGGGCAGCCATAGAGCTGCAAGTGACATAAACAAATCAGACGCCTGTCAAGTGTATGAGCCGAAATTTGTGTCTAGCGAGGAGCAAGTGTGTGTGTGTGTGTGGCTGTGTGTCATTTTCAGACTAACCCCCCC
The DNA here is from genome assembly GCA_018904105.1 of Zaprionus tsacasi. NCBI lineage: Eukaryota > Metazoa > Arthropoda > Insecta > Diptera > Drosophilidae > Zaprionus > Zaprionus tsacasi. The sequence goes on from JAEIFR010000295.1 coordinate 11,281,503, forward strand.
TGTGCACTCCCCCTCCCACTGTGCCTCTGCCTGCTGCCTGCTGCCTGCCATGTTGTGTTGTCATTAGAAATGTCACAACAAAGCCAAACAGCTGCAAACCCAACGTCAACATGGCCAACGCTTTGAGCGAAGTTGTTGTCATTGCAGCACGTGTTGTTGCTGTTGTTGTTGCTGCTGCTGCTGCTGCTGTTGGTGGTGGCAGTGCTGCTCTCGTTGCTGCTGCTGTTGCTTTTGGTTATGTGTTGCCGAGTGTCGCCTGGTTGGCAAGCGGCAAGCAAAACCAATGCGAGCTGGCAACCCCTCGCACTGTCAGCCCCTGCCGCCCCTGCTCCCTGCAACCAGTTTAAATTTGTGCAAATTTATACTAACAAGCAGCGACCTCCCTACCCTCTCTATGCCCCTCCCCCTCCCCCCGTCAGCTCATCACGCCTCCCACGTCGAGTGTCAATGGCAAAGCGAGATGAGCACAGCGAGACAGCTGACACATCAGCGGCGCATGGCGAATGCTTTCCAATTTTCAGTTTAAGCAATAAGAACCACAGCAGCAGCAACACACAGCAGCAACATGGCAGCAACAGCAGCAACAACACACAGCAGCAACTATTGCCATGTCTATTTGACGTGCACTTTTAATATGCCACACAAAAATAGCCTTGCAGCTCAAAGAGAGAGAGAGAGAGGGAGGGAGACAGCACTAGAGGGTAGAGGGAGATACGAAGAGGGGCGCAGGGGCAGAGTGAGTGCATTTGATAGCGGGGCTTGACTTGGGGTGGGGTCAATTTCCGACTCTGACATGCGAAATAATGCGAAAATGCGCACATGAACAAAATATTTATGTGTGAATGTGTGTGGGTGTGTGTGCGGGAAGGGAGTGTGAGTATAGTGGGTGTATGAGTGTATGTTGTGTGAGTGTGTGTTTGGGTGTGTAGAACAGACCTCAAAGAGCTGCATTTGCAGGCGAAATTGGTCATCAGCAGCAGTTGGATATTTGATGCGATTGCAAAGACAGTAGAGAGGGGAGGAGAAGGGGAAAGAGACAGAGAAAGAGAGAGAGAAAGGGAGAGAAAGAGTAGAAGAGGTAGAAGAAAAATAAGAGAAGGAAGGAGCAACAGAAGGACAGCAAGAGAGAGAGAGAGACAGCGCGGCAGCTGACCCATGGAATGCGGCGCAGCAAAGTATGCTACGAAATTTTCGTATTCGGCTTGTGCGAAGCATGCGAAATCGTTGCATACTTTTTTGCGCCGACTATGACGAAAAGCGTTGGCCATTTGCTTTAAGAGACTTGTCAATTTTTGATGAGCCAGCGAGGCAAACTTTAAAGAGCACTTTAGAAGAGAGAAGCCTTTTTGCGAGAGATAAAACGGGAAGGAGCGGCAAACTACTTAAACGGGCTATAAACTTGCTGAGACTTAAGATTGAAGACTGATTACAGCAAGAGAAATGAGATAAAAAGCATAAGTAAAATTAAAATAGAGTTAAAGCCAGCTGAAACTAAAGAATTAAATAAAAATAAAGAGATTTATTAAGGCAGGGCTGCTCAGCTTATACTACACTCTCTCCCAACTCTTCCTCCCCCTACAAATCTCATATATATCCAATGCAAAACTCACACGGAAATCGCGCAAATCGGCTTAGGCGACTTCAATTTACACTTGACCTGCGCTCATTAAGGTGACGCTTGTAAAAACAATAAACACGCATTATACAGGGTATATAGGGTATATATATGTGTGTGTGTGTGACTTCTGCAAGGGGCAGTCTGGGCGGGGCGGGAGGAGGTTGCACTGCTCACACAAAGGCGACGCCGGTGCAGTCGGTCGGACAAGCCGCAGACACTTTTGTTATCCCTCTCGGTGACATTGTTGGGCCAGCTCTGGCCCAGCCAACCTCCCTCTCTCCCACTCTCTTTCCTCCTCTCGCTCAGTGTTTTGCATGTCGTTGGGAGCGACAAGGATTTATCGCCAGCGTCGCATTCACAAGCTGCCGCTGATGAGCAGCACACTGGCTCCTGGAGCTGCTGCTGCCGGAACAGGAAGAGCAGTTGGAACAGGAGCAGCACCAGGAGCTGGGCGGGGCAGGAGCTTTGATGATGGAGTGCGATATTGTTGCGTTTTAATTGAATTTTCTTTGTGCGACAACAAGTAAAATAAAGGACAAAGCGCAGGAGGAAGAGGGAGAAGGAGAGAGAGAGAGCAGGATAGGGGAGACCTGCCCGAGGAAAGTGGCAATAAAGGCAATAATGAATGAAATTCACTAACAAAAGGCAAACAACTATTGTTTTTATTGCTGTCAATGTTGCTCCTTGTTGTCCTCGGAGGGAACACCCTCCCCCAACCCGCTCTTTCCTCTTGCCCACTACCTGCAGCTCTCTTGGCCTTGTTGTCTCTGTGCTGCAATTGTGCTTGCTTGTCTCGTTTAGCCCGCGGTCTGTCGGACATTGTAATTGTGGCACAAGACAAGAAAGAGGGGGGAGAGTTAGGGGATAGGCAGAAGGAATAAAGAGGGAAGCTGAGGCAGAGCCAGAGGGAGAGCACAAGCAGATTGTCGCCTCGCATTCAGATGTTACTTTTAATAAACAAAATTGTTTTTCTCGTCTCAGGTGCAGTTGGTATAACTGGCTACCCTACTCTTACTCTCTCTCTCTTTCTCTCTCTTCTGCTGCTACCCTCCTCTTTCTCTTCTCTTATGAAGATTTACTTGCACACCACATGCGACTCTCGTTTTGGTCGCATTTATGTAAATTTCCGCAGCAAATTAAGAAAGAAATGAAGAGATTTTTCTTGAGTTTATTAGCCTCATCTTGTCTCGCCTAGAGAGCAGTAAGCCCACTCCCTGCCCACCCTAGGAGGGGTGGGGGAAGGGGGTAAATGATTCTCGCTGTGTGTTTTATGAAAATAAATGAGCTACTCTCCGGACTTTGGGAAGCAGGAGCAGGAGGTCGCCTTGCTCCACTCCAGCTTCCCGATGGCTTGAGTGCTTACCAGCTCACTGTCTCCCTATCTCCCTATCTCAGCTGTACCCCCCCCCCTCCCTTTCTCCTGTCCTCTCTCCTGCCTGCCCCTGTGGAAGCCCCAAAAACGTTGTTTACACAACTCGACTTGGCAATTTCCTACAGCTGCGTTTCCTTGTCTGAGCTTCTCTAGGGCTTGGCTAGGTCCTCTGCTCTGCCTTCTCCCCTGCTCCCCTGCCCCTGCATCCCCTTGCTGCGCCTTCGTGCACTCATCCTGGCTGAAGGCTATGCAAACATAATGCTCGACGAATTAAAGCTTTTTGCCAACCAATAAATTATTCATGCCGTAAGACAACTACTACGGCTCTGTCCTGGCGGAAACGGCACAGCTCTCGCAACCCCCCCCCCTCCTCTCCTCTCCTCCCTACTGGCATACTCCCTACTTTATATACAAATTATGGCGCAGGCAGTCGAGTCTTTGACGCCGTTGGCAACGCCAGCAACCTCGCTGGCAAACGTCAGGCAGTTGGCAACATCAGCAGCTCCTTCGAGCGGAAACGGAACTCAATTCATTAAAATGAATGAGAGGGGAGAGCGAGGAGAGAGCACGCAGCCAAGTGCATGACTAACGGTAAACGGATGCAAACTGAAAGATGCAAATCCTGCCGGCAGCAGCTCAAATTGCGTTCCCATTGCCCTTTTTATTGCAACTTTTAGCAGGCATAACCCCTGCCACCTCTCTCCACCTCTCCCCCTCTCTCTCTGTCTAACACTCCCACGCACAGCCAAAAAACTCATCTATCTCATCTATCGCTGGCAGAGTCAGGAAGCTGAGGCTGCCAGATACATATAGCATGTTTATATGCATGAGTATAATTAGAATTTGAGTGCGTGTTCAGTTAGCTGGCTTGGGAATTTAATAAGATTGATGTTCTTAAATGATCTAGTCGTGTAAGAAAGAAACTCTAAGAAACTTAAGGGAAAGGGGTTTAATGGATTGGCTGAAACTTCTTTATAGAACTTCTTCTCTTAGAAGATAAGAAAAGTAGATTAAAAGATGATGCTTCTAAAAAACTAAACCCTTCATAAACCCTAATGTTTCTCTCTTTCTTCTTCTCTTTCTTCCTTTCTCCCGTAATCTCTTTCTTCCCTTTCTTCCTCTCTCTTTCTCTACCTTCCTTATCTTCCAATGCCTGCAGGCCTGCAGCATGTCCACCCCCAAGAGCAGTCGTGGCAATGGCAACGGTAGCGGCAGCTTGAGCCTTAGTCTCTTTGGAGGCGGCATCGCCACAGGCAGCACCATTACCGTGGCCAGCGGCCTGGGTCTGAGTCATGGCGAGAAGACAACCAAGGAACGACTGCGTCGCATACCCAGCGTGCAGCCAGGTGCACTTAACTACGAGCATCTCATCAAGGAGGGCACCTTCGGTCGCATCTATGCGGGCAAACTGGGTGAGACCTGTGATGCGCTGGTCAAGACAGTCATCGATGGTGCCTCACTGACGCAGGTGGCGTGCCTACTGCAGGATGCCTCGCTCCTGATCGGCGTCAGTCATCAGCATATTCTCGCTCCGCTGTTGGCCAACACGGAGCTACCAGGTCCACCGGAGATTGCGTATCCCTATCCGTCCAAGGGCAATCTCAAGATGTAAGTGGAAAGGGGATCGACAGGGTGCTACGACTGTTGGCTAACTAATGCTCCCTAATCCTTAGATACTTGCAAAAGTCGCGGGAGTCCAGCACCGCACTGAGCACCCGTCAGTTGGTCGAGTTCGGCCTGCACATCACCAAGGCCTTGGCCTATCTGCACTCACTGGGAATCGTTCACAAGGATTTGGCCACCAGGAATTGCTAGTGAGTATTACAGGGAGGTGGATGGGACAGGGGGTACCTACTCTCGAAGGGGGTTGGCTCCTCAGTAGTCTTAGCCAAGGGGCAAGACCCTTGGGGGAAACCCTAAAGGGGTTAGACCCTTGGAGGAAACCCAGAAGAGGTTAGACTCTTGACGGAAAACCCTTAAGGGGTTAGACTCTTGAAGAAAAACCCTTGAAGGGTTACCCCCTTGACGGAAAACCCTTGAGGGGTCAGACGCTTGGGTGCTTAGATCTTCAGGAATAGAGGTCTAACTTGCATCTCTCTATATCTCTCTCTCTCTCCAGTCTGGATGAGGAGTCCTATGTGAAGATCTGCGACAGTGCGCTCTCCCGCGATCTCTTCCCGGATGACTACGATTGCCTGGGCGACAATGAGAATCGTCCGCTGAAATGGCTCTCGCTGGAGTCGCTGCAGAAGAAGGTGTACACCACGCAGGGCGACGTGTGGTCTCTGGGCGTGCTCTACTGGGAGCTGGTAACCCTGGCCCAAATGCCGCACGAGGAGGTGGACATATTCGAGCTTACCAACTATCTGGCCGCTGGTTATCGGCTGGAGCAGCCTGTCAATTGCCCCGACGAGTTGTAAGTAGACTTGCAGCCAGTGTAATCTCTAGTTCTTTTTGCAATATCTCTTCAATCCTCTCTAGCTTTACCGTCATGAACTGTTGCTGGCACTGTGAACCGAAGCAGAGACCAACGCCCGCGCAGTTACTCTCCTATCTGCAGGACTTTCATGTCGATCTGGGCATGTATATCTAAGTTAAGCCAGAGCGAGCAGGGTAGCTGGGACCGGCTGCAGGGTAAGCATCAAGCGGAAGAAGTGGAGCAGCTTCAAGTAGGGATGCACAAAGCGGAGCCTCAAATTAATTGAAATCTTTTCTGGCATTTTGAATGTGAGATTTAATTGTGAATTACCTGGCAACAATTGTATATAAACAAGAAGGGATCCGAAGGGGGAATGGACCCAGACAGGGGGGGAAAAGTCTAGTTTAAGTGAGTCTTAAGTGAGGCGTCTAAGTGGCACAAAACCAATTAAAGCAGTTGCAGCATAAGTTGCACAACGAAATACGTAAACAGAGCGAGACAGGGCGCAGTAACAGGGGAGGTTCCAGTAAGCGATATACCCGATAAACGATAAAATATCGATAGGGTTAGGAAATGCAATAAAGCTGAATCGAATTGAAATCAAGAAGAAATGTCAGGCTAAAGCGCCAGCTGGAACTACCCCTAATACAGACACACTCACACACACACACAACGCACACTGCTGTAAGTACAGTTCGAGCATTTAAGTAGTTAGAAATTGAATACGCATAAGTACACGTATCTGACATGTTTACACTTCAAATTGCGATACAAGCTGCACAACAGATGCAACAACAACAACAACAAGAGAAACAACAACAGAAACAGTAACAAATGAAAGATAAACGATTGTGAATTATTGAGAGTGCATATTTTATAGAAAACAACAGAAGAAGCCGAAGAAGAAGGAGGAGAAGGAACAAGGGATGCAGTATGTGCGACAACATGGCAAGGAATCTTTTGTTCTCCAAATGTTGTCCCCCTCCCTACCCCCCTCACTTGTTATCACAGACGATAGATGATATTGATACGAGGGTCGTTTGATAAGTCCGTGACTTTTTGTATTTGCCGCGCACCTGCTCTAAATACAACACTGCTCCTGTCAGCAGTTATCGATTAACAGCTGACTGTAAAATTTTGAGAAAGCTGCGTTTTTTGGTTTGCGTTTTATAGGCATTGAAAGCAGACGATCTCGTGAATTTTAACGAAAATGGAAAAAAGTGAATTTCGTGTGCTAATTAAGCATTATTTTTTGCGTAAAAAATCCATCACCGAAACCAAGGAAAGACTTGATAAATATTATGGGGACTCTGCACCATCAATTTCAATGGTTAAGAAATGGTTTACTGAGTTCCGTTGTGGTCGTACCAGTACAAGTGATGCCGAACGTTCAGGTCGCCCAAAAGAGGTCGTCATGCCAGAAATCGTCGACAAAATCCATGGAATGATATTGGATGATCGGAGAATGAAAGTGCGTGAGGTAGCTGAGGCTGTAGGCATCTCAACTGAACGGGTACATCACATTTTACATGAATATTTGGACATGAAAAGCTTTCCGCGCGATGGGTGCCGCGATTGCTCACACACGACCATAAGCGCAACCGTGTGACCATTTCAAAGGAGTGTTTGGCGATGTTCAACCGCAATCCAAACGAATTTTTGCGCCGTTTCGTTACCGTAGACGAAACATGGATCCACCACACCACACCAGAGACCAAAGAACAATCAAGACAGTGGGTTTCTCCGGGTGAACGTGCACCAAAGAAGGCCAAGGTGGGTCTGTCGGCCAACAAGGTGATGGCCACAGTTTTTTGGGATGCACAAGGTATCATTCACATCGATTACCTTGAAAAGGGTAAAACGATCACCGGCGAATATTATTCAGAGCTTTTGGACAGATTCGATATTGATTTGAAGCAGAAACGACCGCATTTGGCGAAAAAAAGTGCTGTTCCATCAGGACAATGCACGGGTGCACACTGTGTAGTCAGCATGGCAAAATTTCATAAATTGGGCTACGAACTGCTACCCCATCCAGCATATTCTCCAGATTTAGCCCCTGTGACTATTTTTGTTTCCAAACATGAAGAAATGGCTCGGCGGTAAGAGATTCGGGTCAAATGAAGAGGTCATCACAGAAACAAACGACTATTTTGAGGGCCTTGAGAAAACCTATTATTTGGAAGGAATAAAAAAATTGGAAAAACGCTGGACTAAATGTATAGAGCTAAAAGGAGATTATGTTGAGAAATAAAACGCTTCTTTGACGAAAAAAATATATTTTATTCAAAAAGTCACGGACTTATCAAACGACCCTCGTATATATTTATTTATTTGCCAACGAGCAGTTTTACGAGTATTATACACACGACTATTACCATTATGATTATTACCAACAACATCATTATTATTATGATTATTACGGTCACCAGAAGAAGAAGAAGAAAACTAACGTATTTATAAGAAAAATTCACGACTGAGCTCATGTTCAAAATCGGATAAACCAAATGAAACTGTGAAGCAAATGTTAAAAGTATCAAACAAATTCCACTGTCACGAACTGAGGTTAAAGTTAAAGTTACCTAACACACACACACACACACACCATCACATACACACGCACACACACACCCGGAACACACACGGAGACACAAGCAAAGCCAACACACAATTGCAACAAATTTCGCACTAATTTCACAAGAACTCAGAGAACTTTTGTAGCCAATCAGTCAGAGGGAGGCAAGAGAGAGAAGAGAGAGGAAGAAAGAGAGAGAGAGATTGCTCTGAAAGCTTTATTAATTGTGTGTGTGTGTGTATTTAATGCAATTTGCAACTAGAACACGACTACAAAGTGAACTTTAATCAACAAAGAAACTAGGAAAGTTCATTAATTTCACTGCAAAACTAGAACTGCAATGCATTATGTCATGTTTCAACTGTGAATCAATACTTTTCCATCAACTTTTAAAAGCTTTTAATTTTTCAAAGCTAAAATACACATAATTTATATAGCTAAAATCAAGCTTAAAGTCTTCTTAGGCTTCCATGTGCTTTTAAAGCTCATCATCTGAAACAAGCTCTTTTAACTGCAGTCAAATTTATCTCTTAAAGCTTAGAGAGCAGCTTGAGCCTTATAAAATCGTTGATCTACACTCTCTCCCATCTCTTTCTCGCCTTACTACTCGACTCTATTGATTTCCGACTGCTCCTGCCGTTTCCAGCTTAGCTTAAGAAACTATTATCAATATAAAACTATTATTATCGATATTATTACTGATATTATTACCAACTATGTTTGTTATTCTGCTTAAGTTTTTAGTTTAAATTGTTTATGTTTTCTACACTTTAAATATGATTTGCATATTTCCGTTTTTGCCAAGGCAACTCAAAGTTGCCCAAAACAAAAAACCGAAGAAAAATCAAATCGAAACTGAAACTGAAAATGTCAAAAAAGAAAAGTCACAACAGCAAGAGATATGGGAGAAAATACCAAACTCATTGCTGTTACTAGTAATATGTGCAATAAATCGCAATATGAAATACCAAATAAATACCAGTTTTAAATAGTCAAACACCCCTCCCAAACATCCAAACACTCACTCCCACACTCACTCGATAGAATACCGAAAAATGCTGCTTATTCGTCCAGTTATCGTTGTACTACTACGTAGGCTCTATGCGCACTCTACATATACCTATGCTACTTATATGTATCATGAATCTATATGTGTGTGTTTTATTAACTCTTAAGCTCCCCCGCTCAAGTTCTACTCTGCACTCAAATCGATAATCGCAGGCAAAACGATTACTACAGAAAAAATATCGATATATGAATGTTACTAAATGCGTTTTAAACAAATACCAAAAAATATACTAAAATTACTAAATACTAAACTAAGTAGAAAATAAAAACTGTGCTGAATCTGTCTCTCGCTATGCGATGTGAATACTCCGATGAATACAATGAGTACTCGTACACGTGACTCGATTCGCAAACTCACGCTAAGTGTAAAATTGTTCTAAATAGTTAATGATAATTGACACACTCACACACACACACACACTCATACACTCACACACTCACTCACACTCGCACACACACTCACGACTATAACTAACTGAATGTGTTTCATGTTTATATACGAATAAATCTTAACTCATCTCATACTTGTATGTCTGTTGTATCTGTATCTGTATCTGTATGTATGTGTGTATACTGTATGTAGGTATGTGTATGTATGTATGTATGTGCCATCTCAATATGTATCGAATCGAGAGAACTAACGGCAAAATCCCCAAGGGAAGTGGCCGCAGGCAAATGGAGAAAAACCTCTAAAGATAAACGAGGTTTTTCGCTCAGTACTTTTAAGACAGAAACACAACAACAACAACAACTCACACACACACACACACACACTTACTCATGCAAATTATCATACAGATTCTTAACGTCTCTCGCTCTTTAACACTAACCAATTTTTATATATACAAACATATATATCTCTCTCTATCTCACTGTCTCTGTCTAACTTAAGCTACCATATGTACCCTAGAAATATGTGCTCTATGTATATGTGTATTGGAAAATATTTGCTAAACACACACACACACAACCCAAGTATCATCTGTGCGACAGTTTTCTCTCCTCCCTCTCCTCCTTCTCCGCCCACGCCATTTTGTTGCCTTTTTTGGGAACTGACTGACTGTGACTGACGCTGCTGGTGCTGGCGGAGAGGGAGAGAGAGAAGAAAGAGGAAACAAGGCGTAAGATAGCAAAACAGAAATTCAATTTTTGTGCAAACGACAAAAGACAACACGAAACAGAAACAACAACAAACGAAACTAAAATGAACAAAAACAAAAGCAAAAGCAAATTAAATAAATGTTCCTTTTGAATCATCAACAAAAACAAAGCTCTCGCTTTCTCTCTCTCTTTCTTTCTTTATCGTTATTATCTGCCTGTGCATACATCAATGGCTTTGCTAGAGTGCAGCTGGGCAGGGGGCGGGGCGGGGCTGGCCTGTGGTAAGTATCTTTGTGTGTGGCAGCTGCAGCAGCTTGTCTTGGCTTAAGCGGCGTATGCGGCGTATACGTAATGTCCATGCCGCGTCACGTAGCCGACGTGTGTGCCCCAGCAGCAGCAGCAAATCGAACTGAATTGAGCTGCTGCTGCAAGTGCGCTGCCTCAGCTTTAAGTCCAGCTGTGCACACACACTCGCACACACACACACACACACTGGCACACACATATTTGCTGTGCGTGTCAAATGCCAAACGTGGCGCATTTCCCGCTCTAATTACAAAATCACAGCCAGTTGCTGCTGTCGCTGCTGCTGCTCGTTATTTTTTTTATTTTTCAGCACTTTGTCGAGTGTGGCCAGAGTGGCAAGTGGCAAGAGTGGCAAGTGCCATGTGGCAAGTTGCAAGTGGCTGACAAAAAAACAACAACAACAACAACAACCCAAACGATACGAAAAACTGCCACGTTGTCTGTTTGCGCGCTGAGCTGGCAAAAACGCGCCAAAGTTGACCAAAGGGCTTTGTTTCCACAATTTACCCCCCCTCCCTCTTTGCCTTGTTTGCTGTGCGTGCCCCAAAATCAACTGCCACATACGACTGGCCCTTCACTACCCCCTTGTCTGCCCCTCTCCCTCCCTTACTGAGCTCTCTACTTAACGTGTTTTTATGCGCTCTCATAATTGTCTGCTCTAATGACGTGTGCAACACACACTCTCAGCGCGTATCAACAGTTTATTTGACCCCTGCCCCCTGCCCCCGCTTGACCCCTTCTTCTTCTTATACTACTAATGGATATATAATGCCTTACGATTTGTTAGCTGAAATTATAACTGGCAGACAAGCTCGAAACATGTGAAGTTTTTGCCAATTTAATGCGACTTTTTGCTCATACGCTCAGCGTGTTGTAGGGAGAAAGAAATATGGCTGCAATTAGCAGGTACAGTATAAAATGGTATAGTATAGAATAAATACTAAAGAATAAATGTAGAATAAGTATATGAATTCTTGAACAGAATTGCAAGTTGTGCGATGTGTGCAACGTATATTACCCTCTCTATCTCTTCATCTCTCTGTCTGCCTTCCTGTCTACTTATCTATCTAGCTGGCTATTTATCTATTATCTATCTATACACCCATCTATCTATCTTTCAAACATTTTATCTATCTATATATTTTAATAATTATAAATAATATATCTGCCTGTCTGTCTGTTTGATTATCTGTATTTTTATTTATCAGTCTATCTATATTTTTATTTATCTATCTATCCATCTATCCATATATATATATATCTATTTATCTATGCATCTATCTTTCTATCTACATATATATCTATCTATCCATCTACCCATCTATCTATCTATACATTTATTTATATATCTACATGTCTGCCTATGTGTCTCTCTTTCTGTCTGTTTTTCTCTATTATTAAATTTAATACTTCTCAGTACCCCTTAAAGCTCTTTAATTACTGCTCGTCATATCGCATTATTTCATATATCATAAATTTAATTTAAATATATTTTAAATGCCAATGATAAACTTCCCTATCTAGAAATCATTTTAAAATTAAACACTGCAAATTAAATGACAAAATAGGCAAATATGCAAAACAATAACTACAACAACAACAATAATAACAATGACAACAATGCGAAAGAGAGAGAGACAGAGAGAGAGGGAGAGAGTGCGATAAGCTGGCCATGCTGGAATCTAATTAAAGGCCTAACGCGACAATGTTTTGGAAAACTGATTGACACTGGGCCAATTCATGATGTCATATGCAATAAGCGATTTTAATCATTTAAGAGCCGTTATAATTAATTAAACTTTCATGTTGATTTCGCCAAATCGCCAAATCGCCAAATTGCCTCTAAATCGGAATCGTAAATCGAAATCGAATCTAATTGAATTGCACTAAATGTGCTTGGACAGTTGATCCGTTTCGAAATTAATAATGAATATGTATAGAGTGAGGTTAGAGTCGGTTTTTTTTCTGTTTAGTTTTCCACAAGTGCAGGCTATAAATTATATATTATATTTATGCATTGTTCATGCTTGCACAAAATGTTAAACAAATTGCGGAACACCGAAACGGATAACGGATAAAATGAAATTTGCGGTTCGCTTTTCCTACTCATTTCTGTTTTTTTTTTGTTTTCGCCCTTTTATGCGACTTTAATTAAAATGAAATAGTGTGTGCTAGTATGTGTGTGTGTGTGTGTGTGTGTGTTGATTGCAAACGGCAAAGCTGGCAAACCACAAAATAAATACATTTCCATATGCCATAAGAAGCAACAAAAAAAAAAAAAAAAAAAAAAAACAGAAAGCAAACCGAAACCGAATCATCGACCCCATAGAGATTATGTTTACGGCCGATTCGAGTGGGTATACGGAAGTGCACAGACAGGTACGGACAGGCACACACACAGGGAGTGTAACTGTATCTGTGTGTGCATGTGTTGCGTTCTCAAGGGGTGCACGGCGTTATTATTATTACAGTTTCAGTTATTGCAACGGATTTTCCAGTTGATTAAACGTAAATATTATAACAAAAAACGCACATACACAATATAATATATTTTCTAGGACTATGTTGATGTTTCTCTGTGTATGTGTGTGTATATTACGTATACGCAATGTTTCAGCGTGTCTATAATAATCAAGCACAGTTTAACCCAGCTAGAGTCGCATAACCTCAACAATTTCCACTATCTCCCTCTCTCTCTCTCCCTTTCTCTCTTTAGCAGTCGCCTTTCATAGCTCGACTTCAAAAACAGCAAAGGACATTGGAAAAGTCTTTTGTTTTAAAGGTTAAATAGAAAAACAATTCGAGACGACAGCAACAGAAGCTGCAAGGAAAAGAAAGAAAGGGAGGGAAGGAAAGGAAAGAGAGAAACAAGAGAAATGAAAATAATTGTTGCTGCTGCTTATGCTGCTGTGCCTCGACACTCGACGGTAATTTCCACTTTTTGGTAAAGGCATTAAAAGTTTTTAAGCCTGAGCTTAGTTCGCAGTCTCGGCACATGCAAATGTATTTGCAACAAACATAACCTTAAAATAAATACGTACATAACCTTAAAATATATACGTACATAACAAAGCCCTAACATAACCTCAAATAATTCAAACAGCTCACTCAACGTTGTTGTTGATGAATTGCCAAAAAATTAAAATTAATTAAAATTCAAGTTGCCTTTTTACCCTATAGGATAGGTAATAAGGGGTATATGTGTGCTATAAATATATAAAGATAAGATATACCTGATTGTATATTGAGATATTTAAATATATTTCTAGTAAGCTCTAAATAAATGTGGAAAAGTGTGAGGAAAATACTTAAGAGATTAAAGATGTATAGTATTATATTGTATAGTCATCATATGGCTGGTTTAGGTTGTACTTCAAGTGCCCTAAGTGAAATATTTAGGTAGTTAGTTAATTTATATAGTTTCAGGAAAACTTTTAACAAGTTTTATGCGCTATATGGATTACTATAAATAATATAATAGTTTCCTTCTGCTCCATAGCTTTAATTAGCCTTCTATTCTTCTGAAATTCAGCAACTTGCCTTCTAAACCTTTAAAAATCAATTGAAATTACTTATTTAGCATCAGCCTTAAGTGCTGTCGAGCTTTGTTTATTAGAATCATTTATATATATATATTACATATCATGTTGTTATATCACACATTTCAATCAAATTGCATACATGAAAGTGAACTTAATTGAGTGCAGACAGACACATTGAACTTGCATTACGGCATCAACTGCTGTCAACTTTCTCCCCCCCCTCCCTCTCCTGCCTGCCTCCTCCCTCCTGGCTCCATTAGACCCCCCCTGGCTGCAGAGTGTCTACCACATTAATTGCAATTGGGCGTCAAGTAGAAAAGGCAACAACAGGATCTATATGTATACATATATAGTAGACAATAACTCAAGTTGCCTCATACATTATTGAAGGCAACAATTAAACCGCAAATAGACAGAAATAACAACAAGCAGAAGAAGAAGAGACAGGCAGAGATAGGAAGTAGAAAGAGAGAGAGAGAGAGATGGAAAGGGCAGATAGCAGCAGCGAGGGCAATAGATAAAAACTGTTGCATACTTTTAGGAGGGTGCCAAATAAAATGAATCACCCGCAGCAACAATGCACGCTATAGGAGGGGGGAAACAACTGCAGCAACAACTACAACAACAGTAGCAACAACAACAGCAATAACTACAACTACAACAACAACTTCAGCACTTTGTCTGCGGTCAGCAAAGAAATTTGTTTATTTCTTCATTCATTGATAAAAATCCAAAGCCGCAAAAGCAGTTTATAACTGGCAAGGAAGTAACTCCCCCCCCCCCTCTCCACCAACTACATATAGTATATAGCATTATTTTATTTATTGTTTCGTCTGCTAACTGCAAGGGCGGAGCAGGAGCGGAGCAGGGGCAGCAGCAACCAGCAGGGGGGGTCGCTTTGCTTTGTCGGCGCGCGAGTCGCCTGCAGTGTTGCGATTTAATTAAAGCGCCATTAAGTCGGCAATTAACAACAACAACAGCAACATTAATGGGTACAGCAACAAGCAACACTGGCAGCAGCAGCAACAAACAACACTGGCAACAGCAGCGGCAACAACAACAAACAAACAATGGCAACACTCGCTTTGAGCTTGTCGCTTTGTCGCTTTGTCGGCATCGCAAGCAAGCAAAGGCGAAGCAAGCGGCGCACGCTTTGTGCTGCCCGCTGCCATTTTCCCTTCTGGCTCTTCCTCTGCCCCCGCTGCCCCCTTGCATCCTGCCTCTCCCTGGGCACTTCCGGTTTGCTGCTGTTGCTTGCTTTGTCGCATTAAGTTCTTTTTCTATTTCTTTCTTTTCTTTTAGAGCCTTTTTTGTTAGGCGGCAGCAACTAATTCCGATTCGAGGGTGCCACAACAACAGCAGCAACAACAACAGCAACAGCAGCAGCAGCAACAGCAACAACAACAACAGCAGCAACAACAGCAGCAACACAAGGCGATTGCGGCACAGAAAACACATTAAAAACATAAAAAACACACGCTGAGCAATGGGAAAACGGGGTAGGCGTTTGTGCCCGTCGGTTTTCTAATATTTGATTTTGTTTATAATACCCTGTAGACAACAGCCAGTGAATGGGTAGCTACAAAATGTGTCAACATAGTTTTAAAAAGTGTACAACCCTGGAAAATCAATGAAATATGCATATCTAACATATTTTGTGTCCGATTAAGCTGGGGATTCGATTTTTATGTTAGTTTTAAATATCCCAATCGAATTTAAGCAAAAAATCAAAATTACATTTTTTGAAAAATTTTCGAAATTTTTATAAATTATAAATTTTTTGCATGGAAAAATTCGAAAAAAATCGAAGTTCCAAAATCGATCAAACTGAAATGCAGAATCAATCAATCGTAATAACGTGTTCAAAAAGTCATTTCCGAGTTAAATCAAATGATTTTTGGAAAAGTTATGTGTGATAGAAGCAAAAAAAAAGGCAGCCTTTGCATCATCTGATTAACAAAAAGAGCTCACATTTCTAGGGTATCTCATAGTCTTAGCCGCCTGTCAACGCTTTCACTTCATTGTTTTAGAGCAGACTGCAACGTTTTATTATGGAAACGTGTCCGTCTGGCAGGGCGAGTGTGAGGTCGGAGGGTTTTAGGGTTAGACTAGGGTTACACTGACTCCATGAGAGTGTGTGTGTGTGTGTGGAAGAGTGTTAGAGAGCTGTATGTGCGTGTGTGTGTGTGTGTGAGTGACTGGCGAATGAACTGAAACTGTCAAAAGTGCACATTCCGCACTTGACATTTTTCCAAAGCGCAGTTTGAACTCTGCACCCGCAGGGCACAAGGGGAAAGCACGGGCGGGCATACGGGGCAGGGCTGTCTGCCAAGAGGGGGGCGGGGAGGAGTGCCCTGTATGACTTTCTTTTAGGGTGCGCTCCAATTGGCATTGAAAAGGCGCAAATGAAAGGGGAAGCGTTTGCATGCGAATGCGGCACAAATGGCACAGTCAGCGCCGGAATGTCAGCCAAACAGGGGCGCCGAGAGAGGGGGCAGCAGAGAAGGAAAAGAGAGACAGACAGACAGACAGACGTGCAGACGAGCGGGTAGCACAGGCGGCGCAGACAGCGAGACATGCACAAAGGGGGCGCTTGTCAAGCAGTTAAAAAACAAGTGAGACGGGCAGAAAGAGAGAGCAGGAGGCAAGGGCAGAGAAGTGGCAGTGGCATAGCAAGAGGGGTGCTGCAGTGGCGTAGCGCGTGCCAGCCAGGCAGGGGGGAACAACAAAATGAACGAGGCATAAACCCAGAAATTTGCTCGCACGTTTATTGCTTTTAAATTTGGCAATTGTCGAGACAAGCACACGCATACATACACGCACAGTACACACACACACAGGCACAAACGGGCACACACACATATATATAATATGTAGCTGGGCACACTCGGCGGGTACTTTACAGCTGCAAATTGCTTATCAGACGCGGCCCAAACGCAGCCGCCCTTAATTTGGCCAATTTAAAAATGGAAATCGATTCCCTCGAGTGACGAGCGTGGGTCGACAGCAACCCAGGGGGGGTTGGCCAAACGTCAACCCCCCGAATGCAGCCCCCTTTGGCTGTCAATAAAATGTGATTAACAAGTTTTGCATAAAAATGCCGACAGTCACAGTCGCAGTCAGTGCAATTGCATTACGCCACTTACAGGCACACCCTGCTGTACCCCCCCCCCCTTAACACCCGTCCCTGCTCTGCCCTTCACACCATAACCCTCCCTCTTCGTACACCCTCACACACTGCTGCCCGCTGGCATCTTTGTCCCAAATTCCCCAAGCCATCGAGCAAGCATGTCGAATTATCCCTTTCATAAGTGACAAATAAGTTGGCAGCACTGCAATCGCAAGGCACCCCCCTTGTCTCCCCCGCCACTGCTTATCAGCAAACGCGTGCGTCGTGTCGGCTGCAAATAATGAGATTTTATTCCACATTCAAGTTTGACTCGACTCGAGTAATTTGCAATAAATATGCAGTCAGACAGAGAGAGCGAGAGGTAGAGAGAGAGAGGGAGATAGAGTAAGACATAAGAGACTCTGCTGATAATGGGGGTAGATCCCCGCTCGACCTGCCCTCTAAGTGCTCTACAGTTTGAAATATTTCAACTTTGCCAAGCTCGAGGGCGATTTTGGTTTTAATGAACTTCATCGCTTTGTTAGCCAAATTCCACAATTGCCAAAACTCACCTCGGGGCAGAAGCAGCAGCAGCAGTAGCATCATTAGTTATTGCTGGTCCTAACCCAGAGGCAGAGATATGTACTCTGTACTCTGTACTATACTGTCCTCTACTGGCATATTTCCACACATATTTCCACACAGGAAACTTGCACAAAATGCGAGTGTGTGAATGAAATGCGAATGCACTCACACTCACTCACAATAGGTCAAATGTGAATAACTCCTGTGCAGGTTTATTGCTTGTTTTCTTTGTCTACCACGTTGATAAAGATGATAAAAAGCAAAGAAAAGTGCAATTTCAATTCATTTTCTGCTTTGTTTTACTTCCTTAGACAGAAATTTGTTATTAAACTTTTAGCATAAACAAGATTTTGCTTTTAAATTAAATTTCTAAGCTTCCTTTTTGGAATTATATAATGTGATATAGTTATTATTTGATGGGAGAGTGAAAACAATAGCTTAAAAAGGATATTTAGTTTTTGTTTAGTCAAAGAAGGCCAATAAAGAATTAGCTATTAAGTTTTGTAGCCAAAAAAGGCTAAAAAGTAGAGGGTTCCTTCATTTATACTAGCTAAGAGCAGCTAGCAAAGGGTTTATTTATTTTCTGAAGCCTCTTTTTATGTATTATTCTCTACTTTGTTTTCTTTTCCTTTAGCTTTACAAATCGATTTTAAATTATCCAGTTTTTCCTACAATATATCAAATTTTGCTTTAAGAAATAATAATATTCATATAGAGATTACTGTAAATAAGAATTATTTGAGATTTTGCTAGAAATTCAGTTTTTTTTTAAGAAAAGAACCGGTAATTCGCAATGGTATACCTTATAGATACCCCGCCTTTTGTAGATTTAGGAGCAGTCAACCAGGAACTCATTAGGCCTTGCAAATCCCCAAGATGGGTGATATATGTACCTAACTAGCCAAATATCTCCCACGCTTATCGCTTTAATTTTTTTATTGGCCAAAATCAGCTTCCACGAAATTGCCGGCACTCGAGAAGGTGTGTGTGTGATTTTCTATATAATTTCGATAAGTTCGGTTAGCGATAGGATCGGGTAGCCCTACTACTACCATGGACTGTTTGCGTGAGTCAACGAAATAGTAGCAATATTAATAGACTCTTAAGTCTGCCTGTCGCTTATCAAAAGATTGATTACGAACGGCAGGTGGAGGAGAGAGAAGAGGGTAGAGTAGGGTAGAGCGCTCTCTCGATAAGCTGGGCGAGCGTAGAAAAGCAAAAACACTTCTCCGGAACGGAAAATTAATTAAAAAAAGAAAAAAAGAAGAGAACAAAAACAAAAACAAAAAGAACCTCAACTCGTATGTAAACAACGTGAGTAACTTGCGATTTCTGGCTATAAAAGCGCCAACTCGCAACACTTTTAGCCACAAACGAAACGAAAGTCTTACCAACATGAAAGTGATCTACAGCTGCGTTCTTCTCCTCGCCATCTTCGTGGCCAGCCAGGCCTACAGTGCCAGCTGGGGTCGTCGTGTCAATGGGGATTTCCTGCTCTCCCGCCAGACGGAGGTGCGTGTGCCCCAGAAGAATAACTACTGGAGCATTACCATCGATTATCCCCGTGCCGTGAGTAGAATGAAAAAGGGTTTCCTCTTCTTCCCCGGTATACTTATAAGACCTTCCCCTCACTCTATAGGGTACTCCCAGCTACTACAACATCTCGTTCGTGAACGTGATCGACAACTTCCGCAACAGCTCTGGGGCCCAGCCCTCCCTTCTGTCCGGCGGACCTGGCTACCGTTTCGCTCGTCTCAGTCTACGCAGCCAGGTTAGCCGTGGTGTCAACTCTACCGTAGAGTTCTGGGGACGATAAGCTCGAAGAAACGAAACCTTAGCGAAAAAATAAAAGTATAGCAAAAAGAAAATATCACAAAAAAAAAGACTAAAACAAAAAAAAAAGATTGTTTTCTTTATCATTTGAATCGTTGCTTGTCAGGGCAGCTGGCTGACATTATCTTTGCTTTCCTTGTTTACATAAGAGCGCGGAACAAGTTGGGAATTATAGAGGGAAAGGCGAAACGGAAGAGGTTACCGGGGAGGGCACTACACAAGGTGTGAGGTAAACAAACGAGCAGATACTATGTAAGACATTTCGCACTGTCATATCAACTGACTCAGACTGAAAGATACTAGATAGATAGTGGTACTATATGCAAGAGAGAACTCTGCAAGAAATGTGGGATTGCTTGAGAATTTGAAGACAGAGAAAGAAAGTGGAAAAATACGAATTTTTTATAAGAAAGAAGAGAGAAATGAAATAAGTAAGCTAAGAAAAAAATATAAAGAGAGAAAAATAGGTTGTTTAAAATAGGTTGCTTAGAATAGTTTAATTTTTGAAGGTTGCTGAGAATAGGTTGCTTAAAGAAGGTTGATTTTAATAGATTTCTTTCAGCAGGTTGTTTGTAGCAGGTCCTCTTGCTAGAAGGTGTTTTAGAATATATTATTTAAAATAGGTCGTTTAGAATAGGTTGTTTTCCATAGGTTAATTTCTGAAAGTTGTTTCTTAGATGGTTGTTTATAATAGGTCGTTGTTTAGGTATACATCAGATTGTATTACTAAAGATATATAGCTAAAGCTTAGCAGCAGAGAAGTCTATGAAACTACCCTACAAAATAAGCAGTTCTTGAAAGAAACAAAAAAATAAATCACTTTCAAAATACTTCCCTATAGATTTCTATGCAAAACTGCCATATAAGCAACTACATGACCTCAAAAGTCACCCCAGCTCAGCCCACTCCATCCCACTCCCTTCCTATCCACGCACAAGTAGCGTAGTCAAAACAATTCGCATAATATCTCTCGATACATTTGGCATAACGATATCGATGTCGATGCAGCTATCGTGAGACAGTTAGAGTGCTATAAATGTGCTATAAAGCTGACGACACGACGAGCGATAACTCCACAAACGGCACTTTAATGCGGCGCTGATGGCGGCCATTTTGGGGAGGGGGGAGGCAGAGTAGAGAGCAGAGAGAGGGAGAGCAAATTGATCATCATCAACATTTGCATAGACGCATATTAGCCCCGTCTACCTCACACACGCGCTCTCTAGAGAAATATTAACCCCAAGTCGGGCTGCCTCTCTCTCTCTCTCTCTCTCTCTCTGCTGCTCTCCCTTTCTGCCTTTCTAGCTCTGCGCCCTGGGCGAAAGGGACCAACTGGATAAAAGCAAACGGGAAACTGCTCACGCCGCAGGCAGCAGCAGCAGCGGAGGAGGAAAAGCCAAGGGAAAAGGCAAAGGAAAACATTCAATATTTAATAAATATGGATACGGATGGCTCGGAACACATATTTTTTCTCTTAGCACAAATCCAGCACAGCTAGACGAGCGGGAGGGGGAGGAGGAAAGGGAAGAGGGAGGGGACTTATTGGCCTTGCCTCATTTGTGTGGGTGATGCTGTTGCAACAACCCTGGCAGCGCGATAAATAACAGAAATATCTAAAAAAAAGAACAGAAAATTGTAGGAAAATGGGGGGAAAATTTTGCGGAAAATCGAGTCAATGAAAATGCGAATGAAAATGTTAAGCGAGAACGGTCAAAAGGATGCGCCATGGAACCTTTTCTACGTATCGAATTTAAATTTCAATTCGAAACGTCTTGAGGCGACAAGGGGCCCCAAAAATAGCCTAGGCAGGGCAGGGAGAGAGATAGATAGAGAGAGAGAGAGAGAGAGAGAGGGCTAGCGGTGTCTGTGTGTTTGTCTTGCATGTAGGTAAACATTTGCACAGGCTGCTGCTGAGGGGGGTGGAAGGAAAAACTGGAAAACTTGTCAACGAAATGTTTCACTTAGTTAATATGCAAAACGCGACGCACCCCCCCCCTCCTACCACCGCCCCGTAACCTGCTAAGCCCACGCCGGATATGTTTACGGATGCCGCTACGGATACACACGCCACACACACACACCGAATCCCACGTGGACTAACTGACTACCGAAAAAAATATATAGGAAATCTGTAAAGAAAGCGTATTTCTGCTTCCTCCCCCCTCCTACCTCCAACAGGATTACCCCCAATTTGCCGCCCCGTCGCGCTATCGCAGCCTCTGCCCAATTCGTTTACGTAGCCGCGTTTACCGTTACGTCGCCATTGCCGCTTACGTTAACGCTTTAAGTCACGTAGCTACACCCCATGTGGAAGGAGGGGGAAGGGTAAAGCCACTGTGGGGGTGCCTACAGTAAAGATTGCTTAACATTGATCCGAAAAAAAACACTGCTGGTTTAAATCTATTGAAAATGTGCAAGAAATCTGAAACAGCGAGGGCTGCTTGGAAAGTTCTGGGAAGCTTGAGAAGAGGAGGGAAAGAATAATAAAGGAATTATCTAAGGAGACTGAAAAGAGCTTACTAAACAAAGGTTACTTAAAAGAGTGTGATATGTAGAGATCTAATTATAAAGACACTTACGAAGAGACGGTTTTGGAGAGGCTAGTAGAGAGAGACAGCTATAGGGAGGATACTTTAGAAAGACTACCGTAAAGAGGCTTTTGTTGAGAGACTTTCGTAGAGAACTTAGCGAAAAGAGACTAAAAGAATGAATATAATATGAATAAGTTAGCAAAGATAGACTACTATAAAGAAATTTCCTTATAGAGCCTACTCTGGAGAGGCTTTTCTGGAGAGGCTTCTCTGCAGTGGCTTCTTCATAGAGTATTCTTCGGAAAGGATTCTTTAGAAAGTATTCACTGTAGAAGTTTCTCTGTAGAGGCTTCTCTGGAGAGTCTCCTCTGGAGATGCTGCTCTGCAGAGGCTTCTCCTAAGAGGCTTTTCTGGAGGGGCTTCTCTGTAGAGGCTTCTCTGGAGAGGCTTCTCTGTAGAGGCTTCTCTGGAGAAGCTTCTCTGTAGAGGCTACTCTGGAGAGCCTTCTCTGAAGAGGCTTCTCTGAAGTGGCTTCTTTGGAGAGACTTCTGTGTAGAGCCTCTGCAGAGTCTTCTGTGGAGAGGCTTCTTCAGACAGTCTCCTAGAAAGATGGATTCTTTGGATGTGCTTCTCTGGAAAGACTTCTCTGGAAAGGCCTCCCTAAAGAGTCTAAATAGTCATCTGCGCAGAGGAGTCTCCTCTGGGGAAGCTTCTCTGAGTACCCAACTTAGAAGAGCCCCAAGAGATCCCTTCCTATCCTTCCTCTAAAGGCAAATCAACCCTAATTAAGCCATATTTAACAGTCTATTAAAAATCCACACATAAATCATTTGTTTTTCTTTACGCCTACTCCAACTGCTCGAACCAGCCTCGTCAGCAGTTTGGCTTGGGCATTGGCTGTTACTCCTCCTTCTGCCCCGCCCCCTCTATGAAATTTGTTTCCCTGCACATTTGCTTGACAAATTTCGCATACGCCGCGTGTGCCGGCTGTGACGTTTTCGTTTTCGGCACACAAAATGCCCAACTTAAGCCGCTTGCCAACTAAGCTGACCACTACAGGCAGTCTCCCCTCTCCCCTCTCCTCTCTCTATCTCTCTCTTCCTACTCTACTTCCTCTCTCTAGCCTGCTGCTGCCATGTGCAACAGACGGCAGCAAGGCTTGTGGCAATGTCCAAGCGCAACCTCGACTTGCCTCGCCTCGCCTGGACTGGACTCGGCAACAGCTTGCGAAGCAATTACTTCAAACTACCCGGAAATGTCGCCTGGCTGACCAGCTGCCTCCTCCTGCTGCTGCCTCCTCCTGCTGCTAGGCATATGTGCGGCATGTGGGGGTGTCTGTCTGGGTGTGTGTGTGTGTGTGTGTCTGCAACAGTTATTGGAGCATGGCAGCAACATCGACCGCATTGTGCCGTGGAGACTTTGTCGACATCGTCGGCCGATTGGAACAGACAGAGCTGACTGCCTGCCTGCTGGTTGCCACATGCCACATGCCACATAGCGCATGCCACACGCCGCATGCTCTGAGGCTGGTTAAATTGCTGATTTTGTTGCCAGCAACATTGATTTTTAATAAATAGCAATTTCGGGGCAAACCGAAACTGGCAACTCGGCAACATTTATTATTATTTTCGCATCTGCTTTCAGGTGTTTACGTGTGGCGCCTCAGCAAGTCTCGCCATGAACCCCCCACCCCCGGAACCCTGCTCACTCCCTCCCTGCCTGCACAGTCTGCCTGCCACAAGGGACGACATCAAAAACCATTTGAAATATGCAACAAGCCAAACATTTGCGCAGGTTCTGCTCATAAACTGGATAAATTAATGCCAATCCATGTAGCGCCAAATGCTTCACTAATGCGCTACCTCTCTCTCTCTCTCCACCCCCCTCTTACTTCCCTCTCTTTCCAGCTTACGCTTAAATCAGACAGCGACAAAGTAGCTAACGCGCACAGTGTGCTCAAATTGCAAGTTATGCTTCAGATTGTATAAAGTTTCGAATGAAAAATGAGTCATTTGTAAGTATGAGTTACTGGCAAGTGACTCGTAGATTGACAGAGAGAGAGAGAGAGAGAGAGAGAGAGAGAGAGAAAGAGAGAGAGAAGGCTGTGGAATACTAGAAGAATACTAAAAGTAAGAATACTAATTCTATGTCTATTGTATGCCCAAACAAGTGAGTTAAACAAAGCAAGTAACTTACAAGTACGAGTAACTTGAATGGACAAATGAATAGAGAAAACTGGCTGAGTCGAAGGTTTGTCAAAAGGGAGATATAATTATAGCAAGTTCTGTAGTAAATCTTGGACTTACTTCATAGTATTTCACCTAGTAGATTGATTCTGTAATAAGAAACAAATAACTTGCAAGTGCAGCTAACAAACTAAGGCAAATTAATGCATAGATCACTCTCATGTTTACTGAGGCAAAGTATAAGTTAAGAGCAACACTTGCGCTAATTCATAGAACTAATAAATCCAAATCGAGTTACTTGAGTAGACTAAGTTACTTATAAGTACTTGAATGCACTGAGTTACTTATAAGCATGAGTAACTTGCTGTCTCTTTGAGTTCATGCACAAGTGCAAATAACCCAAGCCAAGACCAAGTGCTGCAAGTAACTTGTAAGTAAACAAAACTTTAGAATACATTTCTTTTTTTATTTTTTCGTTTAGTTTTCCCCACAGCTCATGCCACTGTGCACTGTTGGCCCTTTTGCCAATGCAAACGTAATGAAGTATTTATGATTGCCTGATTGGCAGGTTGCAGCGGGTGTTGGCCAATTCGTTCGACGCTGACTCGCACCTTGGCAACAGCAACACAGGTAACACCGGCAGCAGCAGCAGCAGTGGCAGCAGCAACAGTTTTGACAGCCGCTGCTGGGGATTTGTGGCATAACAAATTCGTGCCGAAAATTGTAAAATAACACTGTGCAGGGCAGTGTACAAGCGGGTACAGTTGTCGTACCCTCTCCCCGTACCCCTCCTCCCTCCCGGAAAGCAGGCCGCAATCAATATTGATGAGTGGCAGCGGCAACAACTTGCGGCATTTTGTGCCCAACTGTAAATCGACCTACAGCGGGCAGGCCAGAGAGAATAGAGAGAACTAGGGATAGTGAATAACGAATGTGTGTGTGTATTTGTTGGTGTAGTGAGTGCATTCGCATCGTTATTTATTGTCGCATTCGAGGCATTTGCATGGCAAAAGTGATTAAGTCAACTTATCTATCTACAGCAGCAACAACAACATTATTTTCCATCAGCCTGTCATGAAATATGCATCGATCCATCTCTCCCAACCAACCTTACTCCCTCTCTTTCTCTCTCTCACTGTGTGTGTGCACAACGAAATGAGTTTTATGAAAATCGTAAGGCAATTACTTGCGAGTAATCCCCGACATAAACTGCACAGATTACGCTAATACCTTGAAATTGAAATACAATTGCCAGAAGAGTGTAAATACTGCATAAAATGGGGCTAAAAACGATGAATTTTGTGGCGAATTTGTAATAAATAATTGTATGACATTTACCTTTTGCTCTATGCGTAACAATATTTATTTAGTTATGTTTGTAATACAAGTTGTCCCTCTGTCTGTGCGTGCGTGCTTTTCAAGCGCGCGTTTTGATAAGGCAAAAATTGAATTGATTTGCTCAATTTGTGCTGCGAGCAAAAGCAATAAACTCAGCAGCTCAAGGCATAAACTAAATAAACTCTAATATTAATTTAACAAATGTTGCACAAACTTATTTAATTTCCCTCACTTATCACAAATTTGAATTTCCATGAAAATTGCGCGCTTCGTTCAGTTTGGTGCAGCCAACTTAGCGCCATAGAAACATGCTTGCTTAGACACACACCTAGCTGGGACAACTTAACACCATCGAAACTCGGCTGAGTCAAGACACACACTAAGCTGGTACAACAACCAAATCAAGTACACAATTCAACTCTAGCCAGGACACTTGCCTTTCGATTAGTGAAACTGCTTGTACATAGATGGCGCCCTGCTTAGCTCAGACACGCACCAACAAGCGATTACTGCACGCCAGACTCGCACACAGCGATTTATCGAAAATGGCGCAATGTGCATAAACAATTTCAATCGCTTTGTCATTTTCAAGTGTTTGCCCATTATAACGGTACAGTCAGCGAATTTAACAGTTAACTGCATTTTGCCTATGCTCGGCCTAACAAGCGAAGAGCAAACAAAATCGCAAATCGTTGGGTAAACAAAATACGCTCCCCCACACTACACCCCCCTCGCTCTACATTTACATAAAACAAACCCGTAATTTGTTCAAGTACATAGCACAAGGCACGCTGCCCCACCCCCTCCTAGGCTAGCCGCCCACTTGGCATTGCTGCCTTGCGTAGCAACCCCCAAAACATTCTCGAGTTTCCAAACAGATACACGCAACCACTCACACACACAGACACACAGCCACAGAGCAGACACTTTTCCTTTGTTTATTCTCCCTCTTCGCACGCTGCTTCTTCTTCATTCTTTCCGCTCGTCACATTTGTTTGTGCAGCCCATGGAAAAGATATCTTTCCATATGGCTGATTTTGAATGCCTTAGATGAGTTTTTTCTGTCATTTTCCTAATGAATAATGAGCGGAGTTTTTCTCTATCTGCTTTTGTCTGCTCTTTCTTGTTTTCCCTTTATGCTTTATGCTTGTTATGAGCTTGGAATTTGCGCAGAGTTTTGAAATGGAATGCAGAACTTGCATTATTAAATGCCTGTGGCAACTGTACTCACTATAGTGTGCTGCAGCAACTGTACCTGGTTACTAACTCAGTCTCTTAACTCTTTTTATTGCTTTGTGCTGAGTGCTTTTCCGGCCATTAACTTGCAATTAGTCAACGCTTTTTCACATTTCATTCATTTTCGCTTTTCCTATTTCCACCCACCAACTGCCGCGCCCATCAATCAATACACACACACACAGTTGCACACACACACACACACGCGTGCCTATGCCTTTCCACCGCAAAAACTCGCCCCGTTTTCGCTGCTAACTCCGCCCGAACAACCCGAGCTGCTCGTGCGAATCGGCTACACTCGCGCTCTAACGCCAATCGCCTGCATCACGCACTCTTCGGCTTGCGCTGTCGGCTCTCTGCCGATTGGTCGTCGCTTTCGTTAAATAACCGACAAATCGTGCGCTCTACGTGCCTTCGGCTCTCGTCGGCAACGCGTGTCGTGTGCTTCGGCAACCGGTTTAATGTGCTCGTGCTCTCTCTCGCGCTCTCTTTCTCTACTGCGATTAAACGTCGGCGCCCTTCTCTTTGATTTACCTAGCGCGCTCTTTCAGCTACACTCAGAGAGCGAGCGAGAGAGAGGGACCAAATGAGAGAGAGCAGCTGCATTGCCAGTTACACTTGTGTTTATTTTATTTATAATTATTAACAGACCGAAAATTGTTACGCCTCGTTGCGAAATGAGGCTGACAGAGTTCTAATTACGCTTTATTCCATGCGATATCTGTTCTATAGCTATAAAATTACATTTATCGATTAATTAGAGAAACTACATAGATGTCTGCACTATAGTGCTCAGTTGAGGATTAATGTACCTCATTCGGAAAATTTGCTATAAAATTCAGCTGAGAGTATTAACGACAGATTTATATGCTTTTCTTTGTTCCCTTCATACCTCATAGCAAAAACAGAACGAACTGAAAAGATTTTCCAATGATTCCCATCTTTATCGCTTCGAATTCTTAAAATCTTCTTGATCTCAGTTATTACTCTACCGATGCTCATAAAATTCGGCATGGCGCTGAACCAAACACTTGCCCACATAATGTATATTTCAAATTTCCAATAACTATTAAGACTTTTGCGAAAATTGGCAAAAACTTATAACATCTAAAATAAAAGAGATAAGAAATTGTGGCTTTGCACAGCTATAGATAATCATATGCTGCTTCAGAACTGCAAATTTCATAATAATCGAACCATAAATACACAAGTTATACAGGAAACATTATTACTGGACTGTATACAGGGTATTGTGCCATTGTTTCCTTGTCGTTTATAATAAAAGCGTATTTGCAAGTCATGTAAAATTATATTTAAAAGCGAAGTAGCCATAAAAACTAGTCAATCAGTGTTAGTTTTTCTATTAAACAGGAATATACATTTTAAGATTCACAAACATTTCCATATTTCTGCAACTTTAAAGAGCTGTCACGCCTCTAAACTTTCCACATGCACTTTACGTTATGTTTCTCTCTTTCCTTGCTCCTTCTTCCTCCTTCTCTATCCCCCCCCCCCCCCCTTTATCCTGCATATGACAAGTAAATGAAATTGCAATTACGATCCATCAAGTCTCGTTCGATTATTTTACCATCAGCAGAGGCGGCGTCCGTCTACGCAGCAGCAGCAGTTGAAAGGGGGTGGCAACGTCAGTTGTCTGCCTCCTACTCTGCCCTCCCTCCCTCCCTCCTCGACTCGTCGGCAAATTCGCTTTGTTCCCCATTTTCAGTTGCCGCACTGCGTCAGGCCATAAAATGGCTTCGACTCGCAGCAGCAGCAGCCCCTGTTGGCACTGCCCCTGCCTCCGCCTCTGTCTCCGCTAAGTGAGTTGCCACTGCAGCAGCGTCGTCAGTTCGTCTCGTGGTTTATTGCACGGCGGCACTGCGCCTGCCACACAAATCACCATTTTTAGTGAGACGAAGCGACCTGTCGAAGGTGCCGTTACCCGCAGTAGCCGCACATTTTCGCTTTTTGTGCCTCCATATTTCAGAGATCCGCTTGGGAAACTCCCTTTGCAGTTAGTTAGGCCTGTAAACAAGTTTATTAGCTGACAATATCTGCTATCTTTACCGTTGTGAATATGTTTTGTCTAAATATATTTATCTTTTAACTAATTTCCTTAACTTTTCTTGTCTTTCTGTAGCTTTTTTCACATTTTAAATAACTTAAGTCCATTTATATTGTTTATTTAGATGTTTTTCGATGTAAAAAACTATTTCAAGTCAGATCTCAGCTACTATAAAAGCTTCAAACATTAAATTTAGTCTACAGGTTTCTGTATATCATACGTAGATAGAGCATATTACAAATATAAAGTTCCACTCATAACACTTATGCAAATCGGTAATTTTTAATTTTTATACGAAGTACTAAAGATAGAGCTTTCCACTTCAACATACACATAGCTAAATATTATAATAATATATACTCAAAATTTCAATTCGATCGGATACTAAACACAGAAGTTATGATCACTGGAAGTACTCAACAAGCCACAAATGTCCACGATAGAGTGTACAAAAATGGACAAAAAATTCAGTTTATTTGCAATATTTTCCATAATTTAAGTCAGAAACTGCTCGGGAATAGTTTTTTATGCTCAATACGAATATCTTTATCGATTTAAATCAAAAAATAAAATTTTAAAATTTTGAAAATTTTTTGAAATTTTTACAAGGGGGTTGCATGGAAAAAGTCGTGAATTATGAAAGTCTCTAAATTCCCAATATTTTGATGAGGAATCAATCTACAATTAATAACATGAACAAAAAGTCATACCCCATGAAAGTCGGATGATTTTTGAGTAAGTTATGCCGTTAGGAAGTATACTAAATACCATGCGACCCTCTGCAGGTTCCTAATCTCACTGCACTACAGAGAGCTAACGCTACCTAACAGCGAAGTTGATTGTCTCCGAAGTAGTTGTTAAACTGGAAACGCCCACTGGTAAATCCTACTTGGGAGCGAAGAGAGAGGGAGACAGACGACGCCCACCACAGTTCCGCATGGGGGAAAGCCACAGCCAGAGACTGTGTAGAGGATCTACACGAGGTCGCCTACACGTACCGCCTGAATGTGTTGCGATAAGCAGAGTGAAGAGGTCTCGTCTCGATGAGCTCGTAAATCTACCAGCTTGTTATATCATTTTACTGTGGGTTGTGTGTCAGTGTGCTATAATTTGTTATAGATAGTATTATAGCAACTTTGTAGGTAGATGTGTGTACGCCTAGAGTTTTTACAGCTTTATAGTAACTAGTAATATCGTTAATCGATTTATAAAGAGAGTTAAACTTTATCATATAAACTATACGTAAAATTTAAAATACTTTCGAAATATGTAACTAAGTAAGGTTTTTTTTTTTAAATTTAACTTCCTTTAAAGTTTGAAAAATAGTTCTGCACATGATCAGGGTACCATAAAGTTCTCATTCTCCATTTCTTTGCTTTCTCCAACTGCATTTTCCATATTATATTTTCTATTCTCTTTTCTATATACGCATTTAATATATATTTCTATATTATTACTGCCCACATTAAAGATATAACAGATCCTAAACATGGGGGGAAAATAAGCATAAAAACTTTTGCAATTTAGCAATAACTCTGCCCCCCTCTACGCACGCCTCTGACTGCACCACAAGCGACCCAAACGCACAGCCTGCGCTCGCATAAAAATGGCGTCGGCGTCAGGCAGGCAGGCGACGTCATTGACGTCATGGTCGACGTGGAAACGTTAATGTAAACGTCAACACGGCGGGAATGTTGCTCATTTTCGTTTTAATTGAATTGAAAACAAAACGAAGAAGAAGCAGAGGAAGCGTTGGAAGAAGAAAACGCAACGAAATGCCAAAGCCAAAGGCGAAAAATGCTATAATTAAATTTTCACTTAGCCGCGTAGCGAGAGAGAGAGAGAGAAATAAAATTATAAATAAATTAACGCCTGCAAATGCGTTTGAGGTGATGAAAACAGGAGGAAAGCGAAGGGGGGAGTGGATGGAGAAACATTAAACGAAATGCCATAAAAGTAGCGCCTGCTAACGACAATGTGTCAAGGCAGAGAGAGAGAGAGAGGAGCAGAAAGAACGATAAAAGAGCAAAATCAAATTGTAATTGCGGTTTTGATAGGCGACACTTTTGCCCTACGAAGGTCTCAGTGTGTGTGTGGAGAAGGGAGTAGAAGGAGGTAACAGAGAAAGAGGGAGAAGAGGAGGTTGCGTTCAAAAAAAAAAGCTCATCAAATGCGCCGTTGGCAGTAACTCAACTTATTAATCGACATAAATGGCGCCATTCGCAGCAGGGCGTAGCACCCTCCCCCTGTGGCTGCCCCTGCTGCTGCTGCTACTCCTTCTCTGCCTGCTCTACCGCCTCCCTCCCTCACACACCCTTGCTCACACATAGCCAGAGAAACACAGAAAGAGGCAAACAACCCACAATGACGACTGATTTTTCGCCATGCTACGTAATGCTGAAGTTTGGCAACGCCGCCTTCGTCGCTTGCACACATCACAGCACTAACGTAAATTATAGTAAAAGCCGCGTGTGCGTGTGCCTGTATGTGTGTGTGTGTGCTTGTGTGTTGTTGCTGTTGTGACCTTTTTCGTGACGTTGCAATCGGCAGCAACAAAACGCACACAGACACATCAACTCATTCGAACTCAATATTTTATTCGAATTTCGAATGCGAGAGAGCGCAAGCACGAGAGAGGGGCGAGAGCGCCAGCAGCGAATTCGCCGCAAGAGAGCGCCAACACGAGAGCGTAAGCATACGTGCTCTGTCTGTGTGCGTGTGTGTTTGTGCGGATTTTGATTCGAAACAGAAAAGCGCGGAAAATTTTATAAGCGCGCCACTTTTTGTTATGCTTGCGCTGCGATTGTGTGCGTGAGAGAGCGCGTATGTGTGTAAGTATGTGTGCGTGTGTGTTGTTGCTTCATTTTGGCTTTGGCGCGCTGAAGTGCGGCAACAGCGCACAGCCGTTTCGGGCCTCCACAATCGCAGCGCGCGCGTTCAGCTTCGTTTTGCCCGATGCCGATAATAATTGAACGAAACGCGAGTCTGTCTGTCTGTCTGTCTCTCCGTCCGTCTCTCTCTCTCTCTCTCTGTCTGTCCAATAACAAAAAACACGACGCAAAAACAGGCCTCACTCACAAATATTTTTGTTTTTCGCTTCTGCTGTTTTTGTTGATGTTGTTTTTTTGTGTCGACTCTACTAATTACATAAAATATTTCGTTGTTTTGTCGTTTTTAGCCTTTTTTAGCTTGTTTTTGCCAACAATTTTGTCTCTTTCACTCTGTCTTATGGGCTAAAAATCCCAACGTTGTTCGTGCTTCTCGTTTATCGCATCACTTCGGTTTTCCATTGTTTTGCAGCTTTTCTGTTTTTCAACTTTTCCAGCTTTTTCGCCGTCTACAAAGTTGGCCACAATACAAAAAACTCTTTTGTTTTGGGGGCCCTCAAAGTCGGCCAAATTGGCCAGACGAATGCAATTTCTCGCAAAACAAAGCGAGAGACGTCGTAGAAGTCGGCGCGATAGGCAAACAACGAGGCGAGAAGACGCGGCTTCACTTTCTTCGCTTTTAGCTTTCGCCGTGCGGCTAACAGCGGTTACTTTTCCGAAAATGGAAGCTACTACACAAATCTCGAATGTCATTTTTTCAGTATACCAAACGAAAGTAGAAAAAGTTGTATATGTTACTTGAAAACCCGAATTAACATCTAAATTTCTCTGAAAACTAACTATTTTATCAAATAATTGGTTTTCAAAACTATGATATCGAAGTTGTACCATTGATTTAGGGTAATTTATACTTATCATACCGATTATTATTTCAATTTATGGGTTTCCTAGTTTTTGGGCACCTCTTTTCTTTTTGAAATGTTCGGAACTGTTTTATAACTGTTGTTAAATACATTTACCAGCACAAAGTACCGACTTTTAACTATTTTCACTCTGAATATCTAGCCGTTTTCCCTGTTTTTAGCTTTTATTCTGACTTTTAGTTTACCTAACCTCGAAAACTTTCCCAGAAGTCTCTAGATTCCCTTTTTTTGCACTCTACATCCGGACATTACCAAAAAAACTCCCTTCCACAGCTCAATTTCAGGATAATAATACCTTTAGTGGAACATAATTTGTGTTATAGCGTGTCTTATCGCCATAAACAGAGAATACTTAGCATCGAAACAGCAGCTTGGTATAACAAGGCAGTTTTAAAATAAGTTTTGCTTGATCTTTGGATGAAACATTGTCTTAAACTTGCGGATAAACCTTAAATTACTGGAAGAAATACATATTAAGCTTGTATATACTGATTCTCGGACTAGACTGATGTTTAATGTGTAAGAAAAAGCATTTGCGAATTTAAAAATGGTTTAATTTGTTGAAATTTGTATAGTATCGTAATATTTTCGTACTTTATGCATATTTATGGATGGAAATTTGCTTAAATTGCTTTAAAAATTAAACAATTACCTTGTGTATGGTTATAATATATGACACAAACGCACAATTTAGTCAACTCTTCTACTTAATGAACTTTAAACTTCTTGGGACTCTCTCATTCTGTTGCTAGAGATCCGATGTTGAGAAACTGAGAGAATAAAATTGAACACGAAGATCTACTTAAGCATAATGTTTATATACAATGTTGACATGTTTTACTTATGTATATACAATGTGTATTCATACTAATTACTTACTTTCTAGCCTATATATAATAATAATACTTTTCTTTTGCCCCTTTTTGAACCAGTATTATAATAAATTGCTAGAAATAAGACAAAATATTGAATATGTGTGTGTGATATTTGATATTTCTGATGTTTAGGCATATTTATTGGACAAAAGTATGTTTAGATAGCTTTCTAAATAAAGCATGTAGATTATAAAAATCATTTATCTACTTACTGGATTTAGTTTAATAATACATTCTTAGATATATAACAATATTTCTGAAGTTAAGGAAAATTTCTTCAATAATAACATTGAAAATGGAGAAGTAAGCTAGCAAAAATCATGTTGCCTTTTTCCCCCCAAGCTTTATAATCAATTCCAAGATATAGAACAAAGAATAAAGATGCTACACTGTGCACATACGATACTGTATGCAATTACTGTGTACAGTCTTAAGTGTTCTTATCGCTGTGAAAAGTGCTGTAGGCTGCACAGCAATGTTCTGGAATGTTCCACAAAAAGCTTTATAAAGGAATTTCAATTATTTAAGTGTTTTTTCTATAGAAAATTCTCTTCCTCACTCTTTCTCTTTTTCTAGCTGTCCACCCACCAAAGGAGGAGAGGAAGAGGCAACTGCAAAAAGTGGTGAAAAGATTTTGCAAGAAACGCAATAAATAAATTGATGTAAATAAATTTTGTTTTTGTTGAGTTATTTATGAATTTTACGGCGAAGCAGGCGCAGGCAGAGTGAGAGGGGTGCAGTGGGGCGGGGGCGCAAAGCAAACATGAAAATAAACAGAAGCAAAAAACACATACACACACACACACAAAATGCTGATGTTCCAATTTAGCACAACTTTCGCTAGTTGTCGCCCCGCTTGGGGCAAAGCAACGACACCAAAGAGGGGAGGGCAGGCGGCAGTCGGCAGGCGGAATGCTGCTGAGGTGGCGACGTGCAAAGCGCACACAGAGACAGAGAGACGAAGCGACTGAGAGACAGCGTCAGCGTCAACGTCAGCGCAGAGCTCTGTGTGTGCAAACGTCATCAACATAATTTTCATCACTCAGCGATAAACACGAAATATGCTGATGAAAGACGCCGAACAGAGTGAAGCGCAGTGGCGGGAAGCGACGGGGGGAGCCGAACGATGAGCCGAGTCGAGCCGAACGAGCCAGAGTGGCAGTGAGAGTGTGGGACTCCCAAGGGGCCAGAGGTGGAGTCACAATAGCGCACAGTTGAGGGAGAGGGCAATGCGAGCGCGCGAGAGCGAGTCAAATGAAACGAACGTACGATACGAGCCCGACGAGCACCCGAACGAGCGCACGAACGAACGAACGACAAACGAGCGCGCAGTGAGTTGAAGCCAGTCCCCAGTCCCAACTCAGTCGCCGAGTGGGTGTCGCTTCTCGCTGAGTACGCGCGCTTCGCAGCACAAAAAAGGCAGCGACAGCGGAAGCGGCTCGTTGAGACGAGGCGCACAATGAACGCGATTGTGTCTGGGTGCCGTTGGCCGCTGTCGCTGCCTCCTACTCCTCTGCCTTTTGTCGCTGCCACTGCGCTGCCCGCACCCCTTGTGCGGCAGCCGTGACACTCCATTTTTATTTTTCCTCGCTTCATCGCAGCGCACACACAATATGCTCTTGGCACGAAACCTATGGCCCGGCTGGGTCTCGTCTGGCCTGGACTGGCTCCAGCCTGAGCTCCAGCGAGCGGGCTCTGCACTAATTGAAGCTCGTGATTAAGTAACTTTTGCAAACTGAAGTCTCTGAGCGGAGGCAGCGCGACGCAGCGCAGGGGCGTCGTGCGGCGAGGGGACTCTGCACAGTGCCTCGCACATTGCCCATAAATGGAGCGAACATTCGCGTAGAAAGCACTGTAATCTACAATGAAATCTGTGGAAACTATGCTGTCTTCTAGTTGGGCGAATTCTTTTCTTCCATAGAGTCTGCTCAATGTGGTGTAGAATGTTATATGATCTCAAACGAGCAAAAGAATTCTTCAGAAGCTTGAAATATACTTAAGAGTCTTTTTAATTAAGCACAAAATTGAAGAATTCTGCAGTTTTCGTGTAGAAAGCACTTTAATAAGCAACTTCTTCAGTATAATTCTTCTATAAACTACTCTTCTCTTTTATAGAGGTTAATTTCTAGGCTAGACAATATTTTTTAATCATAGAAATGCAGAATAATTATTCAGACGCTTGAAATTTACTTAAAATTCTTCTTAATTCAGCTTAAACTAGAAGAATTCTTCGAAATGCGCGTAGAAAACAGTTAAAACGAATTCAGGCAAACAATGATGTCTTCCAGTTTTTTGTTGAAAACTTGAAGAATTCTTGAAGAAGAGCTATTCTTCCCGCTTTCAAAGTAATCTCTAGAG
Organism: Zaprionus tsacasi; assembly: GCA_018904105.1. Classification (NCBI taxonomy): domain Eukaryota; kingdom Metazoa; phylum Arthropoda; class Insecta; order Diptera; family Drosophilidae; genus Zaprionus; species Zaprionus tsacasi. The sequence continues at coordinate 11,317,371 of JAEIFR010000295.1, forward strand.
TAAAAGTTCTATATAATCGTAAATCATCCTAATAAATTACAAAAACAGGTATAGCTCCACCCTACCTCTTCAGACTGAACAGGAATACATATCTCTTTTTTTGTTGAAAAATTTCCGCAGAAAAAATCGTGTAGACTTTCAATATTCCCACTTTGTGTACTCACGTCTTTCTCCACTTACTTTGTTTAAACAAAATCGTCATTTAACACCTTTTTCGACTGTCAAAATTTGTACAGGTGTATGGTATACAGGGTTTCGACACATACTGAGCCCGAAAGTACTGGGAAATATACCATGCAGCCTAAAAACTGATTTACCTACTAAAAACTCTAACAAATCTTATTTTATGTTACTATATTTCAAACTTCAGAAGGATTATTCCATATAATATAGTATACCATAAATAGATTTTCTAATAATTTCTAATCCATTTAGCTCTGGTTTTAGCCCACGGTAAACTGTGCAACGAGTTGAGGCAGCGACTTTCCGGCATTTGTCACGAAAAGGTCTCTGGAGTTGCAAGTTTCTGTTGCACCTTCACCTCGTCTCGCCCCCTCCCCCCTCCGTCGGGTATTGTCGCATCGTGGTAGTCGGTTTTTTCCCCGTCTATTCGGAAAATGTCAAAATATAAATCAATTAACTTTTGCGAAAAAGTTGCCGCAAAAGTTTCAAAGCGAATTACCCCAGCAGCGACGAGATGAGAAGGTACCGCTCTCGTTCCTGTACCCGTTCCCGGATCACGGTTCAGGGTTCCATTGTGATGAATATTTGTTATTGGTTTCGATGGTATTGTATATTGGCTATGGGATTTGAGCATGGCGTAAAAAGAGTCTGTAATAAATTGCATTTATGTGAGTTTTTACTGGCAATTTCATGATATCTAGAGGAACCTAAGAACTTGACTTGAAAAGAGAAGAATATGAAAAATATAATGTTGTATTCAAAAAGGAATGATAACAAATAGTATTAAAGAGTATTTATGAAGCATGTTTTTCGGGGTTCCTAAAGTGAATATATAAAGTATAATGTCTTTTAAATAATCTTTTGCATTTTCATTTGTAGGTTGGAGGTTTATTCTTGATTTCAATATAGATTTAATTACTAGTGGCAGTGATCCCCAAGATGCTTTTCCTGGAATTTAAAAAAAACTTTTAAAAATTTCCCTTTTTATATTAAATTGCAGCGCAAAAATGAAATTTCTAAGGTGATCTCAAGCTAACCATAGTATATTAACTAAATAACATCAAATTCTTCCAAAACTTGGAGCTAAGCATCTACTACAGTTACCAAAACATTATCGAAGCCAAAAACTAAACCAAGTCTATTAATTCCCAGATTTTTCTTGACTTCGGATCAGAAATTGTCATTCCCTCGAAAAGAAATGCGGGAGGGAAGCGTAAAGCGGAAAAGAATGATGAATTAAGTTGAAATGAAGAAAACGAAACCTCTCTCTCTCGTATTCTCGCATTCTTCGTTTCCTATTTCCATCTGCCAAGATAAGATCTATCAGTGGGTTTTTATCTCGAGCTCATAGCTCAACTAAGATCACTGATTGGGTTGACTTTCGTTTATAAAGAGACAGAGTGGAGAAAGAGAGAGAAGAGAGAGGGAGATAAACAATGAAATATGGAGAGGAAAGCTCATTAAGTTTAATGTGCATAGAAAGTCAAATGTAACTAGATTTGTGTGCGTAGCTGTGGCTATATCTCAAGCTATATCTCTAACTATATCTCTCTAAATGTATCTGTAGCTATATCTGATAGATGTGCGATGTGCGGCCTTCATTTGCGTCTTATTTACAAAGAGAAACAAACAAACAAACGAGTAGACGAATAAAGACGAATAACTCATGAGTGTGTGTGTGTGAGTGTGTGTGTGCGAGAGAGTGTATACACACTGATATAATAAGTGTGTACAAAGTAAACAAAGAAATCATTTCAATTCCATTCGAAATACGCAGAGATCCGACGAATCCGACGGATGTTTATACGTGCCAGAAGTCGACTACATTAATCCGAAAAAAAATATATAAACAAATTTTGAAAGCTGAAAATTAATTTAAAATTAGAGATGAAAAATTGCGATGATATAACTGGGAATACGATACGATGCGATTAGTGCAGTTTAAAGCGGTCTTATAGCGAGGGTCCCACTGAAACTTGATATTTTTCAAGATGCTGCCGAAATGCTATGGTTGACATTTCGAATAGGGGCGGGGGGGGACTGAATTTAGATGCCGATAAGTAAAATGTATCTGTGAGGTGCAAAATTCAATGCGAAAGCGGCGCAACTTGCATAAATGGAACCAGTTTTCGAGAGGGAGCGAGAGAGAGACAGAGAGGGAGGGAGAGGGGCAGCAGGCTGAAGCTGCGACGACTTTAGTTAGCGACGACGACGGCGACGGCGAATAAATTTATGCAGCCTAAAGCGCGTTTCGGAATATTTGACTGGGCAGCGGCAGTGGCGTGGAAGCAGAGGGGGGTAAGGGGGACTGGGAACTGCAATCGGGAACTCGGGAACTGGGGACTCTGGCGACGACTACAAACTGCGACTGCCACCTTTACACGCTACCTCTGTCTCTCTCCCTCTTCTCCTCCCCCCCCACCGCCTGGCTAAGCCCCCTCTCTAAAACTGGTCCCGTCGAACGACATGTGAATATTAATGTTTGCCGCCACAACAAAACGGATTGAAAACGGATCGCAAAGCTTGGCAACGTCTTCCAGCTCCCATCTCCCCCTCTCCATCTCCGTCTCCGACGTCTTGAAATCTTGTGACAATTTCAGAGCTGGCAAAATGATTTCGTGTGTGTGTGTGTAGGGTATACAAGGGGAGGGTACACGCGCTTGTCGCACACGTCGCTACGTGGGTCGTTTGGCGAGTAAATTGACGGGAAAAATGACAAAAAAAAAAACAAAAGAACTTTTAGCTGAAAAACGGCTAAAAGAGTTGGCGGGCGTGTTGAGTGGGAGGACAGAAATACTGCAGAGAAATATGTTTATTTCATTGAGAAGAAGAAAGCGGGAGAGTTATGTGAAGATGATGAAGAAGCAGCAAGGGAAGAGAGTGGAAAATAGCTATAAGGAAAAGACAATAGCTATTATAACTAAGTAAGAGAAAGAAAAAAAAAGGAATATGGCGGGTATATTTGTAGTAATACGAAAAATATAGGTAAATATATAGATAGACAATCAAAATAATGATAACATATGTATATAGAGCTTTAACTTTAAGGAATTGCAGAAAAGATCTGAATTTAAGGCTGAGGCTCAAGAAACTCTAATAAAATTTGGTATATTATATGAAAAATACTTATGAAACAAAGACAAAAGTTTTCCAATACTGCGGCACAGCAAAAACATAAAAGAAAACCAAAATTAAGTTACATAAAAGCAGGGAAAATAAAGAAAAACTCTCAAAACAAAGAAAAACTTCATTTTGTGCAAATAAAATGCAGGAAATAAAAAACAGATGAAGGTAGGTAGGGATAAATGAGGTAAGAAGAGGAAAGAAGATTAAGTGAGAAAAACCAATAAAAAGGGGTTGCCTGACAAAAGCAAGGAAAAAGTAAAAGCAAAAACCACAGCGTAGCTCTCAAACATTAATCTGCCAAGGATGCTAAAAGAAAATATGATATGTGTAGAAAAAAATGTTCCAAACCTATTTAAACCTATTATAAAGAAAAGCAAATATCAGGTAACATAATATGGGTTATAATTAATATTAGGTCAATTTTTCCCTTACTTTAGAAGCAACCCTCGCTGAGGTGCGAATAAATTTGTAGCTTAATTTCATTTATTTGGCTCGAAAGACGCGTGCAATTCTTCGATTTCGGATTGCAAATTGCAAATGCTGAAGAAAAGAGAGATAGAGAGGGATAGAGAGAGGGAGGAAAGAGGTAGGGATAGGCAGGGAGGTACGCCTGGTACGTGCGTGTTAAGGATCAAACAAGTTTCCTCTGCAGCAGCTCGCGCCAGACTCATTGTCAGTCGGGGACGACTTGACAACTTGATAAAGATTTCATGCCTTTGATTAATATATTAAGTCTGCAAAAGGAGCAGGATAGGCAGACGGCAGAGAGGAGAAAGAGAGAGAGGGAGAGAGCTGGGAAACCGAACAAGCGTGCCGGCAAAGACCAAACACACAGCACACGCAGCCCCAACAAGTACCGTAGCTGAAGTTGGCCAAAAAGGTGTGCGGAGTTTGGGACACGTTAATAAATCAACTCGCCGCCGGCCTGTAGAAGCCCCCGAGGGAAGGGAAGGGGGGCAAACCAGCCTGCCAGTTGCGCCTGTCTAATGCGAATCCGTGTCAATTAAATAGAGCTCTCTCTCTCTCTCTCTCCCTCTCTCTCCCTCTCTCTCCCTCTCTCGCTCTCTCTCTGTCACTTCAAATGGATCTGTAGCTGAAATAAAACTATCACGCTTAGGGAGACCGTATTTGACAAATGGTAACGCAAAATGGACGAGTTACTCAGCTTGTTTTCTGGGGTTAAGTTGGGTCAGTTGAGTGTGGGTTGGGGGGAATGATATAAGTGAATTATAAGTGGAATAGAAAGAGATTGAGCTGGGATTGTCTGAGTAAAACTTCAATCTGCTCCGTTTTGTGCTTTACTCTGAGTTAAGAAGAGTCCCTAAAACAACATATCATTCTAAAGTAGAACTAGACCATGTTAGACACGTATAAACAACAGAGAGCTGGAAATATGTTAAAAGATATTTAAAGCACAAAAAATATCATTTACTTGCTTAACGGTTGATAAGGAACATAAATATAGGTTTAAAGCACAGAAACAAAGATTAAAGACAGAATAGAGAGCAAATATTAGTGTGTTTTCAGTAATATATCATTAAAATCAAACATTTTTATTATACGGACAAAATACATAAGTGTTTAGAGAGTATTTGCCACTTCAATCTTAAATTTTCTATAAATTTCAAACAAAATTACGTAAAATGTAGAAATTATTTAAGATATTTGCAAATTGCACTTTTATTTAGAGCCGTATAGTCTTTTTACAGTCTGTATTTAGACTATAGAACCTCAAAAACTAAGAAAAAAGAAGAAAACTATTAAACTGTTGCTATAAGCTGCACCTAACCTCAACTATAGTATATTTAATACATTTTCTGATTATATATGTATAAGCTTATATTAAACTCAAGTCTTATACGCGCTAAACTAACTATTATAACCTCAATTAAAATGTAAATTGCATTGTAATGCCGTATAGCAAGTCATTATGGCATGCAAAAAAGCTTATAGCAACTGTCTGTAGTCTCGCCCCATGTCTCGTTTAGGGGCACAAAAAGCACTCGGAAAAATTATAAACAACCCGAACCAATCATTAAATGGCATAATTGAAGCCCCAGGGAATTGGCAGGACAGTGTAGGGGGAAGGGAGGGAGCAGAAATCTGAAAATATAATGAAATAAAAAGTCGGCATAAAATGAAAATGGAAATGGGAATGACAAGAACAACAAGAGGGTGAACGGAAATAAGGACATGCCGAGAGTGGAACAGAAGGCCGGCTACAACTACAGCGGCAACAACTACAGCAACGGTAAAAACTCGTCGCCAGCCAACCCCAAAGGGAAGCAGTGCAGCCAGCAGCGACGGCAGCGTCGGCAGCGGCAACTGTGCAATGTCTGTAATGTCCTTAGCACAAAAAGTCAAAAGCAAACACAAATTCTGTTTGAGCGCAGCTGGGCTTGTGTGTGTGTGTGTGAACTGCCTGAAGCGTTGGCAGGCACACAAACGAGTGCAAAGCACGCGCCAGCAAGACCACCCACCACAGAGAGTGAGAGAGAAAGCGCGAGAGCGGCAGAGCGAGGACAGCAGCGAGGCATCACACACAAAATAGCAGAAAAAGTTTTACGCTCAAACTTTGTTCGTGTTGTGCGCTCTCTGTCTTCCCCCGCGCTCTCTCTTACGCGCTCAGCTGACTCTCCTGGGCAAATATTTAATTTTTATAAAGCCTTCATGGCTCTCTGCACTTGTTTGCCTGCCTCTGCCTGTCGCGTTGTAACTCTCTGTGTGTGTGTGTGCTTGTTCGTGCGTGTGTGTGTTTGCACGCGCGTGTTTGAGTGTGTTTGCATTGCTCTCTTACTCTCTGCCTCTCTATGTGTGTGTGTGTGGTGTATTTTAGCATTTTTGCCATGGCTTTAAAAATATTAAAGGATAAACGCGTCGACCATAAAGCGTAAATTTTATGACTCGACTGCGAATGCTGCTCGGGTGCGCTCGTCTGCGCTCGGCTGCGTCGGCGTCATCGGCAGCGATAGCCACGCTGCGGACATGCAGTTGACATTGGGATGGGCGGCCTGTTACAGTAGCCAAGCCCCTGGGGGGCACTTTTAAATGTGCGTCGATGTGAGTGAGCTGCGTCTGAGTGTGTGTGTGTGTGTGTGTGTTTGAGTTTGTTTTTCTGGCGCCTCGATTTGCCTTCATCAATTATTGCTGCAGCTTTGCCGCGCCACTTGGATAATAGTTAATGAAATATGCATATGAAAATGGGCCTATCATTACACGCCTCACTCAACGCCCCCGCTCCTGCGTGTGTGTGTGTCTCTATTCAACTGTCCCGCAGTGTCCTTCTACTTCCCCTCCCCCCTTCCTTTTTCCTGCCTGTGTGCGTGCGTGTCCTGCGTCGTCGCTGCGTCGTCTCTTTGTGCTTCCACCTTCATTACGATGCATGAGGTAACAGCCCATTCATTAGGCGGACCTTGTATGCTAAATGAAGCGCTGCGCGTGCCAGGGTGACCAGGTTTTCTGTGCTACTTACAAAAGGAAGAAACGTTTTTGATGCTTATTTGACAGTTTGAGGGGGTTTTTATTTAAATAAATATGCGGTTTTGTTGAATTTCAATAGGAATTGTCTTTGTTTATTTTTATTTTTGTTCAATTTGCATTTTTAGAGTTGCCTTTAGAGTGGAAATTTTAAAATTCAAGCTGATAAAGCTTTGAAATTTATTTATACATGCCTTTTTATTAATTTTAATTCATTTAAAAAAATAAATTTACTTAAAATTACTTTAGTTATGTTAATTTTCTTAAAATTTATATTTTTAGGATTGTAAAGCTTAAAAATAATTATTTACATGCATTATAATTATTTTTAAATGGATTTTTAATAAATTAAATACTTAAATAGCTATACAAAATATATTGTTATCTGCAAATCAAATAAAAAAAAAATAATATTAGCCAAAAAAATCCTTCGAGCCGGAGTCGAACCAGCGACCTGTGGATGTCTACAAGAATTTACTCACTACAGTCCATCGCTCTACCAACTGAGCTATCGAAGGTCGATGAGCAATGCGGGCCAAATCGTCAGCTGATATTGCTGTCAGGTGTGCGCTCTGCTCTATCAATATCGCTGACTATATAAATAAATATATTTTTTGTCTTGGTATATGTGTGAGTGTGTGTGTGAATAATTTATGCAGCCGCAGCAAGCGAGTGAACTTAATCAAAAATACTGTCGAGTGTGCTGCTTTTTCATTAGCATTGACGTCAGCTGGTCACCCTAAAATAGCGCATACAAAATGGAGTAGCTGCCACTGCCTCTGTGTGTGCGTGTATGTGTGTGTGTGTGTGCAGGCTAAGGGCTTGGCTGGCATTCGGCTTATTCGTTCCAAAGAAACCAAAAAAAAAAAGAAGCAGCAGCAAAAAGCAATTTGGAAAAAATACTAAAAGGCCCGACGGGCTCAGCGAGCAAGCAGCGACGCAGGCAGCGAGCAGAGAGCGACGGCAGCGGAAACATGTTCAATTATCGCAGAGCAGCAGCGCGTTGTTGTTGCTGCTGCTGCTTCTGCTTGTGTTTTACCCCGCAGACACTCTCTCGCACACATAGACACGCTCTCACACACACACACACGCACACGTAGACAGACACTGTTTCTCACACAGCCGTGTGTAGCGGCAAAATGGTTTGAGGTTAGGTTCAATTCATGCAATGCGGTCGTCTCATTCATCCCAGGCTCACTGACTGCGTGTGTGTGTGTGTGTGTGTGTGTGGAGAGGGTTGTGCATGTAAATGTGCCACGTCCCTTTAGTGCAGAGGCGGCGAGGCGAAAGGGGGTTAAAGCCGTGTGTAACATATGGAATTGGCGTGTCGACTCTGACGAGCGCTTGTCTTCGCTCTGGCAGAGGCAGAGGAGGGGAAGAGGGAGAGGGAGAGAGGTGGCTGGGTGGCTAGAGACGAAGACGAATAGCAGCTCCAAAAGGGGCGTCGTAAAGCACTCAACTCGCCGGGAAAGCACAACAACAACAGCAACAACGCCCCTGGGAATATGACGATATAATTTATTTTAAATCTCGCCCATTTCACTCGCTTTAAATGCGAAGCTGGAAGCTCTTTATTTTCCCACTTCCCCTTTACTCCCCCACATACAGCCTCATAAAAACCATGAGCAATATATACACGTGTGTGTGTGTGTGGTGAAAAAAAACATTTGGCCAACTAATTAGCCTGCGGCCAGGGCGGATACAGTGACGTGAGAGAAAGAGAGAGAGAAAGGGGAGAGAGAGACAGAAATATGCAGACATATTGGCAGTTATAACAATATTAAAACAAGCCGGGTATATCTTCCCCTCTGTGTTAGCCACGATTATGCCACGTTCAGCATGTTGCGGCGAAAGTTCCTGCTAATCCCAGCTTAGTAGCTCGTGAAGTTTCTATATATGCACATTCCTAACATCAAAAACAATTTCTATAACATATACTGTAGCTACATACCAAATTTAGTAACTCTAGCTCTTTCAAGTGCAGAGATCTTGCGCTTAGACTTTGTAGAATCGTATTATCACGCTCAATTTACACAAATTCGTGTTTGTACTATTGAAACCTGCTTCTTCTTCAACAACTGCAACTACATACCAAATTTAATAGCTTAAGATCAGCAAATTCCAGAGATCTATCATGTAGAAATGTTTCCTGGCGTTGTTCTAGACTAGTTGCTATAATATCATACTCCTTATGTTTTAAAGAGTTTCTTCTTCAGTTATAACAAATTTAAAAGCTCTAGCTCTGCTAATTCCAGAGATCTATGGAGTAGGAATAGTTCGAGACGTCATATCTCGCCTAGTTGTTACATTTGCATATGTCTAATGTCAGTAAGCTCTTTTCCAACATAAACTGTAGCCACATGCCAAATTTAATAACTGAAACTCTAGAAATACCAGAGATATGAAAGTTCCTTTCTTGTAGATGCTTTCCGAATCGTTCAAACTAAAAGCAAATTCCATTCCGCTACACACACACCCCTCATAGAATACCTAAAACGTATAGTATAGGGAAAACTAACGTCAATCGCATGTCGCATGAACATTATGCCAGTTCGTAGTGCCGTATGGACAGTGGGACAGACAGTGGGCCTGAGCCTGGGCAGGGGCTCTGGCTCTGGGCTTGGGCGTTGCGGCGACGACAACCCCCAACAGCAGCAAATGGCCCAATTGACATTTAACGCTGCCTTTGACCCGCTGTCCATGGCCAGTGCCAGTGGCAGTACCAGGTCGTACTTCCCCTTCCCCATGCCTTCGCGTGGCTTCCCCGTTGTCCCTAGGGGTAGTTGGTAGAGTACAACAACAATTAACCGCAAAAGGTTTCCTTTTGTCACTTGTTCGAGAGTGCGATTCGTAGAGTAACTTTACATTCGAGCAGGACCTTCAATCGTCTGTTAGCTTTAAGTCATAAAATAATAATAGAGCTGCGCCTCGACCTGGTACCCGTTGTACCCCCCTTCCCGCTCCCTAGCCGTAGTATTTAATGGCACTGTTATTAACTCTTGTCCATTTGCCAGGAAGTGTACGGCCATCGAAAATGATTGCGACCCTACTACGATAATATTGTTTTCGGTTATCGCAATTATTATTATTATATATTTTTGGGTTTCTCGCTTTATACCCTCGACTTTGTCTGCGTGTCAGTTACGAAAGAACCCAAAAGCTATGGCAATTACTATATTTCTTTTGTTAAATAATATGATACCTCTTAGAACTGAAGGTATACCATACAAATTCTCGACTTTCCAGGTTCATTTCTGTATTGCAACCATGTTCTACAAACTTCAGACAGCTCGCATATGCGATATACCAAAAATTAATTAATTTTAAGTTTTTTCGATTTGATATGCCTTGAAAACAGAGGCAGATCTACAGCTTTCTGTATGAACGTGAGTTGAAACAGAAACCAGAAATAATATTATTTCTGTATTGATAAGCAGTAGTATCAAATTTCACACTTCATTTCCGATTAGATTCAGTAGTCGTCGTCCCACTGTGTGGAACTAGTCTCTCTCTCTGCCTCTCTCTCTCTCCCTCTCTCTCTCTGTATTTGTCTAATTCCTTTCAGTCGATTGCTGACATCATTCCCGTTGAGTGAGTGACAATGTGTGCGACCTTGAGACTATTATGTCATTTAAATAGACATTAAAACTTGGTAGAACTAGCACAGAAGGACAACTTTAAAGTCGAATCGGAAAAAGCAACAGCAGCCGACTGTGTATTACTCAGTATTTTAAGGTAGAGTGGAAATGGTGGAAACGTTTTCTTGATTTATTTACAAGCTAAAGAGGTAAATCAAACTTATACGAAATGTAGTAGCTACCTAATGGTTCTAGTAAAATATATACCAAATTTCAAAGCTCTAGTTAGCTTACTTATAGAGATCTACACGTTTTAGTATTTACATTAATCTAAGATAAATAAATCAACTTGTTCCAAGTTAGAAATTAGCAACTGCAGATTTACGCAGTGCTGGGTGTAGTACTTAGTTTATATTTGTCGATTAACTTATAAGTGAAGCAAATTAATCCAAATTTGTAAAACACATTATGTTACTAACTTATGTAGTAGGATATATACCAAATTTCAGAACTCTAGCTCTTATGGTTCCAGAGATCTGCACGTTTTTTTAATGAGAGAAACGGAATAACGGCAGAATGTAGGAAAAATAAAACCCAAGGGAGTATGAAAATCAAATGCCAATACTTTTTCGAGACATTCACGCTCTACAATTTACTGTAATTGAATACGCCCCCTACATTCCCCCTGTGTACAGGGTATTAAAATGGCTACGGCATGCGCTCTACTCATGCGAATTATTCATAGCGCAGCACACTCACCTCCACTCACGTGAAATTCCAATTGATCAATCAATCAGGGTTGTCAACTATTATTACCGTTAATGCCATAATACCTGGTACTCACACACACACACATAGAGAGAGAGATGTGTAGGGTCTCGCGGCTCGTGCCTTGGGCGATTACAAATGCAAATAGGGCGATAGTGAATGCGAATCGAGTGCAATCGAGAGGGAGAGACAGAGAGAGCGAGACTCGCTCGATTGCATTATGAATATGAGAATTACCTAATCAGAAAAACAAAAACAAACAAGGCCAACTGTGGTGCGCAATAATCATACAAACAAACACATACATACATATGTACATTTATCGATATGTGTGTGTGTTATCGGTTTTATGTGCCAACGACAAATGGAATGCAAAATTTGAGTCGTAAAATAAAAAATAAAAGAAAGTCGTAAATTAAATAATTAATGCAATAAAATTTTATAAATATTGCCAATGTGTTGCTCGCACACACACACGCACAACCAGTTTGCGAACAACAACAACAAAATGAAAAAAAAAAAAAACAAACGAAGCGAGTACAGACAAAATTGAAATCGAAATGCAAATTAAAACGATCAATAAAAATGCGAATATGTCAATAAAAGTCAAATGCAAATGTTGCCCATTGTACGTATTGTTGTTGTTGTTGTTGCCCACTGTAGTTGTTGCTGCCTGAAAATGCATTGGCAACGCGAGGAGAGCGATAAAAGGCGAGCGAGAATCGAATCAATATGAAAATTTGTTTTTATGCCCCAAGTGCGCGCCTGTTGCAGAGTGAGGGGTAGAGAGCGGGAGGGGCTGGTATGCCAAATATAGCGACGACGACGGCGACGGCGACGATCGGTTGATTTTTACACTGGGTACCCCCTTGGGTGCTAAATAACAGGAGAGGCGAATAAATTTTCGTGCACTTTTCGTATGCAATGCACAGATACAGATACAGATAAAGATATCGCCTATGTATGCGGCGCTAGAGATGTGCGATAGTCGTGACTGCAAGGGGCGTGACTAGTTTAGGTTGTTGTAATCGAAAGCTTATGGAAAAAAGTATCTTAATTTATATACGCAATTGTTTTCATTTGCTCGATATATATCGATAACTTTAATCGATAATGCAAATCCAGCTACATTCATGTAAACTCCACTCCTTTCTACTCTCCCAACTATCGCCTTGAGCTTTTCTTTCGTTGCCTCGTCTCGTATTTTTTTCGCCGGCGCCCATCGCTAGTCACGACGTCGCGACGGCGGCAGTCGCAGAGCAATCATCATCATTAGCAGCGACGCGCGCGTAGGCAGCGCCAGAAGCGACAACGGGGATCGGTAGCCATACGGTTTGGGGCGGTAGCTGCGCTGCGCTGGCGACACGAAGCATACGTCGCGTCGCTGTCGTCGTCGTCGTTCGCTAATTAAAAAATGCGCTCGCTGCAAAATAAAACTTAATTGCGATTGCATTTGCGATATGCGCGGCGGCAGCAACGACGGCGTCGTCGGCAACGGCGTCGGGCATTGGCGCAGCAATTGAGTGAGGCGGGGCGCATGGGCGAGCGCCAGCACCAGGTTGACAACGGCAGCAGCAGTGGCAGCGCCAAATTGAGCACAAGAGCCCACTCGACTCTTGTAGCACGGAGAGAGAGAGAGAGAGAGAGAGGAGAAGAGACGGCGGCAAAGGCACGAGGAGAAATCTGAAGCACAGACGAGGCGCAACTGCCGCAAGTTGCACTTTAAACAGGTTCAGGTTGTTGTTGTTGCTGCTGCCGTAACGACTGCTGCTGCTGCTGCTGGGTACAGTGGCCGGCAGTGCAATTTGGTTTTTTATTGCGCGACGCCACTGCAGGCAACGAGCGCGCTTAATAAAGATTGATTTACACACACACACACACACACACAGAGAGAAACAGAAGACACACACACTCTCTCACTCACACGCAGCACGTCGTGCACTGCGCTGTAAATAATAACCGAAATTACGATAAACCAAGCGAAGGCGAAAAAAACTCAATCTAAACTCACTCACACTCTCAATCCAACATGGTTTCCAGAAACAGTTAAATTGCAGCAGCACCAGCAAAGCAATGCTAGAGAGCAGCGCAGTAGAAATACTCCACAGAACTCTCTCCCACTTAAATGACAATCAAATGCATAGCAGCAGTGTATACTCCACCTCGTCTCACTCTCCTACACTCTCACGACAGTCAAATTACCACACACCTCACTCTCTCCCTCTCTTCAACTTAAATGACAATCAAATGCAAAGCAGTTGTATTACCCCCCACACACACACACACCTCACTTGCGCTCTCTAACAAAGCAATCAAATGCAGCTGAGCGCGCACGAAATGAGAGCACAAACAACAAAGCGCAAGCCAACGCAATGAGAGCACGATCTCGCTCTTTCTCAGCGCAGCCAGAGCAGCAGCAGCTGCAATTGCCGAAAATATGCGAAATCTCAAGCGCAAAGTCCAAAAGTTCAACATGCTCTTCTGCTCTTCGGCTCGCTCTCTCTCTCTCTATCTCTGTCTGTCGTTGTACGTCGCGATCCGAGCGGCTCAAACTTCGAATCAGAAACGGAGACACAGAGTGCAAGGCACGCTCAAGTGGCCAGACATGGACAGAGCGCAGAGAGAGAGAGAGAGAGAGGGGCAAGCAAGCAAGCACACAAACAAATGAACAATTCCAATCACAATGCGACGATGTTGCTGTGTCGCTGTCGCTGCTGCCGCTGCTGCCTGCTCCCAATCAAAGTGACGTTGGCGTCGGCAGCGAGCGCAATTGCCATTTATGGCCTTGATTTATGTATCTCTGCTACTGGATCTCTAATGCGAACACACACACACACACACAGACAGTGGGGCAGTGTATATTGAATTTATTTGCAATTTATTTCATTTCCTTGGCTTGCGGCATGCGGCCAGCGACCAAGACGAAGCGAGCAGCGAACGAGTGTACAAAGAGAAGCGAAGATGCAAGGCAATGCCTCTTGAGTACATGTGTGTATGTGTGTGTAAGTATCTGTTACAGTGTGGCAAATGTATAGACATTAAATCGTAGCCAAGGTAATAAAGGAAAATGCTGACTAGCCAAGCCAATACACACATATACACACACAGACAGGCGCACAAAGAGAAAGGGTCAAGTTTTCATCTGCAAAGCTTTCGCAAGCTCAACCTAACCTAACTAAGTGCCGCACATAACCTAACTAAATTCAGCCCATTTGTGGCCACTAATCCCGTAAACTGTTAACAATACGCCCAAAACAAATCAAAATTTTATGTGCTTCATTGGGCCTGGGACAGACCCGGGCATATAACATATCTTGCCTGGATTTAGCACATCGTTTATACGTCGTTTACCCGAGATGAGGACGCTGAAGAGCGGCGGCAGCAACAACCCCCAAAAAAGGGCAATCCTCGTTATCGGGGAACATCCCCCGTTTTTTGCGGTCCACGTCGACAACAGCAGCAACAACAATGGGCATCGAATTGGAAAGTTAAGATGCTAGATATCATCGCAGTTCGCTGCCCGCCGCTCGCTCCTTCAAGCGATGATATCCAATACTTTCGATACCGCAGTTCTTCGAGTACTCTCCCATTAGCCGCCATTGTTGTCCGAACAAACAAATCTGCACTTTCTTCATCATACCTTAAGTGAGTTCTTGGAGAGACCTCAGAGAACCCTCTGAGATTATGCAAAACTGATTTCTAAAGAAGCTACTTCAACATGCTCTCGAGTGAGCAAAGCGTAATATCCCCAAAAAAAATAACGTATCCTAAAAGCAGTTTAACTTGTTGAAATTTGATATATCATCAGAGAAAACACAATCCTAATCTTAGAAATAAGATTTATAAAGAAAAAAGGCTGAAAAGGTCGATTTATATCTCAAAAGTTTACAAAATTTGCCAAAACAGGCAACTAAAAAAGCTTCCAGGCAAACTCAAACCGTAGCGGGAAAACCAACTTAAGAAAAGCTACTCACAAATGTATATTCATTTTTCTACGTCATTTCATAATTGAAACTCATTAGAAAGTGCCCGAAGGTGAAACGTAACATACAAAGGAAGCAGCATAATTAAAATGAGATATACGGGTAGAGTTTCCTAACTTTTGAAGGCTTATAAATTAAGAAAAACACCTTCAAAGTGAGCAAAACTCTTAGAAAACTCAAATTTTAACTGACACTTCAGATTTGCGAATGAAAAAGTTGCCTGCGACCATTGCAGAAGGAAATAATCCCTATAAACCTTTCGCACATCCATAATTTTTTGAAAAATCATCAGATTTCTTTAGTATATGAAAATTTTCTACTGTAATAATACTTTATAAAAACTTGAAAACAAATTAGCCTGCCAATTGACTTGGACTCTGCGGGGTCTCTCTCTCAAATGCGAGAAACTATCTTAACTAACTACTTGGAACTGGAGAATCGCACTAATTTAATGAGCTTGTTATTGTTTGCTCCTCTGTTTAGTCGCGTCAACTGCTTTTTCAAGCTAAAAACATTTCGCTTAATGAGTTCACAAACGGAGTCTAAATGAACCCGTCCCGTACCTCCCTCCCCCAGTTCCCCATGGGGAACTGTTGAAACTGTGCAACTTTACCGGATGGTTGGGAAGTGGCAAACACACACATTTGTGCACATATTTGCCTATTTAAGAGCGAACAGGCGTATTTTCAAATTTGAAATTCTAATGGAAGCGACGACGATGCTGGCAAAAACCTTGAATTTTGCTCTGAAACTCAGACGGAACCGCAAACACTTGAACCTACCCAAAGTTCCACTGTCACGAATATGAAATGAAAGACAAGAGAGACGAAATTATTGTGTGGTCTAGTTTAAACAAAGCTGCAAACTGTTAAATTTAGAGAAAATTCTAAAAACTTTAAGGTCGTAACTGTTCAGAAAAAGGCTAGAAAATGAAATGAACTAAAAGTAGCTCTAATTTAAACTTATCATGTGAGAGAAGTTTGAAAGTCTCTTTATAAATTGCTTAAAATACGATGCTCTGTAGTTCTTGAGGTAAATTAAATGATAAGCTAAGCATAAACTGTATTTGTAAATCTCTTTTTAGCTTTTTTTCGAAAATAAATAATTGATAATTTTTGTAATATATTGTCGCTTTTTAATGAGCAACGCGTGAAAATAATTCCCCTATCTCGCACTATTGATAGGATGAGTTGAGATGGAAACGGACAAAAACAAAAAAAAACACAACCTTATCAGCGATTAAAGGTCAAAAGTGGCAGCAGAAACGTCGGGAAATTATTACAGAACGAGGGAGAATACACATACTATGTGTGTATGTTTGTGTAGGGTTTATATATGGAAGCTGAGCATGTAGTACACTGCAAAAAGTGCTGCAAATTGTGCAACTCATGGCATTTAACGCGCGGAACAAAGAGATTTTCTACTTTGGACATGCCGCTGAGTCTCGGGGCAGTCAGACGCCTTTGAGAGGTCAAATAAGAAGAAGAAGAGGAGAAGGAGGAGAAGAAGATGAGCAAATTGTTTCTACGCATTTTTGCGTGAAACCAGCAACAAAAACAAAAAATATAGCCAAGCAGTGTGAACAATGGCAGTGAAAAATGCCAAAAAAAAGCGGCTAAATAAAACGTAACGAAACTAAGACAAAACAAGAGAGAGAAGGAAAGAGCGAGAGCGAGTGAGAGGAGCAAAAGTTTCTAAAGCGTAAATACGTTTCTTTTTCTACGGCTTTATATTTATTGCATGCGAAGCTTAAAGTCTAAAAAAGTATCTTATCTCCTCCACTGTGCGCGGCCCCGTCTCAAGAGAAACGACAAACAGCGAAGGCAGCAGCAGCAGCAACAAAAACAACTCAATAGTCACAGCAGCAGAAGCAGCAGCGGCAGCCGAAGCAAATGGAACAACAACGAGCACAGCCGAAGCAATGCGCGAGAGCAACAACAACACGCACACGAGCACAGCCGAAGCAAACAACAGCAACAAAAACACACGAGCACAGCCGAATCAAGCGAACAAGCAACAACAAGTCGAAGGGCCTCGCGTGTTTTATTTTTAGCTGACGTCGCTGTCGCGTCCGCTGCCACCGCATGCCGTCGCCCGTCTCTTTTGCTGCTTGAGTGCTTTGCCGAGCGTAAAGCCGCTAACTAGACGCTCATGTGCCAAGAGCAGTCGTGGCCGAGCGGTTAAGGCGTCTGACTAGAAATCAGATTCCCTCTGGGAGCGTAGGTTCGAATCCTACCGGCTGCGAACGAGGAGAGAGACGAAAAAAAGTCTCTCTTTATTTTTTTTATTTTTTTTTACTCTTTCCTTACTTTTAAACACGCTTCATTTCGTTTTGGAGTTTTTATTTTACTTAACACGCAGAGGGGATGGCAGAGAGGAGTAGAGTGAATGAGAGAGAGCCCACCCACAAGTGCGTCTGTCCGCGTGTCCGTATAAATAAACGAGTGTGGGTATGTATGAATGGCATGAATGCTATGTGCATTTCGTTATCTGCTTCTTCTTCTCCTTCTGCTTTTTTGTTGCTTGTTTCTACCTGCGTCGTCGTTTTATGGCATTTTTATCTCGCCCGCAACAACAGCAACAACAACAACACGCAGCAGCAGCGCAGCAGCATAACTGTGCACAGCTTAAGCTGAGCCTGCTGCTGCCGCTGCTGCGCTGCCGCCGCCATTTTTATGGTTAAGGTCGCCGTCGCCGTTGCCGTTTTGTATAGAAATGTTTATGAAAATGTTCTGCCGTGACGTTTCGTTCTGTGTGGGAGCTCAAAACGTGCCGATTGCCGCTTTTTATGTGCGCCCCCGCCACGCCCCAACAGCAGGAGTGTTACCTAACACACACACACACACACTCGCATACTCCCCTGCACATTGGAACAAATGAAGGCAATTCTCAATGTTTTATTGAGTTAGCCGTTTTTGGCGTGAATAAAGCCAGAAATGTGTCTGCGTTTGTGTGTGCAAACAAACTGTCAATACGTGTTAAGTGCCGATTTCAAATTTCATAGGTATTCTTCCTCATATTAGCCTGGACCACTCTGAAATTTTAGGTTAGACATGTCTCCATTTGCGGTCGGCTTAAAACGAGTTTAATATTTTGTTATCAAGTTCTTTGAATGGGCATTGCATATAAATATGAATATTATTAAGAAATTATATTATGAGAATAGAAATACTATTATAAATGCATGTTTATTTCTATCTATAATCCGAAATCTTCAACCTAAAAGTAGTATACTTATGTAGTTTTTCTAATTTCAGAGATAAAATTTGGTATATTTTCATTATTTCTCACAATATTACTCTGTAACTTCTCTAAATTAACTAATATAAATAGTTTTATCAATTTAAGAGCAAAAACTTTTTTTATTTTATTTTTTAAAACATTTTTGCATATTTTTTTGCCAGGGGGTATGGGGCATGGAAAAATCGACAAAATTAAAAAATTTTGAAAACTCGAATATTTTCATGATTTATGATTAACTTTATTTATATGAAAATAATGATATACCCGGCAAAAATCAGCTGGCTTTCAAGAAAGATATGGGTATTGAAATGTAAAAAGTTAAGTCTGATAAGAACACAGCTTTTTAAAAAGGAGTAAACAGGGGTAACATTAAAAAAAAACATTATTATTATCTTAAATACAAATTCTGACAAAACAAAACATTTTGAAGAGCATTTTAGTAAAGTTTCACAGATGTATGAGTGTTGAAAGTCAAGAAAAACAGCAAATAATACCAACATAATAAATTAAATCTTTGAATTGGCTGCTGTAGCTAAAGAAATCCCGCTAAATTAAAAGCTAAACGAATGCAGTCACCCCAAACTTTGTAAATTAGTTTTATCTGCATAATTTCGTTGAATATTGTGGGGGTTTTTCCCGCAAACATTACCCGCATATTCAAAATAATTAGCACGAATTTGTGATGGTTTTTTTTTGGTTTGGGTATGAAGCTGCTCAAAGTATGTCCGGAATTCGTGTATAGCGAGGCGAACAAGCAGGTTCCACTGTATTCATTAGTCTCTGTCGACGATGTTACCGATAACTATCGAGCTAAATGAATTGATATGAGTGTGTGTGTGTGTGTGTGTGTGTGTGTGTGTGTGTGTGTTGTTTGTAGAGCTGTAAATACACGTTCGTAATCTGTTTTATCAACGGAATTTCAGTCAGACGACTAATTAGCACATTATATGCGGATATAGAGCGACTTTATAGATATGTTAGATATAGGTAGGATAGATATGTATATAAAGCGTGTGTTGTTCAAGTTCAAATTTCGCAATGAGCGCACACACGCGCCATATACACACATTCATCTCTGCCTTATAAGGTAGACAACAAAATTACCGCTTTATGCTATATACGATCCGACACTATAAACCAAATGAGGATGAATGTACTTGCTGAAAGGCCTCGAAAACTTGACAACTTGTTGTGCTGAATATCAATTTTATTTGGTTAGGTTTTTTTCAGTTTCTATATTTGTCATAACTCAAGACTTATGGGGCAATAAAATATCTCAAAATGGCCGCAGCTGGTTTTCGTTTCGTTTCGTTTCGCTTTTGCTTTTTCTTCATTTTCGGTTTCTCTTATTTTGGCTGTTTTTCTCTCGACTCTGACGCTTTTTATGTCGCCGCAATGTTCACGAAAATATATACATATGTATATATATCGAAAATGTTGCAGACTGAGGGAAGGACTGCGACACGGGGGAGAGTCGGAATTCACTCCCAACAGGGGGTCCAGCATAGAAATAACATTTATTTTTCGAGATGTGAACCACATGTGAGTGTGTGTGTGTGTGTGGGTGTGTGTGTGTGTGAGTTGATGTCTTTTGTGGGTGGAACAGTTGATGAATGCTTTGGGGGATTCTCGTTATAGTTGAGCTTATGCGATTATGCAAGAATAATATAATAATAAAGAAAGATCAAAGGAATAATGTTCATAAATCTTTATAAATTAAATATTATCATGGCTACACTACTATAGTGAAACTATATTATTTGTATTATCAAGATTAATAATAGATCACTCTATTAACTTATTTTAATCCCAACCTTCTTATAAAATATGTACTCTTTGACCCTCAGGGTCGTACTGTACTTGTTTGTACGCGTGTTGTACCCTTTTCTTAATATATGCACCCCTGAAAGAACCCTATTATATTATAATTGAGATACATCCTGTGACGTATGTGTTTTCTTTAATTGACTTTCGCAAGCAATTATGTTTTTGGAATCACTTTTTAAAGTGAATTTACGTGGGGAAATGTGAACATAAGTGGATTAATTTATACTCTATAGATATGGCGAGCTAAATAGATGATTTTAAAGTCAGTTTCACATAGATTGTTCCTCACATTCCAAAGATCTAGACTTTAAAGATAGTATTAGATATTTCTTAGGTCTCAAACATGTTATTTGTTAGTTAAATTTCAAGATATGAAAACTCTCGCTTCATATAATCGTTATATTAAGTTTTTAATGGATATTCCATTTCTATACTTTATTTTTTGAGTTTTTCTCGGTTTTTTGTGTTTCTTTTTGAAATATATGCTCTTTTTGCACTTATCTATGCGCATATCTTAAGTTTATAAGTTTAAACTAACTTGTTCGCCCCTCAGTCCCCTCTGGATTGTCGTGCATTAAGAAATATGTGCTCGTGTCGGCGTGGTCATTAATAATACTTGCTACAGGGACGGATATGTATGGTACGTGGCTGTTTCAAGTGTCAATTAAGCTTGTCAAACTTTCCAGCGTGTCATTGTCATAATTTTCCAGAATTTTCACAGAAATAAACCGACGCTAACTTGACGTCAAATATGAATTTTGGAAAAACTTTTTAACATGTCATTGAAAGGCTTGAAGACAGTTCAGGAAATGAGAGAGGGAGGGAGAGTAGGAGAGAGAGAGAGGGAGGGAGAGTAGGAGAGAGAGAGAGGTATTGTGACTGAACGAAGCAGATAGGCCAGGCACAGAGACGGTCACAGTAAGATTGAGGTGTAGAAAGAGACAGAGAGAGAGAGCAGACAAATAAATCAATATTAACCTCACAAAAGTAGCCTTTTTCTGGCTAAAGTAAGAGAGATAGAGGGAGAGAGGGTTGTAGTGCAAGAAAAGAAAGGCCATTTTGAGCTTAAATCCATTTTAACCTCATAAAATGCGCTTTAAAACGGCTTAAAGCCGCTAAATTTTCACAAAAATAGCTTTAAACCATTTCTAACCTAACAAAAGTAGCTTGAAACAGCCAATTTCTGGCTAAACTTAAATTTTAAAGCTAAAATCAAAGCCCATACTACCGAAGGAATGCAACAAAATGACGTCACGTCTCGCTTATTTGTTGCTTTCATGTTATTCGCTTCACATTTGACAAGGCAACAACAACAACAACAACAACAACAACAAATGGCGTAATTGAATTTCCTGCTGCAGCTGATGCCGCAGTCGATGCCCGAGTCGATGCCGTAGCCGAGATGCCGACGCAGCTGTAGCTGATGCAAAAATCGCAGCTGCTGCAGCCGGCGGCGGCGTCGCTGCTGTGAATGCCAATCAAATTGGCGCACCTCGCACCGCATGACGTCGCGTCGCGTTGCCGTCGGAGTCGGAGTCATCAAATAACTGTCAGGGACGCAGACAAGGACTCTGCGACACGTTGCGCTGCGCTGCTCGCGTGACTCTTATGACGCCATTTTGTAAACAAGTTCTGCACTTGAAAAAACTTTTATGTGAGTTTCAATTTTAATTTGATTAAAAGCGCGTTAAATGCAAATAATGCGTCCAAAAGTTGCCAGCAACTTCTGTAGAGCAAGAGAGAGAGAGAGGGAGAGGGAGAGGGAGAGCATACAACAGTTTTGAGAATATAATTAAAACGATTTTCCATGAAATTTAAAATTAAATTTGTGCCCAGAGCGTGGATGAGAGCGGGAGAGAGAGAGGAGGCATCGCAAATAAAGCAAAGTCCGCAGCACGAACTTTAGACAACGCATACATAGAGAGAGTGAGAGACGGGCAGAGGCACACACACACACACACGGTCAGCGCACTGCACGCGAACAAGGCGAAAAAGCTAGAAAATTGCACACAGCCAGCAAGGCGAAGGCATCGCGGCGAAGTGAGAGAGAGCGGCAGAGGCAGCAGGCAGCGCGCGTTACTCTTATTTGGGGCCAAGGGAATGTGACGAAGAAGAAGAAGCAGCGGCAGCAGCAGCAGCAGCACAAAGAAACAAGCAGAGGCTGAGAGGGCAAAGGCAGAGGCGACGGCAAAAAGTTTGCAGCAAAGATTGCGGGCAGCAGCAGCAGCAGCAGAAGGATAAAAGCAGCAGGCGAGCTGAACAACACAAAGCAAAAGGAAATAAAAGAGGAAGAGGCAACGAGAGCTAAGCAACTGCTTGATGAATGAGGCAAATGGGGCGGTAGCAGCATTGACAGCACGGGGGGAGAGAGCGCAACGGCAGCAGAGAGCAAATAAAAACAGGCGTCGTTGCTGCCGGCGTCGCTGTTGCCGCAGCGGACACATGACAAATGGCGCAGTAGACGACGCGTCGCTGCCGTCAGCAACGGCAACAACAGAAATAAAATGTCTGCAATACGCAAGGGGTGAGAGCGAGTGAGTGTGTGTGTGTGAGTGTGAGAGAGACTATGTGCGTGTGTGTTCTATGCAAAGGCAAAACCTTGAGCTGTGCAAAATGCTCGCAAAAGTGCATGAAAAATGTGCTCCATTTTTGGCGCTGCTGCTGTTGCTGCTGCGCTGCTGTCGTTCGCAGTCACTCATGAAATGAAACAGCAACAACAACGCCGGCAGAAAACTGTAACAACAACAAATGCAGTGCATTCAATTTGTTGCTACGAATTTATCGCTTTGTTGAGCGTACGAGCGGCAAAGAGAGAGAGAGAGAGAGAGCGGCAGTGGGAGAGCCGCTGCTACGGGCAGAGCGACAGCGGCAGTAGCAGCAGCAGCGTAGACGCTGTGGAATTTTTGATCGTTTTTCGCCGCGCTGCTCTCTCGCTCTTGTTGTTGTTAAATGTTTGGCTGGCGCTAGAGAAATGTTTTTTTTTCCTCGCCGTTAGCTCGAATTTATTGTTTATTTATGATGCCCTTGTCGACACTAAACTGCAAGTTCAATCGGCCCCTCCGCACCACCCTCCGCACTCGCTCTCTCCACGCTTCCGCATGTACTGTTACATTCAGTGTGTGAACAGACGCAGACACGCCATTTATTTATGCAAAATAAGCTCATAAAATTCACGTATTTATTTATGCAAAAGCCACAGTGCGCTTGTTCTATCAATGTCTATATCATAAACTTACTATAAATATCCAATAACTTAACCAAAATGTGCTATAAAAACAGAGGAAACTATATAGTAAGTATATTATAAGTATTATGTGCATAGTATTTAGTTTGCCTATACAATATAGCACACAAAATGAAGAAATGTCATAAAAATATGTATGTATATAAATAGTTCCTTTTAATTCTATCTCATAAATACATATGTTAACTAATGTCCCTGTTAAAATTCAGAATATAATTGGAAGATCAAATACTTTATAGAAATACATGCCAATTTGTTTGCTACATGTCTATTTTTTCCACTTTCTCATGAATTTTCCGTGAAAATTAAGTTTCGTCAAAAATTGTTTAAAGTGAAACCTTGCGAAACAAAAATGTTGAAAAAATTTTTTGTTTCAAAAATGTATAATGGGGGACCATTACTTATAAATTTTCAAAAAGTTCAAAAATTTTCAAATATTGTATTGCAAGATTTAAATAGAATAACTAAGGAGGCCGAAACATAAACAAAATTTCATTCCGAATGGAAATCGATCGATTTTTGAAAAGGTTGTGATGGGCGAAAAGTTAGGTATTCTGGCTGTCGAGGATGCTGCATGTCTATTTTTTGGTCCACTTTCGCATGATTTCTGGGTCAAAATTAAGTATCGTCCAAAATTGTTTTAAACACCTGTTTAGTACTAATTTTTACCTCCTCTATCGATTTAAAATAAAAGCTCGCGATTTAAGAAATTTGAAAAAATAATTTTCTAAAAATTTTAAAGGGGGGACCCTTACCTAAAAATTGTATAGCACACTGAAATGCCGCAGATAACTTTCTCGCTCTGGAATCGCATCGACCGTACCGGAAGTACGGTCAAGCGAGAGCGATAAGTGTAGCCAGCAAGCAGAAAAGCTGATTACGATGGAGGGAATCATCATCATCATCAACCTCCCGACTCGACTCGCATCGTAATTGAGCAGAGTTAAGTAAAGTAATTTCTACCATACTTGTATATAGGGTATTACTAATATAGTACTAGAGCGGAAGTGACAATGGCATTGCCGGACGAAATAAATGTTTGGATGCAAGTGCAGTATTACTTGTAACAGTTTATGGCAATTTTTATAGCTCAAGCGATATCACAAACGGCATTAAATCATTTACTACCTCGAGTTTTTGTGTTTTCTGAAATACACTGAAAAGTTTAGAGATGTTTTAATAATAAGTAGAATATAAGCAGATATAAATAGAGAAATAAAATGTTTATCGAAGGTTATTTAATAATTTTCAACATTCTTAAAGAAAACTTCAAAACATGCTTCAGTTTTATCAGAAATTTCGAAACATACCTTTGTTTTCTTTATAAATCAATGTTTATACGACTTTATATAAGTTTATGTTCATTTGAAGTGATACATTTTTTTTCATTTCTTAAGTATTTAAGTATTTTTGATAATTTTTGATTTATTTGTTCCACAATATCTAAATTTGATGTACATATCAACTGTAAATCGACTTAAAAGTAAAATACGTTAGTTTATATGGTATATATGGCATATTCCTATCTAATTAACTATACATACCGTGTAGATATATTAAAATATATTAACATAACCCTGACAGATGTAAGATATATGCACATATCTCAATTATCTCGATGCGATGCATTAATTAATCGGAAACTGAGGGGAATGCGCTAATTGAATTCCTGTCAAAGGCGAGTCAAGTGTTATAAATAGACGCCGCGCCTAGAGGGGGTTTGTCTAGGGGGTTATGCAGGCTGTATCGGGGTAAATCTTTTCACTCGAAAAAGAGTTGATTGTGGTACAATTGAAAGCAATTTTGAATCAATTAGAAATGAATTTGAAGAACTCCGAGCAGCGCTTTCAAGTAGCACCGCACAAGAAGCAGAAGCAGAAGAGAAGAGAGAGAAGGAGGGGGAGAAAGAGCGGCAGAGTAGGGAACTGGCAAGTAGTTTTTTCTCACGCAGCGCGTACTTCACAAATGAGTGCACATCACTTTGATGAGCCTACACGCAGCAGCGCGAAAGAGGTAATAAAAAAGAAGAAAGAAAACACAACAAATACTTAACAAGGCGAAGAAGAAGGCGAAGAAGAAGGCGAAGCGACGATCAGCTTCCATGCCGGCGAAGTTGTAGGGAATTTGGTGAAAAACACACGCCAATTGGTCATGTCTTTGCACGACCTCCAAGCGACTGCAGACACAGGCACGAGTGTGTGTGTGTGTAGTCTCTCTCTCTCTGTGTGTCTATTTGTTTGTGTGTGTGAGCGCGCTTATTATTCGATTAACTCGAATCCCCCTGCAGCAGCAATATAACTTTTATTTGAGTTCCGCCTACAGTCTGCCGGCGACAGCGACAACAACAACAACAAAGCAGGCAGCAAAAAACAGAAATCGAAACAACAACAACAACAGCAGCAGCAGCAGCTACGTCGCAGTTTATGCAGCCGTCGCAGGTGCAGAGCACAGCCTCGCACTCACATACACATACACACACAAGCTCAGCTCACCTCACCACAGCACTCACCTACACTCGCATCGTCGCATCCCAAGGCACACGCAGCTCGCTTGCAACAGCCAAAAGGCAGACAAGTGCCAAGTAACCCCCTTGCGCAGCGCACACACATACACGCGCGCGCTCTCTCACACAGCCTGTGCTCTGCCCGTGCTCTCTCCCCACTGCCTGCCTGCGTTCTTTGCCTGTGCTCTCTCCCCACACACACTCTCTCTCTCTCTCCCCACATACACACTGCATACGAAACTGCCCTCACAGGCAAGCGCATGCAAGCGCACTCAACTGCGCCTGCCTTTGGCATCTCTCGTTGCGTCGCTGTCGCCGCTGCCGTCGCGGCATCCAATGAAGCCGCAAAATTGTGTGGCTGCGGCTCCTACTACGTTGTTCAAAATGGCAAATTGCCATGCTAGCCAGCAGCCGGGCAGCAGCAGCAGCAGCAACAACAACAACAACAGCCAAATCGAATTCGCTTTGCGTGTTCGCAGTCAGTGAGCAGTGAGAGAGAGAGAGGCAGGAGCAGAAGCAAAGGCAGTGGAAAGGAGTACAGGCACACCCGCGCGACGTGCTGAAACGTGCCGAGGATTCGCTTGGTTAACGCTCATTTTGTTGTTTTCGCTTGCTCCCGTTCGCTCCAGCTCTTTCTCTCTCTTTCTGTCTCACTCTGCGCTCTGCCCGTCGCTGACCTTTTCATTAGTTTTAATCGCATTAAAATACTCTGTCGAATTCCAACGGGTTCAAAAGTTGAGGCAGCGCAACGTGAGTACCCGCTGTTCGCCTCGCACGGGTATTCATTGCACTCAGTCGCTGCCTCGCCTTGCCTCACCTTGCCTCGCCTCGCCTTGCCCGGCCTTACCTTGTCTTGGGCCTGTCTGGGTTGGCCCCAATATCGCGCACACAGATCTCACTGTGCTACAAAAAACTGAAAGAAAACAAGTGGATATGGCTACAGTCGAACGCCCGACAGTAGGATACCCTTCTCCCAATTTTTAAAATCCGTTACAAACGTGTAACCACACTCATAATTTCAAACAGAAATTTTGCACAAATATTTCTACTACATATAGCTTTCTCGCTCACACTCACACAGCGACGCACGTTAAGAGTGACGTCACCGTCGGCGTCAACTACTGAAAGCAGCGCGCAGGCTGCTGCTCGTACATTTGTACTGAAAACGTTGACTTGAATAACTTCTGTGTTATTAGTCCGATCGGATTGTAATTTGGGGGATATGTTCATATGGCATTTAGCATTATACATACCAAAGCAGAACTTTCTAAGTTTAATACTTTGCTTAATAATCGTAAATTACCGATTTGCGGGGGCGGTGGGCGTGGCATCAAACATTTAACATAAACTTCACCTGCCTCTTATATATAGGAACTTCCATTCCAAATTTGGTGTCTCTAGCTTTTTTAATAGCTGAGATCCGTTCCCTCATACAGACGGACAGACGGACAGACGGACAGACGGACAGACAGACGGACATGTCTCAATCGACTCGGCTAGTGATCCTGAGCAAGAATATATATACTTTGTGGGGTCTGCCACGCCTCCTTATGCCTGTTACATACATTGCACAAAGTTAGTATACCCTTTTTTGACCATTTTCAATGGTCGAAGGGTATAAAAAAAATTCACAAAATCGCCCCAGATAACGCCACAATTTTCCGTAATTGCGCCCCTTACGAATTTACTTGCAATTTCCGATAAGATTCAGTCGGTCAGTTCGAATAGTTCCAAATTGTATTCGCTTTTATAGCCTCTATAATAGCTAATGCCTTGCTAATTACAATTGATTTAATTTCGCTGAAATTATTTTACAGATATTAGAGAGAATTATTAAGGAATTTCAAGGAAAAGAAATGAGATAAGCTTGGCAAAATCTTCAGAAATATTCCGAAGAGAAGTTTTCATATGCGACTTTAGTTATATTTATGAAAATATGCTCCTATATGATAGATCTATAAAGAAAATGTATGCCTACTCTCTAGCCTTAATGCTCTACTTATCAAATTTTATCTTTAAGAAACAAAAAAAATGACTAAAACTACATAATATAAGCATTTCTTATTTATTTTCATTTTATATTATTTGTACACTCATTTCTCTTTGGTTTTCTATATATAGTACAATATTATTAATTTGCTTTATGTTTCAGAAATAATCAACCAGTTTCTCTATGTATTTTCCACAGTATTCAAGTATTTTGCTATGCCGGAACAGTTTCCGACTTGAGAACTTTGTGTATTATAATAATTCCCTTTCAGTTTGAATCACCAGCCTCGTTTAACATCCCGTTGACAACATTAGCAACTTATTTAGCTTGTAGACGACAGTTCCGCTCAGTTATGTGTCAGTCTGTCGATCGAGTCGAGCTATACTTTTACTACATGTTCTATAAAGTTTAAGAGTGTAGCTGCTGTATACGACACGAACGTCAGAAACTTTGAAATAGTTTTGCGAAACTTTACACAATCCATGTGAAACTGAAAATTGTGTTTCAACTCTTGAGCTACTTGTTCTCTCTCTCTCTCTCTCTCTCTCTGAAAGGTTGAGTAGAAGTTTATTTTGTGCTTTTTAAACACAACAACAAAAAGTATGGAAGGAAGCGCTTATCTGCCTGCATGAGCAACTCAACAACATTCCCCAGTTTTGTGTGATTATTTTCAAAAAAAAAAAAAAAAACAAAAGTTTCTTATATTAAAACTGAAACTAAAGTTTGCCACGAGACAAACAGGCACGTTTCTTATGTAGTTTACAGACTACTTTGATAACAAACGGAATTTCAACCGGCAAACCTAAAGATCATATCGTGTATGTGAAACTTGTATAGAAAATATGCATATA
Organism: Zaprionus tsacasi; assembly: GCA_018904105.1. Lineage (NCBI taxonomy): Eukaryota > Metazoa > Arthropoda > Insecta > Diptera > Drosophilidae > Zaprionus > Zaprionus tsacasi. Next base: position 11,346,144 of record JAEIFR010000295.1, read on the forward strand.
CTATGTATATTTCATTGTTAATATAGAATATACATAAAAGATATCTAATAATGAGCTTCTTCTGTTAATTTCAGTACTTTCTATGGAATGGGGATAAAAAAACGTGTTTTTTTAATTTTTCTTATATAATCTATGCATATTTCAGTGTTTCTTAATAATAATATATATATTATGCATTCTTATTTGATTGGGAGTTTGTTCTATCAATATTCGAACTTTTTAAGTTGCTTGCAAGACAGAAAAACGAGTTTTTCCTGATTTTTGGCCATTTTCTTGATAAGTTTTAGAGTTATTTTAGTGAAATTTGGTATGCACGCTTCTAAATTTGTAAACTTTGGAATTTTATTCAAATGAAATACTTATGCAATAAGAGACCATAGAAAACCATCGATTACAAGCTGAAATATTGTTTAAATTTACCAAATTTAGCGTATTAGATGCTTAAAAGCGTTTTTTATGGTTTCTACTGCCTTATAGAGTCTTTAGTAAGTGTATTAAACTGTTCGATTTGAGGATTTAAGTAGTGATTGAACTGCAAAGTAGATTACACTGACTACCTGAAGCACCTGCCTAGGCGATTCATAAATTTGAAAGTTTGATTGATGCAATTTTTAATAATCCCGCAGACAAATGCAAAGTGCAGTAGGCAAAGAAGAGAGAGGGATGGCAAGTTACGACACACACACACACACACACACACAGAGACAATAAATCATAACGGTTAAGTGTTTTCAATTACCCAATTTACCCAATCGCAAATCGCAAAGCTGAGCACGTTCCAAACGACGCGACGGCGGCGACGCGCGGCGAAGTGCGGCGAGAAATGTTAAACGATATTTATCAGCCATAACAAAGCCGCCTGCGGCGACAGAGTGGGAGAGAACGGGATGGAGAGCGGGAGTGTGGGGAGTAAGTGGGGAGCACAGGCAGTCAGCCAGACGCAGCCAAGGCCGCAGCGGCAGCGACAGTGGCAGCGGCAGCACAAAACAAAGACAAAAAGCTGATAAGTTCGTTTTCGCAATGAGTCGCGCGCCTCAACTTCCCCCTCCCCACGCCTGCTGTGCTCCCCACACGCCCTCTCTAACGCGCGCTGCCTGCCTGCACGTCTGTCTCTCGCGCGTCTCTCTCTGCCGCTGCGTCTCTCTCTGCAGTAAAGTGCGACATTTTGCTGCTGATTAAGTAGCGTTCGTTTTTAATAAAAGCAACGGCAAACAAATAAAACACAACAAGTAGCTGCGCACACACACACACATACATATACACGGGAATAGCAGAGCACACTGGCACACACACACACACGTATAGAGAGAGAGCACACACAGAGAGAGCGAGCACACGCCACCCACAAGCTACGCCGTTGCCGGCCTCGCTTTGGCGTTGTCTCTCCCCACGCCTAGCCTTGCCTTGCCTTAGTCCTCACTCTCTCACCTCACTCTCCACACTCACTCTCTCCCTTACTCATCCCCCTTCCATTCTTTCACGCTGCCTTGAAGGTTATGGCACGGGCTCGGGCACGTGCCAGTTGTTACGTATTTGCGGGCTGCGGCTTTGCCCTGCTGCATGTCTATGCATGTCTCTCTGTCTGTGTGTCTGTGTGTGTGACGACGACTTTGGTTTCAGCGTGCCGCCATATGTTTCCGGCAAGTGTCCTGTTCCCCCCCAACCCGCTCTCTCCCGCCTCTCTGCCACAACCCATGGCAGCCCTTTAAATCCATGAAAAGCGTTGAAATCTGCAATGCCAACAAGTAAAGCGTCGCTCAGCCCCCCTCCCCGCACTCATCCCTTCATCGTTCGTCACCCTGTGCTGTGTACCCGTTGCCCGTCGCCCGTTGTACCCATTGTACGCCGTGTACTCGGTACGCCGTGTACCCGTGCTTAGTCTTCGCCGGGACTTTGCCTTGACACTTGCTGGGCCGATTTCGCCCTTCTATGCGCGCGCGGGGGTTGGAATTTTAAATGAAAAACTGACAGGCAGTGCGAGCTGTGTTCCTCTCCGCCCTTCCCCTCAATCCCCTTTTGCCACCCACACTGCACCTTCTCCCTTGACTTGGGCACATGCTCCTTGTTTCAATGACATTTGGGCACTAGAATTGGCGATGGGCGCGTGACGAGCGCGTGACACGAAACAAAGAACCTTTTTAGAGATTTTAAAGCTTTGATGAGATGATTTATGTAAAGAAAAAACATTGAATATATAAGATAATTTAAAATTAAATTATGTTATGAAAAACAGGCAGAAATTATTGGAAATTTATCCTAAGACTGAAGAAATTTGAAAAATTAATATTGAAGACATAATTATGTAATATACAATAGTAATAGCAAAGTTTAAACGGGTCATAAAGCTATTAGATAAGTTAGAATTTACTAAACGGTAAGCTTGAAGAGTTATAAGAATAGTTACCTATGTATATAAGCTAGCTCTGTTATCATCCCTATAGCTACAATTGTTAATACAGCCTTAACCGCGAAATAACTTACCTTATTAACTTTTTCTTGATTTTTCTCGATCGATTTTGTATATCTAACAAGCTCAGCCTCTTTTTCAAGCAAAATTAATCTAATTTTTTTTAACTTACAATTGTTAATACAGCCTTAACCGCGAAATAACTTACCTTATTAACTTTTTCTTGATTTTTCTCGATCGATTTTGTATATCTAACAAGCTCAGCCTCTTTTTCAAGCAAAATTAATCTAATTTTTTTTAACTTACCATTCTCAACTTTTTCGTATTTCTAAGCTCTCTACGCTCGTGACACGCAACTCACGCTCATCTCTAGAGTCGCACAGTGCGCCCACATCGTATGGTAACTGTAACGACGCCTTTGTAACCCGATACTCATATGCGTACTCGCACTCTCTGGGTATCTTCCCATATCGGCGGCGTATCTATCCTGGCCGCACAGCGACACCTCGTGTCGACACCCCCTTCCCCCCTGCCCCCCTGCCTCATCGTTTCTGAGATTTATCGAGGCTCACATAAAGAATAAAAAGCGCATTTGTTTATTTTTTTGTGAGTGTATTCTTATTTTTTTTTATTTTTTATTTGAAAATCTGCTAATTTATCGTTTAACTTGGGGGGATGTGTGTGGATTACATGGTGAGTTTTACTTTCCTTCCTTCCCTCATCTTTTCGGGTTCCAAAATGTTTCTAACAATATTATGTATCTACCATATAGTAATATTTATATTTATATATGTATATATCATTATTGTTATTCTGTAATTATCATTAGCATTGTGGTGAGTGCACACATTCAGATTTCTAAATACATATAGATCTACTATCATATACATATATATCATTATTACATTATAATATATACTCGTAGTTAAGTATGATTTTCTTGTAAATTTTCGTTAGTTGGGAACAAACATTAATATCAGCTTAAGGTTAACATAATTATAGATCATAATATTAGTTTATAATAGTTATAGCTTTTGCACGGTTCCGTTACGAGCTCTACGTAGGTAGTAAAAATTAAATAAATATACTCTATCTCTATCTCTCACTTTCTCCCTTCCCTTCGCTCATCTCAACAAAAAAGGAAAAATCGTGTATATTGCAGAGTTTCCATAGTAACGCAACCATATCGATATCTGGGAGTGGTACGTGCCCAACCCCCGGGGCGGGGGGAGGGGTTATTCTTGCTTCTTGATTTATTTATGTAAATTTTAACAAATTTGAACGAAAAGGTGGTTGCAAAGGGTACGACCCAACGAAGGGGTTGCTCCTGCTCTATGTATAGTATTTAACTACCATGATATCGATAACGCTGCACGAGAAAACTGCCGAAAAAACACATAAACTTTATAAATTATTTACAAAAAAAAAAACGCTTTTAAAACGTACAACAAATTTAAAAATATTAGAGAGCGAACTCAGTGTGTCATAAGGTATCGATAGTTATCGATAATTAAAATTTTTAAGTTTCGCCTTGTTTCGGTATAAATATATATTGTATATAGTTAGTTGTAGTTAATCTTCTTTTTTGGTCGAAGCTGAGAAACAGTATAGTATTTTTCTGTGTTTTCTTTTGCTTTTTGCTTTAGCATGTGTGCTTTTTGATTTATTTTCTTTCTTTCTTTTTTTTTTCTTAGTTGTCGCTTCGATTTGAATTTATGTACAAAGTGCGTGCTGCAAGTAAATTGCAGAGATACAAGATATATTTATAAGGTATAGGTTTACTGTATATGTATATGTATGTGTGTATATATTTATAGGGTATATGTATATTTTTAGATGTAGTACTGGGTATCTGTTTTTGTATCTTTATGCTCGACACGCTCTCGGCTCAAACGGCGCAAATCGTTAAAATTTTATCGCTTCAACGAATGTGCGTGTGCGTGTCTGTGTGTGTGTGTGTGTGCGTGTATGGGCTTGCTACTGTTCACACACCACCGAAAAATAAAACTGAAAATCTAAAAACCAAAAACCGAACCCGAACTCGAGACGAAGCTCATCAACAACCTGCGCTAAGTGCGCGTTTCACACTTGGCCAAGCTTCAGGGGCGTAGAAGAAGGGGGAGGGGATACGAAAGGGGGCTAACCGAATATAAAATAACGAAGCAAGGCAAAAAGAGAAGCAGAAGTAAACACTTCCGATAGACATCGAACGATTCACGATTCTCATTATATGCGATGTTACCTACCCCCCAACCCCCTTCCCAGCCCCATTCCCAGTCTCAATCATAATTTATGCATTCCTCATGCGATTTGTTTTGATTTCGAGTGCCCTACGAGTTGCCTGTGTAACCCAATGTTATCAACAGCTTAGCAGCGCGTATACGACTGGCAGATACCCTGTAGGGGTCTCTATTACTTTCTGCTTCACTAAAGTGAGAAATTTAACCTAAAAGTTATAAATTTTGCTGATTTTTGGGAGTTCTCCTTAAGGAAAGTGTAGTTTAGAGTAAGTTTATGAGTGTGTTGTCTCAGTGGATACCCTCTATAGAGCTTAAACCTTCAGAGTTACTCTAGACTTGCCAAGTTAAGGCAATATAAACAAATCTCTGGCTTTTTAAACCTAAAGAAGTGCACAAAATCTCGGAAAACTAATAGAAAAATGCTTTTACAGGGTTTTCCAGTCTTCCCAACTAAGCAATACCAATAGTAGTGCCTATTTTACAGGGTATACAAGCAAGTCAAAGCTTTAACGCGCTGCTTTCGCTCAGTGTAGACGCTCGTGCTCGAGTCGGTTGTGTCGCAAGGTAGCTGGGTCACTCTCTATGTGTGTGTGTGTGTATTTGCATTTGATATTTGCTGATATATTTTATAATTAATTTTCGTGCGCATTTTTGCCTATGCCAAGAACAACAACAAGAGGGAGAGAGAGAGAGAGAGAGAGAGAGAGAGAGGGAGAGGCTGCTTGTTTATTTTATTTATATTTCGCATTTTTGTGTCAGCTTCGCATATTTTTCTTTTTTTTGCGCTGTTGCTCTCTGCCTTGTTGTTGTTTCTATATCTTCTCTCCCTATTTCTCTCCACTTTTGTTGTTGTTTTTCGACTTGTGTAGCCCGACATACTACGTTTCCATTACGTCTCTCTCTCTCGTATAATTTATTTAGTCGCGTACTAATTCCACTGCAAATATTTGCACAATCAATTTACATGTGTGCGCGAAAGAGAGGGGCATAGGGGGGCGGGGAGTTCCCTCTCCTAACTTGACTTTACCTAGGGTATTGCTCTGCATCTAATGAAGGTATTTTACGTTTCAGCTTACGCGCTGTGCTGCCTTTCTAGGTAATTCTCATGGGGTGCAGGAACTGCTGCTGCCTCTGGTAGTGCCTTGGGCAGGGAACTGCCTGCGGTAATGCAACTGGAACTACCTTAGGAACAGGTAGTGCAAGTGGAACTGACTCTGGTAGTGCCTGGAGAAGTGGAAGTGCCACTGGCTGCTGGAACAGGAACTGCAAGCTGGGTACCCTCTTTGAAACCTGGTCTGGTGAACTGGAACTGACACTGGAAGTGAAATTGCCTCTGGTATTGCCTCGGGAACTGCTTGTGGTACTTGTAGTGCCACTGGAATTGTTTCTGGAGCGGGTAGTGCAATTTGGAATATGAATCGCCTCTGGTACTGCAACTGGAACTACAACTGGAACATTTACTGCCTCTGGAACTGCCTCGGGAAATGCTTTTGGAACTAGTTAGTGCCTCTGGAACTGGTTCGTGCCTCTGGAACTGGTACTGGAACTGGAAGTGTAGCTGGAACTCTGGTACTGCTTTTCGGGAACAGCCTCTGGGAACTGATAACGGGCAAGTGGAACTTGAACTTGAACTGGAACTGGAACTGGAACTGGAACTGGTGCTGGCGCTGTAACTGTAACTGGCGCCTCAAACTGTAACAGCAATGGGGCAATTCGAGCCACCTTCACAACCCAACCAGTTGTCAAGCACACGCAAGAGCACCCTGTACGCCTCTTGCCTTCCATTCTTCCATCAATTTGCATTGCGGTTGCCCTGTAGACTCTCCAGTGGCGCCACCAGATACATTTGCGTGCCGCACATCCAAAGGAACGCTGCCAAACGAGACGAGAAGAAAAAGAGATACATAGATATAGATACATTAAGTACAGAAGAAAGATACATAGATATAGATACTTTCAGCACAAAAAAGATACAAATGCAAATTGTTACTCATGGATGAAAATACCAAATGATGTAATGGCAGAGAGAAAGAGCGAGAGAGGTGTGTGAGAGGGAGAAAGGCGTGAGAGAGAGGCATGAAGAGAGCGTGAGAGAGGGAGAGCGCGGTAGCTGGCGTTGGTTCATTAAAAAGCAGCAAAAATGTTGTTGCTGCTGCTGCTGTTTGGCATAACGGCACAAAGAGAGAGAAAGAGAGAGAGAGAGAGAGGGAGTGGGAAGAAAGAGGGAAGAGAGCAAACTAATGTAGCAGACACACGTTGACGTAGCTCGCTAAATTTGTGTATAATGAGCAGAAAAGCAGCAGCAACAAACACAACGACAACACTAGCAGCAGCAACAGCAACAACAACAACACTGGCAACTCTAGCAACAACACTAACTCTAACAACAACAACAACAACTCTAGTCAGCAATGTACAAACACGTAAAGTAATTTGTATAATTCGTGTCCCTCTCTCTCTCTCTTCCTCTTCCTCCCCCTCTCCCTATCTTTGTATTTTCCGACAAGTGTGGGAAACGCGCCAAAAGGAAAACACACTCAGAAGCTAAGCTAGAAAAGCAGCAACAACAACAACAACAACAAGCATAAACAATAACAGAAAGCAGACGAAGCAAAAAAGCAAAAAAAAAGAAGAAATAAAACCATTTGTGGCCAAAGTAACCTGGCTTAGAAGCTCAAGAACTTAGCCCGAAAAATAAATGAATAGAAATACAGAAACACTTGTGGCAAATGTGGAGGGTAAACAAGTTATAGAACATTATAAAAAGAGGCATATGAGACTATATATAGGAAGAAAACTGATTGAAGTAAACAGTAAAACATGCTGAAGTTAATAAGATACTAAACAAATATTAAGATAGATATGAATAAATAGAAAAGAGATCAGATCAAATAGGATAGCAAGGTAGCAAAGATATGAGAAAATTCAAGTATAAATAAACAAGTTATAGAACATATGAGACCATATGTGGTTAAGAAACTGAGTAAAGTAAGTAGAAAAACAGAGTAAAATTAGCAATGAAACAAACATTAAATAGATATGAATATATAGAAAATATATATATATATATTAAGAAAAGAAATCAGGCGAAATAGAATGCCTAGGATAGAGGGAAAATGCAGAAAACTTGGCAAAACTGAAGGTAGAAATGAGAAAATCCAAGTATAAATCGAGCTTATACATCATTATACTACAGTTCCTTCGCCTAAACATCTTTCTAATTCACTTTCCAACGTAGTACTCTGCCTGTTTTGTAAGGGGCGTGGCCAAGTACGAAGATATACTAGATATAAGTGTAGTAATCCATTGTGCATATTGTCAGCAAATTTAGTAGCATTTAAAACTACGACAAATCTTTTATTCTCCACTTCTTCTATAGAATTTTACTTGACAACGACTTCCTCTCTTGATTATTCCTGTTCCTATCGATAGTTGCCTGCAGTGTTGCCATTATCATCATAGTTTAAATTTATATACAAATTTTGATAGTTTAAAGATGTCTCCTTCTGCCAGGCATAAGATTATAATAACATCCTATAGGTATTTCTAACAAGATTCTCTTTCTCAAAGGCATCTCTAGATATTTTTCTTCGCTGTCTCTACTTATTTCTCTGTTACGGTATAGTTTTCTCTCAGTGTAAGCCTCAAGACTTATTCTAGTGATATCTATATATTGTCTAATATATTTATATAATATCCTATTCTACAGTTTGTACTCACCTTGTGACTAAGCGGAACTTGCCACCGGTACCGGCGTGTCGGTTGCGGAGATTTGCACCGGCGGCTTTGAGTGCGTTGCGTCGCTGCTGGCGTTGCTATTGGCAGCGCTGCTGCTGGCCGTCGGCATGGGCAGTGTGGGCAGCGTGAGGGCGACAGGTGTAGTGGGCGTGGCAGCAGCTGTGGTAGAGGATGTTGCTGGCGTGCTAGTTGTGGTTGCTGCTGTTACTGTTGCTGCTGTTACTGTTGCTGCTGTTACTGTTGCTGCTGCCGTTGTTGTTGCTGTAGTTACTGCAGCAATTGTTGCTGTTGTTGCTGCTGTCTTGTCCGCCGCATCCGTTTTGCCTGCAACCTTTTCCAGTTCCGGCGCTGCAGCAACTGTTGCTGCTGTTGTTGCTGCTGCTGCTGCTGCTGGCGTCTCCTCAGCCAGCGCCGCTGCCTTTGCCTCAGCGCGTATATTCAAATTCGCCGCAACTTGATCGATTGTTGTTGCCTTCTTTGTGGCACGCGGCGAGGTTGCAGAGGTGCTGCTGCTGCTGTTGTTGGTGTTGCTGGGACTCAGCAGCAGCGCTGTGGTGGGCGACAATTTTGGCTTCTCGTCGGCTTTGACCGCCAGCGGTTTTGTGGCAGCAGCAGTAGCAACTGTTGTTGTTGTTGGCGTTGCTGCTGCTGCTGTTGTTGTGCTGCTGCTGCTCGTATTGCTGCTGCTGGTTGTCAGCAACGTGGCCTGATTGCGAAAGGCCAAAGCGGAGGGATTTGGTATGCTTCGCACTGATGCATTCTGCGGCCTCACCAGCGCATTCGCATTCTTTGGCTTCGACTCGTACATGTTGCTCGTAGCTGTTGCTGTTGCTGCTGTCAGTGTTGCTGCTGCCGCTGCTGCTGCTGCTGTTGTTGTTGTTGCTGTTGCTACCTTTATCGAGATCTTCTCGCGCGCCGTTGCTGACTCTGAGAGCAAATGCAGATTCTGCAGATCGTCGCTGTTGCTGTTGTTGTTGCTGCTGTTGTTGTTGTTGCTGCTGCTGCTGTTGCTGTGACTGTTGTTGGCGGAAATGTTTTGCTTGATTTTATTTACCGCTGCCTCCAGACTGGCGCTGCTGCTGCTGCCAGCGGGTGGCGATGTGGGCGCCAATTTGGTTGCTGTTGTTGCCGTTGCTGCTGTTGCTGCTGCTGCTGTTGTTGTTGTTGTCTGCTTCAGGTTGCCGCGTGCAGTGCCCTGCGCTGATAAATCAAGTATGTCCGCATCCTTGGCAGCAACTGTTGCTGCTGCTGAGGCAGTTGTTGCTGATGTTGCTGTTGTTGTTGCTGTTGTTGTTGGCGGCGGTCGAAACTCGCGCAAACTTGTTTTTGACTTGTCCAGCAGCGCGTTGCCATTCGCTTTGCTGCTGCTGCTACCTCCCGCTGCGCCTGCAACTGTTGCTGCTGCTGCTGCTGCCGCCTTGGGCTTTGCTGTGAATGCATTGCGCATTATCAAAGCCGGCGGCGATGTGCGATAAGCCACGTGGTTGTTGCTGTTGCTGCGCTGCTGCTGCTGCTGCAGTGCAATGGACAACGGCGGCGACTGCACGGCAGCAACACGCTTGCTGCCCTGCTGCCTGGGCAGACCCAAAGGTGGCCCCATGGGACGAGCTGTTCCTGCTGCTGCTGCTCCGGCTCCCAGACGCACAATCTCCAGCGAGGGCAGCGCATTGCTGGCTGCTGCCGCTGCTGCTGCTGCTGCCACCGCTGCTGCTGCTGCCGCTGCTGTCTCCGCAAAGGGACGCGGCGTGATGGTGACGGAGCTGCTGCTGGGGCAGAGCAGTGGCAAGTAGTGCCCCCTGTTGCCGCTTCCCGCTGCTGCTGCTCCCTGCTTGGCGCCCAGTTCTGGCCCATAGAGGCGTGGCTGCGACGCCCTCAGCTTGCTGGCAGCAGCAGCGGCAGCAGCAGCAGCTGCGTATTGCTGTGCCTGCTGCGCATAGTCCAAGCGGGGCTGCTTGGGCGCCTGCTGCAGCTGCTGGAGATGCTGCTGCTGCTGCTGCTCGTCCAGGGAGTGACTGCGCTTGGGCAGCTTGTTGGCGGCGCTGGCTATGGAGCTGGGCGTGCTGTAGTAGCGCTGCATCAGCTGTGGCGGATGACGTAGCGGGGGCTGGGGCACTGCAAAGTGCGGAGAGGAGGGTGAGGGGGAGAGGGAGTGGGTGAGAGAGGGGGAATAACTGCTGCTGCTGCTGCAGGGGGAGAGCGTGGGCTTGCGCAGATTGTTGTTGTTGCTGTTGCCTCTGTTGCTGCTGCTGTTGTTGTTGCTGATGTTGTTCTTGTTGTTGTTGTTGCTGCTGCATCTCAGGTTGCTGCTGCTGTTGTTGCTCATGTTGTTGCTGCCTCTGCTGCTGTTGTTGCTCATGTTGCTGCCGTTGTTGCTGCTGCTGCTGTTATTATTGTTGTTGTTATTGTTGTTGCTGCTGCTGTTGTTGTTGTTGTTAAGCGGCGTCTTAGCCGGCTTTGGCTGCAGCTGCGTCAGCTTGGGCTTTGCTGCTGCTGCTGCCGTCGCTGCTGCTGCTGTTGCTGGCGTTGCTGTTGCTGCTGCTGCCGCCGAGAAGGACTTGAACAAACTGGGCGGCAATGGCGGCGATGCTGGCAACGTGGGCTGCACCTTCTCGCTCTGCAGGCAGCTGCTGATGCTGCGTGCCTCCTCCCCCAAGGTGCGATTCAGCGCAGTCAGCGCCAGCGTCGTCTGCTTGGGCTGCTGCTCTTCCCGCTGCTGCTGCTGCTGCAGTGCAGCCAATTCCCCGCCTGCCAAGGAATGGGAACGCTTCAGATCCAACTTGTGCTTGGTCGTAGGCGTCGTGGTAATCTTCATCTTCATCTTGCCATCCGCAGTCTGCGAGGAGATCTCCGCATGCAGCTTCTTTCGCTTTCCATTTGCATCCTTCGGCTCCTTCGAGTGCTTCTTCTTGCGCTTGCGATGCGACGAGGAGGAGGAGGAGGTTGTGCTGGGCGTGGCGGTGGCTTCTGCTGTGGAACCATTGGAACCATTTGTCGAGGAGGAGCACGATGACATGGGCGATGCATTGGGACTGTACTTGAGCACATCGGGTGGCGTCGTGGCCTGTGGGGTCGTCGTGGTCACCACATGCTCAATGGGTTTCAAGCCAATATTCTTGGCATAGGTTTCCAGATCCAATTGAGGCTCCAGCCTGGCATCTGCGGACTTGGGCAGACTCAGCTTACTCCGCATGCTGCTCAGCTCGATCTTGAGCTTGGGCAGATTCTTCCTATTCGCCGTCTTTAGCTCGAATCCTCCTTCATCCGCATAGCCAGCGGATTTGCTCAGCTGATACTGCGGGATGCTCACCAGGATGTTCATGTTGGGCGCAGTAACCAGAGCAGGAGCAGGTGCAGGAGCAGCTGCTGCCTCCGGCTCTGGCTCCGGTTCGCTTTTCACAGGCAGCAGGGAGGGGGAGGAGTTGGAGCTGCTGCTGACATGGTAATCGCTGTAGCGATCATTGCTGCGCAGGCTCTTGAAATTACTGAGAGGTTCCTCCTTCTTCTCCAGCTTGCTCTTGCTCTTGCTCAGCTTGGCGGAGGCGCCTCCATTGGCCTTGCCACGTGCCTTGCTTGGTACTGCAGCCACCTCATCCGCAAAGGTCACGCACTTGACACTCTTGGGTGGCAGCAGTGTGGGCGTGGCCGTTGTTAACGTCGCTGTATCCTGATTAACTTTTGATAAATCATTCTCATCGCTCTCATAGAGCAGAATCCTATAGCGAAAGGCCATGGGCGCTTGCTGTGAGGGGGGCAGGGAGGAGGGATAAACAAAAACAAGGGTTGACATTGTAGATAGAGTTGTGGCATAGCAGGGGAGAGCTGGAGGGGATTCTTGGGATTACTCACCCTCTTCCATTGATAACAATAGCCCACGTCCATGAGCCTGAAACTGGGGGGCAGCACCTCATCCTCGTAGGTGACCTCCACCTCGACCTGTTTACTCTCCACATCGATGTCGTACTTGGAACAGAGGAAACGCTTCAGATGCAGCACCCTCAGCTCGGCGGGACACTGTAGATAACAGATGCGAGGTCTCTCCGCTGCCCTGCAGTGTTTCAGCATGGCGGGATGATATTCCAGAGATAAGCTGCACAGAGAAGGCGAGAGGGAGAGAGAGAGAGAGGGGAAATTTGGTTAGCAAGTGCAGACACAAGAAAAGAGGGGATGGGAGATGGAGTAGGGTAGATAGAGATGAATATAAGCCAGAAAAGATAAGATTATTAGATGAAAAATAAATAAACAATAATTTTTAAGTTATAATAGATAAAAGATTATAGAAATATGATAATGACAGAATATAGATAAAAGAAAGGAGATAATATATAAAAGATTGTTAGATTTAATAAATAAATAAATAATAATTGTTAAAATAATAAAAAAAATAGATATTAAAAGATGATATACATATGAAACATTAAAGAATATAAGTTATAGAATTGAGATAATATATAAAAGATTGTTAGATTTAATAAATAAACAATAATTTTTTAATTATAATAAATAAGAAATTATAGAAATATGATACAATATGAAAGATTATGGATTATAAATTATAAAATTAAGAAAATATATAAAAAATGCTGGATGAAATAAGATAGAATCAAGAAGAAAGTAACTATATAACAGATTTAAGAGGAAATACAATATAAATATAAGGTATCCCATATATTCAACTCTTTTAGACACCTATGGATACTACTCTAATCGTCTACCCACCTGATTGGCTCCGTGGGAGCAAAAAACTCCTGTTCCAGGGTCTGTGCAGGCTTAAGCACATCGCCCGCATCCAAATCCTGATGCTGCTGCTCGAATTCTGCGAGACGATCGCATTCGCGTTGATAGAGACCCGGAACCAACTTATATATCAGAGCACGCAAATTGTCATCAGATCTGGCGAGGAGAGAGAGCGCGAAAGAGAGAGGAAGAAGATGGCAACAAGTTAGCAACAGCGAGCAGAGAGAGGGTACTACACCTACCTGAGGTTATCCTCGCTGATCTGTTTGCCTCCACTCGCCTTGCACAGTGGGCAATAAACGTCGCGCAGCAAATGCTTCAAAATGCAACTGCGACAATCTGCAAAGGAGAGAGAAAGAAGAGGAAGATGGAGTTAAAGAGTAGTGCAAAAGTAGTGCAAAAAGAGGTTCCTGCAAACTTACATGTGTGATAGCAAAAATCCACTGTAGTGGGGTCTATCATATAACCCTGACAAATGCGACAGCTGAGCAGCTCGTTGAACTCGCTCAGCCCACGCTCGCGTTGTCCTGCGCAACCTTCTTTCATCTTTTCACTTTTCTGTTGCATTCTTTCTATGCGTTTTTTTAGTAGCCTCTTCTTCGTTTCTTTTCTTTTTTTGGGGGGTTAAGGTTCTTCAAGAAGTTTGCATGTCCTGCAAGGCAGAAGGTTTCGGGATTAGTTTGGGTTTGGGTATGGGTATGCTTGGAAGAACAAGTTAGCGTATTGAGGCAGCGAACCGTACCGGAAACAAAAAGCGAACACGAACCGTACCGAAAAGGACTTAAGGCCGTACCGAATGTACCGAAAGTTGTACAATATTGAAAACAAAGCCTAAACCGTACCGAAAACGAAATATACCGGAAGAGTAGCGAAAATGGAACCGAATAAAGACCGTACCGGTATTTAAATCATAGAACAGCTCTCTAAGGAACTTCTAACATGGAATTATATGTTTTCATAACCTTTTCTACAGTTTTCTTCAGTTATTTATGAACTTTCGAAGCTTAAATTGAGTATATATATACCTTAAGCACTGTATGCAATTTTAAACTGATTTTTATAGGTAGTGCAAACAGTATTATGGTAAAACATTAAAACTTTTACAAAAAAAAACCATAAAAGATGAAAAAATTCAAAATCAAAACTGGCACCAAAATTGAAGATTAGAAAGAGAAGAAAGATATCTTATGCGCTGAAAACCCCCTCTAAGAACTCCCCCTAGCAAAACTAACGACGTTTCTTCCCCCTTAGAGGAACCTTCATTTGAGAGTGACAAATTATGATTGCACACGAGCTTGTTGCGCCTGCGCAAAAACAACAAAATAGAAGACACAAAAGAGACACGAAAAGTGAGAGAAGAAGAGCAGAGAAGAGAAGTAGCGGCGCCACAAACAAAAAGAAAGAAAATGGAAAAAGAAGAAGAAGAAGTTGTAAACTGTGAGAAACAACATAAAGCAAAATCCCATCGCACATGAAGCGCGAACAGCCGAACGAACCAAGCAACCCAAGCAACATTATTATCATCGACATCATCATCATCATGATTATTGTCATCATCATCATCATCATCGCATTGCGGTCTGTCGTCGTCGCGTCAAACAACAAAAGCCACAGATAACTCACAGATTGTAAGTTCGTATTGTATCTTTGTATCTGTATCTGCAGCTGTAGCTTTGTATCTGTGTATCTGTGTAGCGTCACTAGACACAAGACACGAAAACTTTAGACTAGTAAGGCAGCCATCCATGAATCGCAACAAAGCCCAAAAAAAAAAAAAAATATGAAAAAAAACAAACCTCAAAGAACAAAAAGTAACTCATACGCGGGTCAAGCGTAGAGTGAAGAGGGGATAGAGGGAGGGGTAGGTAGAGGGAGGGAAGGTAGGGTAAGCGAGAGGGTACTACTACGACGGCTGCTGGGCTTTTCGTTCTCATACAAGCGACGCCCTTCGTGTCACACAGAGGGCACCCTTCAAACCTCAGGCACACACACACACACAGTCACACTCACACACACACACACAGTGTAGCCGACGTACTTGAATCTAGTTTTAGGTTTTGCCTCCTCGTCGTCGTCGTGCAAACGAATAAAGTACGAAAATTACGCTCTTGTGTGCCCTACACACACACACACAGATACGATGATGATGATGATGATGATAATTATTATTATGTGGGTAGCGCAAGAGCTGGTTGGATCAGCAGGTTGGAAGAAGAAGAAGAAGCAGAATCTATGCCACATACGGCTTGATGACGATGATGATGATGAGATTCGAGCTGCCACGAGCTGTAAATGTCATCATCTTTATAGACTGTGTTTCGTGTGGGGTCGCAATTAGGGATTAATCCTAATTGTCATGTCACCTATAGAGTAATATCCTATAATTTTGGGTATTTTGGGTTTTTTATAGAATAAACTGAAGAATATATTGAAACTCTTAAATAAAGTGAAGTTTTTCAAGTTTTTCAGAGAATATTGTATTTTATCTTTTGAAAACTACAATTATATTCAAATTGGATAGAAATGAGCAATAAACTCTTAAAGTTCGAAAGGAATAAACGAGTATTTCAACAATTTAAAAACAAATAAGTTCTTCTGCCAACAAATACTTTTTTAAGCCACAATTTCTTATATAAACCCTTGATTAATATATCATATTATTGAACTTTAAGCTGAAATTGATACTTAATGAGTTTAAAGAGGTTTCATGTTTTTCATTTGTAAATTTGTGGTTTCTTAGTATAACTTAGAGATTCTTAGAGAACAAATACCGATAGCGATGATCTGATTTGATATAAACCATACTAAGCTTAACAGATCTTTCAATTTCTATACTTTTCTGTATTTCCTTATAATTTCTTGATTCTTTTCCGACTTATTCAGACTTTGTTGAGCTTTAGCTAGTCTCATATAGGTATTTGCCCCCCCTGGCCCATCATATCATTACTTATGCAGCGCATGTTGTTGTCATCTATTTCGGTAGCAATGTCTTTCGTCCCCTTCGACCCCCTCTCCCCCCCGCTAACCTCTATCATGCGCTTTTAAGCTTCAAGCTGTAGGGCAAATAAAAGTCGCCTTGGCCCAACGTTGCGACGTCGCTCTGCCCACTTTTGGCCCGTTCGCCTTTGACATGTTTCGCTTTGTACGTCGCACGCTCACGCGAAACTGGCACGAAAGCGAAGACGAAGCAAAGCAGTGACAACAAGGCAAAGAGGGGGCAAAGAGAGAGTGAGAGAGAGAGAGAGAGAGAGCAGGCAGAGAGGCTGCGCTGCTAGCAAAACAAAAAGCGAGAAAGGAAGGCAGCAACAAAACAGAGAAAAAGAGCGAATAAAAACACAAAACAAAAGCAAAAAGCAAAAGCATGTTGTGTGCGGCTGAAAAACTAAGCCAAACAGACAAAGTGGGCGCAAGGCTGGACAAGCCAGAGAGAGAGAGAGAGAGAGGGAGAGAGAATAAGGAAGATGACGATGGGGAAAAGTGCAAACGTTGCTGCTGACGTGAATTAGAATAAGAAGAAGAAGCATGAGTAGAATAATGAGGATGTTGTAGGCAAAGGCAAAAAGTAAAGTCATTCATCAGGCGTTGCCCACGCCCACACACACACACACAAAGTGCCTGTGACTGCCTTAAAGTGGCCCACTGTGCCGGTCCTTTAGGAATGGATGGAGGAGGGGAAGGTCCTAGCGCGCGCGTCAATTGATGACGTCTTCAATGTCGCTGACGTCGCTTACACACACACACGCACACGGAGATAGTGACGAAACACAGAGGCTTGCCGCGCGCGCTCGCTCTGTTATCGCTATCGAAACGAGGCGAATTGAAACCGAAACAACAACAACAACGAAAACATCAACTGGCGCCGGCACGAGCGAACTTTTCAAAAGCAAAACCGACCCGCAGGGTGGTTGCCTCACACACACACACACAAACGCACAACGAGACGCACACAAATAGACACGACGCGCACGCAACAAGCTTGACGAGAGACGCGGCGAAACGAGTAATGGGTTACATCGTCGGTCGCATCGGCAAAGCGAAAAGCAGCGAACGTAAGAGCAAGAGAGAGCGGGCAGAGGGACAAAACAAAACGCACTTTTGCTGTCGCCTTGCGCTATGTCCACAACAGCAGCCGCTGCAAATACAACTGAAAGCAATGCACGAAATTCAAATGCGACGACGCGCGGCTACGTTACGCTTCGGCTGCCGAGCCGAGTGCACACGAAGTCAAAGTGCTCGTACTCGCGCTCGCACTCGTGGCTCGTGTTTCTCGTACTCGCCGCGCAATTGCTGGCAACGACACAATTTTGTATCTATTCGCCGTGCGCTCACTCTCTTGCTCTCGCTCGCTCGCGCTCTCTTGCTTGCGTGGCCCGCCCCAGAGTGGGCTGTTTGTGTGTGAGAGCGCGTCGCGGCGCGGCGCGGCGCAACCAAAACAAAACTTTCTACACAATTTGCGCGCGGCCTTTTTCGCCGCAACTTCGGTTTCGGTTTTTAGTTTTTCGACATCGAAAATTCCAATACGACAACAACATGCACACACACGCACGAGCACGCACGCACACTGAAGCAAACGCACTTGTCACGTGTACGTGTGTTTACAAAATTTTCACACACACACACAGAGAGGGTATATTATTTTCTTTTCGTTACATTTCGCCGCGCAGGCAAAGTGAAATTTTCTTATTAGAAATGTACACAACACAATCACATCGACAGCGCGCTTTTCCGTTATGTTATTTTGCATTTTCTAACGACGCAAATACATCTGAAAACCGTACACGATTTACAGTTAACGTTGCCGGTGGCAGAGGCTGCTCGCTTGCTCAGTCGATACAAGTCGATGTATGCATAAATCGATTCAATAAAATTGATGGAATGATTCTTCTTCTTACTTTATTACACTTGCCGACACACACACACATGGAAACACACACGCACACGTATACGCAATGCGTGCGTTTCTGTGTGTATTTGCGCTTCTTTCACTTCAGCTGCTGCCGCTGCTGCTGCTGCTGCTCTTATCGATTTCTCGTACACGTTTTTATTATCACGCACAGCGGCTGAGATTTTAAGCGCTCTTACTCTTCCACTCGCTCTCTCTCACTCGCCGCTCTCGGTCTTTCGCTCTTTACGCGGCGGCGAACAAAAATATTTTTACTTTTCTCCGTCCACAAAGTGCACGGCACGAAAACTGTTCAAAGACTGATTCTGATTAGAGTAGCCAACGATTTGGGCACTGCCGCCGTCGCTGCTGCCGCTGCTTGCGCCTGCGCTGGAGAGTTCGTTGCGAGAGAGCAAGAGCTCGCATGCGAGAGCGCAAGCGAGACAAAGAGACCACGCTGTTGCCGTTTCACACGCCATTGCTGCTGTACCGCCCACCCTGCGGCTGTCGTGCAGCTTGATTGGCTGCGAGTGCCATACTCGGCACTTCGGCTCTGTGACACGAAGGCAATGCCAGTGCGACGAGCGAGCGCACGAAGTGTGTGCGTGCGTGTGTGTTAGTTGCGTTGCGTTGCTGTGCCGCTGCCTTTGCCTTTTTGGGGTGGCTATACGAGAGTTTGTATGTGCGCTCACCTCTCCGCGTGTTCGTGTGTGTGTGTGTGTGAGTGACTGAGTGCATGCGTGTGTGGGTGCTGTTTTTAATTGAATTCGACTGTCAAATGAGAGATTAACGCCTCAGCATTGACGCTGGCAGCGCCGTCGGCCGCCACGTATTGGGCCTGGCCTTGGCGTTTATTTTAATTATTGCGAATTCTTGTTTCGCTGCCGCTGTCGCTGCTCCCTCTGCTTGCGTTGTTGAGTTGCTCGCTCACTCACTCACTCTCCCGCATTGTCCGTTGGGCATTTTGTATTAAATATGAATATGGCATACGACGTGTGCGTTGCGTCACGTCATGTGGCCATATGCAAAAGGTATCATCCTCCTCTTTGTGTGTGTATCTGTTTCTTTAGTCGCGCGCTTGTGTAAATGTGCGTGTGTGTGTGCGTCTGCTGCTGACACCACTTGACACATGAAACCTACTTCATTTTCCCCCTTCTTTTTCTCTCTCTCTCTTTGACAGCCGCCAGCACTGAGAAAAAATGGGGGAAAATATAAATTTATGTTCGCCGCCTTTTTTGTTGTTGTTTTTTATTCGATTCGATTTCGCCGCCTGTCGAAATTTGCATTTCAAAAAGGTTTTGCAGCGACAAGTGCGAATATAATCAGCGTGTCCTTGAGAAACGACGCTCGCACGTCGCCGTCGGTTGCTTTCAGGGCTCGTTAGGCATTTAATATGCCTCGGAAATCACTTGAGGATGCGTATAACTTCTCCCTCCATCTGTTTTTATCCCTTCAGCTTGATAAATGATGCACATAAGTGATTCCTCCATGTCGAGAGCAGAAGATAATCCATTAGTTTAGATGAAACAAGCATATAAACATTTTGTTTTGACGTTTTTGAGGGAATTTGCGATTTCATGGCGAATTACGATAAAACAAAAGTGTGTACCTCACCCTAAATTGAAGAAAAATAAGTAAAGAACTGTGGTATATCCACAAAACATGCCTTCAACGATATATATTTTTGAAAAGTGAATAATGTAAGCAAAAAAGTTGTGTTTTTCTATATATCATGCACAGAAATCGTAATTTTCTTCATTTTCTATAAAGGATACTCAATTTTTTAAGTAAATTTAATATATTGCAGCTACACGAAGCTGTCTAACAACTTTCAGCTCTCTAGCTAGCCTAATAACTGAGATCATATAGTCTCTGTGGTCTAACAAATTCAATAAAGCTAGAATAAGCTCTTAACACCTCAACTACTGACTTTAATCAAGCATAAATAGTTTAAGTTCTTCTACCTAGGCTCATTACGCCATTTTCTGACTTATACTCAACCTAAATATAACCCTATTCTCATGTTGAAACCTGCTATAGGTTCAGGTTAATGGAACTGGTTTCTACGCTTACGCAGCGCTAGGGTGAATTCTTTGCTCGTTTCCAGTCTCATACCTTATTACAATACTTTTATTAATGCGACATTGTATGTAGCTTTACGCATGGTATCCTATCAATCATTGCGAAGGCTACTTAATTATGTATTCCGTATTATCTCTTACGAGTGACATATCTATCCATTCGTTTTCGTATTGTTTTTGCAATATCATAAAAAAAACATTTAAAGGTAGTATTAGGTAGTAAAGTGGTCCATGGAAAATAAATACAGCAGATAACATGGTAAATGCATGGTTATATATTCTATATTGTATTTCAAACCTTTCTGCTACCTTCAAATCGATTTTCTACCAAATTCTCTTAACTTTAGGCCCATTTCGATATAGTATCACATAATATGGCTCAAAATATCAATATTTCTCCTTATTAACCCCGTTGCCTTGGCTGACCCATTCCTCGACTTTGAACAGTCTTAACTCTATCAAAAAACCGAGCGATATGCTATTGGTATATCATGATTAACAGGGTATCTGTTCTTAATTAATTCTGCATCAAAATAAAATGAATTTAGAGGACGAAAAATTTTGCCATTATATTCATGCCACCCCCTTGTTAAAATTTAAAAAAAAAATTTTGAAAATTTCAAAATTCAGTTTTTGGCTTAAACCGATTAGATAAGTTGAATTCGTCATAAATATCGGATTGAAAGTGATTTCGGAGTGAAATTGTGTAAAATAGAGCTAAAATACTTTAATTTTGGGTACTCTCCATGATCTTTTAAGTTCCTATGATTGGATTTTGATATCTCTTGAATTTGAAAAGTTTTTGATGCATTTTAAGTATCGAATTTTAATTAAAACTGGTAAGGTTTGTTAAACTTAGCATTATAATTTAATTTAAAGTGATTTTTCTGTAAAATCATAATAAATAACCAAAAATATTTACAGTTTTTGGTACTTTATATATTTCATTAGGTAGCTACCGTAGGTTCCTGATTTCTCTGAAGTCTGATACGATTTTAATGAATTTAAAAAACCGAAAATCTCATTTAAAGCGTGAATAACTGCATTATAATCGACCCAAAATGCATTGGGAGTTTGCGGCATGTTGCAGATAATTTATCCACGAGTTTTGTGTAATTTATGAGTACCCCTAACTCCAAACGCCTCGGGGAACTTTGAAAAACCACTGCAGCTAAAGTAATTACGTGCAGCCCCCTGCTCAGCCACTCCCCTCAGTTCCAATGTGAGAGGAACTTCTCCTAATGCAGTTGCAACCCATCACATGTGAAGAGTGGAGGCATCCTGGACTCAACTGGAGGTGAGTCCTTGGGGCAATGTGAATAATTAATGTGTGTGTAGCAACTGGCTGCGGTTTTGTCTGTGCGGTTGCAGTAGCAGCAGCAGCAGACCAAACAGTGTTGAGTAACGACGTTAGAAAAAAAGAGGGAGAGAGAAGGCAAATACTGGTAAATACACTGCACAGTTAGCTAATGTCTGTTTGTCACAAATTTAAACAGGTGCGCTTATTATGTGCCCCCCCCCCTCTCCCTCTCTCTCTCTGCACACCCCTGCTTTTACCACAATTAGGCGAAATGTGACATTTATCAAGGGGTCGCATAATTTATTTGCAACACTGTGCGAGCGAGCGAGATCGCAACAGAATGAAAATAAAAACAGAAATGAAAAAAAAAAGATTAAGGGTATAAACGGGCGAGAGTGAGTAACATAAAAGATTTGCGGATTGCGTAGATTTCATGCATTCCCATCCCACTGTGCATACAATTTCGAAAGGCAGCACAAATCTGTGAAGTATCTCTTCGTATTAACCCTCAAAATACAACGCAGTGTGCTTGTCGCTCATTCGTATACGTGTGTGCGCGTGTGTATCTGTGTGTGTGTGTGTGCTCGAATACGTAATGAGCACTTGCGGTACACGTAAAACTGAATGCCAGCTACATTCGCTGCGCCCAAAGAGCAACAACAACAACAATCAGCCGACGGCACAGCTCACCACTGCCAGTCACACACACACACACACACGCGCGCACACATCACTCCACTACTCACACACACACACACACACAGGCATGCAGTGCTACGCTTTCTTGCCTCTGCCTGCTTATTGCTGCTATTGCTTTTGACTCGTCGTTCATCGTTCCCATTTAACGTTGCCGACAGTTGCGACCCCGTGACCAAT
The DNA here is from genome assembly GCA_018904105.1 of Zaprionus tsacasi. Lineage (NCBI taxonomy): Eukaryota > Metazoa > Arthropoda > Insecta > Diptera > Drosophilidae > Zaprionus > Zaprionus tsacasi. The sequence goes on from JAEIFR010000295.1 coordinate 11,368,402, forward strand.
TTGCTTGTGTCAGTTATATGTCAAAATAAGTCATTAAAAAACGCGTTTTAAAAATTTATTATATAAATTATAATTAATTTATTCAATTTTCATTTTAAATTATTTTATTTTATTTTATTGTTTAAGCAAACACTGCTTAAATAGTTGATTTGTAGTAACTTGCATTAAATTTCCCACTGGGTTGCTTGTTTATGCTTGCGCTATGTTGCTCGCTCTCGACTGGCATACAAATTTGCTGTGGCTGCGTTGTTGTTGCTCTGCCTCTTGCTTTGTCTGCGCTGTTGTTGTTGTTGCTCTGGCTGCGGCTGCATTGCTGTTGTTGCTCTCGCTGTGTCTGCCTTGTTGTTGCTCTGGCTCTGGCTCTTGCTGTCGACAGTGGCAGCGTCAGCGGCAGCGGCAGCAGCAGCAAATTTCACGTTGTGCGCAAACATGGCGATGGCGTTGCGCTGTACTACACTGCGCTGCTGCGTTTGCATTTTCTTTTTTGCATGCGGCCAGTCGAACAGATATAGCAAAGTTATCTGTATGCAAGTTTCTCTCTCTCTGGCTGTGTGTATGTGTGCGTGTGTTTACTTTTAAATTGCAGGCGAGCCAGAGGCACGCAGGCAAACATTGTCTGAGAGGAGGCCGCACAACGCTGCGTCCAGCCCCAGCAGCGTCGACGCTGGCAGCGACTGCGGCATATTTACATTTTGATTGGGAAACTGTTGAGGCGCATTCTGACGTCGCCGCGTTCGTGGGTGTAGTTTAAAATGCTGCGCTGCGTTCTTGTTGTTGTTGTTGCTTTGCCTCTTTTTCGTTTCATTTCGTTTGTACACACACACACACACGCACGCACGTACATATAACACGACAGCTTTGTGCTTTGTCCAATTATAATTTGTTTCGATTTATCACACGACATTATTGAGCGAGAAGCAAGAGAGGCAGCAGTGGGAGAGGAAGAGAGCGCGTCAATGATTAATTGATCTCTTCGCTTTAATCTCTTAACAATCGTGATACTATTTGTCACACTCACACACACGCACACACCTTGGCATATTTGACTGACCAAATTCGCTATTTTTAATACTGACAGTATTTTTTTTTTTTTTATTTTTTCATTCTTTATGCAGGTATTTTAATTGAAATACCAAGTGATTTTTCATAATTATTACGTAATGCACAAACTGCGAACCCTTCTCTGTCTCCTTCCCCATGCCCCTGCCCTTTGCCAGGCTTTCTATAAAATTATGGCACTAATTAGTTTATGAATGTTGCGCGACGCCGCCGCCGCCAACGCCACTGCCGCAGTCACCGTGGGGTGAAATATTCCAATTTGCTGGCGAAATCGGGGAGTGTGTCGAGAGCGTCGGGCCACGGACCACGTTCTCCCTCAGGATGTTTGCAAAATGTGCAATTTAAGAGATTAAATTGTTGCCTCATTGTTGATCCTCTCCCTCTCCTCCTCCTCCTTCTACATTGTTGCTGTTGTTCTTTAATCTTTGTCGCAGTCAAAGTAACTTTAAAATCCCAATTTAAGTGGGATTAAAAATGTCTCGGGGGAGATAGAGCGATAGAGAGGGAATATCCCTCGTTTTGCAAGACTGCAAAATGTTAAACAATTCTGAAACTTGGTAAATATGTAGTATATAGTCGTATATACTGATTGCATACCTAGTAAACTTTATATTTAATCAGATTTGCTTAAGATTTGTAGTATTCCTTTCTAACAAATTTTCTATTTCAATTATAAAGCTTAAGTTAATAAAGAATAAACCACTCAATACCTTTGCATAATAAAATAAAGAAATCAGTCTTGTTTACCATAATATAGTAAAGTAATATACAAGGGTACATCAGGCTTTCTAAGAACTATAGCCAATTCAATTTGATTTTCTAACATCTCACTTCTCAGGTTATTTTGAAGTAAAAAATAAAAAGTCACAACATTCTTATCTCAGAACTTTATAATCTTCAACTAATTGGATGGCAATCGATCACGCCTACTTAAGATCATTAATATACCAGAACTATCAACGAGTTACCCAACCGGATCTTGAAAAAGAAAGAAAAGAAAGAAAACTAGCTTAAAAGTCGACAAAATGTCGATTTTTATTTAAAATATTAATAAAAACATACAAAATAAAGATTTTCTTTCCATATACCAACATGATACTCAACGAAATGTCATAGGGATGAACGAAGTTTGATTAAAAACCAATTTCAATAGAGTTGTCAAGGCGATTAAGCGGATTAAGTTAAGAAAAATGCAAATTTGTCAAGTTATTAAAGTCATAGACTTTTACTTTAAGTTCCAAAAATGCTCAGAAACAATCAAAATTTCAAAAAGAGTGTCTCAAACAAGAGATTCTGTTATTACTTAAAAGTTTTCGACACGGAAATTAAAAACAAAACGAAGTATCCTACAAAACATTCTTTTCCCTCATAAATTATTCCTTGTGGCGCTTTCATAATCGTTCTGTGTGGTTCTGTGACAAAACCAGATACGAAAGGCATCGGATCTAAGAGGCTTATCTCAATTAAGCCCCGAAAAAGGTAACTGCCCAGTCCAACAAAGGGATGGGAAGTGAAAGAAACTGCCCATTCAGTCGGCCCAGTGTGATATCGTTTAAAATGGGGGAGTTTATTGACTCGTAGCAAGGGTGCAGAGAAAAAAAAAAGAAGTAAAGTGCCTTCCTTTTGCTCGCTGTGTATGTTTGTGTGTCTGTATATCTGCGATTTCGTTTATTTTACAAAATGTCGGCTTATAAATAGAGCGTGGAATGAGTAGAGTAGCAAATTTCGGAATAACAATGAGTTCTTAATGCGAAATTGTTTGAATTTTTGAATTTCTGAGCTTATAAATATGCTTTTAGCATAAGAAGAGTATTTTATAATGGCACCCTCTTGAGATTTCATAAATATGAATATTCAACTACGTTAGATTTCTCTATACTTGAAAGTCTTATGCTTATCTTACTATTTAAAATCTATCCTACATTGAAACATCATATTATGGTTTGTTTAAGGGAAAATAATAATTAAAGAGACTGGTTTTTCGGCTCTGTATCTAGTATTTCTTTCAAAACATTCATTAATAACTCATTAAATAGCATACTATCGTAATACTACTACCATACCTTGATTTTACAGTCTTATATGATAATACTACAGTTCCGTTTGTGCCATTTGTTGGATCAAAATCAATTTCCAACATTATTTCCAACTGTTTTTACAAGTTTTATAAAAATTCTCATGTTATTTGGGATATAATCCTTTAAAACTGCAGTTTGATGTTATTTTCCAAGTATTTGCATTGTTTCAAGTCTTTGGAGCAGCTTTTCCTAAAGAAATAAAACAGTGAAAGATCCCATAAGCTGCTTCCTAAGCCCTATCAAGATGGGAATCAGTTGAAATTCATTTTTGCAAGATGAAGAAACGAAAGAAACGCTGATTTTGCGACTATTCGACCTTTGCGTGGCGGGGTCAACACTTCTTTATTGAATGTGAAGCTGTCTCTCCCTGCTCCCACTCCCCCCCTCTATATCTCTCTCTGTCTCTGACAGACTTTGATCCGCAGGCGGATTTCCTTTTACATCTTCCAAGTTTCCTCTCGAGCTAAGCGCAAAATTGGCGTGAACATAAAAAAGTTGTACGCGACTTTGCTGAACTTTTAGCACAAGTTCTACGGTGCCTCTGCTGTCCCTCTCTCTCTCTCTCTTAGAAACTTTTGCCGTTATACTGCTGCGTCGCCTCGTGCAACCCACATCAACTTTTTCGCTTATTTCGGACTTGCAACTTGTCAGAATCAAAAGTTGTCTCGCTCTATGTGTGTGTGAGAGCATGCTGTGTCTGTGTGAGAGCATGTCTGTCCTCTGCCTGTATGTGTGTGTGTGTGCTTCTCTGCTTTGCATCTGCTCGGAGCGACGCGCTGTCCAGTAGCCGAGACTTTAATCATATTATTTATTATCGGACACGCCGCACACGTTTTGCGTTTAATTGAAACTAAAATATTTTTGATTAATTATAAGGCGCAGCGCTGGCAGCGCAGCAGCAGCGGCAAAAACCTTTTGTTTTCGTGCAATCTCCATGGGCAAAGCCAACGGCAACGACGTCGGCAAACGAGCGACGCTCGGCCCGCTCTCTTCACCCGCTCTCAGCATTCGGCACTCAACACTCGGCTGGCTCATGGCACTCGGCTGGCTTTCGGCTCTCGGTACTCGGCTTGCGCTCGCTCTCTCTCTCTCGCTGGCAGGCTGGTTGGCGCTCTCAAGGCTGTGTTCGGTATCATGCTGAGCGCTGCTAGCGTCGCTGCCAGCGCCGTTACCCAACCTCTTGCAGGCCCCCCGCCTGCGTACACATACACAAACACACACACACACATACTGGCAATTTATGTGTAGCTCGTCGCTGCGTTATGTATTCTCCTCTGCGTTTTGCCACAGTTTCGTTCGATTGCCTTTCGCTTCGCAGTCGCTGTCGCTGCCCAACTGCTGCCTGCTGCTGCTCTCAGCGACCCTCACACACATACACACGCTTGCTTGCATATGGCTGTACATGCTTTTTCGTTTTGCTTTTCCACATTCGCTTCGCTTAATGCTTTGGCTTGTGCGCTGCATATGGCTTCGCTTGCGTCGCTGACGACTGCGCTGCCACAGTTGTCAGTTGCTGTTGTTTTTGCCTGCTTCATTCCACACATCTTCGCTGCTGCTGCTGCTGCTGGCAACCAGTTTGTGTTCGCTCAGTTGCTGCTTTTCTGCCTCTCTGCCTCTTTTTCTTTTCATTCGCATTTATGTATGTACGTTTCGTGGCGCATTTCTTGTGTTCAGCGTTTTCTTTTCGTTTCTTTTGCACACACATTCGCCCACCCTCGTTTGTCACTTTGTCTGTTTGTACATAGAAATGCACTATTGCCTGCGTGTGTGTGTGTATATATGGAAAATGTGTAAGAAGCGGGCGGCAAGAAATCTCATTATTATGCTCTAAGCGGCTGCGAACGCTCGACGCGCTGTCGCTGCCGCTGCCTCTGCCGTTGTCGCTGTCTGTGCACGCGTAGATAATAAAGCAGCACAAGCGCACAGGGTTGTCGAGTGCATGGAATTTATCTGGCTTGTGCATGCATGTTGATAGCGGTCTAATAATTAAATTATATATTATAATAAATTATAAATTATAATTAATAAACTTATATATATATTTAAAATAATATTTTATATAATATATTATTTTATTTGTTTATTATATATATACATATTTTTTTTTTATATTCTATTATTTTGCATTGTGAAATGCATACATTAATCCATTTATTTTCAGTTTTTCACCTACAATTATAATTTTATATTTATTTCAACGCCTCGACAACCCTAGCGCGCCTGTGGCTGCATGCCACGACCGTCAGCAACAGCTTAGGCAAGCCACACACACACACACGCCGCAGTACTTCACACACACACGCACACTGAGGCACATAAACATCTGCTGCTGCTGTCGCTGCTGCTGTTGACGTCGCTGGTAATTGGGAATGAGAGAATGAGAATGGGAATGGCAAGGAGTTGGAGAGAGGCATGGGGCATGCGGCATGCGGCAGGGCGCTGTGAGGCATAAGTATGGTTATGATGATGATGCTGAATGATGATGTTGCTCTGCGCTGCTCTGCTCTGCTGTGACGTCACAGTGTATTGGGAAAATCTACTGGCAGATACACTGTCTCTGTGTGTGTGTGTGTGTGTGCCTCGGCATGCGCCCTGTCGAGTTGGATACGAGTTCGCTCGGTCATTGCTTGCGGGATTTGTCGATGTGTGTGTGCGAGCAGTGGGGCAGGAGAAAGGAGCAGGGGCAGCAACAGCGAATGGGAAAGATAAAAGAAGAGAGAAGAGAAAAGAAGCAATAGCAGCGCAAATTAAACCTAAATGCCCCCATTCACTTGCGGAGGCTGCGCTACCGGAGTTGCCACAGACGTTGCCGTTGCCGCTGTTGCATGCTGCCTCCTCATGTCGTGCCACTGGCCACGACTTGCATCCATCTGGGCGCATTATTAGTTTCTCTCTCTGCCTCTGCCTCCGTCTCCGCTTTATCGCATTTATTGCCGCATGGGGTCTCAATTAAGCTGTTAAGAGCAGTTGAGGCCAATCTATCGGCGGAATTAAAGCCAATCAATAATTTACGAGCAACCTGAAACAGGAGACAGGATGAGCTCAATCAGACGCTGCGCTGCGCTGCACGAACTGCCACATATCACTTAAAATGGCGTTGCAGTTGCAGCCCTCCCCCCTCATCTTCGTTTCCCTCTTTGATTAATGTCTTCTTTGAGGGTCTTAACATCAGCTGGGAATTGTCTTTAATCACTCGGGGAGGTCTAAGCAGGCAGTGAGAGCATTAAGTCGGCTATAGAGCTGCTTATCTTTTTCCTTAAATTGCAATAAGATATCATATAATCATTTCTATATACTCTTTTGGGGTATTTTGCTATACTAACTGCTGTTTTTGCTCTGAAATTTGCTGTATATGTCTAGAAAATATTATTCATTCTGTTGTCTCAACTAGTTTTTCCTATGTCCTAAGAAAACTATACTTAAAAACATTTAAACAACACAAAATATTCACATTTTACAACATTTATAAGTGAATCGACAAATAAAATAGAGAAAACCCTAGCTTAATTGTTGAAAAACTACAAAATCTTCATAGCTACGCTTACTGATCTTATTCTCTGTCTTAAATCTTAACAATTCCCATAATATCTCGCAAAAATGCAGTGATTTTACCCAAAAACTGGACTAAATTGGCCTCATTTACACTTTTTAGTATCTTTGTATTCATTATTAGCATATCTATAAAGAAAATTAAGAAAATAACAACTAAAATCTAGAAAAATTAAAAAACTATCTATAGCAAAATATTCCGGAATTATTATACTCTCAAAATCTTAAAGAATATTTAATTTACACGTTAAGATTACATGGTAATAGCATAATACTGAACAAAACAATCCAAAATTTAAATTTTTCTAGCATATAATAAGTTTTATTTAACCTTTTTGTAAATACACTATAAACATGCTATAGAGTTTTCTCAACTTCATCATACTATGGAATTTTATTACTATATTAAAGAAGTTATTGCAGAAATCGCATTAAAAACCATCAACAGATCGTATGGATCGTATATTTATGAACTCACGCATGTCTCCTAGAACTTATGGCCTTCCCTCTCTCTCTCTCTCATTTAACGAGTGTTTACTATAAACATTTAAAGGGCCTTCGAGAAGGAAGTTCCTTCTCCGGTTGCAACATGAGCTAGACATTAACCTCCATTTGGGATGGGAATGATGTGTCACGAGAACCGAGCACAATGACTCAGATGTCTCTCGCTCAAAAACCAAACAAAAACCCCAATGAAATATTAATAAAAAACAGAAATTATGAGTCGAAATTCATCATATTTCTTTACGAAGAATCTTTGCCTTTTTTTTCCCTATTTGGGAATTTGCTTTTATTGCGAAATTTCAGAGATAACATGAGTACGGAAAGAAAGAAAGACTATATAAAGAGAAACTTCATTGATTAAGGGGTATAAGTATATAAAATACTGGGGAACTTTTAGACTAGGAATATAGGCAGTATTTCTTTCGAATAATCTTAATATGCTTCTCTTTTATCTTTCGAAATAGCCTTATAGAGGCTCTACGCTACTATTAAATCCTCAGTGCGATGTTATTTCAAGTGATTTTTCCAGTTGATCTCTCTCGCACCTTCTTGTACAATCAACGGGTGTGAGTGCCATTAGAACAGGAAGAGAAGGAGAAGGAGAAGAGTGGGCAGTAAAATCTTCGGATGAATGAGTATGCAATGTGCGAGAGTCGACTGATTGGAGAGCTTTTGCCCGTCGACTCTGGGAAGTAGTAGGAAAGGAAAATAAACACGAGGCAAATGCTGATTGTTGTTTGTTGATTCACATGTGCAAAAAAGCACTCACTTTTTCCTCTACATGTATGTGTGAGTGTGTCTGGTTCTATATCTTTATCTGGACTTCTGAATGCGTGTGTGTGTGAGTGTGTTACACGCCTACGTGCAAAAATGCAAGTTCTCTCTCTGGTTTTCTGTGTGCGGAAACAACAAATTGCCGAGTGGGCAGATTTCGGTGAGGCACAACCAAAAAAAACAATCGAAAGAAACCACAATGTTCTTGAACTATAACATTTACTATGCCTCAAGTATAGCAAAGAAATCAATCTTTTTTATGGGCAAAAGTTCTTTATTACTTGGCTACAGTTTTAAAGATATATTACTTGTAGTTTCCATCATGTTGTATAATATTTACATGACTTATTCCAGCAGTATTTGTAGTTTATGATGAGTTTTACTTGGTTTATTGCAAATTTTCTTCGAAATATCCGAATTTTTTCCGAAAATTAATGTTTTAAAAACGATTTTTATGTGTTTAAATCAATTTGACTATCATAATGGCATTACTGAGCCCATTCTTTATAGCCATGGATTGTAATAAAATAGAACTGTATGTTATTATAAGAAAACCTATGTCATTCTCTTAAAAAACTATCAAAATCGGCTAAATTCGGAGATTTTAAAGCAAGTTTTCAAAATATGTACAAATATAGAGCCTTTATACTAATAAATTATGATAAATACGTTATAAAAAAGGTGTATAAACATGTATTCTGTGAAAATATCATATAAGAGTTTCATAAATTTGAAATAGGAAAATGTGAAGTAAACCATAATTTCTTATGTATTTTTCATTGATAATCTTAAAAAGTATTGAAATTTATTCCTATTAATAAGTTTTAATAGTTTTATAATTTATATTCTGTCTAAATAACTGTATTCTTAAGAATATAACATTTTTTATCATGTAAAGAACTACAAAAGCCAAAAAAAACAATGCTTACCCTGCATTATTTGCCTTAAATCTCTGAAAATCCTCTATATGCAGAGGCAGTACGGGGCGTAGAGTTACACATGCTTATGTACATATTTCAAATTTCCTGCGCCGCCTAATTGGCGGCTTTTTGTCACCTGAGCCCAAATGCTGAGGCAACGCGTCGTCGCCGCGAGAGAGGGAATTGTTGGGAAAAACATGAGGGGGTAACACTGGAAGCGCAGATTCGTTACATGAAGCCAATGGTTATGGCATAAGCACCTGGGATTATGACAAACACACGCATACATATATGTACAATGCCCATGTACACGACAAACTCGACTACCTACCCTCGCGACGAGAGTGTGGAGTACATAGAGCGAGTGTGTACCTACTGAAAAATAAGTATGTATTTATATATACACTAAGACTGTAAGTGAAAAAGAAAGAGAATTGTACCTAGGTTATGTACTGTACCTAGTAAATAATGTATATCTATAAATGTACCTATGCTCACAGTGCAGATCAAAGAAAACAATATTCCCACATGCACTGTGTACACACTCGCCAGAGCGACCAACTCAATTAAGCAAATACATAAGATGTATCGCAGTTTGTACACATGCGTGTGTGTACACACTTCTCATTGTACATAAAAAGTCGCGTATGTGTGTGCGTGTGTGTGTACATAAGCCAACTGCGGATACGCGCGTCGCCGTCGACAATGAGATAGCCGACAGCCCTTCCTTTCACACAAATGTATCTGTGAGTTTGACGAAACAAAGAAACAGCAGGCGCAGCAAAAGAGCTAAAAAGCAACGGCAACGCCAACAACAACAACAGCAACGACAACGACGACGACGGCAGCGACAACGACAGCGCCAACAGCAGCAGACTTTGCCAGAGCTGCGTACTACGTAGACATTCAGTGCAAAGCCAACTTCGTACGAGAGAGGTTCGTTACACGGCAGCGAATGAGAAATAAAACTCGCCGTCGCTACGGGCTCGCGTGAGAGCAGCCCAAAGAGACCAACAAAATCAACGACAGCAACAGCGACGACGAACGCGTCGGGAATCAACAACGAGTGCCAGAGCGAGCGCGAACGGCACACGGCAGCATTCGCCCAGTGAGAGTTTGTGTGCGAGCGAGAGAGCATCGTGTTCAGCCACTGAGCGAGCAGTAGGTAAAAAGGAAAACGAAAAACTGACAGCAGAGGGCAGGCAGTTGGCCGTCGTCAATGTAAATAGGCGTTGCGTGCGCGAGTGTGTATTGGTGTGAGAGTGCACGAGTAAATAAGCCAGCGCTGGCAGCAGCAGAGGCATAGCAGCAGCAACGACGGCTGCTTCAGTTGTACACGAAACGTTGAGTCGAACAGACGTGCGCGCATACTTGCTGTCGATAATTTTGATAGCACCGCAGCAAAACAAGCCAAGTAAATGGATTAAGTGAAATTTTGCAACAGTATTAAATAAATATATACAAAAATGCATAATAAATAATAAAAAATAAATAAAGTGATAAAGAAGCATACAAAGAGCAGTGCTAGAAATTTCCTTTGTGTCTCGTGTGACAAATGCCGAAGCAACATCGACGACGACGAAGTCGGCGATAGCAGAGGCAGCAGCAGCAGCAGCGACGCACAGGCTGCGCTTATATACAGCAAGCAGCGACAACATTTATGTACGCTGCTAGCGTCAGCAGCGACAGCGCGCGCGTTTCTCCGTATATATGTGTGTGTGTGTGTGTGCAGAAAACATAAGGCAAAGCATAATACACAATAAAGGTGCTCACGAAAGCGAAATAACACAAAGTGACAGCCGCAGCAGCAGCAGCGCTCGAGTTTCTTCTTCTATGCTACGTGTGTGTGAGTGTATTTGTGCCTGTGTGTATGTTGGGAAATAACATACAAAGCAAAGAAGTGAAGAGTGGTGGAGTGTAAAGCAAGCAATAAAACGTAGCAACGCAAACAGCTGAAGCTGAAGCCGAAAGAGAAAGAAGCGAAAGAGGCACAAAGAAAAATTGTTGAAAATCTAATTAAAACGTAAAGCGAAGAATAATAATAATATATGTGTGTGTCTCTCGCTATGTGCATGGAAATGTGAAAGTGTGCGTGCAAATATGCCAATAACTGCACTTTGGATTACAACAACATCAACAATTGCAACTGCATCGCGTTTTGGATTACGTTCACTACTTGCAGCAATTACAACAACAGCAACAAATACACAAAATGCCGCGCATTTAACTGGATTAGCAGCAGCAGCAACAACAACAACAACAACAACTCATCGCGCAGGTAAAGACATCGCAGCAATACACAAACAATTTCGGCTCTGTCAACTGCAGGCAGCCAGGCTCCCGCAGCAGCCGCCGCTCTCTCACTCCAGCGCTGTCACTCACTCTCTTTGCTCTCTCTCAGTTTTGTCTGCTGGCCTTTTACAACACTGTCAGACTGTCGCTTTGCCGGCCTGACAGCGCACAGCTGTTGCGCTGCTAAAGAGGGCTCCCCCGCCTACTCTTCTACTCTTGTCCTCACTTAAATCTCGTCCTCTCTCTCAGCTCCAAACACACACACACAGAGACACGCAAGCAGGGGAGAGAGCGAGCATGAGTGTGAGAGCGCGCATAAAACAACAGTTGCTTCGAGCAGCAACAAGAAGTGTAAGAAGCAGCAGCAGAAAAGGCAAAAGACAAAAGCAGCGCAAAAACAGTAGCAGCAGCAGCAACAGCTTTATTTATGTATTTATGGCCCCCCATAAAGTGCACACTGCGATTGGCAAAGCGCGTGTGGGAATATATTGAAAATATCTAAAAAATATATTTAGTATATATAAAAATAATATATATAGTATATATAAAAATATATATAAAATATATTATTTATATGTATGTGCAGTGTTTATATATTTTTGTGTTCTCATAAGCAATAAATGCAATCAAATAGTGTGGAGTATGCACAGTTATCGCTGCTGCTGCTGCCTGCCTGCATGTGCGTGTACCTCTCTCTCTCTCTGTGCCTGTGTGTGCGTGTATTACTGTAGATAACGTCGCGGTAGTCATGTCACCCTACACACAGTCCGCAGAGTCGCACGCTGCATTCCGTATGCCCTTTTTGCGCTGCGCCTGCACTCACCTCGCCTCGTCGTGCCATGCCTTGCTTCGCGCTTTGTTCTCACATGAAATTCCGCTACGTTTTTTTCGTTCTGTATTATCCTTTTCATGTTCGTACGCGCGGGTTTTTTTTTTTGCGCGCCTTCAACTTCCTTAACCCCCTTGCGCGCGGCTGTCCCTGTACCGTGTGTCCGCGCGCTCTCGCACGTTATGTTTTTTTTCGGGTACTGGTAAAGGGTTCAAACTTGGGTACAGCGTGAGAGAGAGTGTGAGTGCGTGTGAGAGTGAGAGACTCGGTGTGCCTGTGTGTGTGTTCGTGTGCCCTCGCTTTAATTTAATGTAAAAAGGATTTTAAAGCAGCATCGCTTCGTTTCGTTTCGTTTCGCTTTTTGTGCGCTCTGAATACATTTCATATTCATTCATATTTCCATTTTCCCGCTCTCCACTCTCTTTCACTCGCTGTGTGAGTGAGTTTGAGTTGGGACTGTGTGTGTGTGTGTGTGTGTAAAAAGTTTTACGGCAAAGTTTTTGCCTCGACTCTTAGCCATGGCGCGTTGATGCAAAAACAACTTGAAATTGTTTTCAAATATATTTTACATTTCATTCCACACGCTTTTCGTTGTTTAGTTCGTTTTAAGCCATTTTCATTATACACATAACCTAACTTATCTGCACTGTTAAACAGTCGTCCCTCTCCCTCGCCTCTTCGTACTCCCCCGAGTGTCATGTACTCTCGCAGTCGTTCACATTCCCATGGCAACTTGGTTGAACTCTGTTTGTGGGAGTGAGAGAGGGAGAGAGACAGTGGGGAAAGGGGGGTTGGTTACAAGCATCCATTATCCATCGACTGATTGCATATAAAAGCCATCTACCCCCTCTGTCACAGTATATAAAGCACTGTGTTTCATGCAGTGTCCTCTGAGCAGAGTTTCCACTCTCTGGGACTCACTCAATTTTCGTCCAGTGATTCAACAGTTTGATTTTCAATTACTCAGTACATACACACACAATCATAATACATAATAATAACACCATAGGGGATGGTCATCATCATCGTAGTATGGGGGCTATGAATATTACATGAGTTTCCCTCAAGTTCGTACTCGAATTTGTACTAAAGTCTACTTAAAGTTATTTACGAGGTGCCAAACAAGGTAAACGTGCTAGTTTTGAGGTTAGAATTATGCTAAAAGTGGGTGCTATTGGGTTAACCTATTAGAACTGAGAGAGGGAGTATTATAAATTATGTTCTCTATCTAGAAACCTTTACCAATATCACAAAAATTAAATTTTTTTTGAATTTCATAAATTGCAAAAACTATTAAGCCATTCTATTCTAGAACTAAAACCATGAATAAAATGCTTTACCCGAAGAAAATCGTTTGATTTTTAAGAAAGTTATGGGTGAAGAAAGTTAGTATACTGGTCCTGTCGAGGGTCGTACATGTCAAATTTTTAGTCGACTTTGACATGATTTTTGGCTCAAAATTAAGTATCCTCTAAAACAATTTTAAACACTTGTTTTATACTAAATTTGACCTCCGCAATCGATTAAAAGTGAAAGCTGGCGATTTTAAAATTTGAAAAAAAAATTTTCTGAAAAATTCACAGGGGGGACCCTTACTCATAATCACAAATTAAAAAAAAAAATTAAAATTCATGAAATTGCCAAAACTATTAAGCCATTCTATTCTAGAACTATAACCATGAATAAAATGCTTTACCCAATGAAAATCGTTTGATTTTTAAGAAAGTTATGGGTGAAGAAAGTTTGGATACTGGTCCTGTCGGGGGTCGTACATGTCAAATTTTTAGTCGACTTTGACATGATTTTTGGCTCAAAATTAAGTATCCTCTAAAACAATTTTAAACACTTGTTTTATACTAAATTTGACCTCCGCAATCGATTAAAAGTGAAAGCTGGCGATTTTAAAATTTGAAAAAAAAATTTTTCCGAATAATGAACAGGGGGGACCTTTATCAAAAACACAAAAAATTAAAATTTTGTTGAATATTTAAAATTGCAAAAACTATTAAGCCATTATATTCTATAACTAAAACCATGAATAAAATGCTTTACCCGAAGAAAATCGTTTGATTTTTAAGAAAATTATGAAGTGAGGAAAGCGAGGTTACAGGTCCTGTCAAGGGTCTTGCGTGTAAAATTTTTAGTCGACTATGACATGATTTTTGGCCAAAAATGTTTCCAAATGTTTCTTTATCAATAATTTTTCCTGTATTCACTGTATTAGTCACCATAAATGCTCCTATTGCCGTTATGTTTTCCTTTCAAGCAGCTGAAAATTGGCAACAGTGAAAAAAAAATGATATTTCAACCTGGAATTGCAAACAACTTGTTCTCAAGCCAACTTTGTTTACGGATAAAAGTTAAAAACAGCTGAAAATGCCTCAACATATTCTTTATAACTTTTGCAATGTGGTATTCATTTCTTTAATTACATATAGCCAGCTGAAAATTGGCAACTGTGTAAAATTACTTTTTGAAGGTTATAATATCAATAATGTTGGCATTTTCCATAAATTTTAAGTAAAATCTATTTTCAAAATGCCAAAAAGGCTTCAATAACGTATTCTTTATTAACTTCAACCAGCTGAAATTTGGCAACAATGTAAAAATGCTTCAATAAAGCGAGTTTTTCAATAAATCTCTGAAATTCTTTAAAGTTTCTCTTATAAAAGTCATTGTAAATCATTTGATATAATGTGCTCGCTCCCACGTACAGTTAGTTTTCTGCTAATCAGCTGATTCCAAAGCTCAGATACGACAATTGATTTGAGGAGCCCCAAGAATTTAGCGAGAATTTCGCAAGTTTCTTTTGTACGTACGAACGAGATAGCAACGAAATGAAATCTCTCGAGTAGCTCGAGTGGAAATTGAGGATGTGTTTTTGCAATTGGAGAGCAGGGAGAGGGTAGCGGCGACGTCGGTGCTGGCGTTGCTATTGTGTGTTTACAGTTAGTATTTAAGGAGTAGGAGAGGGAGAAGGAGGAGGAGTGTGGAGGAAGCTAGAGGAAGCACACAAAAGACTGAGATTGGAGCGCACTTCACACACACACACACACACACACATGGCAAACCTTTATTAAAGCTTTTGATTCCGATTTCAATATAGACCAGACATGTGTGTGGCTGTGTGTGTGTGTGAGTGAGTGAGTGAGTGTGTGTGTGTGTGTGTGAGTGTGTGTCTATATTTGCATTTGTTATTTGTCGTTGGACTGCATATTAAATTTCGATATTCACATTTCTCTCTCTCTCTCTCTCTCTTTGCAGAAATAAAAGCGAATTAAGCGCGCGACTCTCTCGCTGCTTCCTCTTCTGTTATTATTATTATTATTATTACTTTTATTGTTATTATGATGACGCCAGAGTCGAAGGCAACAGCAGCAGCAGCTGCAACAACAACAGCAACAACAACTGCAACAGCAGCGGCAGCAACTGCCACAATGGCGCAAGCAGCAACACAAAAGGCAGCGCAGTCGACGACGTTGCAATTGTCGACAGCGACAGCGACGGCGACGGCTAAAACGAAGTCAGCCAAAAGCTTTGTCAGCAATGCGAGCAACAACAACAACAACAACAATAGCAGCAGCAACAATAATATTAACAACAACAACAATAAAAAGCACTCTACGCATATAACGGCGAAAAGTGTGGATAAAATGCAAATGCAAATACAAAAGCAGCAGCAGAAGCAGCATGAAAAGCAACAAAAGCAACAGCAACAACAGCAGCAGCAACAACAACAGCAGCAACAACTGCATTTAATGGCAAACAACATTAAAGTAAAAAGTGAAAATGCAGCAGCAACAACAACTGTTGCTAATGCACTTACAGCAACAACTAAAGCAGCAACAACAACAGCAGCAGCAACAACAGCAGCCACAGCAGCAAGAACCACAGCAGCAGCAACAACAACAACAGCAGCAACAACATTGCTAGCAAGCAAAAACATTAAAAAAGAATCAACACCTCCAGCAACAGCAACAACAGCTACATCAACAACAACAACAGCAGCCACAGCAGCAGCAACAACAACTGCAGCAGCAACAACAACAACAACTCCTCCTGCTGAGCCTCCTGCCACCACCACCACCAACTCCTCTGCCCTGTCCTGCTCCTCCTCGCACTCATCTGCCTGGTCAACAATCACATCCAGCAGCAGCGAAGATGCCAGCAGCAATGGTGGCGCCTCAGCGGATGAGGAGCAAACGCCAGAGGAGACAGCAGCAACAACAGCAACATCAGCCACATCGATGATGATGACACGGCCACGCCCCGTGCTTCTAACGGCAGTCAATCCACACATAATCTGCCACTTGTGCCAGGGATATCTGATCAATGCGACGACCATCGTGGAATGTTTGCACTCATGTAAGTAACTGATGGGTTGAACCTCGCTGGGGACCTATACCCCCTGCCCCCTCTTGTTCAGCTGCCTCCTGTACGGGCCTGCCTCCCATTCGCGGTCTGCCTCTCTGCCTCCTATTCTCGCCTTTTGCGCTCCTCGCGACTAATTACAAAACTGGCAAATGCCTGACAGTGCTGCGCCATTTAGCCTTTTTATAGCTAGAAAACAGTTGTATAGCAAATTAAAATATTCAGTATTTTATCTTCTTTTAATTCATCTTTTGCTTTAGTCACAGCCAGCATAACTAGCTAGTTTTAGCATTTTTTTTAGCTAGAGTTTAAAGAAAATAGACAATATACAGCTATTTAGCCTTATTTCACTGTTTATGCCAGTCTTAGCCACAATTACAGCTACTAATAGGCTTTATAGCTAGAGAACAATTTTATGCGCTGGTCATCCTAATCTTCTTATTGTGAAAAACAGCTAAAACTAGCTATTTTTAGTAGCAGCGCCTTTTTTGCTCTCCCTGCCTTCCCTCCTGGACTGTCTAAGCAACTCGCTGAGTGAGGGAGAGAGGAAGAGAGAAAGAGGAAGGTGGGAAGAGACTTGAGAGCGATGAGAGGCGGATGCCGCAGACGAAACGCAGATGCTGCTTGGCGATAAGTTAATGGGCAGCATTAATGAGCCTTCTTGCTAGACTTTTGCATATTGCCAAAGTACTTTGGGCCCCAGAACATGGTACGGGTGGTGATAAGTACAGGGATATAATATATATGGGAAAGACTGTATAGAGTATATGGGCAATGCTCCATACATATGTCAGACTAAATAATTACAAATGGTTCTGCTGTTTGTGCCGGTTTGTTGCCGCTTCGAGAGGATTCGTTGCGGGTTAATAACGAACTGAGGCATAAATCAGACAACTTTCGAGTCGTTGGAGAAGCAGGGAGACAGACAGATCCGACTGAGAGACTCTTGTTTAGAGACGCCGCTTTCGCGCTGTCTCTGACTTTAACGAGCGCTGTAGCTTTTCAATTTTGGGTAAGAAAAACGGAAAAGCAGACAACAAGTTTGAGAAGAAAAAAAAAAACGATGAAAATGTAGAAAATTGCTGAGTTTTCTTTGAAAATTCGTTACTGCAATTTCCGGCTAGTTGCGATGTTGCTTATTGCTTATACAGGGTGCTTTAAACTGCAAGCGCAGCCAACTTAACTGGTCTGCTGCAGGATTGCCAGCTAGGGGTGAATTTAATAGCCATTTTTGAGTAAGTTTAGCTATAAACAGTCAGTTGAGAGGCTAAACTGCAGCTTAGCTGCTTAGAGTGACCATCATTTAAACTGTACTTTATTTTCAAATTTTTATTTACGTCTCTTACTACACTTTTAATTTAGAGTGACCATATTTTGTTAGAAAACAAAGCATATATGCATATTATAAGCTACATTTAGATTGGCTTAAACATAGTCTGTCTCTTTTTCTACTTAACTGCTTAATTATTTTTAGAGTGACCATAGTTTAGCTGCATTTGGGCTGTTTCCTGCACATTATCTTCATTAATGTCACATTATTATTGATTTCTACATCAAAGTGTGACTGTAATTGCATTTTCCTTGGGTTTTGCTCTCCCAATTATCTAAGAAAAACGTTCACCCCGAAAGGCATTAAGTGTTTTCCTAACTACTCTAAATGGGGCTGAAGCAGGAATGCAGAGCATTGTCCAATAGAATTAATCCAATTAGTTGCAAGTTTTTCTTCAACTTGGTTGCGTATGGAATTCACAAATTAGAGAGCAACCCTCAGCCAGTCTATGGTTGTGTGGCAACTCTGGTGGCGCGTGTGGCAACTCTAATCACAGTGCAATAGACAATTGACTCGATCGACGTGCCCTGAGGTTTATTTAAATCTGTGTTGAAAGCAGGACGAACACACGATGTTGCTGCAACCGGGGGGCAACAAATCAGATGGACAGATAGAGAGACGGACAGAGACAGACAGACAGAGAGACGGACAGACAGACAGAGAGGCAGACAGACGGACAAAGCGAGACAGTGTCCGGCTGTAAGGACATTCAACTGTCCTGTGCAACTTGGGGGTGGCTCACGGGTTGCCAGGCGGCGGGCGGAGGGAGGCGTGCGTCGGGGGGCGTGGTGTATGTATTGTGGCTCGCGGCGGCGTCGCGTTGCTGATGGCGTTGGGTAACTCGCCAAATGGATGCGGCAACAGCTGCAGCAACAGTCTGGGTGGGCATAACCGACAGCCTGTGTACGCTACAGTTGGCATTTTTTTTTCTCGTTTATTTAGTGTGACAGACAAGCGTAACTGGCAAGCCGAATGTGTCCGGTAGAGTTCACCTCCTCCTACTCCTGCCTACACGCTGGCAACTCTGTTGTCTGCTCTGCCCCATGTCCCTGTCGCTGCTTTGACAGTTGGCAGAGTGGACAGAGACAGACAGAGAGAGGAGAGTCGAGTCTGCGCTGCGCTGCCCTTCTCTGCTGCCATTGACATTAAAGTCAAAACAACTTTTTTTTTTTTTGGGACATTTTCGTTGTAGCCCCGTGGGTGGTAACTCTGTTCAGTTGTCTCTCTCTCTCTGAAATAAGCCTGTTAGGTAGATGGGAAAGGGAGGTAGGGTGCCCCGGTAGAGCTTGAGTTTTTTTTATTTTTGGGCGGGCTTTACATAAATTTGAATTATTTGGTATTTCCTGTAGCAAACTTTAGTAGCACGTATTATTTAAATGTTTCTCTAACCTCTCACTCACACACTTCTCTCTCTTTCTTTCCCACTTGCAGTCTGCCACAGTTGTCTCATCAATCACCTGCGCAAGGAGCGCTATTGTCCGCGCTGTGAGATGGTCATCAACAATGCCAAGCCCAACATCAAGTAAGTACTCTATACAAAAAAAAAAAAAAAAAAAAACTATACTCTACTATATACTATAGACAGTTGTAACTGACAACTGGCGATTTGATTTGATGAGATGAAATGAGATGAGAAAAGAGAGTAGAGAACAAAGTATAATCTAAGCAGGAAGTACACCCAACGCACACACACACACACTTGAAGAAACTTTCGCAATTTGTTTGTGTCTCGCACGCGTTTTAACAGGGGTTGCGCCATGCTTACCGTAAGGGGCGTGTTGCGTGTTGTTGTTTTGGGCCTGTTTCCCAGCGGACAAGTTAAAGCCAGAAATTAATTGCGATGGAAATGTGCGAGGTGGAACGAAATGGCATGGAATTGATATTATATTAAAGTTATTTTGGAGAATTTTTATGGCACATTTTAATGAGTTTTATATAGTTAGCTTGGCTTAAAACGTGTTTCCAACGTTCTAACTCATATTGCAGTATAATCTTCGCCCACAATCTATTAAAATCTCATCTTGCTGCCATTAATTGCGTTCCATTCCCACGTTCCGCGTGTGATCCCCCAATAATCAATTGCCACTTGTCGCTGCCATAAAAATAAAAAACCGTAGCTCATTAAACTCCTTTTTTTTCTCTCTCTCTCTTTTATTTTTCTTCTTTTTTTACTGCTCTGCAATCTTTTTCGGAACTTGCAAGTTTTATTTTCTTTTTCCTGCTTCCATTTTGCTCAGTCCTTCTGCATCTTTTTATGCACAACGCCAGAGAAGGGTCTCTTCCAGGGAGACTGTGTCTCTGGCTCTGCCTCTGCCTTTGTTACTTGGCTTTTGTGAACTCTTTCCAGCTGCCGTCCTGCATGCTGCAGCCAGAGTTGCCTCCTCCCTCCGTTTGCCGTCGGCAAAAAACTCAACTCAACTCTGAACGCGTAGACCCGCCCGTTAATTATCTCTGACTCGTTTCGATTTGCTTTTCTTGGAACTGTGTTTTTTTTTTTTTTGGCAAGTTTCCGTTTTTTTTTCTCTCTTGTTGCAGTTTATCAGCTTCTTCGATTCTCATTTGTGTCGAAGAAGCAGGCGTGGGTGATAATAATAATAATAATAATAAAAAACATGGCCGTATCACAGTCAAAATTTTGTCGTTTTTGTTTATGTTTTTTTGGTCTACAATTTTCCATTGTTGTTTTTGCAGTTGATTTTCTCTTTTATTTTGTTTTTCTTTGCTTTTTCCTACCGGTTTTTCTTCTGTGGAAAAGGAAAATAAGTAAATAAATAGACTGAAAACTGAAGCTTTTGTTGCATTGCCTTTTGTTATTGTTGTTATTCTTGTTGTTTGGGGTTAAACAATAAAGTTTCGCAATAAATTTAATTGGAGACTCGACTCGACTCGACTCGACTTGGGTGCCCCCTTCAGGGCCCGAAGCTCTCGAGACGAGACCACGTACAAAAAGCACTTGTTTCTATCGTTCTGTCTCGCTCTCTCTCTCCTTCGCTCTGTAGTTTCTGCTGACTTCACACCATTTTTGCCCTAGGTATGACTACGTTTTATGCAGGGTAACCTACTCGCTTTAGTCTTCTCTCCCCTCCTCTCTCTTTTGCTTTATCTTTGAATTTGTACGCGCATTCATTATCTTTTTGTATATAGCACGAGCAGATTACAAGCTGACTTGCTGTATCTCTCTCTCTGTCTGTCACTCTTTCGCCCCGTCTCGTTTGCTCTTTTTGCTGGCCATCAGGGGGTGGCAACCCTAGGCGATAGCGGGTGGTTTGCTGCTGCATTAAAGCTGTGTGTATAACCTTAAATTGATTCGTTCGTCACGAACGTGTTTTTCTCATTAGAAACGTGTGCGTTGGCAACCCTGTGAGAGGGGGTGGGCGTGAGCAGGGGGGGGGAAGGTCTAAACGAGCCGAGTCCAAATATTTGGCAGGCATCAAATAAAGTTAACCACAGCCTCAACTTTTGTGACAGAGCGTGGAGAGACAAGTTCAATTAAAGGTGCCCCCTTTTATCTCCCTCTCTCTCTCTCTGTCTCTATCTTTACTCTCTCGCTGCCAAACCACGCACAACCACAGCGAAAGTTCTGTGGATTTTATCCCCCCTCCCCCTGCAGCAACTTTACACTCGACTTGGCACTCGCAAGGGAAACCAAACAAAAAGTAGAACCAAAAATTGTCCAAAACGACGAGGAACTTGTTCCTTCCCTGATGCTGCTCCTGCTGGCCAAATAAACATTCAACTACTTAGCGGAAGTTTATGTGGGCAGCCCCCCTCTCTCTCTCTCTCTCTATCTCTCTCTCTCTGTTAGGGAGTTTTCTCTGTTTTCGCTAGCTAAAATAAAACATATTTCCAGTTCCTAGCTAACCGCCTCAAAGGCGGCCATGTCAGGCAACTGTCAAATTATCCTGCTGCTGAAATCTTTAAGATCAAACCTTGTAAAAGAGAAAAAAAGAAAGAATAAGTTGGAAGAAGTTTTACTCGGGCTATAAATGACACTATAATGCGAGTTATAAAGACTTTTGCCTGGAGTTTGTTAAGTATCATGGGTGTTATAAAACCCAAACTAGCTTCTTTTTTTTTGTATATTTATCTTATACATTTAATCCTATTTATTAGTTTTATTGGAGTTTTTTTTATATTTCAACTATTTAACAAATATTTTTTTTATTTTTAAGATACATTTCTTAAGGTACTGCATATTTCAAAATGCTTTATTTACTAAACTATTAATCTTAAACTATTTATTTATGCTTTTTTTGCCGACCTATTTTCGACCTATTTTCAATTTTCTATTATTTTTCAACTGAAATCTTTATCCTCTACTCGTCCTACCCACTCTTCACTTTATGCCTTTAATAGAATATTCCATTAAAGAGTTTTTGTTCCCCCCAATATTAATAGCTTTAATTTATACTACAATCATATCGCACTTGGAAGATCTTCTCTATAAGAAAATTTCGTTTAGTTTTTTTCGGCGATCTAATTTAAAGCAATGAGAAATTTCTTTCGTTCACTCTTTGCTGCCCCCTCTGCTTCTTCTCTGTTCCCTTTCCCTCTTTGCGCTCCTTCCTCTACCCCCTACTCTGCTTTCTCTCTTTTCTTTTGGGCTGCTTTGTTCGATTCCTTTTGAGAATGATTGAAGCGAGCGCCTGCGAGTGAATTGCGCTGTGAAATGCGACTTAATGCGAGTTCCTGCCCCTACCCCTGCCTCTGGCTCTGCCTCTGCTTGCCACCACCAGGGGCACATGCCACACGGCGTCGTCGTCTCCTTTTGCGGCATTTGTTGCGTGCCACAAGCGGCAAGTTGCATCTGCCGCGTCTAATTTGTGTTGCTTTTCTCTCGCCTCGCTTTGTGTTTGTTCCTCCGTCTTCGTCTTCCTCTGCTTCTTCTTTGTGGATTGTCTTGTGCTCATTTCCGCAGCGCACACTCTCTCTCTCTCTCTATCTCTGTCTCTTTCTCGCCTGCACCTTAGACTAATTTTCCCGCTTTTCAGCAAGCAAAACGCAGCCGTCTTTGCCTTTTCCATTTGACTGCACACACATGTCTCCTGCCCTTCCCCCCTCTCCCCTCATCCCTTATGTCTTATGCAATCTGCACGTGCTATCTCATTCTAACCGATCTCTCTCTCTTTCTCTTGCAGATCTGATACCACACTACAGGCAATTGTCTATAAGCTCGTGCCGGGTCTGTACGAACGTGAATTGATGCGGAAACGTGCCTTCTATAAGGATCGTCCCGAGGAGGCGGCACTGGCCACGCCCGAACAGCGTGGCGATGATACTGAACATTTGATCTTCAGTCCCAACGATGCCATGTCTCTCTCGCTGGAATATGCTGAACTTGGGTAAGTTTTGGGAGATATTAGAAAGATTTATATAGATGAAAGAGTAGAGAAAACTGTTTAAAGAACGTAAATATTGTAGAATTATGATAATATAGATTGTTAAAAATGGATAAAGCAGTTAAATTTAATAGGGGAAAGTCCCAGGTTAAATCTTTCGAAAATTAGTCCATGTTTTCACTATATTATCGCTAATTTCAGTATTTCTATGCCCAACATGTTTTGTATAACATTTTTATGTTAGTTTCGAGTTAACTAAACAATTTATTTATTTATTTATTTAGAAAAATGGGTTTTTAATTTTTGAAAAATTTTTGAAAATTTTATATTAATTTTATTATAATTTTATATTATTTGATGCGCTTAAATTCAAACAATTTTGATGTTAGAATAATTTAGAGGAAAAAAATGAAGAAAATGATAAAGCAAATGAAAATCGATGGGTTTTTGGCAAAGTTATGCGAGTTTGAAGACTGAAAAAAGGATGGGATGAAGGTATAGAGTGTATAGAGTATAGATTATATAGATTTCAGGTATAGTATAGCTGTCGAGAGTTATAGTTAGCTGTATCTAATGTAATCGATAGAAAATCGATAGCAAACCTCTTGATAAACTTTAACTAACATTCCCACTCTCTTCTCTCTCCCTTCCCTCTTCCCGCCCTGCAGTGAACTAAGCGGGGAATCCGAGATGGAGTTCGTGGACACGTTGCGTCCTCGTTATCTGCAGTGTCCCGCCATGTGTCGAGTGAGTCACCTGAAGAAGTTCGTGTACGATAAATTCGAGATCGATGCGCAGCGTTTCGATATCGATATCATGTACAAGGTGAAGACGATCGTGCTGCTGGATTACTACACGCTCATGGACATTGCCTACATCTACACGTGGAAGCGGGATGCCCCAATGCGCTTCTATTTCCGTGTCTATCAATCCCAGCAGCAGCCACAGCAGCAGCAAGTGAAGGCGCCGCCTCAGGTGAAAGCGCCGCTGCCTGCCATCGCTGTGCCGCTCAAGCAGGAGGATTCCCCTGCTGCTGCTGCCACACTGCCTCCTGCTCCTGCCCTGCCTGTTGCCACCCCACTGGCTGTCAAGACGCCATCACCTTCGCCTCCTGCGCGCATCAAGCTGGAGCAGACATCGCCACCGACAAAGCAGGAGAAGCCACAGCCGCAGCAGGATGAGTTCCGCATTGTGCCCAAGCTATCCTCACCCACCGAGCAACCCCTCAAGCTGGTGATCAATCGCAATCTGCTGGAGAAGCATGAGAAGATGCCACCGTCGCCTAAGACCGTCTCTCCCAATGCGCCGCCTGCCAACAAGGAGGAACCCAATATTAAGCTCAAGATTGATCTGTCCAAGCAGAACAGTGTGACCATTATCAATATGTCCGATCCAGAGCGTAAGGAGATCATTAAACCCTTGAAACCAGAGAAGGAATCCCGCTCGAAGAGCAAGAACAAGGATAAGGATGGCAGTCCCAAATCATCGGGTGGTAGTGAGGGTAGAAAACGCAAGAGTCCCAGCCCACTGACTGTGCCCCCCCTGACCATACGCACCGAGCGCATTCTGAGTCCCAATGGGGTGAGCACGGTGCTCAGTCCACGCGTCGTGGAGGATCCCAAATCGGAGTTTCTCAAATCGTTCGCTTTGAAACCCATCAAGCTGGAGTCACCCGAGAAGCAGGCGGCAACGAATGGAGCAAGTGCAGCAGCTTCAGGTACAGCTGCCTTCCTGTCTGCCTCCTCCAAGACGCCGCTGCTGGATGATAGCGTGCTGATGAAGCCACCCAGTGCGATGGCACCCAAATCGATTGCCTCGTCCAAGCGGAAGAGCAAGGAACCCATCAAGACGGTGTCGAAGAAGCCAAAGCTATCGCCTCCATTGCCCAGGGAGGATTTCAAGATACGTCTGCCTGCACCCAATGGACAAGGATCTCCAGTTCCTTCGCCTAGTGCCGTGGATAAGCCACTGATGCCGCCACCTGCTTCCAAAGTTCCGCTGGCTGCTGCAGTGCGTCATAAGGCACAGCATGGCGTGGTTGCCACGCCTCCTGCAGGGCCACTCTTCACACCTCCCTCCCCCCATCAGGGCATGCAGATGGCTGCTCCGGGTAATCGCACACCCATTGCCAAGCGATATCAACCCATCCTGCCCAAGGCTGCTCGTCCCAATCCCTTTGCCAATATACCCAGTGATGTGAACCGTTTGCTCAAGGATGCAGGCACAGAGATTAAGTCCATAGGCAGCCAGGCGACGCAGCAGCAGAGCAAGTCACATGTGTATGGACCAAAGCCAGGGCTGGAGCAGAAGATGGGACCACCGGCCATGGGGCCGCCGCCAGTGCGTGCCGGGCAGAAGAACACGACCTGCCCGTCTCCCGCCGGCTCCGCCTCCCCTGCCACGCAGAGCAAGTCACAGCACTCGAATAACTACCTCAATCTGGCGCTGTTCAATTCCAGCAAATCCAAGGGCAAGGAGGCGCCTCCCGGCTGCCGTACGCCCATGTATACGCCCAATTCGCCCATCTATTCGCCCAGTTCGCCGCAGTATGTGCCCAACTATAATATACCCACCATGCCCACCTACAAGTATACGCCCAAGCCGGCTACCACGACGGGATCAGCCAACTCCTCCTCCTCCTCCGCCTCCAATCAAGCCTCCTCCTATTTGCAGAGCATGCTCAATGGAGCAGGCGGCGGAGCAGGCGGTGGTCTCTTCCCCTCGCCACCGGTGAAGACAGATCAGAATACAAATCCCTCGGGTTGTGCTGCCGAGGATGCACCAGAGAAGCAGCAGGTGAAGGTGAAATCCTTGCTCAACTCGTGCAACATCAATATACCCTCATCGCTGTCCATTACCATCTCCCGGGACAACGGAGATGCCTCCTCGCCCAGCAGTGGCGTGCATCCCAAGCACAAGAGTCCCGTTAATAACTACATAGAGATTGTCAAGCTGCCGGATCAAAGCCAGACGCAGGAACAGAAGGAACAGGCGCCCATAAAGCAGCCAGTGGCAGCAACGGCTAAGCCTGCCAAGCTCACGCCCATGCCCGTCAAGCTGCCTGCGCCGCCCAGCAAGACCATACCCTCGCCACAGCATCTGCTGGCCAGGATGACGCCTCCACAGCAGCCACAGCAGTTGCCGCCTGCAGCGCCACGTGTCATCACGCCGCCCAAGACATCACCCACAGCGGCAGCCAGTGCGCCGCCCAAGCCGGTGCTGCAGCCACAGCAGGCGGAGCACAGCAAGAAGACGACACCCAGTCCGGAGAAGCGTAGTGCAGCCAGTGCTGGCTTGGGAGGCGGAGGAGGAGCACACTCACCCAACTCGGGGGAGAACAAGTCGCCGAAGGGGGGAGCAGCGGGTGGAGGAGTCTCCTCCAATGGCGGCGATGCATCGGCAGCCAAGAAATTCCGTCCCATATTACCACGTCAGAATGCCACGCCCACACCCACGCTAACGCCCACAGCCAGTGCAGAGCTGCAGCCCAAGTTGCCGCAGGTGCTGCCGCCACCCAATCTCAGCTTCCCGGCCAGCAATGCGGGCAAGAAGGTGCCAGCCAGCAAGAAGTCACCAGGCGGAGCAGCTGGTGGTAATCCTACGGGAGGCAAACAGCACATTACACCACCCAAATCCTCGCCAGGTGCACGCAAACAACCGGGCAAACAACCCACACCGCCTCCCACTTCCACCGCGACGCCACCCCCTGCCTCTGCTATGGGTCCACCCGCTCCACATCTGCCCACACTGAATGCTCCGCTGAGCATTGCCTCCTCCACAAATCAAATGGACTTGAGCAACTTCCTGCTGCGTGCCCAGGCACAGGCACAGGCACAGGCTGCTGCCAACACGAGTCTGCTGTATAACTTCAATCCTGCCAATTTCTATAGCTATCAGCAGGCCTATCTCATGGATCAGGTCTTCAAGGATTATATGCAGAAACTCAAGCATGCCACGCCCCCCAATGCAGGAGCAGGCAGTGAAGCAGGCGGTGCAGGCGATGCCAAGCCAGTGATGCCCATGTTGCCCACTGTGCGTCTGCCCAGTCCGGCGGCAAGTCCAAAAACATCTCCCCTATCCGGGGGCAAACTGCAGCCAGCAGCGACGGCGGCAGCGTTGGCCAAAAGTGGCGCCAGTCCTAGACCGCAGGCGGCGGCAACAACAACAACGGCGGCGGTGGCGACGTCGAATGGACTCAGTCTGGCGGGGAAGAGCAAGTGAGCAGGAGGAGGAGAAAGAAGAAGCGAGCAGCAACCCCGGAAAAGCCAAGAGGAAAAGCAGCGTGTCGTGTCCCGCGTTGCTAATTAATGTTTAAAACGTGTTTTTGTTTAGTTTTCCACCCGACCCCATCCCACCCTGTACATAACTGTACATATAATTAAGTATTATATACTATATATACCCCACATAGTATACCCCATTTTTAAAGCATATATATACGATTTACCAATATACTATACGATATATACAATATTTATAGCAAGACAACGATTCAGAATCAATTAGAACTAAGTTTTCTATATTAAACAATTAAATTAAATATAAATCGAATAAATATAACTATATATTTTATCAAAATAACACTTTGTGCTATATATTACTGGAAAAACTATTACAGTCAGTTTAAACGTCATTTAAAGGGAATTTTAAACAGTTTCAGCTGCCTTGGGGTGTCTTCTCGCCTAATTGTACCTAATCTAGCGAATTGTACCTAAAGCTGACAGTTTGAGTGACACTCTAAAGCACTTTGGGACAGCAGCTTTTGCTAACAACTGTACTTAAAGCACAATTAAGCTGAGCTACACTATACAGAGTAAAGAGGGATAAAGAGAGGAATAAGACGGAATTTGCAGTACATTTTGAAGAAAAATTGGGGAATTTTAAAGAATTTTAGTTTGCTGAAGCTTTGAAAGCACACCTGCGACTTTAAGTGCTTCATTTTGATAGATAAAGCACATGGAGAGTTTTATTTAAAGTAATATTGGACTTACTAGTTTAGGGGGTTAATTTTAATAGGTAACGCACATTAAGAGAGTAGATTAGAGAGATTTTAAAGTAATATTGGCTTAACAAGTTTAGAATTAAAAGAATTTGAGTTTGCTGGAGCTTTGAAAGCACAATTTCAACTTTAAGTTGTTTATTAGGATAGGAAAAGCACATTGAGAGATTTATTTTAAGTAATATTGGATTAACTAGTTTAGGGGTTAATTTTAATAGGTAAAGCACATTGAGAGATTTTTTTAAGCAATATTGGCTTTACTTGTTAAGTTATAAGTTCAAGCAGCTTTAAGCTCTGTCCAATTGCTGATAAAGCTTTAAACGAGATAAGTTGACTGTTATTTTCATAAAAGCTCTTTGAGCTAAGCTACACTGCACAAAATAGAGTCTAAAAGCAGGAGCTTGCAAGCTTAGCTATCACATGCATCAGCTTTAAAGCTCATTTAAGCACAATACGCGCTTAATTAGCCAGAAAAGAACAGAACTGCGATAAAAGATATTGCATACCACATGCCTAATGTGTTTTAAAGCCATAGAAAGGGAGGGAGAGAGAAAAACAGAGTGAGATGAAGCGCGATAAACGATAATAAATCGCATTAAAATGAGCAGCGAAAGATAGAGAGAGAGAGAGAGAGAGAGACCCGATATTCCTTTCCATGCTAATCGACCCGCTCTGGCTCTGGCTCAGCTGCCCGTTGTCCACGGGTCACAAGGTCAATGTCGCGCCGCTGCCTGCGCTTAAAGATTTTCAATTCAGTTCCCAAATCCCGCTGACCGTTCACGTCCCCCTCCCCCTCTCCAGCGCAGACAAAGAAAGGAAAAGATTACGACGTTCAATGAAAAACCATTGGAAATCCCAGCGAGTTCTCCCTGTTGTTTTTCTGCTTGCCTTGTTTATCTGTTATTCTTCTTTTTTTTCTCGGTTTTCGCAAGTTTCCGTTTTCGAAAATTGCCAATTTTGAAGAAACGAGTCCCAAAAGGCACGAAAGACCGCACACACAGACAGAGAGAGAGAGAGAGAGAGAGAGAGAGGGAGAAAGAGATACAGCCTCATCTAATGAGCCTGCCCAAGACGTAACCAAAGACGAGGGTTGAGGGCGCTGAGGGTACTGAGGGCTCTGAGGGTTCTCTACCCTCGCCGCGGCATCTTGATAGGCCTAGTGAGTCCATGGGTCTCTGAGTGAGTGAGTGAGTCTGCCATGGGGTGGATTAGGTGCGAATTGGTTTAGCGGCGCTGAAAATCAAGAGATTTATGTGTGCGGGACACATTGGCCATAAAAATTTGCAGCCATGTGGCATGTGCGAGAGGGAGAGAAAGAGAGAGAGTGAGAGGGAGACTGTGTGGACAGTAGCAGGCGCGGCGGTACCCTGTAAAACAAGAAAGTGCTGCAATTGCTTTACTTTGCTACTCTATATGCATTGCATAAGGCTTATACTCCGTTTTACAGGGTATTAGAACGTGTAAACATTTTTACAGGGTATATAGGCTAACACAAAGCTTGAAATATGCTTGGTTTATACTCTTTTAAGTTGGGTATCGTTTTCAATCGCTGATTTAAGAGCACATTGAACTTAAACAGCTTTACAGGGTATCTGAGTGTTGCACAGGCAAGCTAATAGTTGACTTATGCAGACACTAAAAAAGGAAAATTGTTTTCTTTTATATATTTTATTATAATATTGCACCTTAACATTATTACAGGGTATCTGAGGTATAGCTAAGTGAGCAGATGCCTGTTTTATAATATGAGCAAATGGAAACCTCTTTTAAAGTACTAATTTAAAGGGTACAAGGCTTTAATATTAAAAATTCATTATTACAGGGTATTTACTCACTTATTTAGCCAAAAAATACCCTACTTTTACGCCTATATACATATATTTTAGATGCAGTTTTTTTCCGAGTTTCATCCAACTCTTTGTACAGGGTGCTTGCTCCTAAGAACGTATCCCTCTCTCGCTCCCTCAGCTCACCTCGTCGCAGCGCATCGCAACGCATTCGCTTATTCACTCTGACACTCATTTAAAATTCATTCAAAAACTTTTTGGCCCCCCCCGAAAAATGTTTCTCTTGCCTGAATAATTTATGAAATTTTGCGGTTTTCAAGCGAAAACTCCAATTACAATAATTAAGCAGGCTCCCTTTGGACTCCCCTCTCTCTCCCTCTCTCTCTGTAGTACTTATGACTGTTTGCCATATTCAAAATTGTATTCACTTACACACATGGCAGTACGAATGAGTGTGAGTGCGAGTGAGTGTATTTGCTTGGGGCCACATCTGAAACAAGTTTAATGCGCTCCGCTTTTAACGCATTAATTTAGCATTTATAAATCATTTGTTTGAGCTGCCCCTGTCCCTTTCTTCTTCTATACACATCTACCCCTCCCTACCCCCTCCCTACACCCCTCGCACAGGTAAGCTACACTCGGCTGTAATTAGAAATGCAAAATTGCGACTCACATTGCGTTATGAATATGCGCAGCGATTAAGAGATTCACTACACACTCACTGTGGCACTCATACTCTCTCTCTATCTCTCTTTTACAGTTTGCTATCCCCTTCTAATAGCTGCAGCACCCCATTCAAGCAGATGTTCCACTTGTAAGTCCGTTGATCTATGCAGACTTTCTAAAGTCTCGTCGACTTCCGTGTTTGCTCACATTATTTACGATAGATTCAGATACCCCACGATTTATGGAGCACATTTTACAATTTATCAATTTTATTTTGCAGCCATTTAAGACACTTGTGAGATACCCTGTAAACGTTAGAGAGGAATTAAAGCCAAACATGAGAAGGGGAAATTAAATATTTTGGGGCATTGTGAGATATATGACTTTAGTAAGATATAAAATATGTTAGAAGCGTAGTTATTTAATGCTTTTTCATTAAAACTTGAATATGGTCACTCTATTTAAGGATTGTATTACATTTTTGGGTATTAAATGGGGAAAATATCTTATAAAAATCAAATTAATTAATTAACTTAAAATCTTATAAAAGTAAATTACTTTAAAGCGACTGCTTTGCTACTTTTAGCTAGAATATGGTCACCCTTTTTAGGCTTTTACTCTATACAGCTCTTAAAAGGCGTATATAGTGAGTTTTAGTAATATATACATATGATTTGTATACGTTATAAAATACAAGATAATTTATGTGATTCACTCCTTTCTTACATTCAATTAGTTTTGCTAAAATGGTCACCCTTTTTAGGCAGGATTGCAATAAAAAAGCATAGACTAGCCAGTATAACTCTTCATATATCTTAAATTCATCAATATAAGAATACAATTCTTGAGTTTTTTGAATTTTATAGTAATTTCCCAACTTTTCCCATTTCTTCTCAAGTTCTTCGCTTTTTCCAAGCGTTTTTTCCCGCTGGAAGCACCCTTGTTTTGACTGGAATTCCCAGCCAATTTCGCAATCTGTGCGGCACGCAATAAATTCTCGAAAAAAAAATAATGTTTCACTTTGCTGCCCACAATAAAATACGCCCCAAACGAACGTGTAATCGACGCCCGTCGTGCCCGCCCCCAACGTCCACTTGAATTGTCTCTGGGTATCTCTCCGGGTCGCAAGCAACCTCAGCTAGTTTGCCCACTTAATTGATAGATGGTTCCCGGTTCTACGTGTGGTCAGAGGGCAAACCGCTGGACAATCCAGAGACAAAGAGGTATGTATGTAGAGTCATATCTGATAGTGTTGTGTAGGGCTGAAGTAGCTTGTGACCTTGTTTTGCAACTATATATTAATATAACTCTCTACATATCTCTCTCTTTCTCTCCCTCTCTTTCTCTCTCTCTCTCTCTCTCTTTCTCTTTCTCTATCTCCCTCTCCTACCAGGCTATAATTAATGAAACCTCGTATTGAATTACGCTTAAGCAGGCAGCGTACCCGGCATTTCCAGTGTTGCACAACGCACATCAAAGTTTTCCGCCAGCGTATTTAATTGAATTGCGAGCACAAGTTGTGACGTTGCAGGGGCGTAGTTAGAGGGGTTACACAAGCAAAACTTTGGCAACTGCTTTAATTGCAATTTGCCGTGTATAGCACCTTCTCCAGCTGCACTACCTTGCCCTGCCGCTCTGAAATGAGGATTTATGTTGGCTACAAACTGTTGCCAAATTGTAGAGGCACCTGCCCCCTTGCCGCCCTGCTCCCCTATGACCTTACGACCTGCGCCACGTCTGAGTCGTTGAGAAATTTAATTAGCCATCTTATGGTTGTCATCGCATTAACTGGCATTGATTGTGGCATTATAAGGCAGAGGAACAGGCAGTTTTATGATACCCTGCTCTCTCCTATAATACCCTGCTCTTTCCTACCTTACTCCCCCTTACACTACCTTTATTTTCTCCAAGTGTCTCTCGGCTAGGACTTAAGAGCTTACAGATATGGTTTATGCTGCTTAATTACTCGATTATTATACGATATTATAGAGGGGGAAGAATTCCAAATGAAACTGGGCGATTTTTTCGCCAACTTTATTTGTTTGGGGCATCTGAACTTCTTAAACACAGCATTCCGTATTCATTTAACTGTGGCGTCAACTTGAAATAATAATACGCGGGGCAAAAGGGTTTTCTCTGGAATTTCCTTTGATTTCCTTTCGAATTTGCCAGGAATTTAGTACATTCTTTTCTAATGAAGCTTTCTGTGGGCACACTTAATTACACTGTGCTGCAGTAAGTGAAGTTTTTGGAGACTTTGTACCAGTATTATATAGTTTTTTAAGAAATTTATGAAAATTTTCCTAAAATATGTCAGAAATATAATAAATAAAGTTGAAATAATGGATACACCTTTGAGAATTCTTTTATAAATAATATACAGAGAGTTTCCAATATATACAGCATAAAATTTACAATATTTATTGAGGTTCTCTCAATTTCTTCCGTTTCTGAGCTCAAAAACCTTTTAAAACTTTACAAAAAACCCAAAAATCAACCACATGGAAAGAAAAACTGTAAAGTTTCCAGAAACAAGCGTATGAATATGTATGTACGGAAATATTAGAAATTCCGGAAATCCTTTCCCGTTGTAAGCTTCCCCAAAGTTTTCGTCAATTTAAACCGACCCTTTTTTGCACCCGAAAACACAATGAAATGTAAAAAAAGGAATGAAGGAAATGCAAATGATTCGACACTTAAGAAACAACCCAAAAGTGGGTACACTGTAATTAATAATATTAAGGGTACAAAGCCAAGAGGGGGCAAGCTTGGGTACAAGCTGGCGTGGTACAACTGGTCAGGTTTATTTGTACTACATTCCATAGACATTTCCAATTTGACGCCGCGGAGTGTCATCAAAATAATTATACGGTTATTCCTCTCGTCTGTTCTCCCCCAAGTAAAGAAATCTGTGACAGATTCCTCTGGAACTGAAGGAAGGAATAAACAACGACAACGTTCTCGTTCATCGGGGCGAGTAATGTAATGAAATCCCGGCATTAAGTTCCAATTAGTGCAGCATTATTAATATGCACGACGAGGAGAGATGAGACGCTCTCTCTGTCTTCTTGCTTCTCTTTCTTTCGCCTTGTCTTATTTATTTATTTTTTTTTTGCATCATATCAAAGTGCCCCTTAGAAAATATGCGAAACCCAAAAAAAGTATCAATTTACAAGGACAGAGAGAGAGAGCGAGAGAGTGTGAGTGAGTCGTGGTCGTCTCCTTGGTGCGTTCTTTTTCCTGGGGCAACGAAAAATCCCTAACCGGAAATAAGAATAATAACTGCATAAATTGACAGCGCAAAAAGGAACGGTAAATGTGCCAGCTTTCGCAGCTCTCCCACTCTCTCTCTCTCTATCTCTGGCTCTCTCCTGCTCTGCCTGGCACTGGCGCTTTTAGCTCGCCTTGATTGATTTGAGTGGCATATTGAGTGCTTCTCAATTGTCTCTAATGATGAGCTGCTTGTGATGGCTTTGCTCATGCGGCTTGATCGATGTTGGAGAGTGAGAGACCGCGGCAGAGTGGGAGACTGGGAGAGCGAGGCTCTTTACCAGCTTAAAAGTCATTTCAACAAGATAAATTGTCTGCCGACGCAACGGGAGGCGCGTGAGAGGCAGCAGCGACGCCGGCGTCGCTTGTAATTAGTTAATTACACAAGAAAAACTCCGCTCTCTCCCGCTGCCGCTGCTTCTGTCTCTGCTGCTCTCACTTTACTCTCATGCGCTGCGTTTGCATTGCAAATGAAGTTGTTGGGTGGCAGCGCTGTGCTGTGCGTTGAGGTGTTGCCAGAATTCGATTGCGCTTGCATTTGTATGTGTGTGTGTGTGTTTGTGGACTGCAAGTTGAGTTGATGCTGCCGCTGCTGCTGTTGAGTAAGCGCAAACAGTTGCGGTCTGCCTAGCTACAGCCCCCACAGCCCCCTCCCACTTGCCTGCTGACGGGCAGGGCAGCTGCCTGAAGTTGTCAGTTGTGAGTGGAGTGGGTTTATATAATGAGCGTAAGTACATATAGCAGTAATGCACACACACACACACACGCACACACTCAACTCTCTCACTCTCGCTGTGCCTCTGCAACGTTGAGCATATTTCACATATTTTTTGCAGCTTATTGAATTGTCCGCATAGCACGGTACACAGTACACGGTACATGGTATGTACACGCTATGTATATCACTCAGACCTTACCTTACACTGAGTACATAATGTACACAAACCGCAGTGACGGCGTCAAAGCGACGGCGACGGCTACGGCGACGCTGCAGCCAAGCAACCGAGAGCAGCCAGTGAGCCGTGCGGTTTACTCACACACACACACACACACATACAGTTCGATAAGCACTGCACACACACGAACGCACGCTTGCACAGCCCACTTGACACAGCCAGCGTCAGTGCAGAGAGGGTGCTTTTGGCTAAAGCTATGGCAAAGCAAAAATAAGCAAACGGTAACGTCGACAGCGACGCCAACAGCAGCGGCAAATGAAGCTAATTTGATAGAACACACAGCATAGCATAGCATAAGCAAAAACAACAGGAGCAGCAGCAGCGGCGACAGCAGAGGCAACAGCAAATGACAGCTAGCAGGCGTACTGGCGTAAGAGAGCGGCGGGTGAGAGCACGAGAGTGTGAGAGCTAGTAGATCGAATGCAAGAGAGTGCTTTATAATGAATTTTGTTGAGAGTTGGCAATGCATGCAGCAGTAGCAACAATGCGAGAGCGAGACCAGGTTACTTATCAAGAGTTGGCAATGCAAGCAGCAGTAGCAATAATGCGAGAGCGAGAGCGTGTAATTTATCGAGAGTTTGCAATGCAAGCAGCAACAACAACAACAACAACAACAACAACAACAACGGGAACAAGAGAATGCAAACAGCAGCGGGCAGCACAGTAGCGCTCATTAAATACTCTATCTTTCACTCTGCTGTCGTTCTACCCTCTGTCCGCATGTTCGTCGCTCTGTCCTTCTGTGCTGCTTGTCGCGCTGTCTGTCGTTTTATTCCTTACCGGCTCTTTTGCTACGTGCGGGCATTGGATGGGAATTTAAATTGGTAATGCGACGACGACGACGACGACGACGACGTCGAGGCCCAACTCCCGTGGTCGGCTCTGTGCGCTGTTGTTGTTGCTGTTGCTGTTATTCGTTGCTATCGCAGTGCCGCACACTTGAATACACACACACACACACACACAAACTCGGTCGCAAGCACACAGAGTATGCTATACATGGTTGTATACAGTGTACCGTGGTACATACATACATATTCGTGCTTGTATGTACAGCAAGATTCAAGATAGATGACAGTGGCGTAGTTAAGCAGCCGTAAGGGGATTGTATGTGAGTTTGTTAGTGTAGAAATGGGAGAAAGTAATGGATTACGTAGTGTTGCTTTAAAATAATAAATAAAATTAATAAATTTATGAAAATTGTGAGATATGCAAATTAAAAAAATAAATAATTTATATTAAAGTTTTATATTAATATTAAATAAAACGTATAAATTATGTAAATAAATATATTATACACCTAATCCCTTTCTCTCTCTTGCCAACCCTCTCACAACACCCAGTGACTACGCCACTGCGCACTAAGTGTTTCAGTCCCAGTTCAGTCGAGTCGAGTCGAGTTCCACTGTGGCTCGTTTGCCTGTTTGTATGTTGAATTATTTTTCGAGGCAAGCTGCGCACATACCCTACACACAAACACACACACATATACATAGAAACACTGCACATACATACATAAGCGCCCCTCTACAACTCACTGTCCATGTCCGTTGCCCCGTCTCTGCTGCGCTGGCGTCTCTGCTCTCGCTCTGCTGCCGCCTTTGCTGCCTTTGCTGCTGCTGCTGCTATTTTTATGTACAAAATACATGGCACATAAATTGTTTCAGGCCGCCAGAAACAGAGCCGTAGAGTAGCCCATGTAGTACCGTGTAGCAGCCATAGCCATAGCCATAGCCAGAGACAGGGATAGAGACAGAAACAGAGACAGGGACAGGGACAGAGCCCGAGCCGAGGCCGTGCCGTGTTATTCTGATTGTGATTCCGTCGCCGTTGCCGTCGCAGTTGTTGTTCCTGTTGTGGCACACAGCGTGCAGGCAGTAGAGTAAGAGAAACAGGGTTGTTGCATGCAACTCGTCAGCGTGTTTTGGATTTCTCTGTTTTTTTTTCGGCTGCTGATGCTGGGAAAGAGTATTTTCTGTTCTTGTTTCCGCTTGCATGATGCACCAGTTGTTGTTGTTGTTTGGGTTGTTGTTGTAGCTGCTTCACACATTCCTAATTGAATTATCACGCATAAGCGACAACCCCAGCCCCACAGTGCACGATGTATTTCGCTGCCAACTGAAGCAGATCGAACTGGCAACTCTTTCGCCCCCACCCCCTCTCCTCTCTTTCTCTCTTCTCTTCGTTTAGTGCGTTATGTGCTCATATTCATATTTATGTGTTTTGTCTTATTTTTAGACGCCTCTTTTCGGCTGCATCGTAAAAACTAATTAGAGTAGTGTAAATGAAGATGCGCCAGCGATGTTAGCGATGACAGCGTGACACGAGTTGGCAAACTAATTGAAACTAAAATTAAAATTAATTATTAATTAAATTATATGAATATTTATTGTACTCATTTATTTATTTATTTTTATAACTCTTTTTTCGTGTCGTGTCACGCGCACATCGCTAGTCACGGCTTAAGCCTTCAATCGTTCTACGCTACTCTCAGCTATGGTACATGCACACACACTCATACACAGGCACACAGAGCTGTACATAGTCGGCTTGTACCCAAAAAGGTTTTCGGCTCTGGTTTTATGTACAACACGCCCATAGTGGAAATATACAAAGCCGCTGGGCTCTGCCTACGACCCTGACTTCGACCCGACTCCGACTCCGACGCCGACTCTGACTGCGGCTTCGAGGGTTATTTTAATGTGCTGCGCTGTGCTGAGCCCACTGTGCGACCGCTGTCCACTAACGACGTTTGTCGCTCGCTACGCGTCGCCTCATTTCCATTTTTTATGTACCAATTTTGTGGCTTCGCTTTAGTTTCGTTTTGTGTTTTCGTTTTGCATTTCCTTCTTTTTGCCACATTCGCGCGCGCATTTCTATTGCTGTCTGCGTGTGTGTGTGTGTGTGTGAAGCATCTGATGAGACACGTTTGGCGCAACCCTACCCGCACGCCGCTAACGCAACCCTGCAGCCTACCCAACAACAGCGTGTCCTGTTAGCCGGCGCGACGTCGCTGCCAGCGACAGCAGCAGCAGCAGCAAAAACCCTACACACTCCAATCTCACACCACGCTCTCACAGCGCGCATTACTCACACTCTCTCTCGAGCGCGCTCTCTTCAATGCTCTCTCCCCCAACTCAGCCTCTCGCTCGCTCTTTGTCACACACAGGCAGCAGCAAGCAGCAGCAGCCTGCAGCTGATTCAAATTCAAAACTAAAACGTGCGCTCATTGTGCGAGCGAGCAACGCGCTAATTGTAACTGCACGCGGTACATAAGTGTGTGTGTGAGAGTGTGCGTGTGTACATAGAGCAGCATCCATTCAAACGAGACGCAGTACATAAATGCCTACGACTGTGTGTGTGCTTGTATGTGCTTGTTTGCCTGCCTTTGTATATTTCCTCCCCGCTTTGCTGTCTTCATTCGTTGCGCTGCTGTTCAACGCACTTCCTACTTCAATACGTGTGCGTTTGCCTCTGCCTGCCTCTCTCCCTGTGTGTGTGTGTGTGCGGCTCTAGCGACAGCCCCACAGGCAAAATGTTGTCATTCGTTTCCAGCAGAAGAAACTGATATTCCAAAGCCGCCGTTGCCGTTGCCGCTGCCTTTCCTGTACCCGCACCCGTTCCCGTTCCCTTTCCCGCTGCTGCTGCTGTTACCGTTTGCTCTGGGCAAGAATTTCGAGCATTCCTTGTCGAGTTATGCGAGGGATGGCGACCTGAATGGATGCTGAGCTGCCTCGCTGCCTGGCTGCTTCGATGCCACCGATAGCATCGCTGCGTTGCTTTTTAATACATTTTAGCTAAATGGGATATTGAAGCTGATATGACAGTGCCATCCATCTGGGACGCAGCGTGCTGTCTGCAGTCAGTCCTCCCCCGTGCCCCGTCCTGGTTCCCCCCTCTCTGCGTTTCGCTACATCACTCGCCTTGTGCGAAAGCAAAAAAGTAAATTAAATTACAGGAATTTCTATTGCGCTCAGAGATTAAAACTTAATACGATTTAAAACGTATTTTATCCCCGAAAATATTTTCCTTTACTCTTGATTTCGCATCATATAAAATGTGCTTTAAATTGGGGAACAGAAACATATAGAAAGTGGGCGAGGTAGATGAATTTCAAGTGGTCTCAGAGCTACAGTATGTTTTAATGTTGGTAAAGAGTCGTTCTTAAGCTTAAAATGAAGTTAGGAACTTGTACTTAATATTATTGACTGATTTAAATAGGTTTTCATTTAATAATCTATTAAAATCTCTT
This sequence comes from Zaprionus tsacasi, assembly GCA_018904105.1. NCBI lineage: Eukaryota > Metazoa > Arthropoda > Insecta > Diptera > Drosophilidae > Zaprionus > Zaprionus tsacasi. Next base: position 11,407,377 of record JAEIFR010000295.1, read on the forward strand.
TATTTTTGTTTATTATACATTTCTATAAACGTTTTCTAATAGAAATAATGATAGGTATATTATAATTTAACGATTATAATTGAAACAAGGGTTTCTTACAATATAACTGTCTATTTTTCGATTTGTAGAGTACTTACGTAAACCAAATAAGAAATATACCATAAAAAGAAATATACTTATAATAGAATACGGTGTTGGAAAAAAACGAATACGACGTATCCCTAGGCCCTATTTATTGTTACACAGATATTTCTTTAAAGTGAGCTTACAATACATGGTATTTCCCACAAAGTTTAACTGTAGCTACAGCCCTGTTCATCAGAATACTCTAAAAATAATAATTTAGTATAGAAGAGAATACAAATATTTAATCTTTCTAAGAAAATACGAAATTTTAGACTAGTTTTTTAGAATAAATTCGTTTAGTTAAATTATTCATTTCGAATTCCTAACGTATTCACCAAATATAAAGAGAGTTTCAAGATTTCTTAACTTTCTATGGAAAATATCTACTGGCATATGCCAAGAATAACCTTCATGCATAAATGTCTAACCAAGTTTAGAACTAACTCTACACATAGTATTAATATAACTATACTTCCTTAAATTTCATACAGAAATTCAGAAAATATTCAAAATTCAGTCACTTTTATTTGTTCAAACAAACGAATCTTCTTAGAACTCGGAAAAAACGGCAGAACATACTTTAGAGTATTCTCCACAACCTTCGGGCACGTCCAATGGTTGTTGTCAGAGCGACGGCAATCGCAACATGTGCGCGATAAAGAAGAAACCTGTTCCTACTCAAAGTTTCAGAACGAAAGAACGAGGTTTAGCATGGGATAACCAGGAAAACAGGTTATTTCTAGCTTGAATAAATATATAGATTATAATAATTATATAATTAACAAATGGTAAAAACTTTCCGACAAGCCGAAACGTTTACGAGAACACGCCCAGTCTGCGATGCATGAGCTCAAAAAAAACCAATCGCAGGCAACGCGACGTTGTAAGGCACGACCAATCGTGTTGCAGCTGCCTGCGATAGCCAATGCAACCCTGGCTGAGAGCGAGAGAGAGAGAGAGAGAGGGAGAGCGAGAGCGCGTACTGGTTGAGCGACTACTCTACGCTACAACTCTACAAAGCTGACGAAAGCGCACGAAAGCTTTGCAAAAGCTCGTGGAGTAGGAACGATAAAATGAAAGAAAATGATATAATAAAGGGAAAGTTTAGTAATTATTATAATAATATTATAATACTAATGATTCCTATTCTTTTTAATATAATTTTTAAAAATATTTCTCCATTCTGTGATATTAAGATACAAGATTATGATGTACGGATTCTTTTTTAATTAATTAATAAAAAAGAAATATATATAAAAAAAAAATAAAAATAAAAAAAATAATAATGATATAGTAACATATATAGCGTAGTTTACTAATTAGTACTAGAGCGAGAAAGAGAGAGAGAACGCAGTAGTACAGAATATTTCCCATAGCATACTTTAGGGTTCTCCCGTGCTTATAAAGCTCTCAAGAAATATGTACAATCTTATTTTTTGAAAAAAGTAACTAAAATGTATATTTAATATTTTAATATCGTATCAGTTAGAGTTGATATAGCGTGACGACAGATGATATACGAATAATTTAATTGATTTTTTGTTGTTTGGAAACAGATGAAGTTAGGTTAGACTGGGTTTTAGTTCCTCACGAGCACTTCGTAGCTCTCCAGACGCACCTCATGCCCGCCGAAGGGAATGTAGAGGCAATGATGCGATGGATGTATCTTGCCGGGCGTAAAGCTACCATGATGATGACCACGTCCAATGTAGAGCGGTTCCCCATCGCAGGTGCTGCCGCAGACGACGGCATTGGGTGGCACATTGCCGTAGGAGTCGCCCACCCAGCCGTATCCATAGCCGACGAGCAGCTCGAACTCGTACTTGACATGTTCCCCACCTCCGTGGGCTACATAGGCGCAGCCCTTGCTGGGAATGACCTGCAGAGAGAGAGGGAGTATGAGAGAGGGTACTGCCAGGATATGATGCAAACTTACCTTGGCAGGCAGCAGATCCCCATCGTGGTAGGCACGTCCCACATAGATTGGATCACCATCGGCATCGTTGCCGGCATAGATGGTACCGGGTATGATGTGGCTACCGCTTGAGGGTACCCAGGTCTCTGGCATAACCAGCACCTCGTACGCCTCCAGACGCTGCTCGGCACCGCCATAGGGGATGTACAGGCAGCCGTGCGAGGGATGCACCTTGCCGGGCGTCAAGCTGCCCGCAAAGTAGCCACGTCCCACATAGAGAGGTTCCCCATCGGAGGTGCGACCCACGCGCAGGGCATGCGGCGGTACGCTGCCATTGCTCGCGCTCACCCAGCAATAGTTGTGACCCGTCAATATCTCCACGTCGTGCTTGTTGATCTCCTCCCCGCCCCAGGCGACATAGGCCTGCTGCTTGTTGGGTATCACCTTGGCGGGCAGCACGTCGCCATTGTGCACGGCACGACCCACATAGATGGGATCCTGGTCCGAATCGTGTCCGGCCACAACGGCCAAGGGGGGCAGAGCACTGTACACGTTGGTGGATACCCAGTATTGCTCTGTGGAAAGGAAGGGGAAGAGAAGTTTAAAAAAAGCTCAATTCGTGCTGTGCTTTTACTCAGAAAGCTGCGGAGGAGGAGAGAGAGCGAGAGAGAGAGCTAATGCGTGCGAGCGAGCCAGCTGCTGCTTGGAGAGTTTGGGTTGGAAAGGGGGTGCTACGGCAACGGCAAATGAAACCTGCTGCCTGCGGGTCTTGAGTTCTTTACGGGTACAGCTGATATGGAAGAATTATAATCTGAAATTTCATCAATCTACCCAATATATTATAACTATTTAATTGATTAAATTGTATTTTGAAAGTAGGAAACCTTTAAGAGGTATTCCTAAATTCTTTATGTATTAAAAACCTTTAAGAGGTATTCCTAAATTCCTTATATATTATAAAAAACATATAAAACATATCTTCAATGTAAGAATCCCTATTTGAGGTACGCAAACAGTACAATTGTATATATAACTAACCTTACGCACTCATAAAAAGCTAAGATAACCTATATATAGGTCTAAACGGAACTTTAGAGTTGGAAAACCATATTGAGAGTCTCAAAATAGTTTGTAATATTTCTAATTCAACTTTAAGACTCATAATATACTAAGAAATAGTTCGTATAATTTCTTGAAAGTATGATACTATTTTCGAAGTACTCGACAACCCGTAGAATATATTTTATTTCGTGTTGAATCACATCTTAAAAGTAGATAATCTTGCTGAAAGTCTCAAAATAGTTGATGGAAGTTCTAACTAAAAGTTAACCCTTAGAAATAGGATTTATTACTTCCTTAAAAGTAGCAAACCTTTTCGAGATTTCTATCTCTAAACTAAACTTTCCATTTCCAACAAACCGCAGATAATGAGTACACGAAATTCTACTCATATGTACACATTTAGAAATTTGTACTGAAATCACAGATAGTTAGGCAGGTAGAGGTAGGTACATATCTCTAACCACCTGTCACTTGGTACAGTTACAAATCGAGTCACCAATTTCCGTCGTTATCTTGACTGTTGCCTGATCCCACAAAAGTAGCTAGCAAAGCCCCCTGAGACTTAGACTGTCCTTCTAATAATACACATATTTGATATATATGTCTTGGAATGTACCATGGGTACATTCTATCGAATTGTACAATCGATGTTGCCGAAAATAGAGCGATTGCCTCAGAAGAGTTAGTATTTCTTGATAATGATAGACTTTCGAGAAGAGTCGCTATACAGGGTGAACTTTATGTGATGGGAACTTGTTATATTAGAAATAACAGACTATATAATCCTCTTCAGCTGATCTGACACTCTTTTTTCGAAACTTTTCACACACTTTCAGAATATTTCAATATTTGCAATATTCCAATATTAGCTTACCCATTTTCTGTATGTAAAAACTTGAATAGATAACTCCCTAGGTACTCTACGATGCGTAGCAGTTATATAGACTGACTGGACTTCGCTGCTATGGGTTGTGGTGTTATAAAGCAGCGCGTCTCTTCGTGCTATCGGACAATTCTGTTGACTGACTGACGATCGTGTCTGTGTGTGTGTCTCTGCGATAAGATATCGCCCCCTATCGGAGCCTGGAGACCGCTTTTTCCGAGTAAACACCATATCTATCTATATATGTATGTATGTATGTCTATGTTTGTGTATTTTGTAGAGTGCATGTCTCATACACAGGGTTGTCACTTCGTCATTGGGTCGTGTTCAGGTGTGAATCGCCAAATTCTTGAGTAAACAGAAGTACTTGATAGTTCCCACTTGTTCTTCTTTCAGTATTATTTTTTTTTTTTCGACCTCCAAGAACTTATCGTAGCACACACACATAACTAATCAATAATCCATAATAATCGATGTTATAAACGATAAAAATAAACACGAATCGCGATAGCAGCTGCCTCATCCTCCAAACAGGATCGATTATACTCACTGAAACTCATTTTGCTCTGTTTATTTTCTCCCTGGTAATTTCTCTAGATGTTGTCCGTAGCTCCAGTACTTCGTTTCTGATATTATTGGAGCTATCGCATGGGCTTTTTATGCCTATCGACTCAATGTGGTTTGATTTTGTGCAATACTCTGGAGAGGTAGAGAGAGAAAGAGAGAGCGATAGAGAGAGCGTGTTGATAGCACAAAAACCACAGCTGTTTTTTCTTTTAGTTGTTCTTGTTTCCAGTATTTTTAAGCACTACGAGAATTTTGCAGCAAGGCCCCGAAAATGAGTCAATCGACAAGTGAAATGTTCCGTTTGAACAGCAGGTCGCAAGCCTACATGGATCCCTAAAAACAAAAAAAAACAACCCACCATATACTGGATCAACAATATGATGGTGGTTGCATTCTACCGTATATCGCATAATCTCCTTTTGATATTTTGTTTTATTTTTATTTTAATTGCCATGGTATATGGGTAAACAGTGAAGATTCCTTATAAGGTACTCTCATAATATCGCTCTTTAATGCTGCACTGGAACTTTAAAGACAATATTATAACATTCTACGAAGTTTAATCTCATACAGCATGTTTTTATTTAATAAATATAATTATATTTCCTTTTCTTAATAAATTTAATTATATTTAGCTTTCTTTTAAAGATTTTTGCTCTTTGTAACGTGTTTATTTAATGAAATCTTTCTTAAATCCTAGAAATATATCCTTATTTAAATACAATATCGAAAGAACAAAGAACTCATATCTGTGATATCTTAAGAACCCACACTGACTTGATATCTTAATGCAGCATATGAGTAAACATGATATAATAATGCAATGAATAATACTACACATAATTCAAGTATAGTACAGATTGTATGCGTATTTATATTTACGGTCTTAAGTTCAATAAATAAACCTAAGTTCATACCATATGTTTAAAACTAACTAACCTATAAGACACACAATCTTTATAGCATAATGAAAGCAATATCTGCATAGGAATTTCGCCATGCATTTTTGGGAAAGCTTTTCTAGTAATTGTTTTCATTTCGATCGAATATTCCCGTGTAGATCACCCTACTTATCGCTAACCCAATTTTCACGTTTATATATCTGAAAAGGGAGAGTTTTAATGGGTACTATAAACAATGAGTGCGTGTTACACCTGTTCTAGTTAAATGGATTTTAATTATATATATAGAACTATACTATGGTACTAGAAAGATCCCCGTCATGTCGCGTGAATGAGTCACATAGATGATCGATAACGCATACTGGAAAATAAGTAAAAAAAAAAGCTTGCAGTAGAGTGAGACACCCTTTATTGGAAGGTATTGATAAATGGACTAACCGATAAGACTCACTGGAAGTATGCAAGCTTTTCACACATACATATGTATATAGATGAAGGCCCCGTGCTTGGCTCGAGAAGTGTGAAAAATATTTAGTAACCTTTTAAACAGCGAACCCGACGGTTGTACCGGGCAAAACAAAATAATATCGAAAAAGGAATTATCGAAAAATAATTATATATACTAGAAGGAAGCGTTATCAATACAAAAGCTGAATCATGGGTAAGTTATAACAACATGTCGATATAATCTAGTGTATAGAGTCCAGAAAGGGTGACTAAGTGAGAGAGAGAAAGAGAGAGTGAAAAACAGAAGAGACTGAAAAGTGATAAAAGAGATTGACTGAGAGATAGAAAGAAGTATGGTAATTCTCTAAGCTTTTGCTTCCTTTCCGCTTATTGTAAGATTCTTTTCCGTAACCCTTCCTGCCCCTACGTCGTCTACATGCTTTCTTTCCCGTTCTACGTTTCTTGGCAACCTTTGCAGGTACCGTGCAACCAGGCGGAATAGTGTCAACTGGTAGGGATTCTTTATCGACTACATACGATGATATTCCATCAAGCCGTTGCTCTCTCTACGTCTTATCTTATCGGGAATTTCGCCAGCTTATCGAGGCGACAGATAGATAACTAAACGAACACATACCGACCGTACCGTAGCGATCCCATACCGAATCGATATCGATGCTAATCGCAGCCCTTGTCTCCTTGTCCGCTTCTCTCGTTGCAGAACACTGGGTGCACTCGGCTCCATATGCTGCACTGCCTCCATACGCGGTTGTTGGCGGTCACGATGCCGATGGCACGCCCATCTATGTGGGACGCGCCCATCATGAGGGCGAGAATCTGCCGGCGAAGGTGATACCGAGCAAGGGTTGCGCCTATGTCGCCTATGGCGGCACGGAGCATGTGAAGAACCACTACGAGGTGTTGGTCGGCCAGGGATACGCCTGGGTGGGTAGTGCCAGTGGCAGTGTACCCCCGAATGCGGTGCGTAGCGGTACCACCCGCACCGGGGAACCACTCTATGTGGGTCGTGGTCACTACGCGAACTCCTTGACCGTGGGCAAGGTGCATCCCTCCCATGGTTGTCTCTATGTACCATTTGGTGGTCAGGAGGTGAGGATCAATACATACGAGGTGCTCATCCATCAGCAGGATGTATGGCAACCGGCTTCACCTGCCTTCACACCACCAGGTGCCGTCATCGCTGGACACGATTCGGATCGCACTCCCATCTATGCTGGACGCGCATTCCACGAGGGCGAATGGCTGCCCGCCAAGGTGATACCCAGCAAGGGTTGCGCCTATGTCTGCTATGGGGGTTACGAGTTCCCCAAGACCGACTATCAGGTACTCACCGGCTATGGATATGTCTGGGAGCGGGTTGCCTATGGTGGGTTGCCACCCAATGCCGTCACCACTGGACGTGCTCGCAACGGGGAACCCATTTACTTTGGTCGCGGACACTACCAGGGTAGTCTGACGCCGGGTCTGATCTCATCCCGACAGCGTTGTCTCTACATTCCCTACGGAGGTCGCGAGATTCGTGTCGACTCCTACGAGGTGCTCTGCAAGCAATAGATCTTACATCAATTCCTATATACATATATTATAATCCTATATAAAGACTTTAGTCGCGCCCCCCCTTTTCCTTATGCCATACTCTCTGTTTGTAATAAAGCTGCGACTTTTTGTAACGAAATCTAAACATATTTAAATGTATTTTATTTTTCCTATCGATAACTCTGAAGTTGCTTATCAGTCTCTTTTAGTTATTTTGTTATTATATTGTTTTTTACGCTTTCTAGCATTTGTTTGGGAGTTTTTGTATACTTATCTTATCGAAATGTCAAATATTTATTAATCTTTCATACATTATGTTTATAAGTACGTTTAGTCCCCAAAATTGAATGGAAATCGCAGTTTGCTGTAGAAATCTTTGAATTACTTGTTATATTTGCCTATTTTGGTCAACCTTTTCGCTAGACCCTTGGGAAAATATGGAATGTTGACGATAGAAAATAATAGCGAAAACAATTTTAGGTATAATTGAACGATTTGTAGAAATTTGAACAGGCAAAATATATCTTATAAAGCCCCTATATTTCTCTTTTATAATTTGAATTTATGAATTTATTTTTTTTTTTAAGTTTCTCTCTCTCTATATATACATTTTTTTCGCTCTCTATCTTCTTCCCTCTCTATTTACACTCTCTATAAACAAAAAACAATTTAAGATATAATTACAATTTTTTTTAGAAATTTGAATAAAAGATTTCTTATTTATGAATTTATTTCTTTGAAATTTCTCTCTCTCCATCTTCTTCCCTCTCTCTTTAAACCCTCTATAATTGAAGCTTATTTAAGTTCTAAACTAATTATAATCCCCATAGCACATTATTCCACCAAGAACCACAAAGAAAGGTTCAACAAACTTTCAGAGAATAAGAAAATTCATGAGTTCTTAACAATATTTAGTATCATTCAAAATCATGACTTATGAAAGAGGTAGCAATTAATTGAGTTAAGTATAGAATAATGCATCTGAGGCAGAATCTATAACCAATTGAAACCGCAGATAGTTTGTTTAAAGTTATCGATAACCGATAAACTGATCTCTTTCTCTCACTCCGCTTTTACAGCTTACAAGTGGGTGCAATCCTCGGCCTACTCCACGGTACCGCCACATGCTGTGGTCGGCGGCAACGACGAAGATGGCGCCATGATCTATGTGGGACGTGCCGAGCATGAGGGCGACATGCTCGTCTGCAAGGTGGTGCCCAGCAAGCAGATCGGTTATATATCCCAGCGTGGCGAGGCACTGCCCAAGGACATCTTTGAGATGCTGTGCGGGGAGCATCTGAAGTGGGTGAAGTGCTACGATCATGTCATACCCGAGACGGCGGTGCTCTGCGGCAGGACCACGCTGGATCAACCGATCTACATTGGACGTGGTCACTACGAGGGTCATCTGATCATCGGGAAGATCTCGTCCGTGCATCGTGCTCTCTTTATTGCCTATCGTGGGGCAGAGCGACGTCTGGATTCGTATGAGATACTTGTGGAGGATCGCAGCGTGTTGCCCGCCGGTTGGCAACTGCCGCCGCCACCGCCAGCTGTGATGGAGCAGGAGAAGACACCATTGACTCCTCCACTGCCGCCTCCACCACCCATAGCTGTGAAGCCGGTGGGCGGGGTCAAACCGTATCCATATCCACCGGATTTCGATGCTGCACCCTTCTCCCTGCACGACAGGCCACCGCAGTACACCCCCATGCCTACGCCCATGCCCATGCCACTGCCCACGCCCAGCACAGATCCCTATCCGCCGCCACCTCCGACTCCAGCTGCTGTGGTGGCTGAACCCCCGATCTTGCCACAATATCGTCCGCCCGTGCAGGCTGCACCGTTGCCATCGTACACGCCGCTGCCACCGAAGCCAAGCTACGCGCCTCCACCTTGCTACACCCCCGCTGTGGTAGTTCCCCCCTCGTCCTCGGGCAGTTGTGTGCCGGCGGAAACCTTCAAGCCACCGCTGGAACATTTTGAGTTCGTCAAACCTCCACTGGATCACTACGAGCGTCCCAGTTGCTCCTACACACCGGCTGAGGTCGCTGGCGCTGTGCCTGGTCCCGACTACGATGTGTGGGTAGCGGCGAGTCCCGGCTACACGCCACCCGATGCCGTCTATGGTGGCCACGATAGCGACATGGCACCGCTGCTCGTGTGCCGCGCCTACATCGCGGGCCATCATGTGCCCGGCAAGGCGGCACCCAGTCGTGGTTGTGCCTACATTGCCCATGCCGGACGAGAGATCATCGAATCCCGCTACGAGGTGCTCCTCGGGCAGGGCAAATATCATTGGGTACCCGGCTACAATGGCAGCATTGCACCCGGTGCCGTTGAGGCGGGACGTGCCCACAATGGGGAACCGGTCTATGTGGGTCGAGCACGCTACATGGGCAGCCTGACGCCAGGGAAGCTGCAGCCATCGCATCGCAGCCTGCACATGCCCTACGGCGGGCAGGAGGTGCGCATCAATAGCTACGAGATCCTGGTACGCAGCGACCACTATCATCGCCAGCAGGCCTACAGTCTGACCTACTGAACCCGGCGCGGGAGCAGCTACCTCCTACTTGTACCTACTTTACCAAAGAGCAGCTACCTCCATGATGTACCTAGTTCCTGCCAGAGCAGCTAACTAATTGTACCATAATCTGTATCTAATTGTACCATAATATATTATGGAATATATCCATAAATAGCTGTTTTATATTAAACTTATATATTTAAACTATATCATATCATGGAAATATACCAGTATTTATTCCCTGAGATACTTGCAATAAATTAATAAAATATATTTAAACTGTACCATATTATGAAATGTACCTATATTCAACTGATGCGTAACTCTTGTACTTGTACCTACTTTACCAAAGAGCAGCTACCTCCATGATGTACCTAGTTTCTGCCAGAGCAGCTAACTAATTGTACCATAATCTGTTACTAATTGTACCATAATCTGTTACTAATTGTACCACAATATATTCCATAAATAAATATTTAAACTGTACCATATCATTGAAATATACCAGTATTTATTCCCTGAGAAACGTGTACCTACTTTCCCTTCAAGATGTGAGTACAGCAAGCAATAAATTATTAAAATATCTTTAAGCCGCTTGTACCTACTTTACCAAAGAGCAGCTACCTTCATGAAGTATCTATCTAACTAACCGTACCATAATATATGCTTTAAATATGAGTATACAGTATAGTATATCTTTAAACTGTACCATATCATTGCAACATACCTGTATTTATTCTCTGGGAAAATTTGTCGCGTGATTCACGATTCTCAGACTCGCACGTAACTCCCCATTCGTTCCGCCTCCTTTTTTTCCCCCCCAGCTTAACCGAGAGTTCCGAGTGGGCTCGTAATATGACGGTGTCTCATTAAAGTCGCACTTCCTAACTCTAGTTATAAGAGCACATACATATACTATAATAAAACAAACTCGAGTTCTCGACCTCGAGCGGGGACTGGTTTTCGGTTTACTGACCCCTCTTTGAAACCAGATCTTAAGCCAAGAGCTAAGTGAACCGCAAGAACAACATTCAAATCAGAGAAAGTCGGAACAAGCCTCGGGGGGAGGTAGTGTTAGAAAGTGTAAACAAATAGATCTATGTATCTATGTAAATATTGAAATATTTAAATTAGATCTATAAGCATATGCTAAATATACGGAAGTTCTCTGATATATACTTTACCTTGATACTTTATATATTTGTTTAATATTCAAAAACGTCACTTAAATTATTAAAGTTCTTTGTCAAAACTATTTTGTACCCAAATAAAATAGGGTTTTAGTCTCGTTTTATACTCGTAATTTGCTTATTATCTTACAAAATATTCTTAGTTTTCCCAGCTCCTAAGTATCCATTGTTAAAGACATAATCTACTCTATATTTCCTCATCAACTCTTCGACTCTTCAGCTCGACACCCTCGACTAACTTTCGTGTCGGCCCAAAGTAATGATAGGCCTCAGTTTATAGGGTTTCGCTTGACATACTTGATCTCTCAGTGGGGTAGCTCATAGAGAAGTCAGTGTAGCGCATTGTTTACCTACCGATTCGCTTATCGGATGCCTGCAGCACGTGTGGGTTAAGAATTATATATATATATTATACTATATACTCTATGTGTACTGTAGGAGATGATATAATTCGAGTTGCTTCGATGTTGCCTTGTCACTTTATAGCATAACACAAACTCTATTTATAGGTCACGTTTCTAGCGAGTGAGGGCTGTCAATAATTGCCATAAGTTGCGGAAATGTTTATATGGAGAACTATGGAAAGATTCGCGGCGAATCGAAAATACGTTACGATTTGTTATGATAAGATTTTGGTTTGGAAATATGGTGAAATCGAAAGAACTTTAGCTAGTGGAACCATACAGAAGAAAGTTATAGATTTGATATCGTTTTGATAAAATATAGAATATTGCGTGAGAGTAATTTAAGAGCAATATATCCTGCTCTCATCATAAAGTCATTAAAAAACAGTTACATCCCAGCTGGCATCTCTTTTGACCGCGACTCAGGTAATTCCCGACTCTCAGGTAGTGCGTCAGACAGAGCCGCGTAGTGCCGCCACTATAAAAACCTGCACTTTCCCAGTCGCCCAGCTCAGTTCGATTGGCATCGCCCAAGCAACCGTGTTCGGATCGATCGTACGGTGACATTAGTGCGCGACCAGACATATACGAATTTATTTATTATAACTATCTATCGGTGAGTGAGATTACAATACCATTAGCTAGGGTCCCAGAGTGCGAATTGGTCCAATCTGCTCGGCACATGCGCTCTCTCTTCTTTCCTATCTAACCTTGATGGTTTGTTTGGTACCGTGTTTATAGCATTCGTAAATTATAGTATTCCCCCCATAAAGACACGTTTTGTAAGTACAAATAATAGATAAGTGCCGAAAGTGCTGTAACACTGGTCAACAAAATCTTGTTTGGATTCTGAAATTTTACGCAATGTTGTGAAATTCCAAAAGGAAACAATTGTTTGCTTGGGTTATTAATAACTATTGATTGGGAATATGTCAATATAGATGACAAGCATTTTCAGAAGTGTGGGAAAAATCCAAAAGAATATGTTATCGATAGATACCCTGTAAGTTGATAGCGATTATTGAATTTGAATGAAATTTCATGTTTGTTTTGGTAGACAAAGATTTGAATGGTTGATGAGTATACCCTGTGGTATATAAAGGTATATTTTGGGGTATATATGTGGCATCTCTACAGATATAACTAGATGGAAGTGAAAAAATGATGCTATTATGATATTATAATAGATCTTTTGAAAATGTTGAAGAAAGGAATAGAAAACCTTAACTATTTTCTAATTTTAAACTTCCTAAAACTGCTCTAATGCTTTTCAAATTTGTGCAGGGTATAGATAATAGTATACCCTAACATTCCAGGCCAGTTCAACCTCAAGTTTGTTGCGCAGTCTAAGTTGAACTGCGCAAATTATTGCACTTGCCGCCCATATCAAAGATAGAACGTTACGCTCTTCTCGATCCCTCCCGCCCCTTCCCCAACGATCGCCCTTAGCTTAATCGACTGACATAATCGCACCTGCAGTACATACTCGTAATACCAGACTCGTAATGCCCTAGAGACAGGCTATTATCATGTTTAAACTTAGCATAAAGCTTGAAACTTGCGCCAGTTGTCTGGACAAACGCAAATCTTTACAATCGTATACTGTAAAAAAAAAAAAAAAAAAAAAACAATATCAGTTTTTATTTGTTTATAGTCTGAGCTCGCACGCAATCTTCATCAATCAAGTGAGAAAGACAGAACTCTCTGGCGGTATTTCACAATGATATCTGCGTCACAGTTGCAAGAAAAGCTCTACGGGTCTTCCCCAAAAATCTGCAGCGGTTTAAGCCATTGACTTCCTCACGTGCGTGATATTTATGCGAAATGAGTCTGTATACAGGTAGGAGAGGGGAGGGGGGCGAAAACTCGTATTGAGCTCTCAGAAATTCGTACACTCATCCATCTCAGCTGCTGCCGGACCAGGCCCAGCCCCAGCCCCATTCACTTTGGTCGCGGGGCTGCACCGGACCAGAAATGAGTCGAGTGACGCGAGCCAGAGAGAGGCGTCGATAAGTAAACTACGATTAGCATGTGTTGTTGAGATATCACCTGAACCACGTTGGGATTTGTTTACTCTGCCAGATGGTAAACTTGCTGGGCGCGATCTTGTCGCCGCCGTCTTCGTTTTTGTTTTTGTTGCGATCGCGACGATCGTCGTCGCTTAATTGGCAGCACTTGCCGATTAAATTTTTATACGATCGTGTTTTTTTTTTGTTCTTGTTTTATTGTATACCATCAGTTCGGTTTAAGTTCTTATATCATGTCCGAGGCAACCGAGGCATCGTCGCTGGTTCCGTCGTGCTGCCCTCAGCAGTACCAATTGCAATCGCAAAGTGTCGAGATGCGAACGCGAGGATCATCGAATATATAAAATATACAAATATATATAGTACCGTATATAGTGACCCCAGATAGTCTGCAGTGCGAAATAATTTTTGTCGATTCGTGCTTATCGTTAACACTTCGAATTTAATTTGTTTGCCGTGATCGCACACGCCCGTTCTACAGTGAATTGAATCTATATCAATTGGTAATTTATAATTGATAATCAATAATCGATAATTGGTAATAGTCTGAGAGAATGGGGAACAGTTGATGGAATAATATTTGTATGGGGAAAATTGTCGCTCACTATCCCATTCGATCCGATCTCCAATCTACGATCTCGGACGCTCAATCGCACGATCTTTGCGAAAGATATTTCACTTTCGAATCGTTTGTAATTTATTAATTTATGGATGTTTTTCCACCAGCCTCAATTGCCCGCATCGCGACAATCGATCGTGCAATCGCTCCTCGATCTCAATTTATCAAGCTGCAACTGCTTCCAGCGATTTCGATGTGTAAATTGTAAATTGTCTTGAGAAACAAGAGTTATATAAAGAATATAGAGCAAAAAAAAGGGAAAACGTGAACTTAATTTGTTTGCGTTTCGGTTCGGAAATTGAAATAAAAAGCGCGTTAAATCGAGCGCATCGCTCCAGTAGAGTCTAACGAGAGATCATCGACTGATCGTGCTTTTCCTTCTTTCAGAACTCTCAGCCATCTTTACTCAATCTCTGAAGGATCTCAGTCATGTCCAGCCCACAGGAGTTTGCCAAGCCAACGAAGAAAGAGAACCGCAGTAAGTTGCCCGATTTGGGGGACTTTCAAGTGCAGCGATCGTCGGCGACAGATGGCGCCACAGTGGAACGAGATAGAAAGTATACGTATTTTGATCTGGTAAGTTTGCGAATATAAATATTTTACTTCCTCTGCCCCAAACTCATCCAAAATCTTTCGTTAGTTTCGTTACTCCACATGCGGCGAACGTTTTCTGCTCGTACTGAGCATGATCGTTGCCACATTGGCCTCGATCTTTATACCATATTTCATACTGATCTATGGAGAATTCACATCCCTGCTTATCGATCGTACTGTCGGTGAGGGCACCTCATCGCCAACCTTTATACTCGCCCTTTTTGGAGGCGGCACGCGACTGTAAGTGAAGAAGAGAAGATCTTCTAGATCGGATCGATCGTTCGGGCTAATCGATGATCCTTTCCTTTTAGCACAAATGCCAGCAAGGAGG
Organism: Zaprionus tsacasi; assembly: GCA_018904105.1. Lineage (NCBI taxonomy): Eukaryota > Metazoa > Arthropoda > Insecta > Diptera > Drosophilidae > Zaprionus > Zaprionus tsacasi. The sequence continues at coordinate 11,422,528 of JAEIFR010000295.1, forward strand.
AGAACACACAGGCCATCATTGATGACTCCATCGCCTTTGGGGTTGGCAGTTTGGTGGGATCGGTCATTATGCTGATACTGATCATCATTGCGATCGATGTATCGAATCGTGTTGCACTCAATCAGATCAATCGCATACGCAAGCTCTTTCTGGAGGCGATCCTGCGTCAGGATATGTCCTGGTATGACACCTCATCGGGCACCAACTTCGCCAGCAAGATGACAGAGTAAGTTGGGAGGGGGAGAGACAGGGATTGCCTTGACTAACAGACTTTTGCGTTCCTCAGGGATCTGGATAAGGTCAAGGAAGGTATTGGCGAGAAGGTTGCGATTGTTACCTTCCTGATCATGACCTTTGTCATGGGTATTGTGGCCTCGTTCATCTACGGATGGAAACTGACTCTCGTCGTGCTCACGTGCAGTCCCTTCATCATCATCTCCACTGCGATGGTGGCCAAGATTCAAGGATCTCTGGCTGAGAAGGAACTGAAGGCCTATTCGGATGCGGGCAATGTGGCCGAGGAGGTCTTCAGTGGAATACGCACTGTGCTGGCGTTTAGTGGAGAACGCAAGGAGACCGAACGCTTTTCCAAGTTGCTGGGACCCGCTGAGGTCTCGGGACTCAAGAAGGGTCTCTATTCGGGCATTGGAGCCGGCATTATGTGGCTGATCATCTACGCCTGCATGTCCATTGCCATTTGGTATGGCGTCAATCTGATACTGGACGATCGTGATCTCGAGCAACCTCAGTATACACCGGCTACCCTGGTCATTGTGCTCTTCGCCGTCATTATGGGAGCTCAGAACCTGGGTTTCTCTTCTCCCCATGTGGATTCCTTTGCCGTGGCCTTGGGTGCAGCGCGTAGTCTCTTCACGATCATCGATCGTGAGTCGGAAATCGATCCCATGGCAGAGCGTGGAGACAAACCCACGGGGATTACGGGCCGATTGCGCTTCGAGAACATACACTTCCGTTATCCCTCACGACCGGACGTGGAAATCCTCAAGGGACTCACCGTGGATGTGGAACCCGGTCAGACGGTGGCCTTTGTGGGTGCCTCCGGATGTGGCAAGAGTACAGTGATTCAACTGATGCAACGTTTCTACGATCCGGAGCAGGGAAACGTTAAACTCGACGGACGTGATCTACGCACCCTGAACGTCGCTTGGCTACGCTCCCAGATCGGTGTGGTGGGTCAGGAGCCGGTGCTGTTTGCCACCACAATTGGTGAGAACATCCGTTTTGGCAATCCGCAGGCAACGCAGGCGGACATCGAGCGTGCAGCACGGAATGCCAATTGCCATGAGTTCATCAGCAAATTGCCACGCGGCTATGATACCAAGGTGGGTGAGCGTGGTGCCCAGATGTCTGGCGGGCAGAAGCAGCGTATTGCCATCGCTCGTGCACTGGTTCGCAATCCCAAGATTCTGCTGCTGGACGAGGCCACGTCCGCACTGGACCCCACCTCCGAGAAGCGAGTGCAGGATGCACTGGAGCTGGCCAGCCAGGGTCCAACCACCCTGGTGGTGGCACATCGTCTCTCGACTGTGACTAATGCCGACAAAATTGTGTTTGTCAAGGACGGCAGGGTGGCCGAGCAGGGCACGCACGACGAGCTCATGGACAGGGGTGGCTTGTACTGCGAACTGGTGAACATAACCAGGCGCAAGGAGGCCAGCGAGGGTGACGCTGGGGCGAGTAAATTGCCGCTATTGAAGCGCAGCGAACAGGATATCGTGGTTGACAACGACGACGACGACGATGTGCTCGAGGATGAGGAGGAGGACGACGACGACGATGAGGAGGAGGATGAGATGGAGGCGAAGCCTGGCAACGTGTCTCACGTGAATCCCGCTTACACGACTAACGGCAGCAAGGACGATGTGTTCAGCGTCACCTCACGTGGTAAACGTAAGTGGATTTGTCTCATACTCTTTACCCCTTCCTGCTCCGTCCTCCCACCCTGCCCGTACTGGGTGTGAGGCCCCAAGAGAGCGTAGATTTCTTTGGGATTTCTTAACCATGTTATGCTTGTGCGTAGCCGCGCTTAAAGTCACTTTCCCTGCGAAAAGAATAATGTATTTTATTAACATTTGGAGCTACCCCTATATATTATATTATGTTTGGTATTTTTAATTGGCAAACCCTTATAAAAACCTGAGTTCCGAAGCGAATGCTTCGATTTGAACCGGTTCAGTGAGGAAACACTTCAAAAAGTTATAAAGACTCTTGAGTTACCCCATATATCATATTATATTTAGTATTTCTGTTGCTACCATGCAAATGCTGCGTTTTGGAGCTTTCTTTTTGTTGTTTTTCTGAACCGGTTCTCTGTGAAAAAAGATTGTTTTTATTCCATAAGTAAGATAAGATATAGGAAATCCTAAAAAACATTCCACTGAAGATAAGGTTGCCTGCTTGAAGAAGTTGCTATAAATTATAAAATTAGCCTAGACATGCAGTTGCTATAAATAGCTATAAACCGTTGTTGGGTTTGGTTCATTCAAGAAGAAGAAGAAGAAGGTAGACCGTATTAGATTAAGTCTAACCGTTCTTTGTCCTTTTTAAATTGAATTTCCTACTAATTCCACTCATCCTTCTCTCATCCAGGTCGCTCACAGCGTCGCAAGAAGAAGAAGGTAGAGGAACCAAAGGTCTCGTTCATGCAACTGATGAAGCTGAACGCCCCCGAATGGCGTTACATCTTGTGGGGCTGCATTGCGGCGGCCATGCATGGATCAACGTTTCCGTTGTGGGGTCTCTTCTTCGGTGACTTCTTTGGCATCTTGTCGAATGGCGATGCGGATGTGGTGCGTCACGAGGGCAACAATATTTCGTATATCTTCCTGGGCATCGGCATCATGGCCGGCCTGGGCACCATGCTGCAGAGTTACATGTTCACCACGGCCGGCGTAAAGATGACCACGCGACTGCGACAGACCGCATTCAAGACGATCATGTCGCAGGAGGTGGCGTTCTTCGATGACGAGCGGAATGCGGTGGGTGCACTGTGTGCCCGCCTTGCTGGCGACTGTTCCAATGTACAGGGGGTAAGTCGACACCGTCTGTTGCTCTCCTGGAGCTCACTTGCTAATCGTTCGTTCCTCCTTCCTTCACAGGCAACTGGAGCTCGTGTGGGCATCATGCTGCAGGCGGTGGTCACGTTGCTGGTGGGCATGATTGTTGGTTTCGTCTTCTCGTGGCAGCAGACGTTGCTCACCCTGGTCACGCTGCCCTTCCTCTGTCTCTCGGTGTATCTGGAGGGACGTTTCATTGCCAAGAGCGTGCAGTGGTCCAAGACGGCCATCGAGCAGGCATCCCAGGTCGCTGTGGAGGCCATAGCCAATATACGCACTGTCAACGGGTTGGGATTGGAGCGACAGGTCATTGAACGTTACACCATGCAAATTGACCAGGTGAATGTCGCCTGCAGACAGAAGGTTCGCTATCGTGGATTGGTCTTTGCCCTGGGACAGACCGCTCCCTTCCTGGCCTACGGTGTATCGCTCTACTACGGTGGCATGTTGATTGCCAACGATGGTTTGCCCTACGAGGATGTTATCAAGGTTGCTGAGGCGCTAATCTTCGGTTCCTGGATGCTGGGACAGGCTTTGGCCTATGCTCCGAATGTAAATGATGCCATCATCTCAGCGGGACGCCTGATGAAGCTGTTCGAGATGACCCCGACACAATCGAATCCTCCACTTAATCCCTATAATACAGCAGAGGTAAGTCATCCCACAGTGGCATCCCTGGTAGCAGCATCAACTCACACGCCTAATCTAATCTCCTGCAGAAATCCGAGGGTGACATCATCTACGAGAACGTTAGCTTTGAGTATCCCACGCGCAAGGACACGCCCATTCTGCATAACCTCAATCTGACCATCAAGAAGAACACCACGGTGGCGCTGGTGGGTCCCTCCGGCTCTGGCAAATCCACCTGCATTCAGTTGCTGCTGCGTTACTATGATCCCGTCTCCGGTTCGGTCAATCTCAGTGGCGTACCCAGCACAGATTTCCCCCTGGATACCATACGCTCCAAACTGGGTCTGGTCTCGCAGGAACCGGTGCTCTTCGATCGCAGCATAGCGGAGAATATTGCCTATGGCAACAACTTCCGTGATGATGTGCCCATGCAAGAGATCATTGAGGCGGCAAAGAAGGCGAATATTCACAATTTTGTTAGCTCCCTGCCGCAGGGCTATGAGACGCGGCTGGGCAAGACCTCCCAATTGTCGGGGGGACAGAAGCAGCGCATTGCCATTGCTCGTGCATTGGTGCGTAATCCAAAGATTTTGATCCTGGATGAAGCGACATCCGCACTGGATCTGGAGAGCGAGAAGGTGGTGCAGCAGGCACTGGACGAGGCACGTGCCGGACGTACATGTGTAACCATTGCGCATCGCCTGAGCACAGTAAGGGATGCGGATTTGATTTGTGTGCTCAAGAAGGGTGTCGTCGTGGAGAAGGGCACGCACGATGAGCTGATGGCACTGAATGGCATCTATGCGGATCTCTACATGATGCAACAAGTGGCCGGATAAGGCTGGCTCACACCTCTCATCACACCCCTCATCCTCTCATGCTTCCATTGTCTTAACTAGTTTTTAATATCTATCATATTTGTTGTACATTGTAACGATTAAAGCTATAAGCATGTCTAGAAACTATAATCGACTGTCCAGCATGGGTCCGGGATTGGCCAGCGCATTGCGTCGCTCCTGTATGGCGAACGTTAGCTTGCGAAAGGGTCCCAGCGGCAGCCCGAGCGACTTCAGATCGCCCTCTGTGAGCAGCATGAGGGTCTCCAGATCGATTTGTTGCTTCTGAAAGCTGCAGGGCGGGAGAAAAGCAGTTAGAGAAGGACTAATCCTTTATACTGTCGCTATACTTACACCGGCAGATACTCATCCAGTGCCCAGACAGTTAGGAAGCGCTGCAAGGCACTTGCCGTTGCCTGCTGATCGTCATCGTCGTCCTCGTCGCTGTAGACATCTTCGCCATCACCCTCAGAGTCGGAGTCATCCGATAGATTGAGATAGAGACGCGCCTTGTTGCCGTTCGAGCGCGACTTGTTGTTGTTGTTGTTGCTATGATGAGTGCTCGTTGCATTTCTCATGGTTGAACTGGAGATGCTATCGACACTATCGTCGGCCGCTTGCAACTGCAGCTGACTCAGTGCCGCCGTCACAGAGCGCCTAAAGGCGATGCTTCCCAACATGGTGGGGCGATCAAAGAGTCCCACTGGGCGCTGTAGCACCAGCTCCTCGTTCAGCTCCTGTGCCAGCTGCACATCACCCAGTATATCCGGCTGGGAGAAGGAGCGCGAGAGTGCTGAGCTATAGCCCAATCGACTGGTGTCCCGCTCGTTTCCCTCGTCGTCCACTTCGAATACATCAGCGATCTTGCCGCGTTTGCCATTGCTTTCCTCTGTGGAGCTGAACGTGCCCACATATAGCACCTCGGAGTCACGTTGCAGGCCTGTCAGCGATGTTATTGTCCTCTTGCCATCCGGTTCCAGTTCGCGCACCTTGAAGCCGCTATCCACAGAGGCAGCTGCATGTGGACAGGCGCTAGAGTGTTGACTCTTCACCTGATGCGGCGGTGGAGGATGCTGCTGGTGCTGCTGGGACTGCTTTAGCTGTATCGAAGGCTTCTTCTGCACTGTGCCCATGCGACTGGCTATGGTGGAGCCACCGCTGCTGCTGCTACCGCTGCCTACCAAATCGCTGAACTTAGTAACGCCTGCTTGACGCGTCTGCGGCACAGAAGGAGCTATTGGGCTGGCGGCAGGCTCACGTGGCGTCTTATTGAGATTGCCCTGACTGGACCAGATCTTCTGTTTCAGTGTGGACAACATGTTGCTCGACTTGCTGCTGACCAGCGTCTGTTTGCTGCTCGGCTTCAGGTCGCAGTAGTCGTGCACCTGGCGCTGCTGCTGCTGTTGTTGCTGCTGGCGCTTCATGTACTCCTTGACGCGCTTTTCACACTCCTTCTCGGCCAGCTCCTTGAGCACCTTGGATTTTTTTCTGTAAAATACATAGATTTAATATTTGTAACGTATATTTTCTATAATTACTAGTATAAATTTATATTTTCAAAAACTTCCATCGATGTATTAATTCAAATTCCAACGATTAAAAAATATGTTATCGAAATCGCTAAAACTGCATCAGCTGCTGCAGCCGCAATGGCTTAGCCGCATTGCCAACCATCAGCAAGCTCGCCTCGATTTATCGATTGTTGCCAAAATGCATTGATTACTGCAAATGCATATCGAAAGTTTACACTCCACACTCACTTTTCATTTGTTTCGAAATTGGCCGCGGCCGCATCTAAATAACGCAAAATCTCATCGCGATTGTTTATAGCTGCCAGATCCTTGGCATTGTGTCGATCTATATCCAGAGCATAGATATTCACACCGAACTTGATGAGAAAATCCACACAGTGCAAATGTCCCTTAGCGGCTGCCAGGTGAAGCGCAGTGTTCCCAAACTGATCGCACTTGTCCGGATCGCCACTGCACCGCCCGCAAGGAAGTTGGTAATAAATTGGTAAGACAAAGAAACAAATTCGATTAGATATGTTTACGTAACTAATCTATTTTGATTACTCACCCTCTGCCGCAGAGCAAGCGCAGCGCATCGAGTCGCCCCTCAAAGGCCGCCCACATGACCGGCGTCATTGAGTCATCGTCCTTGGCATTGGCATCCTTGCGCGTCGCCTCCTTCAGCACATCGAGCAATCCATCTTTGGCCGCCCTGTCGAAAGACAAGCGCAACTAATGAAACCCATGCATACCATCATCACCAGAACAGATAAGATAGTCGAAATGGAAGCGAACACTATTAATTGCATGTTTCATAGCTCCGGAACTCACTTGTGAAATCGATCTGAAGACATTGCCAGCGCTCTTATCTCTCCTTAGTTATTTCCATAGACAAATGACGGTAAACAATGCGGAAATTCCTGAGAATAGTAAGGTTTAATTAAATTTGGAATGTTTGGTAGGTAGACAGTGCGTGATATATCGAGAGTCCTATTTGTACTTGGTTAAAGTTCAGTCTGGGGAGCAAAAAATAGTCACGATATATGTAATTTATTTATTACTGAATGATACGATCATCGCATATCTCTAGAATAGTTATAGCGAGTCCAGCGAGGATCTTGAGACTTATAGTAACCTCTAGGTTTACTTTATTATCATATTGTAATAGTTCCCGCTGCTTTTCAAGCAACAAGCTATCCCCCTACATAATTCAAGCTGACATACTGAACAGGCACATAGAATATAGAATCATAGACCTTATAAACATTGATCGATCTGAAAATATGGCCAACAGCAACAACAACAACAACAACACTGACCAACAATTGGCCACAACTCTGCACCAATTGGAGGTATCACAAGAGCAGAACCACCAACCTCAACAACAGCAACAGTTGCAAGCCATGGAGGCCACCAATACCATCGATACCATCATGGAGGAGAATCCCTTCTACGAACCCTATCCGAATACGGATATGCAACTCTGGCAGAAACTATCGGATTACATGGACGAGAAGAAACTCTCACCGAAACAGAGAATGCTGCTGAGGAAACCTATACTGCAGCACCTGCAAAACCAGTCGAAGATCGTGGACAACGATTGGTTGCAATGCAATCTACAAGAAGTGGAAAGCGAGTTCACTTGGGTTAAAGTTAAAGCCAGGCCGGAGGTGGCATCGGCATCGGGATCGGGTGCGCCAGTTGTGTACAATATGAATGATCTGATAACAGAATGCGAGAAACTGCAATGGGCTACTCCTGAAGAGGAGCTCAATGCAAATGATCTGATAGCCTATTTCGATTCACTGATCTATATACCCAAATCGATGTCGGTCATGGCGGAGACAATGTACAGTTAGTTATAGTTATAGTTATATTTTGTAAGTACATTATTTGGTTTGCGGGTATTTTAATAAATATTACCGAGAGCGAGAGAACTGGGCCACGTTAGCTCGGGGCAATGTAACGTACATGAAAAGAAATCTGTCTGGGGAGTACTTAGTCACACGCTTTAGATAAATCACGGCTCGTGTGTGCTGGATGACACTTTCAGTGAAGTGAAAAGGAAAAGCTCGGACTGCGTTCCGGTTGGAGTTCACACACACACACATAGACACGACACACGCTTAGAAAACCAACACGTACTTGCAGGCATAAACATGCATGCACATACCTGTGTGTACCTACTACTAGCAACAAGTTCACTCAACCTTGTTGTTGCTGTTGGCCACGAATTGCCCAAAAAGCAACGTTGTTGCGAAGCACTCGAGCGTTTACTTTGAATTCAAATACACAAACACCTTTTTTATGTTTGTTTTTGGCAAAGTTCACACAACTTGACACTTTTCTTTACACAAACACACACACACACAAGAGAGTTTTCCGTTTTGTTTTTCTTTAACGATCACAAGAACTTACGAGAGAGTGTGTTAACGCTTTCTGCCGCGTCGAATGCGCGTTGGTAACTGAAACTGAAGTTGGCTTCAAACCGGGTACGAGCGAGCGCGACTTGGCAAGAGAGCGCGCAATGAGCTCTAGAGTTGCCAAGCAACCAAAATAAGTTTTCAAATTGAATGCGCCTAATATGCGCAAATTATATTATTAATAATAAATATTTGTATTATTAGAAGTATTAAATCAGTTTCAAATATAGTATTTTTAACTGATTTTGATATAACTCATTAAATACCTATTGCGAAGCTAGCGCAGCCCTGCGTTTATTTATTCGACATACGCCAGCCCTGTTTGACTGCTGTCACATTTATCGATACATCGTTGCGATAGTTATTTTAGGGCCAGCAGCAATTGTGCAGAAAAAAACACAGCAGCCTCGTGAACCAACACAAACTATAAAAACAATTAAATAAATTAAATAGAAATATGCTAAATATTAATTGCAGTGCGGTGCTGAACAAAAGTACAATGTGAAAAGCAGCGAATCGACGAATTTACGCACATTGCATTTGTGGTGGTTGCTGACTACTACAATTGTATATGTATGTATACACATACACAAATACATGCACATGCGTATGCGTAGGAGGTATCAAAATAACAACAGCAGCAGCAGCAGCACAGGCAGCAATAGCAGTAGCAGTAGCAACAAAGAAGAAGCCCTCACCATATGTTCGATGCATCAATGTTGTGTCAGTAAGCGCGTGCATCAGCTCGGTAACGTTCCATGGAAATTCCAGTGCCAATGTCAAGCAGTCAAAGTCAAAGCAAGCTAACGCTCGCTTAGTAAATTAACAACATCTATATATATATATATATATAGATATATCATTCAGTGGACCTCCCCTTCGTGCGCCCCATCCACCCCCATTCCCTGCGTATGACCATTGCCCATTGTAGTAGTAGCCAGTAGACACCCAACTCAAAGGCGCCGATACAACAGCAGCAATCGATACGAATAGCAATATAAATAGCGATATCAACTCCGATAACGATACCTCTTGCTGTGTAAATCAGTTAGAAACAAGTGTCAACTAAATACAAACGTCTACACACATAACCCACATACGTAAAAACACACATATATATTGAGGAAATATTGTTAATCCCGGTGGCCCGCTGGAGAGCGTGCAGCGCACTATGGGCAATTGCCTGAAATGCTTCCAGTCGTCGTCTGCCGCACCAACGTTGCCAACAAATTCCTCATCCCCGAACAACGCATTGCACATAAACAACGCGAACAGCTGCCAAACGGCCACCAGCATTGGCAACTGCTACGACATTGTTGGGGCCAATGCAAATGACCGTTGCGCCATATACGACAGGCCACGCGGTAAGTGAAGGAATTACAGAATCAGCAGCATTAATTTCTCATCTCTCTCTCTCTCTCTCCACTTGACAGAAACCGATGAATTGCTCTCTAATCGAACTCCACTCAAGCCAGAAAACAATTGTGATAATAAGCGTAGTAGTTTTAAGTCTTTAGGCTTGCTTAATGGAAGCGCGCCCACCATGAGCGAAATCATAACAACAGGTAAGTTTGCCAAACATATGTATGTATCAGATGATTCCAACTAATGCTTTCCATTTTGTCTTGCAGCGGTCAAGGAATCCATGGAGGTGTCGCATCAAACGCTTAACAAACTATATGAAGTGTATAAAGATCCTGACGATGAAGATATGATACTCACTGATGGCATTGAGCGTTTGTGTAATGATCTTAACTATCAGCCGGATGAGTTTGCAATACTTGTGCTTGCCTGGTGCCTGGATGCGTCCCAAATGTGTCGCTTCACCAAGACGGAGTTCATTGATGGGCTGCACAAGATGCGAGCGGATACGATTGCCAGCATCCGGCTGAGACTAGAGCAGACCATTGAGATGCTGCGAGTGGATGCGGAAATGTTCAAGCAGCTCTATCGTTTCACCTTTCGGTATAGGGATTACTATAGAATCGCTTTCAATTTGTATATTCATCGTTTCTATTGTGTCTTGCAGCTTTGGCCTGGAGCCGGATCAGCGTGTCCTGTCGCTGGAGATGGCAATCGATTTGTGGAAACTTGTGTTCACTGTACAAACACCTGATCTCTTTTCAAACTGGGTAAACTTCCTCGAAAAGCATCCGAACATACGCCGCATACCCAAGGATACATGGAACATGTACCTCAACTTTACCGAACAATGTGATATAGAAAATTACGATGATACCGAGGCGTGGCCAAGTCTCTTCGATGACTTTGTCGAATACGAAAAGAATCGTGTACTGGACACGGCCATACGTGACGATGATAACAACAATGATGATCCGTTGCAGAGTCATCAAATTAAATCCGGCAACGATGCACGCCATGTGTCATAGTTTAAGATGGAACAGCAGAAGCAGGAGCAGATCCAGATGCAGATGCAGCCAGTAGCCAAACAGATAACCAACCGTCTAGGGCCAATAACAAGCAACGTTCAACTCGCCAATAGAAATTTAATTATGCTGTATAAAACTACGACTACGATTTCGATTCAGATTCAGATTCCAATTCCGATTCCGATTCGATATTTATTTGCGCTCTCTATATTTTAACAAGTATATATATGTATAACGGTAACACATAACAATCTTGCTGTAGTCGATAGAATGCGCTTCAATTGTTTATATACTTAACTGAAGGAAACACCTCTTAGAACTACTACTACGATGCGGTGCTGGCGCTGCTTGATGAATCACACGACCACAACAAATGCACACTCAACACACACACACACACACAGACAGGCACACACACTTGGATACACAGAGACAGAGACAGTCAGGCAGCCAGCTAGATGATAATTAAGCTTGCAAACATTTAGCGCGTAGCAAAAGGGCAACGGACGCATTTGTTTATAAATTAAAGACTTATCAACAAGAATTTCGAAAAGCTCAATCATACGAAACCACATGTGTATATACTAAATGACTTGATCAAGTAGATGTTTACGATGATGATGATGATGATGATAATGATGAGAGTATAGAAGAACGTGGAGCAAACATGTTTTCAATGTGTGCTAATCGTAAAATATACTGATATATATACACATATAGAGTACATACTTATACATATAGCAATTAACTGATGTATTATTTTAAAAATCGAGAGAATTGCAACATTTTACCGCACTTAACTATTGAATTGCATATAATTACATACTTAGCTCTAAGTAGTGGATGTGAATTAAATAAACATAAACTAAACTAATGCGAGTACACTGTAATTACATTGTTTCTATATCTTTTAATTATTTCGATTGCCAAATTTTAACTTTTAATTTCGTTAATGGAACATTACTAATTAATAAATTATGGGTAATTTCAGGTGTTAGTCGGCAGGTGGAATGCATTGTAATTATTTATTAATTTATTTATTAATGAATCGGAGAAGGTTCCGCTTCATTTGAATATTCATTCTATAATGTTCTTAAGATCTACATATAAAAGGTTTCTTAGCCTAAAGCTTAGAAGCAGCGCTGCCAGCGTAGGCTGCAGCGCAGCGACGCTTATATGCATATATATATATGTATATATATGTATTGTCGCCAAACGACGACTCTGGAGGAGAAGAGGCGCTATAGGCACCCATAGTAAGCGGTCAGCGCATAGCCAGTGTGAGAATGCTGACTATGCATTTATATATGTATATACGTTAGCCCCTTCAAGTGGACAATATGATCGTATGTTATGTTTACAGGTACTGTAGTTTATTTAATGAGCATGTCAAGCTCATATATCTGTTTTTTTGTTTGTCTCGGCTCAAGGGAATACAAGTGAAACGTTCTATTGTAATAAATGAAACGTTTCCTATATATATTGCATAATACAAAATAAAAAAAGAAACAAAAGATCAAACAACAAAATTTAATGGATACGATAGTTTTTAAAGAAATAAAACTAAGTGGATTAATTATACTAAATTTAGTAAAAAACGAATTTCATTCAAACTGCGTGAAAGCAGCACGCAATTCGTGCTCGTGAAATTGTGGCACGAACCATCTCTGCGCAGTGCTATCGATAGTTCGATCAATCGATTGTTCGTGCAAGTGATGTGCGAATTGTTTTGCACCACACGTATGTACACACAACTTAACAAACGTACGTACGCGCTCGTCTTACACTGCTGCATATTGATAAAAAAAATTCGTTAAATCATTTGTTTTCCACTGTTTCTGTGCCTTGATGGGTAAGTTGTTTATCTGCATTGATGTTAGTGCATAGCTAATTCGTGGAAAATGCGTACTCTGTGCGCAGCAGATAAGTGACATCGCGCTTTATTTGGGAAATTGATTCACGCATTGACATTGAAAAACAAATGCCATGCCCTGGTGGTTGTGGTGGGCGTAGAGCGAAGGGCAAGGATAGACAAACCGAGACGGTCGATCGAAAGGACATCATCGCCATCATCATCATAATCAACGTTCTAGAGCAACATGCCCTGTGAGAGTTGTCGCGTTGAATTTACGGTGTTTCGCCGAAAACGCAGCTGCTTCGATTGCAGGTAAGCCCCCCCCCAATATATAGGAATTCCATTGAAATTAGCAATAACTTATATACAAAAACATATACACACATGTGCGCTAACATACATACATCTTATCTATCTAGACGATATTATTGCAACAATTGCCTAACCGCGACGACGGCGCGACGCTGCCAGCGCTGCGCGATATTTGCTCAAAGGCCGCTGCTGCGAACGGATCTGCTGAAACTTAAGCCGAAAGATCTAATATTCTTTCTGCAATCGAAGCACATTTCGACAGAAGGCTGTTTAGGTGAGTGAGTCATCCTCGTCGTCGTCGTGGTCGGCGGCGATCGTACGACCTGCTTACTTATACATTCAGTTTAAATGCGTATGTTTGTATTTTGCGTAGTATCTCTTAATCAATTTTCACTTTGTCACTTTGCTTTGCAGAAAAGGAGGAACTGGTCGGCCTGGTGCTGACTCATGTCGCACAAGCGGATCGCGATGCCGGCCGACCGCCACACAATAGTCCTGGTCGCGGCCAAGCCAATCCCATGGACAGTCTAAAGCAAACGTGCCAAAACTTTTTCACCAATCTGAGTGACAATATCAGTGATTCCTTTGCGTCCTTCGACACAAAGTCCAGTGCGAAGTCCACGACGAATAATAGTCGTGCGAATAGTCGTCATGCATCCCAGGATAATGGACGATATCCGCCACCGCCGTCGTCGTCATCGTCGCCGCCCACGAGCATAACCGATCAGCCGCGCGTCTCGACGCGAGAGATACCAACGTATGCGAGTGCGGGTCATGTGCAGAGCCCGACACGACGCGGCAGACACAGCTCCACAGAGTTCGTGCACGTGCACGTCAGTCCGTCGTCATCGTCGACGCACACCACAACAACCTCGCCGACAGCAACAGCGGAACGCCGACCGACCACATTACCAGGTGCTGGACTGGCTGCACAGTTAAGGAACGAGGAGAGATTGTGTGACTCGGAGTGCGAGTGCTCTGATGATGAGATAATCCAAACATTCAGTGAGCGCACATCACTCAAGAACAGCGAGAGGCACGAGGCACGGGAGATCGATACTGCGACAGCGGATGCAGATGCGGGTGTGACACTAAACACCAACAACGGCACCACAGCGGCAACTGCGATAAACACCAGTCCCGGCTATTCCAAGCAGGGTTCACTTAGCTCTAAAGTGGATGCATGCGGAGCCGACTCATCGCAGTCGAGCTTCGAGGAACTGGGTGCCATTGGAGGCATTTCGGATGAGAGTAAAGCGGCAACCGATACCAATAGCAGTAATTTGGATCAGTGGCAAATACTCGATCCGGCTGCACCGAGTGGCAGTCAAGTGCAACAGATGCGTGCAACACCCACGTCAGCGGGAGATGGTGCCACCGCCACTGAGGAGATTCTGGAAGTGACGCTGCAAAACGAGCCGGGTGAGACTCCGAATATTGAGCAGCGCACGGTGACTGTGCCGCAGGCGCCACAGTCGCCCACAATGTCAACGGCGGCACAGCGTGTCAAGAAGGTCACACGACGACGCTCCGAGGGCTATCTGAATCGTCGTCATCATTCCAGCGATGATGAATCGCCAGTGGCAGCTAACGGCCTAACTTTAAGTACATTGAATGAGCAGCCCGAATCGGAGCCAGTCTCCTCCGGCAGTTGTCGACGTTGTGGCAAGAACAAGATGAATATACGCAAGCATGTGGAGAAGATGCGCAGGCATCTGGAGAACTCACAAATGTCCGAGGAGGATATCAAGCGGGAGCTGCAAGAGTTTCTCACCTATCTGGAGCAGCGTACCAAGTCGATAGAATGCTCCGAGGCGGGCAGTCATGTTGTATCACCGCTAAGCGGTGGCGATGCGGGCAGCATCGCGGCTGGTGGTGTTGGCGCAGGGATGACCATCACACCGACCATTGAGTTCTCACCGACGCAAGACGATGATAATCAATGGGGCGACGATGAGGGCATACATGTATATGGAGCGCCACTGGGCTTTGAGCCCACAAATGGCATAGACACATCTCGCTTCATTAATCTGGAAGACTTTGAGGACCTGTAAGTGTTGCCCAGTGATTTCAATTCTCCTAAAGATTTCTAATATGTTTCTTTGCTTCGTTCCTACAGAAAAGACTTGGAAAACTTAACGGTGAAACAGTTGAAGGAGATACTGATGCTGCATCGTGTCGACTACAAAGGGTGCTGTGAGAAGCAGGAGCTGCTCGACCGTGTGACCAGACTATGGAAGACAATGCGCACAGCGCCAGGTATAACCGGTGTAATCTCTAATCTTCAAGCAAAGCAAGTTTTAATTGTCTCCTCCTCCTTCCTTGCAGCTGTTGAGAAACTTGCCACAGATGAGCTTTGTAAGATATGCATGGATGCGCCCATCGAGTGCGTATTTCTGGAATGCGGACACATGGCGACCTGCACCAATTGCGGAAAGGTGCTACCGGAGTGCCCGATATGCCGACAATATATTGTACGTGTTGTAAGATTCTTTAGGGCGTAAGAATTGTATGAAATGCCAGGCCCCGCCCCCGAAGCTTTGCTTATTCAGTTTAGGACTCTATATATAAATGTTCATAGTGATATGTATGACTATATATGTATGTATATGTACTATGATAATTGGTGTATCAGATGCCGCCAAGTGATTGAAGCTATATATTTATGTGCACTTAAATATGCAAATTTATTAATGCATAGGGATCGTGCTATTTATATACTGTCGTTATTGAGTTTACTATCTACTATCTACGTATAGTGCTCGGTAATTTCTGCGAAATCAATAACAACATTATCGTTTCCTTATACTGTACTGTATACTGTTATACTCCTATACGTATATAGTATGCAGACCGAATTGTGTTTTACGGCAAATACAACTTGAAAAGTTCGTATTACTGACTATGAATATAATGCTGTTTGTTTTGATCTATTTATTATTATTTAATAACCCTCGTGTTGTTTGTTTATGGATCGAGTAGTTCTCTTAGTTAAGCTAACATTCCTATAAAATGTAAATGATGGAATCTAATATAAACACTGTTGTAAACCTCGTCTAGATACGCATTTACATCCAAATAAATTAAACAAATAACTTTAAACTCATTGAAACTTGCGGGCTCGGCGATAATTTCGGTGTTGTATCGATAATCAATGCGATAGGCTGCAGCGCACCAATTCGGAGTGCCGCTGCTTATCGATTTATTGTTTTACAGCACTGTTTTCATGAATGGGCGCCAGATTTGAATGAAAATCAAGTGTGGCAAGTTTGAAATTATTTCTGTTTAAATATTTTTGAATAAAAAACACACTTTGCTTATTTTACAATACTTTTTATTACACATTTATGAAATTGGTTTATTTGTGCTCGATAAGAAAATCTAAAGGGCAATCAACAATTTCAACAATCAATGCGGAATTCTGTTTCGAGATACAATTTTGGTGCGGCATTGTACGAATGCGATTAAAATCATAATGCAAATTTAATTTATCTTAAGCGTAATAACATACATATATGTAGGTAAGGTTAGGTTAGGGCTGAATGAGTACAACTAAAAAGAGCGATTTTTTTGTTACCAACAAATATACCAATTGTTATTTGTTGGAAAATTAAAATCGCTCAGTTCTTTCGCTTTACGCTTGGCTAATCTAGTGGGCGAATGAGAGAAACACACACACATATACAACAACAAGTAGTAGAGTGGAAAGGGAGGCGGGGGGTGAGGGAGACAGGTGCAGTTGCAGAATGCAGATGGAGTCAGGTTTAAAAGTCATACGAGTTCGACTCATCATCGCCCTTGCGCACCTTGAAGATGCATCTGTAGATGAGTCCAGCAACAATGCCTCCCACCAATGGACCCACCCAGTAGACCCAGTGATCATTCCATACGCCCTCTACAACAGCGGGTCCGAAGGAGCGTGCCGGGTTCATGCTGGCTCCGGTGAGCTTAATCTGTGGGGCAGAGAAACACAAAGGGAACTTGAGTAAGATCTGGGTACATTATTTGAATTCAGCTTAACCTACCGCACACAGATGACCGGCTGCAATGGATAGACCCACAGCCAACGGGGCAGATCCCTTGATGTCTGAGCGACCAGGATCGGAGACAGCCTTGACCACAAAGACCAGTATGAAAGTGATCATTGCTTCGATTAGCACAACTTGACCCACACTAATGGAGGAATCAAACGAGGATACACCCAGTGCCTTCACTGTTATGCCACTTAATGCGGCATGGATCACAGCCGCTCCAGCAATTCCGCCCACGCACTGCATGATGATGTAGAACGCCGACTTCAGTATGCTCATCTCGCCCACAATGAGGAAGCCAATGGTCACTGCCGGATTGATGTGGCAGCCGCTGATGTGACCCAGACCCTGCAAGAGAGAGAGAGAGAGATTGATAAAAGGTAAGTGAAAATATTCAAATCATGTTGGATTCGTCTTAAACTTGGTAGAAAGATAGAAAATATATTAAGTTATATAGCTGTGAAATTTAAACAATCTAGCTTGAATATTTAGCGAGTTACGGCTAAGAGTCCCAACCAGAGAATAGTTTGATTTAAATGGCGCACATCCAATTCTCATATCGCTTGTTATTACCATATGTTTTGTTTGTTTTTTTTTTACACATTTGACACGCATTCCGAGAACATTAACAAATTGAAATCTGTTAAATTCCATTCGAAAGGGTCATAAAAGTTAATTATTTTTCTTGGCAATTGCAAATCAAGTTCTGTTCGCTATAAACAACACAACTGGCATGTTGTATTATATAGTCGAACAGAAAATATTGCTATACATCCCATTTATCAGGCGATAAATCAATTGAGAGTCTTTAATAGGCTGCTCTAAGTGATGTTTGTGCGACATTAGACGCGGAGAGTGAGCTTAAGTTTGGGTTTATGGGTGTATCTCTGGCAGCTGTATGATATAGTACCTGGATCTGACTGGAAAATAGGGATTTCTTTAAGGTAACTTGCTTAAAAGAGGCTACAAAGCAAAGCAAGACGAAATCGGATGAGTTATGCATGCTGTTCATGAATATATATGCATATAGTGTTGAAAAAAGGCTTGCTTCTACAATTTATTCCATGGATATCACTGCTTTCTCCACTTCACATATGATTTAGACTGCAAAATATTATAAAAGTAGTTCTGCCTGCTGTTCACGAATATATATGCATATTCCGCTTCTACAATCTCCCCCCACATATTTCCCATGGATTGACTTCGATGGATCTTCTCATACCTACCCGCATGTGTATTTCGGATATGTTAAATCATCCGACATCGAATGTCAAGATGGCAACACAGACGACGCCACTCGACGTCATTGTCTCTCAGTCTGGGCCTCTCTTGGATGTCTGGGTTGGGTAACAGAGTTTACCCTTTGCCATGTGGCGTACGCCTGCTGCGTTGCGCAACACTGGCTGCCAACGGATGCGAGTAATTTGCGACAGCGACGACTACGATGAGTGCAACTATCTCTAGATCGATGACGATAGCTTTAAAGTTCAAGACGCGCATGGATCAACTGCGACTGCGACTAAAAGTAAAAGTATCTTCGGAGCCGAGCTATGCTTCTGCTGAGTCATCGCGCTTAGAATCGCATCGCAAATCAAACAAATTGCCACTCGAACAACGTGTACAGCGAGTACTCACTCCAGCGCACTCAGACTCACACTCACACTCGGGTCTTATGAATGAATACGCACACAGCCACCGCCGCCGCCGGTCGGGCCTGGCCGGACCGAGCCGAGCTGAGCCGGGTCCGACTCAAGGTCGGCTGCGCAGGCTTCTATGTAGCCCCAGATCATTTGGCGATTCCAATTTGAATTTGAATTTTGATTTCGATTTTCGCTTTTCGATTTTCGTGCCTCAATGTCGACTGTCGGGTCGACAGTGTCGGCGAGGTGCAGGAGGTGGAGCAGGAGGCCGAACCGGCCACCACCATCACCACCAGCATGGGTTAATTACAGCGCAAGTTCAGAACTCAAAGGCGGAGACGGAGTTACGCCCGTCCCGGCCAACGTCTTGACATTTCGCGTACGCACGCACCGCAATTTTCTATCGCTCCGTTTCTCTGTATGAGCGAGATAAATGATCTGCATGAGGTATTGCTTTGGTTATACCAGCTTGGGGGCAGGGTATATTAGCTCTATGACACAAAGTACTCCTTACTTGCTTAAAAATTTATCGAATATCTTTTGGACTTTTATTTTGATCAATGTTTTTCCTTTAAATTGATTCCTTATCAAATAGTTTCTACAATTTATCGTTCGGTACCTTCAGTTGACCTGTTTCTGATCTTCAAACATTCATAACTTTGCCAAAGCTTCTTTGATTTTGCTTTGGTTTGTCATTATCTTTAGGGTTTTACCTCTAGATAAACCTCTCATCAAAATTTCATTAATTTTCAAATTTTAATTTTTTACACATTTTTCCTCATTTTTATCAAAAATTTTGAAAAAATTTAAATCATTATTTTTTGAGGCATAATCAATATAGAGGCAAAATAATGAATAAAATGTTCTCTCTCAAGAAAATCTGATGATTTTTGACGAAGTTTTCCATACTAGGCAACTCGTAAATAGCGTTAAAAATAGTTTTGAAAAGAGTTTTCTTAGTCTCAACTATAGAAAATATGGCAAATTTTTCATAATTTACAGGATATTCAACAGTCGAGTGCACTGACTACATCTTGTGGCTTTTGTTGTGCGCCTAATCATCAAGATCGATAGATAAAAAGTATATATACTATATGCATATAAATAAAATATGCTCGTAGTTCAAGAGATTTTTTTGTTGTTCGTAAGTGATGGCGTCGATCAGATTGCTCGATCAGTTTGGTTCTTGAGAGTTCGGGTCGAGTTGGGCTTGTTGAGGCACTTTTTAATTG
This sequence comes from Zaprionus tsacasi, assembly GCA_018904105.1. Lineage (NCBI taxonomy): Eukaryota > Metazoa > Arthropoda > Insecta > Diptera > Drosophilidae > Zaprionus > Zaprionus tsacasi. Next base: position 11,442,465 of record JAEIFR010000295.1, read on the forward strand.
CACACTTGCGCCTGCCTGGCTGCCTGCCTGCATTATGAATATTAATCAAATCGGTTGCATGCCACTCGATGGGGCATGCAAAACCCATCATTAAAGCGGCGTGCAACGTGTGTCAAATGCGTGAGAAAACTTTAGAGTGACTCATTGAGGCGGTACTACGGGGTGAGGTAGGGTAGGGTAGGGCAATAAGGTAGCGGAGAGAGTGTGAAACTAGATTTATTGTTGAAAAAATGGGAAAGGGCAACTAGATAGTGTTGGTAGGGTCATAAAGATGAGTGTAGGGTAGCGATAAATAAGGTAGGGTAGTGTAGGGTAGGGCAGGGTACAAAGGTAGCAGACAGAGTTACTATCTAGGTATATAGAACTATACGAGCAATACAAAATACCCTAGCCAACTCTACCAGGCTTTTGTAGGGTGGCTTAAGGTAATAAAGTAGCAGATATAGTTGGTAATTAGAGAGGTAGGGCAAAGAAATAAGAAATAATTCTTAGAGATAGATCATCAAGGTATTACAGCATTCTGCTAGTTCTAAAGGTCTTCTCAGCTTCTTTACCCATAAATAAGTTAATTCAATTTTAATTTTTATCTTTTTCTTTGTTTTTTCTTCTTCTTCTGTGGTCAGTGTTATTGGCTAGTAGTACCACTCTCAGTTAGTCATCAGGTGCGCTTAAGCGACAGCGTGATGTCAACACTCGCTCTTTTTATACCCTTCGACCATTGAAAATGGTCAAAAAAGGGTATACTAACTTTGTGCAATGTATGTAACAGGCATAAGGAGGCGTGGCAGACCCCACAAAGTATATATATTCTTGCTCAGGATCACTAGCCGAGTCGATTGAGACATGTCCGTCTGTCTGTCCGTCTGTCCGTCTGTCCGTCTGTCCGTCTGTCCGGCTGTCCGTCTGTCTGTTTGAGACAACGGATCTTAGCTATTAAAAAAGCTAGAGACACCAAATTTGGTATGTAGGTTCCTAAATTTCCCAAGCAGATAAAGTTTATGTTAAATGTTTGATGCCACGCCCACCGCCCCCGCAAATCGGTAATTTGTGATTATTAGGCAAACTATTAAACTTATAAAGTTCTGCTTTGGTATGTATAAAGCTATATGCCATACGAACATATTCTCCAAATAACAATTCAATCGGACCAATAACACAGAAGTTATTCAAGTCAACGTTTTCAGTACAAATGTACGAGCAGCAGCCTGCGCGCCACTTTAGCAGTTGACGTCGACGTCGACGTCACTCTTAACGTGCGTCGCTGTGTGAGTGTGAGCGAGAAAGCTATATGTAGTAGAAGTATTTGTGTTTGAAATTATGAGTGTGGTTACACGTTTGTAACGGATTTTAAAAATTGGGAGAAGGGTATCCTACTGTCGGGCGCTCGACTGTAGCCATATCCACTTGTTTATGACTCTGTTTTGACTGTTTCGGCGGCTGTGACAACCATGGGCTGTACTCAGTCGGGTAGCTTGATATGATATTATGCCAAATATAAAGAAATATTTTCTGCACTTATTTAGGGCACAGAATCAGGCTTGTTTAAACTGCAGATTAGCGTAAAAGTCAGTTAAATGTGTCAGTCAATATTTAAGCTATATATCATATAAAGCAACCTCTTTTTTTCTGGCTTATACAGTGCTTTAACATTGTTTATACACACTCAGAATGGCGTGTAATTTGCATTGCAAATTTAACTGCAAGTTAACTATCAAGTTAATCATCAGGTTAAATAATTGACGGCCACGCAGTATAAGACTTTCCATAATTATGCTATAAAACATGCATACTCGTATATTTTCGCTGCTTGTTTGTTTTTCTTGACATTTATGGGCTGCTTTAGCTTTTTAATTGTGGCGGTCTAACTGCCTGTTTGTCCCACTGTGCCAGTGTGTCTGCGTTGTGCCTTGTCTTTTCTATTTTTTTTTTTTTTTTTTTTTTTTAGCTGTCTTGTCTTGTCGTGGGGTGCTCTCTGCGTGGATATATAGAGATATCGATCGCATAGATCGAGGCTTACGCATGCGCAGCTCTGGCGCACAAATGTCTGTGATTTGTTGTCCCGTTGTTGTTGTTGTTGTTGTTGTTGCTGTACTGTGGTTGTTGTTGTGCGACATTTGCGCTTAAATCATATTTTATAGCTTTTTGTTCGATTGAATGTTAACTTGTTTCGATTTCGTTCTGCTTTTCTGCAACTTTGTTGTTGCTGTTGTTGTTGTTGTCGGTGATTGTTGCCAGTGCGTTTCAAGTTCGCTGAAGTGTGCAACAACAACAACAACAACTTGAAAAAACCCCAAAGCCTTAGCTGACTTTGCCATTTCGGCGCATTTCGGTGCACTTTTTTAGCGGGTCTTTTGATTTTTAGCTATAGCTGAATGAACGTGTATGCTGCACGCACAATCTTGACTCGCATAATTAAGGCACCAATACACACACATAGATATATATATATATATAGTATATGTGGCTTTTATTGATCTTGCATGTTGCACCTTGATTTGGCGCTGGAGGTTTTATTTTCGCGACTTTGACTTGCTCACTATCGTCGCATCTTGTCCGGAGTCGTACTATAAATATAAATATATATATATATATAGTATATATAGCTTAATAATAGTCATAAATCAGCCTGGCACTCCCCTCCCCAGCAGCAGCAGCAGCAGATTTATTTCTCTTCTGCTTGGCCCGCATAAAAATCAAACTTGGAATTTTCTATCCCCCCAACTACCTTGAAAGATTCGTCAAAATCGCGATTATAATCAGGCATTTCTATTGCCATTGTTGTTGAGATTTATTTATATACTATATATATTGTTTTTGCCGCTTTGTTATTTGCATTTTCTTTGCCCCACTTCCTTTTGGCCAAACGTTGTTGGCATACAAATTTGTATTTATTTGTCGACAGCTTTACGATTACTTTTCGCAGCGACTGTCATCGGGAAGTATAATACCTGCCAGAGAACTGGGAGAGATTTCAGAGAGTCTGTTGATTGTATACCCTGTATTCTGCTGTCAAAATATTTCTATAGAATCCAATTAGAAACTTCATTATAAACCGACTTTACGATCCCTTTTTATTGTTAGGGAAAACAAAGAGGGAGAGACTGAGTAAATTAGCTAATTACCCTAACTAAATGGGGAAATTTATTGTGGTTTGAATGGGCGGAGATCTGTGAGATATCGCCAGCAGTTAGCAGGTAGCCAGAAATCTTATCTCGCAGATACAAAAGTATCTTTAATGTTTTGCACACTTTCGCCCCATCTTGGCTTGGCACCATCATCGGCAAATTAGTCTCGATTAGCCAACACAGGTGCAACTCACGTAGCGCAGGTGCAGCGCGATAGTCACGAGTCATCGCCACTGCCCCAGGGCATGATGGGGCCTCATGTCGGGGGCCTACCATGGGCCTATTATGTTACGAAATCCGAGTAATATTTGCGACGATTAGTTGCAGCTGCAGAGGGGGAGAGGGGTAACGGGAATTGCCCACGTGCTGCACCTCGTAATAGTGCCGATAGTTAACGATATGTGGCGATATTTGAGACGACAATGGGCTTTTCCGGGTGGAACGTGCCCACTGCAAGCGAAAATATTACGAGGTAGTGCAGCTGGCAGAGTGAAAGCTAAGGTAGAATGCTGAGGGAAGGGTGAGGTAAGCTGAGAGATCATAAAACTGAATAGGCAGCGCAGTTGGAAAAGCACAGAGAGAGTTGTTGACTGCGAGATACCCTACAATGTGTGAAAAGATACGCTAGAAAGCTGAACTAGTGAAAAGAAGCTGAGTTAATAAGGGATTTACTCTGATTTCTTGTGTTTATCGATAACTACAGGGTTTCTTCTGCTGCTGCATATCGATTATAGCTAACATTTTTAGAACGGAAATCTCTCTAAGGCGGACAGCTGTTGAAAACGGATACTTGCAACTGCAAGATACCCTTTAAAGTGCGAAAAGATACTCTATAAAACTGATCTAGCGAAAATAGAGAAGAGATTTGCTTTGTTTTCTTGAGTTTATCGATATCGATATGACTTCTAGCTGATACTAGTCGATTATATTGAAAAAAATCTCTGAAATGAATAACTCTTCTAATCTGACATCTTCTTAAAGAGGCCACTTCGCTTTAGCAGACTTTTATTCAACAAAATTCACGTGTTCTTTTGCTTATTTTTTTTTTTTTTTGATGAAGAACTTATCAAAGATGGACTTACAGTATACCCTGCATCGCTGAACTTACCCAACTTCTCCTACTAGTCTGGCATACCCTTTTACCCTGCTATTACGCAGCGTACTCAATGTCAGCCTGCTAAAAAATAAAACATTCTCATTGCAATGGGCACAATTCTGTTTTACGGAGTCATCAAATCGTTTGAAATTGTTTCAAATGCCAAAAATGGCAGCAGCAGCAACAACAAAAGCAACAACAACAATACGCACAAGTCGGGGAACAACAACAACAACAACAACAACAGCACGAGAGGCATAACGTAATTAAACGCATAATAATCTAATTGCATATTTTGCGTGTTGATTAATGTTAATTGCCGATGCTGACGCCGACAGAGACGCCGACTGAGACGCATTCGCTTTGACGCATTTATTATTCACATTCGCACTCGCATTCACGCATTCACACAGCATTCACAATCACAATTCGATTGGGGCAAATGTGCGTTGTGTGCGTTACTCATACGCAGCGTGTGCAGGCAGCGCTAATGACCGCATGTGCTGTGGGGGAGGGGGAGGGGAGGGGAGGGGAAAATGAATCTAAGACAGCAAATGTATCTCTAGCTGCAGCTGTCTGTTAACAAAAGTATCTACAGTCGAGTTGTAGCAGTAGCTGCGGCTGCAGCTTTAATTGTATCTGTATCTTTTGCTTGAAAAGCGTATCTAAAGGCGTATTTAACTGCGTATCTTTATAAGTAAATGTATCTGCACTTGCCTAGGTATCTGTAGTTGGAGTTGAAGTTGTATCTATAGTTTCTATGAAATACTTTTCTTTCAAAAGTATCTGTATATACGTTTCTTTTGAAATACATGTGTTTATATAGATAGAAAAGTAGCTGTTGCTGTAGATTCAATTGTATCTCAAGTTGTATGCCTTATTTGTAATTGTATCTGTACCTACAAATGTATCCATAGTGCTGCCTACAGCTCTAGCTGTGCTTCCAAGTGTATTTGCAGCTCTAAATGTATCTATAACTGTCTTTGTAGCCTGTAAATGTATCTGCAGCCCTAAATGTATCTTTAGCTTCGCCTGTAATTGTATCTGCTCCTCTAGCTGCATCTTTAACTGTATCTTTTGCCTGCCCAATGTATCTGCAGCTACAAAAGAATCTTATGGTTTGCCTGCCAATGTATCTACAGCCCTAAAAGTATCTTTAGCTATGCCTACAGTTGTATCTACTGCAGTATGCGTCGCTTTAGCTGTATCTTTAGCCTGTAAATGTATCTGTAGCTCGCTCTTTACTATCTGTATCTGCATCTGTATCTGTGTGTGTCTGTGTGTCAGTGTAAATCTGTCAATTTTGTAAATTACATTCGCACGCAGCCAACGCGTCGACTGCGCCACATTCGATTGCCGTTTTTATGCGTTTCTTGTTTGTTTTCATTTTTTGCTTCGCGCTTTGCGGTTTTCCACAGTTTGTTTTTTCTTTTCAGATTTTTCGATTTTCGGTTTGTCGTTTTAAATGCCAATGTCTTGCCCAAAACGCGAGTGCCGCGAGTTGTGAATGAGTTTTTGGCCAGGCCGAAAGTGTAACGCGGCGGCGGCGGCGTCGTGTCCTTGAACGCACTATTGGCCATTACTATTGACCGGCATTCGCTCTGTGCGCGGCTCAGACTCGACTTCAATCGAGCAGCCCAAATTAAGCTACAAAATTACAGGGTATGCATGTGCTTGCACTCACCTGGGCCAGTGTGGCCACTGTCAGGCCAAAGGTGAACGCGATCTGCGGCACCGTTGCATCTCCCAGCGCAGTGCTGCCCACGCCGATGAAGACCAAGAAGAATGTGCCCAGCAATTCCCCGAGCAGCATCCGCCAGATGTTCTTGTTCTCCGTGATGTCGGCGACACCAACGATCTTCGACATGGCTGCAAACAACAGAAACAAGTTGGGAATTAGTGTGTGTGTGTGGTAATTAAATGCCATAATTAGCCGATTGATTAACCGTCGCTGCACACTAATTAATTATGAAATTAATCTTGCTGCGACAAGCTCGATCGATCGGATCAGATCGTTGCGATCGATCGCAAACAACTTTGGCCCACAGCTCTCGGCCAAGTTGTGAAATTTTCGTTTTTTCTAGGGGAACTTTTATTTAATGAGAATTTATTTCAGCTTGAATTAAGGTATGTTTCTCGGTAGAAATCTTTGTAGATATTGCACAATATTGCATAATAAATTATGCAGATTTTCTTTATAAAATTGTAGAGAGGGTTGTGGTATCTGTTAGTAGATCAATGTTAACTCAATGTTGAAACTAAAAAAGTTGAGAAAAATATATATAATTAAAGAACCTTCGGCGTATTAAAGTAAAACTATCTTACTTTGTTTTAGAGAGGTAAATCTTCTATATAAACGAATATAATCTAATATAATAATTATGTAAAGCGATACCCAGGTTAATTCATTCCTGAGCTTCAATTTAACCCTATTATGTGCCTGTATTACCTCCAAAAAATACCCATTTTAATATATATTCCTGAACATAAAAACGATTTAATTTTAAGATCATTTTAGACAGTTTACTTTTAATTAAAAAGAACCTCAAACTACCCATAAAAATTCCAACAACATTAAAAAGAGCTGCTCTACCCTCTCCCATTTCCTGCTACATAATATCCCCCCTTTAACCCCTATCTGACCCATTCCTTTTGTCTTGTTAAAATTCTTATCATGGCAATTTCACAGCACTTGATTAATTAATTTGCTTAATCGCTGCGCTGCTTCCTCATTTGCTTAGTTAGCAGTTAACAAATAACAGGTAACAGTTATTTGCGCAGTGTTACCTGTGTTTACCTGCTGCACAGCAGGTGTTAATTAATTTGTTTAAACAAATAATAAAGCTATTTTAACACCTCATTTACAATTGTTGGCAAAAACTGACTGACTAATTGCCAAGGGAACTTCGAGCTATATAGTTAGCTCTCTATAGAGGGAAATATATATATCTTCCTAAGTTATCGTATAAATCATCTAGTGAAAGTATCTTCTACTAGCGAGTGCAGTAATTATCATTATTTTTTATTGATTTATTGTGCGACATGAAGTGCTAACTGGGAAGGTCGCTCGGCGCTGCCCCCCGCCTCCCTGTTCTCCCGCTCTGCCTCCTCTATAGGTCGTGCTTTCGCATAAATATCTGAAACAAAAATGCATTGGGCGTTTTGCGCCAGTTTCAATTAGTCCCCACTTATGATAATCTGCAACGTTAACTGCGCTTTATACCCTGTAGCGAAGTTAAACAAGGGGTTGTATGAACAAAGAGTTGCATATGACGTTGGCTAAGCTGATAAATCTATTCGATTTTGCTGGCAATTGCAAATTAATCGATATCTATCGTTTTCTTAAGTTCCAAGCTAATGTAATATTATAATATATGATAATGCGTATCTATGGGGTCAAGTACTGCCCACATATGGCTAAAAAGTATAAAATAAATATAATTTAATTTATTTTTATTATATATATGCTTAGCAAGAGATAAACAATAGTTGTACTATCGATATTTCGTTTCAAAACTATCGCCAGCAGTTTAAACCTGATTTCCAGACTTTTTCTTTTTATTTCAGAGTATCTTCAAGTCACCTCACCCTTTATAACTTAAATGAACAACCTGAACTACCGATGATAGCAATTTACACCCTACTTAAGCCTGCGGGGCTTATGCGTATTTGATTTGCGCAATTCCCGAGGAACATTTCGATGCCCATAAAAACCGGTTATCATACGGGGTCTTTCGTACTCCTCCCTACCCGGGAATTAAGCTGATAAGCGATGTTATCTTTGCACACTTCACTTAATACGACAATTATCTTGCATGTCGACTCTTTAGTCTGGGTCCCATGACCTAAAGATAACGTAGTACAACATGGCAGAGCGCCACTTGGCCTTATAGAGAGAGAGAGAGAGGGGGGGGGTGTACGTACCCAAAATTACAGTTGCAACTGAGCCTGAGCCACGTCGTAAAACAATTGGCAACGTGCTTGGCACTTGACTAGGTAAGAACAATAACAACAACCTGGACAACCTGAACAACAACAACAACTACAACATCATCGCGTCTTGCTTGACTTGCATTACAGATTCAGTTTTAGAGACTCATCGGGCATGCCTGACAACCCTATCGCATTACAGAACCAGAACGGGAATCTCAACGCGCGTGCTGCGAATGCGAAATGTAATTTGGACGATACTCTATGTATGGTCAGGAAAGCTGCGCCCTCCTCATAGAGAAACAAACAACAAACTAACCCACCTGCCTCTATGCTACGAGACAGTCCCATGCAGCGCGTATAATTAATCAAAGTCAATCATAGTTTGCGATAGCACGGCGAAATTCCTATCATTTTACAGTTGAAATTCGATGCGGTGTCACTGCGAATGTTTACCAAGTCTAAATATAGATAACTGTTAGTATATATTTAGTATATTTGCTAGTATTTTGCTGCTAGACGGAAATGTTGAACAGGGTTTCTTTATGACAGTTGTAAGTGTGGTTAAGGGCCTCAAGTGAGTCATAAACTGCTGACTATGATGGTATATGGTAGTCCCCTTAAGTACTTGAGGGTATTAAGTGGAACACTTTCGCTCGTCTGCTTTGGAAGTGTTGGCAGAGAGATATGACAATGATGATGAGGTAAATAAATAAATATAGAATACAGAATTAAGTCGGGATAGTTTTTCAAATTAATTAGCTTAAGAAAGGTTAATTTAATGTTTCATTCAAGTTTAAGATCTTAAACTGTATAGAAAAGTTTATTTTCGAGAGAATAACTTACAGAACACTCCAATTATATGTATGTGTATCTTAATATGATATATCCATAATATCAGAAAATTTCAAAAAGTCTTTTATGATATTATTTAAATGTAGAATTAATCAGATTGTCAAAACATAAACAAAATGTCATTCCGCATGAAAATCGATGGATTTTTAAGAAAGTTATGGTCGATGGAAAATGAGAGTACTAGGCCTATCGAGTATGTTACATGTCAAATTTGTTGACCATTTCGACATGATTTTTGGGCCAAAAATAAGTATAGTCTATAATCGATTTAAACATTTGTTTAGTACTAAATATGACCTCCGCAGTCGATTTAAATTAAAAATTCGCGATTTAAAATTTTGAAAAAAAAATGTTGTTGGAAAATCATAGGGGGGACCCTTAGAAAAATTTTCAAAATATCGAAAATTTCAAAAATTCTTTTATGATATTATTTGAAGGTAGAATTAATCAGATTGTCAAAACATAAACAAAATGTCATTCCGCATGAAAATCTATGGATTTTTAAGAAAGTTATGGTCGATGGAAAATAAACCCTTACAAAAATTTTCAAAATATCGAAAATTTCGAAAAGTCTTTTATGATATTATTTGAATGTAGAATTAATCAGATTGTCAAAACATAAACAAAATGTCATTCCGCATGAAAATCGATTGATTTTTAAGAAAGTTATGGTCGATGGAAAATGAGAGTACTAGGCCTATCCATTATGTTACATGTCAAATTTTTTGACCATTTCGACGTGATTTTTGGGCCAAAAATAAGTATAGCTCAAAATCGATTTAAACACTTGTTTAGTACTAAATATGGCCTCCGCAATCGATTTAAATTAAAAATTCGCGATTTAAAATTTTGAAAAAAAAAATTTTGTTGAAAAATCATAGGGGGGACCCTTACAAAAATTTTCAAAATATCGAAAATTTCAAAAAGTCTTTTATGATATTATTTGAATGTAGAATTAATCAGATTGTCAAAACATAAACAAAATGTCATTCCGCATGAAAATTGATGGATTTTTAAGAAAGTTATGGTCGATGGAAAATGAGAGTACTAGGCCTATCGAGTATGTTACATGTCAAATTTTTTGACCATTTCGATGTGATTTTTGGGCCAAAAATAAGTATAGTCTAAAATCGATTTAAACACTTGTTTAGTACTAAATATGGCCTCCGCAATCGATTTAAATTAAAAATTCGCGATTTAAAATTTTGAAAAAAAAAATTTTGTTGAAAAATCATAGGGGGGACCCTTACAAAAATTTTCAAAATATCGAAAATTTCAAAAAGTCTTTTATGATATTATTTGAATGTAGAATTAATCAGATTGTCAAAATTATAAACAAAATGTCATTCCGCATGAAAATCTATGGATTTTTAAGAAAGTTATGGCCTTACAAAAATTTTCAAAATATCGAAAATTTCGAAAAGTCTTTTAGGATATTATTTGAATGTAGAATTAATCAGATTGTCAAAACATAAACAAAATGTCATTCCGCATGAAAATCGATAGATTTTTAAGAAAGTTGTGGTGGATGGAAAATGAGGGTACTAGGCCTATCGAGTATGTTACATGTCAAATTTTTTGACCATTTCGACATGATTTTTGGGCCAAAAATAAGTATAGTCTAAAATCGATTTAAACACTTGTTTAGTACTAAATATGGCCTCCGCAATCGATTTAAATTAAAAATTCGCGGTTTAAAATTTTGAAAAAAAAATTTTGTTGAAAAATCATAGGGGGGACCCTTACAAAAATTTTCAAAATCTCGATGGAAAATAAACCCTTACTAAAATTTTCAAAATATCGAAAATTTCAAAAAGTCTTTTATGATATTATTTGAATGTAGAATTAATCAGATTGTCAAAACATAAACAAAATGTCATTCCGCATGAAAATCGATTGATTTTTAAGAAAGTTATGGTCGATGGAAAATGAGAGTACTAGGCCTATCGAGTATGTTACATGTCAAATTTTTTGACCATTTCGACGTGATTTTTGGGCCAAAAATAAGTATAGTCTAAAATCGATTTAAACACTTGTTTAGTACTAAATATGGCCTCCGCAATCGATTTAAATTAAAAATTCGCGATTTAAAATTTTGAAAAAAAAAATTTTGTTGAAAAATCATAGGGGAGACCCTTACAAAAATTTTCAAAATATCGAAAATTTCAAAAAGTCTTTTATGATATTATTTGAATGTAGAATTAATCAGATTGTCAAAATTATAAACAAAATGTCATTCCGCATGAAAATCTATGGATTTTTAAGAAAGTTATGGTCGATGGAAAATAAACCCTTACAAAAATTTTCAAAATATCGAAAATTTCGAAAAGTCTTTTAGGATATTATTTGAATGTAGAATTAATCAGATTGTCAAAACATAAACAAAATGTCATTCCGCATGAAAATCGATAGATTTTTAAGAAAGTTGTGGTGGATGGAAAATGAGGGTACTAGGCCTATCGAGTATGTTACATGTCAAATTTTTTGACCATTTCGACATGATTTTTGGGCCAAAAATAAGTATAGTCTAAAATCGATTTAAACACTTGTTTAGTACTAAATATGGCCTCCGCAATCGATTTAAATTAAAAATTCGCGATTTAAAATTTTGAAAAAAAAAATTTTGTTGTAAAATCATAGGGGGGACCCTTACTAAAATTTTCAAAATATCGAAAATTTCAAAAAGTCTTTTATGATATTTTTTGAATGTAGAATTAATCAGATTGTCAAAACATAAACAAAATGTCATTCCGCATGAAAATCGATTGATTTTTAAGAAAGTTATGGTCGATGGAAAATGAGAGTACTAGGCCTATCGAGTATGTTACATGTCAAATTTTTTGACCATTTCGACGTGATTTTTGGGCCAAAAATAAGTATAGTCTAAAATCGATTTAAACACTTGTTTAGTACTAAATATGACCTCCGCAGTCGATTTAAATTAAAAATTCGCGATTTAAAATTTTGAAAAAAAAATGTTGTTGGAAAATCATAGGGGGGACCCTTACAAAAATTTTCAAAATAGCGAAAATTTCAAAAAGTGTTTTATGATATTATTTAAATGTTGAATTAATCAGATTGTCAAAACATAAACAAAATGTCATTCCGCATGAAAATCGATGGATTTTTAAGAAGGTTACGATTGCATTTCCAGAGTATATACGAGTGCAGCATATCCACATTGGCATTTCCCACGCTGTGACAAGAAATTCTCGTGCCTTCAACAAGTTCGAAGATCAGCTAAAAGCGACAACATGCTGCACGACGCAGACACCCACAGTGGATGCAGCCTCCTCGATACCACGAGATACCAGATACAAGATACCAGATCGAGTTGGGTCTGGTTAGATCAGACTAAGGGGCTAAACGAGATCGAGAAGGCGCGCGCGTTGACAGGCGACGCTGCAATTAGCATGCGCCGAAAGCAAAAGCCGAAACGGTTATTTATGGTCTATTTGCCTCGCAGATTTGTTCGATTCGCACCCGATTCGATTCGGTTTGAGTTGATTCGTTTCGTATTCGTATTCGCATTGTATGCTAAGCGGGGCACGAGCTCAATTTGTTTATGCAAATCGAGAGACGAGAATCGAGTTGCAGTTGCAATTGCAGTGGGAACAATCAACGAATCAGTTAGACGAAGGCTGCGCCTAATCTGTGCGACAATCAATCAATCAGTCAATCAAACAATTGCACAATCAATCAATATACGCATCCATAACGGCGCTAAGTCTATTAATCACGCTCCAAGTTCAATGAAACTCAGTCAACCCGTTTCTGGCCTGACTTTCAACTTGAAATCGAAATGGAAACTGAAATTGAAATTGAAATGGAAACGCACTTGAGAGGGGACTCTAGACTGATGATACTAACACATTCAGGTGTTAGCTTCATAATTGCCCTTGTCGGGTCTCTCTGTTTCTCTCCCTTCCTTTTGTTTTTCTCAATTAACCCTCGACTTAGTATAGTGCAATGATTACGCAAATCGCGAGTGTATCTATTTTTAGACTTTCTCCATTTGCCTGTTACGTTGGTAGGCCCAGTTGGGGTCTTACCTCCTACCATATGCTATTAGCCCGAATTGCGACCGAGTCACACAACTCATAATTGATGGGTTTCACCTTGCCCGTGGGCAACATGGGTTAACATACAGACACATATAGCACACGTACCCGATAAGTAACACCAAAACAACAACAACAACCTGTTTTGCCTGTGCGCCAAGTAAGTGTCTATCTAGTCGGCCTATTGATAGTGTATTAGCCATACAAGAGGGTTTTAATTAACGTTCGTTGTTCATGGGAGGGAGGGGAGTGGGAGAGGGGAGCTAAAGACAAAGTTCATCAATCTAAATTATTTCTTTAAAACGATTTTGCACTTCAATTGCGCTGACAACTTTCACTTGAAAACTTATCAAATTATTATAGTATTACGAAATCTATCAAGATAAGATTGGTTTTACTTTCTTCTCTGCGTGATGGCCTACCCTAACGAGCAGGCATTATAAGGTTCTTACTCTACGTTGAGTAAGAATTGTTCTCTTAGAAAATCCTATTTATTTTCGAGAATTTTTTTTTATATGATATTAAGATTTGTTATATTATTTTATTACACAATATTTTTAGCTTGAAAAGTTCCTGTATCTAGCGGTTTTATGTATTTTCTGTATTATACCAGAGTTTCAGCTTGATAACAGCTTTTGTAATGTTGTTATAAGAGTTTAAAAGTTGAAGATCCTCATTTTTACTAAACACACTTATAAATCTTAAGAGAACTTTCACTTGCACTTGGTATCAACATGTAAGTCTACGTAATTTATAATTTCTAAGAGATTTATCACTCAATATATATCTTCTTTATGATTTAGGAGCCCTATATCATGCGCTGGCTCTTTCTTCTCTTGCAGATACCTCTGGGAACTCACCTGCTAAGTAGTATTTCTAGAAACTTTTACCACGAATCGGAAATCAATTGTATTTTAAGTCTGTCCAAGCAAATTGCTTAATCACTCTCAGTTCTTGGTTCTCAGTTCTTTTATGGGGCGTATAAACCCAGTAAGGCGCTACTGTTCACGTAATAAGGCGCGTTGAGATAGGCAATTCGTCTGGTGGGACTTGGGACTTATCACGACGGAGCTGGCAGCACGACTGAAATCTGAAGTTTATTTCTATTTCTGTGAAAATCCACGAATTTGTAATCTAATTTAGTCGACAACAACAACTACAATAAGTGAGAGAGCTACTAGTTAATCTAAATGATATTCCCGGGTTATTTATGAGGCAGGGCAGGGAATGGGTGAGGGGTAGGGGTAGGGGCTAGTGTGGACTTGTGTTAACCTTCCAGTTAAGGTTTAACATGCGCAGCAGACTTGAAGATTGATCAGAGAGATTCGAGAGTCGATCTTAAGCCGCGGGCGAAATTCATTAATAATTGTTGCAAAAAACAAAAAAAAAACAAACAACATTACGCACCATAAGGTGATTATTTAATTTGTTTTGTTTGTTATGTGGGGGCGTGACGACAAGACATTGAGTGGACTTAAAAAGGGGGAAGGCGAAAATAAAACAAGGCCAACTCGCGATACGTATCTGTAAGATACTTTTTCGCGAAATCACGACGAAGACTGCATTAATGGACACGTAATTGATCCAATTAATAAATTAACAAACATGACTTTTCTAGGGTATTTCATACCTCTTCTATCTCCCACTATTATCGCCCACTCACTCCCACAGTATCGATCTCTCCCTCTAAATTAATTAGTGCCCCAACAAGTTGTGATCAAATACGTATATCATGGGACTTTTAATTGAGAAATAGTAGGGAAAGATAGGGGGGAAGAAGAAGCAGCCAAGATAGAAGAGGAAGTGGGTGGAGAGAAGCGCCACCTGGCGTCAGTTACACTCTTCAGAGAACATTCCAGCGACATGTGTAAGAACTCGTATAGCTCGATAACGGAACAATTCTGGAACATCGTGAAAGTGGCACAGAGCAATTCACGAATAACGAGTGTGATTCGCACACGACTACACACCCGCTTATAAAACTCACATGCAAATTGTGAATGCAAAACAGGTACGAAATTGTGAACTCTTCCGCATTTGGAAGCGAGGTAAAACAAGAAGAACTCTACGTGCAGATTGCGATCTCAATGTGGCACAGGAAACTATACTATATACTATACTATGGTATTTGTAGATATATCTATGTGCGGGCCATGGCCAAGGCCAAGGTCAGGCAGGCGCAGACAGACCGTAGAGTTCCCTACTCCTTTATATCCGACCCCAATCTCAGTTGTTTCATCGCTGAACAAGTCTGACTCTGGCCAGACAGTTACTGCACTCTATAATTTACTAACGGTAAAGCTAAGCAGCGAAAGGAAATACTATGATAGGCTGAGGAGCAATACGAGGGTTGCCAGTACAGTTAGAGAGCTGAAGAACTGAGCTAGGTAGCTGTAATGAAGTTTAAACTGGGTTAGCTTAGTTAGAGAGCTGAAACTCAGTCTCTACTTCGATTTTATATAATATTACGCTAAAGAAGTTTCTCTACTTCGATTATATATAATATTACGCTATAGAAGTCTAATTGAAATTCTGTTATAATGGTATACTAAGTAATTTCATCAGTTTTCCATAATAATATCGTTCTTTATCGCTTGAGGAATGCGTTGACTTGATTGACAACCCGTGAAAGCGCTCAAGCAGTCTGACTAGCAGGTTCAACTACTCGGTGAATGCCCCGCTGGCAGTGTGAATACTACTCACACATGGTATTCGTTTTGCAGATATCATCTGCGATTTCTGGCGCCCCCCAAAACGACTTTCATGTGCCGCGATTAGAAATATTTGCGTCGCAGACTGATAAGATAAGAGCGTGAGCTATGGCAAGGTTAGCATGAATACACTGAATACTATGAGTAGGAGCGGGAGTGGGAGTATGAATGCTGGTGTGAGTATACTCAGATGAGTTCTGCCAGCTTGCATTCGCTTATGCAATCGTTTTGTTAACGGTTTGAGGTTTTTATCTGAAACACGCGATGCGGAAGGAAGGAAAAAAGGCTGCAGGGTCTTACTAGGCGAGGGGGGAGGGGGTAGGTCAGCTGCAGTTTGCAGCTTGTACCGTGACTTCCGTTCAACCTTTCAGGCACATCCTGGGCAGCTCAAGGTGCCAGGAAAAAGGCAACGGAAAAAGGCGAAGGCGCGGCTGACCGCACGTGCCGCACATCGAGAGGGAAAGGCTTGGCTAGCTGGAGGTGTGTGTGTGTGGGAGTGTGTGTGTGTATATAAGTGTGTCTATCTGTGTTTCTGCCTTTGTTTCAGACACACCCAAATCCTGCAGCAAATCACTAGCGTCATTCATTTGCTTTGGGGCGTGGCATCTGCAAACTGAACGCACAACGTTGCGTATGAGCAATATTTCTAACTCTATCGTTACGCCCCGTAATATTTCCTCTCCCTACTCCTCTCCCTCCCTCTCCCCCACGCTGACTTCATTATGCCAAAATGGCAAAAAGGCTAAAAATGCCAAAAATGGCAAATAATTTCGCAGCCCAAAGGCAGCGACAGCTTTTTTTTCATTTATGATTCGAAGACACGCAAGAATCGCATAACTAGCTAATTTACCTATATAGCCTGCGCTCACATATGTTTCCCATAATGCCCCATTAAAGCGACAGATGGCGCTGCCATTGTCTGTCTCTCTCTCTCTCTCTTTCCCTCTGTAATTACCCCCAATAAACAAAAGACGCACAAAAGGCGCGTGTTCCTCCTCATCGCAGTCGCTCCACAATTAATCAACCTAAGCCGATTATTAATCCCAAAACAAAAAACCTCACGGAATTCCCTTTATTCTTTATTCAGTACTAGCACAGTAAGATGATAATTTAATTAAAACACTTCCAACTAAATTTAAATATCGAATTCACAAAAACATTGTCAAAATTCTCGAGAAATAAACCTGTTCGCGAATAATTCACAGAGTTGCGCGTAAATCTAGTTATAAATGCATTAATTAGTCGGGTCGGGAGGTGCGGGTTTTATGGCCTGCTAATTTATGCATCTAAATTCGATTACCAAATCGATAAATCAGCGGGTGACTCTGCCGAGGGTAACCCTGCGCAGATGTGTTGTGAGTCAGTAGAATTTGATAGATCTGTAGATCTATATCTGAAATAGGTTAATGAGATCACTATAGAACATCTTACTATGCCAAATTTATGGGGTTAGCTGAGGGAATTTGATACTTTTCCAGTTGAGAAAGATAAATATATGTGTTTTATTATATTCCTAACTATTAGCTGATATAATATGCGATTATTATCGTCGGTTCTCAGCTCTAATATGATTCCCCGAAATAATTTAACTAACGCGTTTAACTCAATTGAGTCGCAATTGCGAAAACAAAAGTTTTCCCTGGGAAGATCTTAACTCTGACTGCTCTTGGCTGGCATTAACGTAATTACTATCTGTATAAGCCTGGCTCATTAATAACACGTCGCTATAACTGATACTACGACGAACTTTGACTGACTTTGATATTTATGATAATTCGACGCAATTTCGCCGTGATGTCATGAGACTGTCAACTACTCCAACACGATTCTACGAGATATATACATATATCTGACTTCCGAGTGAAATTGTTGAACATGTTACGATGTTGCGAAGAGCATCACGGTTCGATCTTCATTGCCAAGGCCAAGTCGGGCCCCGACTGGCTCTGACAGCCCAAGTAAATTGGCTGCACAGCTCTGATCATATATATATATAGCTACGATTCAATATTTACACTCTGTTCGCTATTTGCTCAATTGTTTAAACAATTGAAACTCGAAAACAGTTGAACAATAATTAGATCTGAAATGAGTTTTCTCTCAGTCAGCTACGTGGGGTAGGCAAATTAATTAGACTGGTAAATATTATTTTCGGAACCATTATCGCCTTTGACTTTAAACCTGCTGTAGCTGCTGTTGCTCGCCTACCAAATTGGATATAATAACAAATTTTTATTATTGTTATTTGCCGACGACATTCTTGTTATCTCATCTACGCTTTGTTCTCCCACTTCGCAGTTCGTTCACTTGGGGCTCTTAACTGTTTTTACTGTCCCAACCTCAAACTTTTTACTGCCCACTTTCGTCGGCCAAGTCTTTGTTTCTCATCTTCTTTTATTCAATTGTTCAGATAAAAAAAAAACTTTCAACTCAGCACGGAAGCAAAAGCAAGCGAAACGAGCGTCTAATTTGTCATCAGGGAAATTATTGAAAACCTATCAACATATCATCTTGTTATTGATAAAAACAAAAAGAGGAAAAGTAAACAGAGAAACGATTGAAAAAGCGCAAATCATATGCAAAAGACATGCACATACGATTCGATGACGATGACGATGACGATAAGTTTTCGATATTCAAATGATTAATAAGCCAGACAAGCTAATGAAGATAACCCACAGACAGAGGATCGAAAAGAATGAAATGATATTGTTGTGGGTTTATAAATAAAACCCTTCAGGCAATCAGTGTGTATTTTTGGCATCGAGAAAACAAACTGAGAAACCCTTCAGGCTGGGTTTATTTTCAGATCGGCAGCAAATCGTATGCAAATCTCAAGAGAATTAAAATAAATTCAAGCGTGTTTTCGAGATCAAGACGAAAATAAAGCAGACGAGGCTTGAAATTGATTTGATTACAGGGTTACTATATAGGAAAATAAAATTCGCTCAAGTGTAAACAATTTTTTTGCTCTCTCTCGCTTCTTTTCCATTAATCTTTCGTTTTTCCAACTTAATTAAGTTAAGTTAAGCGCGCAATACCTTATATCGCTCGGATGCCCCTCGAAGCAATCAATCAATTTAATATTTTCCCAACTCAATGTTGATTTCGAAAAACTCATTCAAAACTTCAAAATTTATGATTATTAGTTGATTAAAGAAATCGAAATTTTTGTTGGGTTTAGTAAGCTGCATTTGTCAAGATTTTAATTAAGGTTTGTAATCGAATTCGCTATGGAGTGAGTGGGTAACTGAATTGAGATTTTAGAGATCTACAAAGTGCGCTAAGCTGCGTTTTTCGGTTTTCCTTTTTTTCTCTTTTTACACTGCAATTAGTTTTCACAAGGAAAATTGGTATTATTGCTTAATTATAGATTACAGAGATTTGCATGTGCAGAAAGAAAGAGAGATGGGAGAGAGAAAGAGAGAGGTAAACAATGGGGGAATTAATTTAGCACAGTTTTCGGTTTCGTTGACCTTCAAGTCGCAACATTTTCCCAATTATTCATGCGCACACACATGCCACTCACACTCACACTCATTCACTGATTTACTCGTGAATACACTCACCTGCTTTCTCAACCATTTTGCACTATTTTTGCGGCTACTTTTGTTGTCTTTATTCGCTTTTGTCTTTCGCCTTCTTTGGCTGCTGCCACTCGAGTTTAGCGCGCCGTGGGTCGTTGAGTTTGAGTTTTCGCTGGGTTTGTGGTAAAAGTTTTTGTTGTTGTTGGGGGCGCACTTGAATCGAGCTTGAATCGAATTGTGTCAAATATCTATTGCCAAATAATGATAATTGTTAAGGTTAAGTGGCCCGTGGTCGTCTCGAGTTGCCCAACTCGAATTCGATTTGATTTGAAATCAAAATTTAAATTGAAAGCAAACTCGAATCAAAATTGAAAAGCGTCAAAAATTGTTTTGAAAATTTCACTTAACGGTTT
The DNA here is from genome assembly GCA_018904105.1 of Zaprionus tsacasi. Classification (NCBI taxonomy): domain Eukaryota; kingdom Metazoa; phylum Arthropoda; class Insecta; order Diptera; family Drosophilidae; genus Zaprionus; species Zaprionus tsacasi. Next base: position 11,462,183 of record JAEIFR010000295.1, read on the forward strand.
ATTTTCAGGCACTTCTTTCAAACACACACGCACGTGCGAGATCTTTCTTTTCTTTTCTTGAATTTCAAAAGAAAAACGAAAGTGAAAATTTATCAAAGTTTGTTTTGATTTATTTTTATTTTGTTTTTATTTTTTCTGTTTATTGTTCCACAGTTCTCTGCAGATTTTTGCACTTTTTGCTTTTGATTTTCGATTTGCGATTTGATTTTGTGTTTGCTTTGCCGCCTTTTGCCTTTGCGTCTGCTTGCTGCCACGTTCGCTGCTCGAGCGCAAATAAACCTGGCTGCCGCTGTGGCCGTAACTGATATACTCTCAGTCGGCCACAACGCCAGCGCCGCAGCTGGCGTCGCTGCTCGCGTCGACGTCGTCACTAGCGTCGACTGCGCGCGTTAGTTTCTTGCTGCCTCGTCGTCGTCGCGTTGTCTTTTTTGGGCTTGGCTGCTTGACGATGGTTAAAGGATTGGGCCAGCCTAGGATGGGATGGGGCTGGGGTCTTGTTGTGGGTTCCACACCCAACTGGGGGGATCGCCCTTATGACTTAATTAGCAATTCCGCTTGCCATTTTCATAATTTGCATGACAGTTATGAATACCCTGTAAAAGAAAGCTACATAGGATGAGGGGAAGGCCGTTCTCAAACTACTACTTATACTGCTACTTATACTGTTACTTATACAGCTACTTATGCTGCTACTTATACTGCTACTTATACTGCTACTCATACTGCTATTTATACTACTAATTATACTGCTTCTTATACTGCTACTTATACAGCTGTTTATATTGCTACTCACATTGCTACATATGCTGCTACTTATACTGCTACGTATACTGCTTATTATACTGCTACTTATCCTTCTACTTATATTGCTACATATACTGCTACTTATCCTGCTACTTATACTGCTAATTATACTGCTTCTTATACTGATATTTATACTAATATTGCTACTTAACCTGCTACTTATACTGTGACTTATACTGTTACTTATACTGTGACTTATACTGTTACTTATACTGCTACTTATACTGTGACTTATAATGCTGCGTATATTGATACTTATACTGCTACTTATACTACTAATACTTCTACTATTTCCACTACTACTGTTTCCCAGGATATCCCCCTAGTCTATCACAGCCCACACATCCCGTAACCTCCCAGATACCTTAAACTTTTCTCAAGTCACTGCGTTGACAGTTCGCACTCAAGTAGTGCCACACAGCCGCAGTAGTCCCCAAGCTGATAAACGTGCTCGAGTCCCGCAGACCTTATCACCTTGGGCAAGTTAACTCGCTCAACCGATTACCTGATTACCCGTAATCCGCGGGCGACCTCAGAGCAAGTACTACGTAATGCCCGATGGCTTTGCTGGCCGGCGAAAGTTTAATGCCAAATTAATGGAGGGAGTTTCTGCTCCCCCTCGTACTACTCCCCCTACCCTGGGGAACTAATGGGTTATGCTTGACGGACGCTTATCGCACTTTTCATATTTCACTTTTTTTCCGATTTCCAACAATTTCCCTAGTTCCGCTTTAATATTGATTATTATTGCACATTAGAGTCAGCTCTTTTTTTTCGCCATACTTAATGGGCTGCTTATAAATACGCAAACGGGGGAAGAGGAGGGGGAAGCGGGACTCATCCCCCGCAGTGGGGAGAGAAACATGTCATATTTATTTAAGGCCCAAGCAACAGTTGCAGTTTCGGTTTATTGACAAAACAAATGAACAGAAATGCGAACAAACCGTCAACAACATCGTATCGTATCGCGTAGATACTGTAGATATATCTCTCCATATAGTATGTATGTAGCTAATGCCCGCCCAGACAAATGGGCGGATCGGGCGCAGGTTCAAAGCAAACGATTTGGCTGGCAACTCTTCTGCGCAATTATATAGTATATTATATAGTAAGTACTTGAAGTCAGACGACGGTCATTAAAATGGCACGAAAGCATAGACCCAAAGCATAGATAGGGAGGGGGACTTACCCCCGATAGCAATGTGTTCATTATCACGATAATTTCGATAATTCATTTACTTGACTATTACAGCAGCAGCTGCTGTTTCTATATGTAGTTCTCCCGGTATTATAAACGAATTAAATACCCAAGTGGACCTGGTTGACTAACAGATTCCAAATATCTGAGTCTTGGACGTAACTTAGAAGATTTTACTATAATATTATTCATCCTACGAGACATTGTTCTGGTCTATTGCAGGGAGTTTCTTTTAGAATACTTTCTTGTCTTTGTTCTACACTTGAATAGATTTCTCCATTTGTTCATGCTAGTGATGTAATTTCTATCTGTAGTAGTATTTATATTATCATTAAACTCCGTATATGGTCTAGCAATTTCCCCAGCTTCTTAATTATGTTTCCTTTTGAGTAAAAGTGTGTTGTTCATGGAGTTTCATATACCCTGTAAAGTTGTAATTGTAATAAAAGGTCTCATTATTAACCCATTTATATACCCTGTATATTTATATACGAGTATACATTAATGTTTGTGCCATAACTATATCATAAACATACCTAGTTATCTATATATTAGCCTAAGTCCTTTATATATCTATCAATTAAACTATTTATCTAGTAATAGATCTAATAGGTCTTTTCATACCTTTTTCTATTTACACACCTATATACCCTATTTTACATTTACAGGGTATTTTAGTTTTTTTGCACAAATAGTAGCAAAATGTGGCCAAAATATTGTGTTTACTTTGTTCAATTAACTCTTTTGACTGCGAACAAAAGACAAGCAATGAAATTTGCCTCTAACCACAGTGCACGACTAGCAGTTACCCTAGCTTTATTACTTAATAATATATATATAATAAATATAGTAATTTAAAGGGTATACAGTTGTGTTTTCTTTCCCCTTCAACTCTTATCAGCACCAGCATACCCCAATCCTACTAATTTACAGGGTACAAGTGCGAGTGATTCGCGGCGTGTTTATTGTATTATGAAAACAATTTTTCAAAAAATCATTCAATAGCTGAGCCCCGCCCCCACACACATGCCACCCGCCCACCATGGCCAGGGGGCGACATTGAAACTGTTTTCAAGCCAAATTTATAGCTAAAATCAACAACAAAATCTAGCTGTAATTGTGCTCGTCCAGGCAAGCCAAGAAATTGTGGCTTGAAAGCGCAGATCACACAAAAAACTGTCGATCGTCAGGTGAAGTTGTTGTTGTTGTTGCAGTTGTTCGGGGCGGAATGATTTACAGTTATTGCCGGTGCTAATCATGAAATGAGTTTTTGCCAACGCACATGAGTCGCTGCCAATCGAGCCATGAATCGAGCTAAAATCCAAAAGGCAAAAAAAAGCTAACTCGATCGAAACAATTTACACGAAATTGGTTCAATTTGCAGGCTCGCCCCGTGCGTGAGGGAGGAGCGCGCGTGGCACGTGCAATTCGATTGTTATCGAACAATCGGAGGCATGATTAATTTGGACTCTGCGCACCCGCACACACACCTGCACACACACACACACCCCGAATAAAGGTCAATGTCATCTCTCTCAATGCTGCAGCTTTGACACTTCGCAGCTTCTCTCAGAGCTTCAATTCGAGCTTCATCCATCAATCTTGAAGCGAGTATTTTGTTACCTGTCTTTGTACCTATATATCTGTACCTGTACCTGTTTGTGTGTGTGTGTACCTGTCGCCGCCTGTGACTCAGTTTGTCCAGTTGCAAATGCGTTAGCGCCTTTTTTATGGCCACGAGACGCCCCCATCTACTCAGTCTCCTCATCTCCTTTTATAAGGTCGCCTGCTCCACTGGCTTGCGGCTATAACCAGCTTGGCTTTTTGGCCAAGTTTCTTCACTCTTTTCGCGACTTTGTTCAGTTCCCATTGACAAATGCCCGTTCAACCCATTCAAACATTCAATCATTCACTCGCTCAACATTTTGACACACGCAGATCGTGGGAAATTCTGAGAAGTACCCGAATCTCTGTGGGGGCGTATTATGCCCAGGCCTCAACAATATACTCAATCCCATACAAGTGTGAGTACATATCACTCGAATTGGCCAGAGAAACTGGTATAATCTACGCATTAAAATACCTTGCTCCGCTTTACAACTTTGTAGCTGACTTCGTCGAGGCACTATCGCTTCAATACCCTAACAAAACTAACAGATCTCTAAAATTAAAAGACTATGGTATGACGTTACTTGATTAAGTGGGGAATTCGATTAATTGAGTATTTATTGTACACGTTTCGCATGCTTATCTTATCCCTACTTACTTTAAGCATGTTCCTAACTAAATACTTGATTTGTTGCATTATAATAGAACTTTAAATGTTTGCAATCTATAATCAGTTCACATTATCTAATCTTATTGCTTTAGCGGGCTTAACTATTTATTTAGCTGTCTGGTTAGTACTAGTTAGTGTACTTAGGAACCTGACTATGCAATACCATAAAAGTATTAACGTTTATAATCCCCAATAGCAGAATTTTATTATATGAAATATTGTTTTAGGTTACAAGCTACAATTTTATAGAGATAGCTTAGGAAAATTAAATATATTTTAGAGGAACTTGTCTTATATAGTTATTCTTTTAAGATTCTAGTCTCAAATTTAGTCTCTAACGAATTACGTCTGCATTCGTCGTAGCCTAGCATGCTACTCTTTATAGAGGGTACTCTCAGATCGCGCAGTTCTCAGATCGATGGGTCGTGGCACTTCCTGCCGTCGAGTGAGGCGCGTGCGCTCCGAAAATTGCAGGCAATTAACCAATGTCGTTGTTTTTTTTTTTCTTCGGACTGTTCCCACTTCTTTCTAGCCTTTTTGCCGCCAACACAGATCGAGAATTGATTGACACACTCGACGCTCGAGTGCGTGTTCAGATGCGAACTGCGAACTGCGAAATTTGCCATTTGTGTTTGCTTAATTGTTGTAGAAAAATACGCGTAATACCGAGAACAGCATTTTGATTTTAGCTTTTTTTTCCATCTTCTACTACTTTTCAGCTGGTCAGCTACTTTAGCTATTTAGCTTGATAGCTGTGTGTGTTTTTGCGGTTTTTTTATGTAACTTTGGGCACGGTAATTATATTGTGTCGTATGTACGTGTTTGCGGCGTGAAACATTAAGAAACAGAATCTGAATCCGAATCGGAATGGGAATCGCAATCGGTAATCGGTTGGAGAATCGCAGCGAGCGAGGAGAATGAGCGAGAACGTAAAAAGCCGCAGCTGAGATGGAAATGTGTTTAGCGGCAGCTGATAAGCGGCGTGTTCCCGCAAATGGCCAGAAAACGGCCAACTGCAGGTGATTTCGTATATTGCGAACTTCCGTATGTACGCGAACTTTTAGTGCGCACTTTGTGCGAATTCATTTGCCTAATTGATACGTTATATCCGTCCGGCCTTTCATTTGTCATTCCCAGCCCAGTTCAGTCCAGTCATCTCTGCCCTTCGCCTCAACCTTTGGCGACGCCTCCTCCTCCTCGCCGTTTCATAACTAACGCTTGGCTTGTGCTCGCATTTTACAGTGACCGCCAGCAGTTTCTGCTTCGCAGGGGGTGTAGGCATGGGAAATCGTGTGCGTCGTCATGCTGAGCCTCAAAGTTCAAGGCCGTAGCTCCTCGCGGGGGCACCACACACACAACTGGGCGTTGTCCCAGTCACATGTCAGAGCGAACTGTTCCTTGCGGGTCACATAAATTTGAATAATGAAAAGTCACCCACAGTGGGAGTGGAAGTGGGAGATTAGAGTGGAATTATAATTCTGAGCTACAGATTTTCCTATTGATAAGGCTTTTTCTTTTGTTTGAAAGCAGAAAGTACATGCTCTTGGGCTCTTGAGTTTTCTTTAGATTGTTTGCGAGACTGTACCTTTATTTGAATACGGTTTTACTCTATTTAAATCAAGATTCAATTTTTTAAAAGATTTATTAAATACTCTTAAACTTTCATTTTTTTTTCAATATTTATTAAATACTATTTAACTTTTACCTGTTTTTATTTTCTTTCAAAGCGAAATTCTTCATCGATACATAATTATCAAGCATTAGCCAAGACACAAACCAGTCGAAATTTTATGACAGCCTCATAAAAGTATGCTGCAGTTGTTTAGGCAAACAGTTTGGTTAAATAAACAGATTTATTGTTCAGATAAATGAAGATATACTTGTAGTAGCTTATTGAATACTTTACGCATCAAGAAAATAAATTAAATATATGCAAAAAGTGTCTAAAAGTAAACAAATCTCTAATTTTTGCTCTATATAACTCTATTAAGCACTTAATAAAAATCTGCACTTATTAAAACCGTTCCCAGCTCAACTCATGGAGCACCTCCTCTACAGCAAGTGACAGCAATTTGCCGTATTTACATATGTTGGGGGCTTGACAGACTGAAATCGGATAGCTAAAGTGAAGAACGCCCACCTTATAGCGACGACGATGACGATGCTGTTGCGGGGTCGTAAAGCAAATCGAAAGTGACGGCCAATTTCTTATAATAAATAAATAAACCGTATGCCATTTTGGGGCACAGTGAAAAAGTTTGAGCTGTAGTAAATTAATTAGGGAATAAAAATCAGAGCGAATTGCGCGAATTATTTGACTTTTGTCGGCTGTGATAAGCGCAATGAAAATTGCACTAAATTAAATGGAAATTTTTGCACAAACGTCACGCGAAGCGGCGAACGGTGAGAAAGGGGGTGCAGGAAGACTGAGAAGAGCGTGAAGAATAATGGAGGGGAGTGACTGTTAGAAGAATGCGAGAATATCTGAATTACGGGCGTTGTACCAATTTCATATTTACCATCGTAATTGTTCAAATATTTAAACAGACCATAAAAGTATTTCAATTCGTGGCCAATTGCACTTGCCTTGTTTATTTGCAAAATGGGACTGGGCCTGCGGATTCGTAGCGAGTGCTGACGTCACAGCTCGATGAAGTTTTGATAAGCCTTACAGCATTACAATCGCGTGGTAGTAGAAGAGTGACAGAGACGGAGGCAGAACAAGAACCGCAAAAGCAACAATTTGCAATCGACCGTGGTTCGTTGTGGTTGCGCGCGCGCGTTCCTTTTGCTCTTTAGTTAGCTCTCTCCCTCTCTTTCTCGCTCATTCCCTCCCTCCCTCTCGTACACAAATATTTTTACCGATTGTTTTCAGATCTCTGTTAATTACTTCATGCGACGTCGCAGCGCACAGTGGGTCGACGGGAAAGCGATCATTAGATTTTTCTCAGCTTATTAAATTTTCATTATATAATATTTTCATTATATAATATAATAAAGGGTAATTGGATTAGCTGGAATTGTTGATTACAACAGTTTTTATGCAATCTTAGCTTAACTTCAATTCTTATTGAAGTGCTTTATGTATTTAGCTATAAAAACCCAGCGTGACAAGGAATTAAGTATGGATAATACCTTTGCAAATATGCCGGGCTGTGATTTTACAATAGCTGTAAAATAGATAAAAACGCATTAAGGGTTTAGGAAGGTGAAATCTCTGAATAGGCGAACAGCAGATACCTTTTTGTATACACTATTATTTATTATGATTGAAAAAATAAGTTTAAACACAAAAAAAAAAAGATATTTCAAAAGTTCCATTATATTCTACAATCCATAACTTATTTAATGTATTTTTTACTAGACTAGAACTTTTGCCATCAATAGATTACCTAACTCGTCTAATTCATAAACAAACAAAAACTGATAAAACCCAGCCCATTGTTAGGGATTAATGATGGAAAGCCTTGCAACGCGTATTCTTATTGAGAGACAGTCATAAAAAACTCTGAACTGCAATTATTTCAGACATTCCAACTATTAATTAACTTTAATTAGCCATTAAATCTTTGCATGATCAAAACTGACACTCAATATACATTGTTATGTTATTTATATTGCTTGTGATTTTTCTGTAGTCTTTTTTTTGCCGCATATGATTCACCTTGCGGCCCACTGTGCGAGGCGTCGTGCTCGTCGTGCGCGCTTGTTGCTTTTTTTCACCGTCTTCAAGCTTGGCGCTTTTCGCGTGGCGCGCAGTGTTTGTTGTCGAGCCAAAGTGCGCGGATCGCTCAGTAAGAGAGGGGAAAGAGTCGCCTCCTGTATACCAAAAAAGAAATAATAAAATAAAATAAATCTACCACTGTGTCCGCTGTGTTCCTCGTAATTGTTCGTTATTTCGTACAGTGTAAATCGTGTGTATATTACTAAGTATAGTATAATCCATCGAGAGGTGGCACTTATTGCATGTTCCGAGGTCTCTCTCAAGTCGATTACTAAAAAGGTAAATATGCTGCTAAAATACTGCCTAGAACAAGGAGCTGACGATACGCCAATTAACACACATTCCTCATATTCCACATATTCCATCTTCCCTCATCTTCAGTGACCTCAGCTTCGTCACCTTTCCCTTCTCTTTTATTTTCGCAAGAAGATGATCTCAAGCAAAGACAAAATTTGGAAACACACGTGCTATTAAAATGTATTTTCGTTGAAATTCTGGGAAATTATATTAGTATACGACAAAGATAAAGCGATATGCTTTAATTGGAAATGCTGCAGTGCTGCCAAAAAAGAAATTACTATGCAAATATATATGGTATACTATATAGTATATATTAAAATAAACACAATTTGTTTTTGCTCGTGAAATGATATTTGCCTGTGAGACGAGCGCGGCGATGCGTGAAATAATGCGATCATTTGTTATTATATAGTTATAAAGTTAGACAATGTAGAGTTGCATAGGGTAGCTAATCGCAATTCACATGGGTATTACTGCTTGCGGGTTTCAAGAAGTATTTCTGGCTTTCGTTTTATGGCACTTTTGTCGCTCCATTTGAGTTCAAGTTGCGGTTTCCCCCTTCTCGCATTGCATACCAATTTCTATTTCAAGTGGGTTTTATGGGATTTTAAGTGCGATGATATCAAAGCATGTCATCAGCCTCGAGAAACTGGAAATGGACTCTTTTCGCACTCAAACTGTGAGAATTGAGTGTTTAGTGTTCTTGGGGGTGTGTTTTGAGTCTCTAAATTGATCTAATCCCGCCGACATTACATCAGCTTCGCAATTGAAATGACACCTACGCAATGTCTATGATAATATTTATTTTTCCTGTCTTATTTTCAATGTTCTCTTCTCATTTGAATTTTATTTAAGTCAGAAAATTGTCTTGCTGATCTTAGTCATGCCATATGACATCAGGATTTCATTATAATGTTTATAATGTTATTATAAAGTTAATTAAGAAATTTTAAGAACATAAAAGAGAATTACCGCGATAAGATCTTGTTGTATTTGCACAGATTAATGAACCTTGTGGCGAATTGCGAAGTTCATTTGTGGAATTCAGTATCCCTCCCCCCTCCAACTACTACTACATACTATATAGGGGGTAATTACGAGTTCTCTCACGTTTCGATCGATACGAAATAAGGTGTGAAATTCTGGCAATTAGGACAAAGAGCAAAAGTCGGAAACGTGTGTGCGAAAGGGTATTGGCAAGTTTGGCAATTCTACCCCCTTTATAAAGAGGTGCCAGAATGCATTGTATTGTGTATTATATTGTAATATTTGCCTCAATATTGGCGGCGTCTTTAGTTACATTGTGTGTGCAAGAATTCGCTTAATTTGTGTGTTTTGTTCCGAGCGTTTGCGCCAATTTGTTGAGCAAACATTTCAATCGCAGCCGATTCGATTTTATGGTAAATATCACGCACGAGACCCTATAGCGAATACTATGGCATACTGCGACCGTGCTGAGTGGGTGCATATCGGGTAATACGGGTGTACGGGAGGAAAGGGGGGCGTCATAAATGCGGATCGGTATTGATTTGGCAAATAAAACAACACGGTGGCCTATCAACGTCAACGATTTCATTTCATTATATTTTGGGGCAAGCTAATCATTTAACCATATCAGCTAAGCCCCCGTCAATTGCTCTATAACTGGTACTACACATAGGTAGTACTAGTATCTAGTACCTGGCTTATCTGGCCTGGTTATTATTGGCACTACTTGACGGGGTATGCGATTGTTTATGACTCTCAAAGGGTTACAGGTGTTACGAGTACCCCCTTCTCTTCTGGAATGTCGTGTTCATGATGATGGGAAAAACGTGTGATACATTTATTCAATAATGTTGATAATGATTCAATAATCTTTTCAATGTAACAAATTAAATTGGTTAAGCGACATTTACATTCACAATAATAAATAATATGAATATTCCGTTAGCGATACTCCAAACTCGTTTTCATCGTTAATCGAAATGTAATCGAGAATTCTCACTTGATTTATTACGAGTTCGATGACATCACAGCGCACTGAGTTCAAAAGGCGAACTCGAATTTAAATTTGAAAGTATTTCGTAGTATTCGCTGAACTTGGCCTGCTTTATGGATGTGTATGTCTATAAGGATTGACCAATTAAATTACAATAAAAATTTGTCATTATTTATGGCGCGCCTGCCATGAAAGATGTCACCCCGAGCATTTATTTATCTATTAAGTGCCCACTGTCAATTGAGATACCGAACCCACTGTAGATATCAAGCAGGGCACTTGAGAGTCTTTCGATATTGATATCATACTAGAAATGAACCACTCGTACGTCCATAATGAATGAGGGCAATACAAATGATATATGGCCTGCATGAAGAGTTTTTATATTTAAATATTTCTAAAGTTTTTGTAAAGATTTTTTGAAAATCTTTTCTTACATTAGGCAAGTGGTTTCCCTCGATCATTCATTGCGTAATTCTCGAATCAGATATGCGAGTTCTAGAGTGTGGGGGCATGGTCAACTGGTCAGTGGGTTAACCCATTTTTGGGGCTGGCAATCGCACTTGACCGCGTTGCCAGGGCCAACACTTGCGCCAAATAAGCTGCTCGTTCGAGCCATATGCCGTAGGCCGTGTGGCAAGTGGCAAGTGGCATGATGAGACCTTGTCTCTTACAAGTGGAGACGCCTCTCTCTCTCTCACTCTCTGTCCGTCCCCCCCTCCAAACTCGACTCTACCCAGCAATATTTGCACTTTAAATACAAGTATTTACACTGATTTTATGACTTGTTGCCGCTGCCTGCCTGCTGCTTGTTAATAACTTTATGGCAAGACCCGTTTTGGGGTCTCAGTCCCCCCACCCCCTTAGCAGCCCATTTAACTTGGCTACTCTTTGGAAACGGAACACATGTCGAATCTGTTGTATTTGCAATTAACAAAGAGAAAAAAGCAAAAAGCTGAAAATCAATTTTGTAAATATTTTTAAAGTGTTTTTCAAATCGATCTGGGAAAATGCTGTAAATCAGATCTCAAGTACCCTCAGAATGGGTAATAAAAATAAATAGACATGACAGAACTTTATTTACAAAAGAGGAAATCAATTTCTTAAGTAGTTTTTATATATTACAGCATTCTGAAAGATATTGCTGATAAACAGATCTTAAGTAGTTGCCAGTGTTGTTAAATTTTATACAAGACATCAAAGAGACTTTTTAAAATGAATTGCAGAAAAAAATATATAGAGAAATTCTTTGAAGATCTGTTTCTTTAGAAATTGTTTCTATAGTTCAGAAAATTTTAAATGCATTTTAGAATAAATAAATATAATTTCAATGTTATTAAAGTTTTTTTGCTGAAATTGTATACATATATGCAATTATTTATGTTGCTTATCAAGAGAAAAGTGCAGATCCCAAGAAGCTATACAGTTAAATGTAGAAATAAATAGTGAGAAATCTTTAATATCAAGCATAGAAATCGCATAAGGTTTAAAGTATTATTAGGAATATGTATAAATCAGAGGGAAAGTCAGTTAAAATAGTTTCATTAGTTTTATATGGAATTTGATATGAATAGTTTTGTTTAATCACAAATAAACCCCAGTTGGATTGACGTGTTTTATATATGGTGCGGTTGAACAAGCAATTGACCGCCTTATAGAGTGGGAATATGGCCTAACGGAAGTGTCTATTAGCAGTGCGTCGTGCGTCTGCCATGTCCGAATTCCATTGCGAGACCCGCATTCAAATGCACTCGCCCACTTGGAAGACAACGATTCATGCATTCAGACGATTCATTCATTTGGAGCAATTGCACACAATTAACTGAGGCGTCTTTTCTTGCAGTGCATCAGTGCTAGACGGATCGTGAGCTAAAGAAGATGGGAAAATTCGAGTACTCGCTGGGCCTCAATGAGTTCAAGTCGAAGGATCTGCGTCTGTGGCAGGCGCTGATCGGGGAATTCATTGGCAATCTCATATTGAATTTCTTTGCCTGCGGTGCCTGCACACAGCCCCAGGATGATACGTTCAAGGCACTGGCCTTTGGACTGGGTGTCTTCATGGCCATCACGGTGAGTGGGAGAAGGGAGGAGGAAGGAAGGAGTAAGCCTTACAATAGGGTAACTCTCTGTCTCTTGCAGATTGTGGGCCATCTGAGCGGTGGCCATGTTAATCCCGCTGTTACCATTGCCATGTTGGTAGCAGGAAGGATTAGCCTCGTGCGCGCTGTGTTCTACATAATCTTCCAGTGTCTGGGTGCCATAGCGGGCACGGCGGCAGTGAAGGTAAGATTGGTGTGCCTCCAGAGAACTTCAGCTAATCCCTCTTCGCCTCGCAGACCCTCATCCACGCGGACTACCACAATGGACTGGGTCACACCTCGCTGGCGGCGAACATCAGCCCGCTGCAGGGCTTGGGCATTGAGTTCTTCCTGGGCCTGGTGCTGGTGTTGACCGTGTTTGGTGCCTGCGATCCCAACAAACCCGACTCACGCTTCACAGCTCCTCTGGCCATCGGCATGAGTGTGACCCTGGGCCATTTGGGCACCATTCGCTATACCGGAGCCAGCATGAATCCTGCCCGCACTGTGGGCACTGCCTTTGCCGTAGACAACTGGATCAATCACTGGGTCTACTGGGCTGGACCTATACTGGGAGGCGTGGCAGCTGCTCTGCTCTACACGCAGGTGCTGGAGGCCAAGGAGTCGCCCAAGCACATCGAGGCCGCCGAGAAGTATCGCACCCAGGCCGACGAACGTGAGGTGAGAGCTTTTGCGGCTTGGCATGACAAGAGTTTCTACTGAATACACTCATACACTCACTCACACACTCACAAATACACTCATGCAAACCGATGCTTGTAAATACTCCGAATTTTTTATTCACAATTCTCATTCAGATCGTTCACTAATTAATCTATTTCTCTTCCCCCCCAACCCCCTCGCAGCTGCGTAAACTAGAAGGATCCCGGGACTATGCTTAATATATATCGTATAAGGTATACCATAGAAGACCACTCGAATCATCCTGTGCGGTCAACTTTCAAATGCTCATCGCGGGACCCTCGCTCAACTTCCCCCCTCTTCACGATTCCCCCTCTATATACGTGTTAATTATTGTTCGTACGAGACTTTATATGTATTTATTTATGCGCGAGTTCATCTTTTAACTAATACCTGTTAAATTCATAGTCTAAGCTGTGCTTAACACAAACTCTACCATTTATTTATGTGTATTCACAACAACAAAAAAAAAGAGAAAACTTGTGTTTCTAATAAAGTTAAATGTTAAAAACGTGTATATTATATATTTCTTTTCAATTTCAATGATATCTATGGTATTTGCTTGACAGCTTTTTCAAGGTTGCACTCAGCTGCTTATCTACCACAATATGTTATTAAATATCCAAGCGGAAAGGGTGCCCTTTACTCTATACAATCATGTGGATGTGTTTATCACGGACTCTTGTAGAGTTTCTGAAGTTATTAATAAAGTGTCATATATATATAACATATAGATATTATAAAAACTTATACATAGTATAAGCGATAGTTGATAACTTTGTGAAAGCAATTCCTTCTCATTCGGTTCATCTTTATTATCTTTATTCACGCTCTGCTCTCGCTTGCTTGACCAATCAGCGTACGCTGCTGCGCTGCGCTCACGAGGTGCGAGAGAGCTTTGCAGCGAATAGAGATGTGCGTAGCTGCGATAGTCGTGCAACTATCGAACCATCGAGTAGTAAGTTTAAATATTTGTAAACAAAATTAATTTAATATAAATCAAATAAAAACTATCATACAACAAATAATAATAATAATTGAATTACAAATTAATTATTTAGTACAATATCTTCTTCTATCTACAATATATCTACAATATAATATTTAATATATATTCAAATATTTCTTACATTATGTAGCCTAGTGTAGCTTAGCTTTGCTCTACAGTTTAAATTAGTTTATTGCCAATTAAAATAAATATTCCACGAAACTAAAAAAAACTGTTGCCTACTTTCAGGCTGACTCCGAAAATAATGCATCAAACAGGCAGTCAACCGTTCAAAAGCTGGCTGCCATAGCTTTCTCTCCCACTCAACAGCACTGCCGAGCCTTGGCGCCAAAAAGCTAAGCGAAACGCCAATCATCTGTTCTCTCATTTGCCAGTGTTGGCAAACGGCAGGCAGGCGACATGCGCCGCACGCAACGAAAACACAAGGAAAATCGAATTAATTCAGCGCACTCAGCCTCAGCCTCAGTCGATGTCGTTGCGTGCGTTGGCTGCCAGCAGCGTAAAAGACACAGACCGAAAAAACACGTAACCTTCACGTTTTGACTCGAAGCAGAATCGCACAGAAAACGAAATTAACATAATTTGTGTCAATAGAGAAGTATAAAGCAAAAAAATAAAAGAAAATCGTGTGTGAAACATAGCAAAATTAAAGTGGATAAAAATATGTGCGCAAAGGCGGCGACGCTGGCGATGATGGCGACGGCACTCGCAATCAATGGGCCGTGTCGCGTCTGAGCAGCAGCAGCAGCAAAGTCACCGTGGTGCTGCCTAATGATATATGTAAAGCCGTGCGACATAGTAGCAGAAGAAGAAGAATCAGAGGCAGAGGCAGCAAGTCGCCCAATCAATATAGACGACAGCAGAGTGTCAAGCTACGTGCACGGTGCGTGTGTGTGTGTCCGTGTGCTGGAAAAGCCTTGCAAGAAAAGGCCGAAAGAAAATTGAAAACGCGTGTGTCCAGTGTTGTGTTGTGCCTGTGTGTGTGTGTTGTTGTTATTGTTGTGCGCGTAGCGAGTGTAAATTGCATTAGGTTGTCCCACTTTGTTGCTAAATCGATTTCAAGTCTCTCACACACACACACATATTATGAAACACCTGCGCGACTACGACCAGTGTGACCTCTGACCAGGCGTACCCCCAACCCCCTCCCGGAGCAGCAGCAGCAGTGGCTTAGTGTAGAGCGCACGCGACGCTGTCTGCACTTCCTCATCGTGTTCGCGGCAAGTGCAAAAGGTAATCAAAGTTGAATTCATCCGCAGAAATTCCCTACAAAAAGAAACTGCGAAAATAACAACAGAAAGTGTGCTAAATGCGACGGCGACTGCGACGCCAGCAGCAGCAAGGCGCAAGTAAGCCAGCGAGGCAGAGGGAGCGCGAGAGTGTTCTCTCTCTCAACTGAGAGAGCGCGTGCTTCAAAATGAGAGCAAACGCATTGCAGCACTGCCAGTCAGCCTGTCGCGCGCTCTCTCCCGCTCTCAGTGTGTGCGTATGCGTGCGTGTGTGTGTGTGTGCGTTGTTTACATTGTCGCCTGCTCCCGTTTGGCTGCCGCTTCGGCTCAGTTGGCGCTTTTTTAATAACCGGCAATCAGAAGCAGCGACTAACTGCCTCGATTTAACTGCTTCACTAATCACAGACTACGCCACGCAGAGCTATTAAAGCGTCTCCAATAGCCGCCATTTAAGTATGCCTATGCGTGTGTGTTTGATGTATGTGTGTGTGTGTGTGTGTGGTAAATGACACATGGCAGACACTTGTTGCTATAAATCAAAATGGCCACGAGGCGGCACTCACATTGTGATAAATATGAATATTTTTACGATTTCCAAGGCTTCAATCACTCATAACTTTGCCAAAAATCATTTAATTTCTTTCGGGTATGACTTTTTGATCACGGTATTGTGCGCCAGTTGATTCTACATTTCAATTTCATCGATTTAAGAACCTTTAATTTTTTTTATTTTTTCCATGCAACCCCCTTATAAAATTTCGAAATTTTTTCAAAAATTGTTGTTTCTATTTTTTGCTGAAAATCAATTAGTACACTTATAATTAGTATAAAAATTCAAGCCAAAATAAATTCGGGCGCATATTGTGGAAAATATTGATATTTAATTGATTTTGCACGCTACACCGAGGGTACATATACATATCTACATACATACATATGTAGATAGTACACCTCCTCCCTCACAATGTTTATTTTTGGCTTCAATCACTCATAATATTGCTAAAAATCATTTGATTTCTCTCGGGTACGACTTTTTGATCACGGAATTGTCTCTAAAGTGATTATTTAATTTTAATTTTATCGATGTGTGAACCTTTATTTTTTTCGTTTTTTTCCAAGCACCATATAAAAATTTTAAAATTTTTTCAAAAAACATTATTTTAATTTTTTGCTTAAAAATTCAATCCAAAACAAATTCAGGCGAATATTGTAGAAAATATCGATATTTAACCAAGTTTTCAAGGTATACTCCCTGTCATAACGTATACGCACAGCCTTCACCCGAAAACAAGAAAAACCATCAACGAACAAGAGTGTGCGACATTCTTGTGCAGCGTCTTCTTCTTCTTCTTCATCTTCTTCGTCGCACACATAAAATGAATACTAAAATTTGTTTATTTCTTTTTGGTTCAAGTATTCGGCGCATGTTTTGTCAACTTGCCAAAGTTCATTGCAGACGAATTTCTCAATTTGTAATCAATTTTAGTGCACGACAAGTTTCAGCTAGATTAGACTACTAGAATATTGATGGGATGCAAGTATACTCTATAGTATACTCTATAATTTATTTAAAGAGTCGAATCCAACACACACACACTCAGCTGCTCATCGATTGACAGCAGCAGCAGCAGCATCAGCCGTGACTCGCTCTCACACATTGACCTAGAACACGCATTAGAGGTTATGCGTCGCTATTAATAGTTCCCATCTCCATTTGTCCTATCTATATATATATACATATATCTATTTCCATACGCCTACTGCATAAATAATATTATGACGTACGCAACTTGATAATAATCTGGGGGGAAATTTCAGCTTCACTGCGAGTGTTTTATGATCTATAAACCTGTCAATCTAACTATGTGTCGGGGAACTCATCTGGCACACCTTCTGCAAGGCCCTTGAGCAGATAAAGGGGTGCTATTGGGCTGGTAAAGATTTTTTTAAACATATTTTCCAAGAAAAGTTGAATTTGAGAAGAAATTATAGTCTATATTAAGTATAATCTCTGCTTTGAGAGAATGTTTTGAAGAGCTTTCCGTTTCCTCATGTAGCAAATTATTTGTCTACAATATAAAAACATTCCCAGATAGATCCCAAGTTCTATGAACAAGATATGTTTGAAAAGTTTTAAGTTTAGAGTATTTATTAATATTCGTCGGTTTATTTATTTATACTCATAGATTTGCATTAGTTCCTAGTTATTATAAGATCTAACTGTAGTTTGTTTCTCTTTCCTCTCTTGCAGATACGATGGCGCTATAAACGGGGAGCTATGAAGTTGCGACGTTGCAGCTCTTAGCGCAACACTCTGCCGGAACGGCCTTAACTCTTCCAAACGCACAATCTAAGTCATATCCTGTAGCAAGTAGGGTTACCCAGTCAAGATGCCCCTTCTACCCCCCTATATGTCAAATCTTATCACGCCTTATAAATGTCTTTTACAGAGAAAAAGAGAAGAAGAAGTAAAGAAGAAGGAGACAGAGAGGCGTGCATAGTCTTCGCCAAGATGTGGACAGGGGAAAATGCAATCGGAAAATCGCTGCTGGCCTTGGCAGGTAAACAATCAAGATCCAAAGATTTCCCCTAACGCACACCGTAACTCCCTCACGCATAACTGTATTAACTGTATTTGAATCGGGAACCCGCAGCTGCTTTATGGGTCACATCAAGTTTTTATTGGGCCTGGCCAGGGCACTTCAAAGCCACCGACTATGGCTGCGTTTGTTTACGATGCGTCTAGTCTAATCAAATCGTATAATCGTGCCCCATACGCCCGCGAACCTATACTAGACTCTCGGGCCATAGTCGCGGACCGATTTAGAACGTGTGAACTATATAAATAGCCCGCACTCACATGCATACTCACACTCATACTCGCACACTCGTTGGGGGCATTCGTAGAAAGAGAAACAAACAAACCGATTGAGTGAGAATTGAAATAATCACAATATTGATTGTTGATATTGGGGTCGAATAATCGATTAGGTGTCTCCCACACTCACTCACACACGCCCACACACACTCACTCACAATTTACGATATTCGATTTACCACATACGATTTACATTACGATTTCATTTCACATATTTTCCACGCGCGTATTCGAAAAATTCGAAAATTGTTCAAAGTTATTTTGGCATTGGCAAATTTCGCGACGGCCGATAATTGTTTTCCAAGTAAGTTGAGTTTTTCTGTTTCCAAAATTGCGAGATTTGTTTGAGTTTGGTTAAGAAAAACCCCCTAAAAATTCTCGACTATTTTGCGTTTGTACTAAACTGTTTGTCCATATATTATCATATTTAGTTATGTATTCGTACTAAAAACAAATTGAAACTACAAAAGTATCGGTGGCTCAACGCAGCTCAAGCTAACTTGCGATAGTAAACTATCGATTTGAGATATTCAACTATCGATTAAGTTTTCATATAATATGCTATTTATGAAGTAGGCCTGTTTAGGCTAGCTCTTTCACGATTCATCTATCTCCAGTTTTAGCTTAAGTTGAGTTGGACTGTCATCGATAATACCCTGTAAAATATTCGTAATACTACGTAAATGCCACCACAGTTGGTTGTGCGCTCGTTCGTTCGACTGCGTTTCGTTCCGTTCCGTACCGTATCGTTCCGTTCCATTACGTTTCTTTTCCGTTTCCGTTTCTGTTTCGTTTCGTTTTTGTTTTGGTTCGTTGCTACGTGCTGCTGTTCCTATCGATAACAGTCGTCTGTAATCAGTTTGGTCACACTGTTCACTCACTCACTCACACACATACTCGTCCTGCATTGCAAGTGCGATTGGTCACACTGTGTGTCGTGCTCTATATCATGTCTTGCATACTCCCTGTAAAGCGAAGAAGGTCCTTGTTTCATACACCCTGTAAAAATGCATCAAACAACAAGAACAACAGATAAACTAATACTAAACATGTGTATAATAACTTTTAAGCGTAACTGTGTGAAACCTCCTAGATCCCTCATCTCGCCCCCTTCAGCTGCTGCTCTACCCCTACCCCCACTTGTAGGTCCCGACTCTTTTTGTATGTGGCGCGCATTCCCCTCCCCCTAACCCTAGTATGTCCCTCTCCGGGTCCCCTTTGCATGCGTGTCGTCTCTGTGGAATGATCAAGTTCTGCAGAAGGAAAATATAAAGAATTTCCCTTCCAAATTCTCATATAATAAAGATTCTCTATCACCTTTAAACTTATCATATTATTTACCGAACTTGATCATTCTCCCTTTCGACAGTTCATGCTTCTGGGTGCTCTCACTCACTCTCTAACTGTGTGTATCTTTCTCTCTCTCTTTCTCTCTCTGTCTTTCACCTTGTACTTCATTATCATTTTCCTGTCTTCTACTTTGCTCTTCCTTTCATTGTTTATTTGCAGCCATATTCGGATTTCTAACTTTGATATGGATTCCATCAGCCTCAGCCGAATGCCAAAGTATGAATCCATTGATCCTTTGCCTATAGTATACTATACCAAAATGCTTACATATTTTATACGTAATAACCTTTTTGCAAAACAAAAACAAAACAAAAAACGAAAAACCATATAAACTAAAGTCATGCATAAGTATATATACTTTACTATATGTATTCTGATTGTAACTCGAGTGCAAAGAGTCGAGACTTTTTCCTTATCGGCATTATGCTCAAAACAAAAGGCTCTGTGAATACGCAAGAATTTGATTTGATTGTTATGTGTTTTGATGATATCGAATTGAAAATTCTCACACACTCTCTCGCTCTATTTGCCTCTCTCGCTCTCTCGTGGCCTTCCTTTTGATTTATGCCTAGAAACAAAAAAAAAAAGAAAAGATTTTTGCAAAATTCACAAAGATTTCATGATCTTAACTCTTGAGTGTTCTATGCAAGCTACAAATTTTCCTTTTTCTTTTTCATTGCAAATCAACTTTCAATTTTGCATTATAATGAAAGACCTCATAACCTACTTAACTTGACTTGAGTCCATAGACCTCTCATAGTACATGACGTCATCCCTCGTTTCGTTTTCTACTTTGCAACATTTTATTTATCTCCTACGTGTTTCCTTGATATATCTACGAGAATGTCTGTCTGTGTGTGTGTGTGTGTATGTATGTTTTTGTATACTCTCTGTGTGTGTATGTGTGCATGTGCCCAGAAAACCCCAAAGCAGCATCCTTCACATTGTCCACACTGGGATATTCCGAACTTTGCATGACAGGCAAAAATGTTAAGGAACTCTCGAGAATCCTTTTCTCTATACTTAATGTTTACTAACTATGCTAGTTAATGCATGCTTTACATTTGTTTTTTGAATTAAACACTCTATTAAATTGGCAATTATTAATTTATTTTGGTAGATATAGCGATTTTTCAATAAGGAGCATTAACTTTCCTTGAGAATCTACGTAGATTGTGATATGCTTCCAATTTTCACTGAAGAAGTATTGTAAAATATGCATCATTTTAACATAAATTCTACATAGATTCAATATTTCAATATTATTTAAATTTATAAAAATTATTTGAATACTTCAACATTATTTTGGGCTAGTAAATTTTTTAAATATATTTTTGGTAAAGTTTTACAAGTAAAAAGGAATATTTTGCGAATATTTATTAAAGAAAATGATTTATTTACTTTTATTTACTTTGTGTACTCAAACAGTTATAGTTAGTTTTGAGTTACTATTTACTGCATTTAATCCCTGTTAAGTGCACTGTTCCCACTAGTTATAGCTAGTTCTGCTGTAAACTGTTCCCACTTTGCTTGCTGAAAAAGTGTTGCCTACTTTTGTGCGCCTATGTAAATAGTAGTTAATCCTTGCAAAAGAAAAGGTGAAAAGAGATGTTAGACATCGATATGTATCGATATGCTAATCGTTTATCGTGTGTGCTTTATACTGCAGCGCGTTCGATCTACTGCTACGAGTGCGACTCCTGGACGGATGCACGCTGCAAGGATCCCTTTAACTACACCGCCCTGCCCCGCGATCAGCCGCCCCTGATGACCTGCAACGGCTGCTGCGTGAAGATGGTGCGGCATCAGAGATCACGTAAGTAGAAGCGGCGAGCAGCAGGAGGGGATGATCGATAACTTATCGAAAGTTCATATTTATATGTCTCTCTCGCTCTCTCTCTCTCTGGGGGCTACCCTCTCTTCCCTCTCTGTTTCTCTTGCAGCGTACGAGGTGGTGCGACGCATGTGTACGTCACAGTTACAAATCAATTTATTCATGGTCGATCACGTGTGCATGATGGAAAGTTCAGGCAATGGACATATGTGCTTTTGTGAGGAAGATATGTGCAATTCTAGTAAAAGTTTACACGGTCACGGTTACCAGCATCTCATCATCCCCATCATAATGCCATGGCTAATGCTCGTAGTACAGTTTGTGCACAGATAGATCTATCAGATCGGATCGGATCAGATCAAAAAAGCGTTAAAAGTACATTCAACCAAGCAGACACCTCAAATACATCAGATACTCCCCACACACACACACACACACACACACATACACATCTATCTACTCGTAACTTTAATCTAATTTGTAGCTATATAACTTCCGATTCTTTGAGTTTCGTTCGAGTAGATCACAGACACATATAGACACGTATTTAGAGCCGCGAAAGGCGATGCCTGCGAAGCTTCCACAGACAGAAGTGCGGCATATGGCAAATGTATCGAAATATCCAAATATATCGAAGTATCGATAGTAATGCGCGCTTGTTGCACTTGCCACACACACACACACACTCAGACACTCGTAATTAAGTACTGCGAATGTACGAATACTCTATGAATACTACTCGAATTGCATGTTGTTAATGCTAAAGCATGTAGCGCTTAAGTAGGTACTGGAATCGTATCTCTGTAGTTAAATTTCATTACATTTTGTTACTTACATATATAGAAGACACACCCACACACCGACACACACACACTTGTACCATAAGTTAGCTTATTTATTTACCTGATGGGACAGTCAAGCAGAGAAACCAATGTAAGCAAGATCGATGATGCGAACTCTCGTTCTGTATATATCAGAGTGCAATCGGAGAAGGAATCGATATCGCGATCGTAATCGGAATCGAAATGGGAATCAAAGTATTGTGCAATGGTCAAGTCTGAAGAAAGCTTGTCAATTGCCGCCTGAACTCAATGATAATGAAAATTGCTCATCCTGATTATTCCAAAAGTCAAGTACTTCACATACTACATATATCGCATACTTGTATATCGTAACTATCGTATACCGTTTGTATCGTACTTCCTATGCGTAGTGATTAAGCAAAGCGCCTGCTCTCTGTCCAATCATATCACGATTCTTTTTGAAAGAGAGAGACACAGACACACACACACACACACAGAGACAACTCCAGATCGAACTGTATAAAGAATCCTCTGCTCCTCTCCTTTGTTCTGTCCTTCAACAAGTGATAATTAGCCAGTAAGTAGATCCCCAAATCCCACACCCCGTACACCCCATAGACACCTTGTACACCCTGTATGTCATACTAGCTTATTAAGTTCATCAATCGATCGAGCGAGCCTTGATTTTAGTCTTATGTTCGTGTACAGGGTAGCGGCAAGTCGGGCCAGTCGACTGTAATAGTCTTACTTCATGTTACTCATGCTAGTGATAGTCTTAAACAAACCAAAAGTGAAACCCAATTCATTTGTGTACTGTATCTACATATATATTTATATCTATCATATATACCTATATCTATATTTGTAACTGTAGTTTTTCATTTGATAGTACGTATACTTACCGTTATTTTTAGGCATAATAAAAAGGAATTTGGCATTTTGGTTTATGTAATCGGTGAATTATGAAAATTGGCTAATCAGAAATAAATATTTTTACCACATACTTCATTCTACTACGTATCTATTTGCTATATACTATATACATATATTATATGCTATATATATATATATATTCTTCTTCCACTCTCTTTCCTCAACTGCACCATCTTCCATCTTCTGTTATCTGCAGTACCTTTCTGTAATATATTATACTAACATACATAGTGTTGGCTTCTTAGTTACACCTCCCCCCTCCACCCACTTACTATGCTAATCATCCTCTATAAATAACAACAACTTCAGGCCAGGACATGCTTTATAACTGCAAATCATCTGCGTGAGAGCGTGCCGCATGTCGTTCATCATATCTTTAGCCCAGTTAAACCTTCCGATAGGCCTATCCCAAGAGGTAAGTCCAGAGTTACTGCGTTACTGCACCAAGTTCGATCAGAGAGCTCGGCCTGCCTAGTTACCACACATTGCCACATGCACCGATACTTACTATATACATGATACTCACTCTCTCCACCTCCAGAGTCAACCTGGAGTCTTGTCTTCCATCCACACCACAACACACACACCTGGCAACCCTGTTTCGGTTCTAGTTTGCTTCTGTTTCGTTCCCTTTTCCGTTCTGTTTGGTTAATTGACATGCATATAGACAAACATATATCTTATACATATATCTAACCGATTTGGGTTTGTGAATGTGGACAATATTCTTGTAACCAGTATTTGATTGAAAGTTAATGCGTTACCAAGTTCTTAATACGAAATTCACTTGCATCCCGTGCGAGTTATGCAATATCACTCTACTATATACACTCACACACGGATTGTAGTGCGAAATGAGAATACTATATATATTATTTTAGTTTAGTACTTTTTGTAGTTAAACATTTCTACGAATCTATCTTTCTCTCTTTCTACTCTCTCTCTCTCTCTCTACTCTCTGTTTATCTTTATCTGTATACATACATCTTTCTCTTTCGAACTCTCGTTTCTTTTACTATACTTTATACTACTCTATAACAACAAGAACAACAACAACAAAACAAACATAGAACTCTTCCACAACACGCTCCATTTGCGGGGATATGCACTCGGGCAAGGGGGATGTACATAAGGAAAGAGCATGAGAGGATCAACTCGACTGTGTATATAACTCTTTACTTCCGTAGCTATTGAGAATGTTCGATCCGCTTCATTAGTTTCAAGTGCATATCCAGTTACAACAACAATCATAACAACAACAACAAACTGATCTACCCAGTTTCCCATCAGCCTATTGTAAATTTTTACTATATGTTCTGTCAGGCGCGATTCCAAGGCAAAAAGAAAACTCAATTTTAATTGTTATCGATATCGTATATCGAAGCGAAGTACGATTAATGCCCCGCTTGGGGGCACAGTGAAGCGAACATGCATAGATTCCTCACAATACAAAAAGCACTAAATTAATATCAAAGACATTACCAATATGGCAGCTTTGAGATCCCCAAAATATTGGTATTGGTTGTTGAATATTGCAAAAAAAAAAGAAGAAGAAGAAGATGAGAAGAAAACCCAAACCCAACATTTCCCTACGCCTCTCTCTCTCTCTCTCTCTCTATTCGTTTTGAGTTGCTTGAGTTGAATTCATTCCGATCCCGAGAACAGCCTGAGCCAACCCACTCATTATTTACGCTATGATTTCTTCAAGCACCACAGCAACAATTACAGCAACAACATCCATGAATACCCTGCCATGCATCACTCACACATACTACCACAAGGCCTGCGCCCAGTTCCAGTTACAGTTCCAGTTCCAGCGACAGTCTCATCATCTCGTAAGCAACCGTCGCTAGTCGTGGCGTGGCAGAGCGGCAGCAGCTGCACAGGCGCCTCAAGCTCTCTCTTTCTCTCTCGCTCTCGCTCTCGTTCGTTCGTTCGTACGCTATGGTGCTTTTTCACATACGCCACCACTGTCTGACTTAAATTTTTTCATCATGTACGCCATCGCATACCATGACAGTCGCCGCAATGGCGCGACATCTGCTCCCGCAGTCGCCACACACGCACATGCATCTCGCATGCATGTGTGTGTGTGCGCTCTCGCGATTGGGGACAACATGCGCGCGCCCATTTGCGAGCAACTGCAACCGGACGGCGCGACCCTGTGCCTGTGTGCGCGCGCCAAGAGGTCAGCGCACTCTGTCACAGGGCCAGCCGCATTTACAATGTATCAATGTGTACGTCCTTGCGGCAGCAACAACTGCAACACCAGCAGCAACAACAGCAACCTCAGCAGCAGCAGCAACAACAACAACAACTGGCAGCAGCAACAGCAGCAACCAACGATGGAATCGAATCGAGTTCAGCACGGGAAGACAAGCTTAAAGGCTTCCAAACGCTTTTCAGGGCAAATTCAAACAAACACCAAACTAGCTTCTCAATTTTACTGCAAATATACAAACAAATATAACATATACATAATATACATTTATATATGTATATATACGCTTCATTTTCAAGTTCAAGTTGCTCAGTTTTTCGTTTTTAAGCAAAGCCTTAAAACATCCAAGTAAATTTGCGATAAACTTAATTAAGCTAATAATTTAGTAATTAGCTTTATGAACATGATACAAACATATTGTTATTCATATTGAAGATAGCTTTTTAATCCATTATATAGACTAGTTAAGACTTAATCCGAAACTGAAACAGCAATTCGATTAATATTTAAGCGTTCCTCAAGGCAAAAGTTAAACAAGAAACAAACAAACAAACAAACATTTTTATCAGGTTACCTTATAAGCACCTTATACTGATCTTCAAATATATATAACTCTAGATTCACACCGTTCTTTGGATATATCCAGTTCAATGAATGTACCTTATTACATTTTAGTAGTATACTACATGCATATATTAAATTATCTGAAGAAGTCTCAAAGTTATAATAAACCGAAGACATGACAGCAAATCGATTTCCCTATAAACGTTTTTTATATTTTCAAATAAAGCGCAATTAACGTGATCACTTGCGACTTGGTTGTTCTTTGTACGTTATAACCGTTTAAATAATTATCGATAGTGAAACTGGCAAGCTATCGACTTGCCACCACTATAAGGCATGGCAGGCAACGGTCACACCAAGACACCATGTGTCAACAGCATGGCAGCACCATGCTAGTTGATATGAATTCAAAGAGTTGGCAACGCTGCTTAGCTATCATCCATAAGCTGACAGCTATGAAACTGCAAAGTGTACTAAAATAATGCTGCCACTTACGTAATGTTGGTTGCAACGTAACGGCTTTCAGCAGAAGCAGCACGTAGTATAATTTGTCCAGAAATCAGATTTAAAAGCAGCATATGAACAGTTTTTAAGCAACCAATCTACCCTCTTACGTATATGTACGTAGAGTTAGCTATCGCTTAGAGCATTGACTGTGCTCCAACTTGCTATGCAATTTAGTGTTATTTGAGCCGCAGCTGAGCTGCACAGTAAATGAAAACTTTTTAGTATTCATGGTTTTAGCATTAACGACGCCAATTATGGCAGCATTTTATTTCATTTTACTTTATTAGCTCTTAGCAGCGGTGGCGACGTCAGCGCCAGCTGCAGTAGCAGCAGCAACGGCAACGGCGCTGCCAACGCAGGGCGTGGTGTCTGCCATGCTGGAAAGAATGGAGCGAGCAATGGCTCCAAAACGAGCAGCCAATCAGAGTGCAGCTCGCGTCAGCTGAGTGTGAGTCTGCGCGAGAGCAAGGGCGAGTGAGAGTGAGACAGTGTGACACAATGAGAGAGAGCGTAAGTTGTGTAACTGAGAGCTTACATAAAAATGGCCGTCTAAAAGTCACAATTATAGGCACTTATTCATTGCGGTATTTGATGCGAACAACGATGATGCCGACGCCGTCGACGTCGCAGCCAGCAGCCAGCAGCGCAGCCGTCCCTGTAGCTGCTATTGTTGTTATTGCTCTTTTGCCTTGTTTCAGGTGTTTCGTTGCGTTTAATCAAAGCCAGCTAACGGGCAATTTCCACGCTCTGGCTGACGAGTTAACAGCAATTAGACGCTTCGCTTTGACTTTATTGCAAGTTTATCGTGCGGAATGCCACCACTTCCCCCTCCCCTGGTGCTGTCACAACCCTGTCCCGACTTCTAGTAATTGTTTTGCACACACACAGACACACTCAGGGTTGGCCTCGCTCTGATTACTGTTGTTGCTGCCCTTGTTGCCCTACCCCCTACCCCCTATCTGCTATCCCCTGTCCTGCTCTACTCCTCTCCCTTTGTTGCTGCTCTGACATTAATTGGCTGTGTACGCGTCGAGTAAAAGGCGCAAATTGATTGCTTGCGGTTTTAATCGATGCACATTCATTCCAAATCACGCACATTTATCACCATCGCCCACGCCCGGCCAAGCAGCTCCCCCTGCCGCTGCCGCTGCCGTTGCTGCTGCAACTGCCTGCTGAGGATGCGCCACATCTGCGCAGTTTATAATTGCCCAAGCAATTGACGGCCCTGGGCAATTAACGTACGTTTCTGGCCAAAATGGTTGACGGCGGGAGTCAACCCGCCAGCAGCGAATGGACGAGGCATTACCCGTTATATAACCGTTGCGTATTTATTGCGAAACATTCGCTGTTTTTTGTGTTTTTGTCTTTTTTACCTGCCCCTTTTACGCGGAAGAGTCGACGCTGTTTTTTAGCCAACGGATTGGCAAGAGGTAAGCCAGAAAGGATAAGATGAAAAAAGGGAAAGGCGCAGGAAAAATGTATTGTGAATTTTCTGCGAATGGGTTTGCGACTCTCTCTGTCTCGCGTAACTCCTCTTGCGTGTAGGGTTATGAAATTTTACGCAAGCCCAAGGTCCGAGGAGTTGGACAAAAGGATTGCTGAAAGGATTTAGCGGGAAACTGCTTGTAAACAGCTAAAACGCAGCAGCAGCAGCGCGATAATTGCGCGCAATCAACGCATAATTCACGGCATAATCTACGCAATTTGGCAAAAGGAGGAAAAAACAGCAAGAAAACAGGAAGAAAACTGCAAATTCCGCTTAAAAAAT
Source organism: Zaprionus tsacasi (assembly GCA_018904105.1). Taxonomy (NCBI): domain Eukaryota; kingdom Metazoa; phylum Arthropoda; class Insecta; order Diptera; family Drosophilidae; genus Zaprionus; species Zaprionus tsacasi. The sequence goes on from JAEIFR010000295.1 coordinate 11,490,344, forward strand.
TGACTTTTGACTTCTGCCCGAAGCCTTGGAAACGGGCAGGCTTAGCCGGGACAAGGAACAGGTATGGCCTGGCCTGGCTAAGATTCGCTGCGCGCACGCCCCCGGCAAATCGCCAACTTAATTGCCAGAAATTCTCAAAACAAACGAAAACAAATAAACAAACAGAGAAGAGAAGGAAAGAGTCAGAGAATTGGATACGCATCGAATTGGGAGTTCCTTATGCCAGCTTGGACGCTGTAATTAGGCACTGAAGGGTAGATTGACTTCTGCGGATCATCTGGGGTAATCGCAGTTAATCCCGTTAGTAGCAGGCGCAACCCGTTCCCAAGCAGGCCCTGCCTGAACCCGCTTAACCCGCTCAACCCGCTCTCTCGTCTCAACACGGCTGCCTGCTTGGCCGGATTAGGCGCAGACTTAGTCCAGAAGTCATCGCAAATGCGCTGCGAAAGGATTAGCCGTATGGGCGTGCCGCTGCCGGTGCAGGTCAGCAAGGAGTCACTGCTGCTGCTGCTGCTGGTGTCCTCGGTGGTTTCTGGCTGCGGGTAACGCCCCGTGTAGACGCCCTAATCCGTTTACGCCTCGAAATTAATGCAAACATTTAGAAGGATTATCAGCGTGGGCAAGGAAGGGGTGAGCCGTGAGCGGGAGTGAGCTGCAGGGGCGTATGCAAATCGAAGTTCGCGCGAACTGCGTGTGGTTGTAAAGGCATGATAGGATTCATGATTCGCCAGCTACTTGTTCGCCATTCTCTGTGCCATTGTTCTAACCCAAGCGAAAGGATTCGCAAGGGCAAAGGATTCACTGCCCGGGCAGAGCCAGAGCTGGGAACTGCCTGGAACAGGTCAGCCTGCCGTGGCACAATTATGCGCTTCGTGGAAGTGATTAGAGGCAGCGATTAAGGGGCCAAAGAGTTGAAAATATTTGTGGATTACGCGTTGACTTTGTGCGACTAGGGCAGGGACAGGAACAGGCAGGAAATACAGCAGGCACGGGATTGGGATTGGGATCGGCATCGGAATAGGGATCACTTCCGCACTGAGTCCTGCTCAAGTGGAGTGGCACTACTTAAAACACAATTAGCCGCCAAAGGAGACTCGAGGAGGAGGCTTGTGGCGCCACAAACACGACCACCACGACAGCGGCAGCAAGATGAAAGATACGCAGATACAATTTGAGCGATGGATTGAGATACATGTGTTGCGTAAGTGTTCGCTGTGGCCAAGTTCAGAGTTTGGGAAAGTGTCGAGCAATTATGCTGTCCCCTGTTGCCTCTGCTGCTTTGATCTGCGGCCACTTAGCGCGGCATCTGTAGCTGCAACGGGCAGGCAAATGTATCTGTATCTGCATCTGGCTGTGTTTGTAGCTGTCGTTGGGCCTCTCGAGTTGATTTCCTTGTTTAAGCATCTTTTAATTGTATGCTAATTGATTGCATTGTCAAGATATACTATTTTTGGGCTGCAGTTCCGCTCTGGCAGCTAATGGCAGCTGGGGCTCTCCCTCTGCCTCCCTCTCCCTCCTCCACGCTGTCATTAAAAAATGCAGCTAGATACATTTATAAGATACAGATTTACAGCTACAGATGCAGCGGGCTGAGGCAGCGGCAGAGGGAGGGAGAGGGAGATTAGCGCAAAGCGCTTAGCGTTTTATTGGCCAAACATTTGCTTTGTAGATGACTTTTGGCCCGGCCATAAACTGGCCTTAATCCGGCCAGAAATTCTCTCGAACATCTCCCACTCCCTCTCTCTCTGCCTCGCGATTTTTAACGTGCTAAAAAGGATCTGTGAGACGGACAGCGGGACAGACGGACGGAAAACAGACGGCAGCGGCAGCAAAACCGAACCGAAATTGCCTGTGAAAAAAATGCGAGGCAAAACAATAGCGAAACGCAGGTCGAAGGTCAGCAGAGGCAACGCAGAGGCTGAGGCAGAGGCAGGATAGGCAGTCAGGGCGTACTGCGCTAATGGGCGTGACAGCCGCCGCTGCTGCTTTTGCTGCTGCCTCAATTAATCTGCCTCATTTGCATGCTCCTCTCTCCCTTCCTCTCCCTCTCTCTGCCGGTGCAGTTCAAAAAAACTGCATCAAATCGTTTCGCATCTTCGGGGGAATTCGCGGCGGCCTGCAACATTTGAAGTTCGGATATTTCCACGAGTGCAGCCTGCGGTTTTCCACGTAGCCAGGGAAGGGTCACAAATGGGGGACAATTAACCCAATCCGATTGCCTTGTGGTCATCGCCAGCAAAACGTGTTAATGTCGGTCGGAAAAGTTGCAAGAGCGTTTTATGAGAAATGCTGCTGATTTTCACAATTATCTTGGAGGTAAAGTTGTAGGAAAAATAAGATATATGACTGAGAATGATAAAATACTAAGACAGGTCTCTCATACTTCCTTTAGAAAGAGTCAAAGTCTTAAAGAACATTAGAAAAAATTTAAAAAAGAATTGAAGTTCTTATAAAACATTGCAGTAATACGAGTAGATGTAGGGGAATAATATAGTATCATAAGCAAAATTTATATCTATCCTTTAAGAATGTATTTAACATGCCCCTAAATAGAAGATAATCAATCTTCACATATACGGCAAAAGTTTCTGTATAATATGTTTATATATAAAGAGTTCCTTTTGACATTCAGTCTCAGCTTTATATGCACATCCCTTTCGAAACTCAGCCAATTTTACTCACCCACTTCTCCTCCAAGGCAATCCCATTCTGTAACCTTGTCAAGCAGAATTCTCTCTCTCTCTCTCTCTCTCTTGCAAGGGCTGCGCTCTTGACTTCCCTACTTACTCTCGTTCCTTGTTCATCTAGAAATACTTTTGACTTTTGTCTTCTTGACTTCTTCGTGTTCACGTTTTTTAGGCCAATAATAAAAAAATCATTTCCAGCAAGATTCAGTTGATCTTTTTTTTACAATCTCCGATTACAATTGACCTTTTTTTTCTCTTCTATTTCGAAAGTCATTTCGAAATTTTTGCGCACCGCAGCAGTCAGTACAAGTCAATGCGGATTTCGATTGTTCTCTCCGTGTGCTCTGGACAAGGTCAGTTCTATCTTGAGGATCTTCGCACTGGTTCCGCTTCCGAATTCCGCGAAAATGTCAAGAAAAAAGCGAAAAAACGCAGTGCAAAATGTGAGGGAAATGTGAAAAACTCTGAAAACCTAAAAATCTGAAACTAGAACTAGAATTCCAATGCAGTTTTTTTATGCCCTCCTAATTTTTATGGCCTAAAAAACAGAACCAACGCCGAGACCGAAACCGAATATAATCGCCGTCGTTTGTTTCACCCACAAAAAGGTCGACTAGGTAAGCGAGGCGAGAAAAAACGAAGGAAGCAGAGAGAGAGAGAGAGAGAGAGAGCGACAGAGCGAGATAGAAGGCAGGAAACAATGAGGAAAAACGTGGAATTCATAAAAACTGATTTCATTTTTTAGAATCAGTGCGCGAAACTTGCTCGGAGTCAGGCCCACTGCGGCTTTACGACGACCATTAACGCCCTAAAAAAATAACGCGAAAAAAACGAGCGCTGTAAATCATGAGAAAAATAACGATGCCGAGGAGTCAGCGTTGCCTTCGCCTCCTCCTCCTCCTCCTTCGCCTTCTCCTGCTTCTCGAGGAGTTCCTCGCTGGCTTTGGCTTTTCCTGGCTGCAAAGTCAAACCGCAATAAAAGTGACACGTTCAAATGCGCAGGATCACGAGCAGGAATAGGACCTGGTCCAGTCTGCTCTACACTGTATATATACATACGGCTATACCCTGTATATATGTATCCAGAGGCAGAGATAAGGCGACTATGTGCAGCGGCGACATGCGCAGTGCCAAGCGGCAGCCACAGCCCCGCACAGTGTGGCAGGGCAGAGAGGGCTAGCAGTGGGTCAAGGGGGAGTGGAAGAGAGGGGTAGGGGCACGGGCAGGGCAGCGGGTACCAGGCAGCTCGCCACACCAGTGATTGCAGCAATCATTCTAGTTTCATTATCTTGTCTGCAGATTTATTGCGCTGCCTCCCCTGCTCTTTCCCCCTACTCCCTCTGCACTGACCCGCAATTGATTTTTATTTCGCTTTATTTTGTTGCCTCTGCCTCTGCTGCTGCCTCAGCTTCTGCTGCTGCTGCTGCTGCTGTTTTGTTTTTGTTTAGCTGCCAAATGGCAATTGCCCTGCAGCTTATCACGCATCCTTAATACGCGCAGCCTCCCAACCCTCTCTTTATCATTGTATTCCCTTCTCTGCCTCGGCCAGCCGCATCGAATCGCATATGGAAATGCGAAAATGCGGAAAACTGCAAAATGCTGACATCACTCTACCCCCCCTCCGCCTGCCATGGCTTTTATCATTGCGATTATCAGTTGTTAATACGCATGAAAATGATGAGACCAACAGAATCGCGAGCCACGGGGCATGTTAATGGCCAGCGTGCAAATTGGCCAACTGCCAGAGCAGTTCCCCTCAACCCCCCTCTCCTTCCCTCTCCCCCTCCCTCCGCCTATCATAAGTTATATCGATGACCAACGACATGTTTTATGCGTGTCGAGCGCGCAGTCAAAGCGACAAGCGACAAACGAGTTTCGCTTCGCGGCTAATTGAGCAGCGGCGCGACAGCGAGAGGGGCCAGCACGGAAGGGGGTGCTGGGAGAATTGACTGACTGATTGACTCAGTGTATGTGCGAGTGTGTGTGCCGTGTGTGCTGTGTATGCGGCAAATGTGTGAAATTATTTGTGCGACGGCATCATCATTTTACAAAGATCTTTATTCATCTATCGAGAGGGGGGTGAGCAGAGGAGCGGGGAAGAGTAGCTTAGAGAGGTATGGTCAGTCTTTCGATGTGTTGTGTAGAAACCGCAAGCAGTTGCAAAAGTCTCCCTTCTCCCCCACAAATGAAACAGAAATAAACAAAAAAGCAAAGACAATACAAACTACAAAACTGGCAATTGGCATCTGCATAAAATGTGCTACTTACACTGTGCTACATAACTGGGTACAGGAAGTGCTACAGAGAAATCCCTACCGTGAAGACCGATATACTCAGCGATCATCTACTTGGAGGTTCACTATAGAAGCATAAAAAGAATATACATTTCTAAGAGCCCAGGCAATTATTAAATCATTTTAATTATGTAGGCAAGCTATAAAATATATTAATTTATATGTTCCTAAAATACTAGAATCATTTTATTTAGTGACATTTTAGTATACATTAATGCTCATATTTTGAGATCAATAAAAAACCGGAAAATTAATGCTATAAATTAAATGTTTAATATGATTATAAGTAGATCTTTCATTTTATTTATTCATAATTTTCGTATTTTCCATTTTCCCATTTAAAGTTTCAGTAATTTTAAGTTTGAAAACCTTAAAGTTTACTTAGTTCCTAAAACATTACATATATTTCATACTCTCATACAACTTTATGTACCGAAATAAAACCCTGCTCTATAGTGTGATCTCTTCAGGCTCTTTGCAGTGCGAAGTAATTAAGCTGGCAATGAATGAAAATCTGAGCTGGAGAAAGAAAGGTAGAGCTATAGAGAGGGCAAGTATGATGGGGAGTGAAAAAGAAATAGAAATAGAAAGCGAGATGGATAGAGTGAGTGAGTAAACCAGAGAGAGAGAGAGAGAGAGGGAGAGTAGGGGCAGGAGGCCTGGGAATGAAGTCAGTTGTATAACACACAAGCGGGGGCGCTGATCTCCGCTTTCAAAGCGATATCAAAGCGATTTCCCGATCGGTTGTCAGCCTCCAATTCCGATAGTCGATACCGACCACAACGTTGACTCAAACTGTGCCTCCAACTGTGCCGACAACGACGAAGACGCGTCGAGTGTGCCATGATCACTTTATATTCATTGACGCTTAGTGTGAATTTCGTACATCATAAAGAGGGGTAAGCCGCGAGTGGAGAGCAGGGAGGAGGAGGGGAGATGAGTGTGGTGGAGTGTGTAGAGTGGCGACTAAGTGTGGATTGCGTCCAAATTGCGGTCGCCTGGGCGCACACAAAAGCAGCCTTTTGTGCAAACGCCGACGGAGTTGGCAACGGGAGACGAAGACGAAGGAGGCGCTGCTGCTGTTGTTGGGAAAGTGGCAGCAGCAGAGCAAACATAACAACAACAACAGTGGGACAGACAGACAGAACAGTTGGACAGCTTGGCCACTCGCATAGTTGGCCATAAAGCCAAGCCAAGTCAAGTCGGAGTCAAAGCAGGCCGACAATGCGCGAGGTGCTAATTCACCATTAAAAGAAATCAAGAGAGTGAATCCTTACACACAGCCAGCGGAGGAGGGGAGGCAGGGGCAGGGGCAGGGCGTGTGTTGCGAGCGGGGCAGGGGTGTGCCCAGGCCAGGTCTCAGCTGCGCTCAATTTCCCATCCTCATCATGTCATCTCTCACGCATCATCGCAAACGCTGCGCACCAATAAAACTTAATTTTGTTTGCACATTCAAACGCTGCGGGGGGAAGGAGGAGGAGAGGAGTAAGGGTGGGGGCATAGAAGACTGGCTAGTAGACTCCATAAATGTCTTGGGCCCGTTGTCTCGGGGCCTTGAGCTATTGTGGGAGAAGTTCTCATGAACCGCGCGCCATTCATCGCCCACGTATTGCCCCAATAAAACCCGAGCTGAAGATCGAATTAGCCAGGGCTGACTAATTGATAATAATACCGCATTTACTTGAGCAGGCAGCAACGGGTGACTCTGCTAGAGTCTCGGCTAGACACAGCTGCCGTGCCTCCACTTACTCAATCTCTGCTCTCCTCCGTCTCTTCCTGCTCTGCTGTTGATTTGTGCAATTGCAAGCGGGGCTAATCCCCGCGTGATTAATTATCAACCTGCTCCTGGCTCACCACTTCCTCCTCCTCCCATACTCCCCCCTCCCGCGTAGCTGAATTAATCGAGTTGTTACGCCTGCCCCTTCTGCACTTCTGCGCTGCGTTTGCCTTTTTTAATTTACTCCACGAGCAGAGCGTCCCCAGAGGCAGCAGCAGCATCAGCAGGAGAGGAACAGGGGGAACAGTTATCGCTATCTGTGTATTATCAAATCATAAAATAAAATGTTGCCACTTGGGCAGAGATTCACAGAGTCGAGTCGAGTCGAGCATCCCCGAGGAGTCGAAAGGGGTGTGCAACCATTTTTTATGCCCTGCCAAGTGTCAAAACATGTTTTGATAGAGCGAGGGTTCAGCCAGGCAGAGGGCAGGGCATGGAGCGAGGGAGGGGAGAGCGGGGAGCGGCACTGGAGCGGAAGCTATTGACACCCTTTGAGCCTCTTGGGCAGCAATGCGTCGATGCGCATTTGAAACACATGTTTTCCACGCTGGCAATTAAATTCAAATTTGATTTTGGGCACAGTTGCGTCGCATTCATCCCAGTTATCCTTGTAATCCTTGCCCGAAACAGACCCTCTGCGCCTCCTCCGGTGCGTCCTTGTGCCCATGATTTCTCAATTATGACAATTGCCGAGTGAAAACAAACAAACAGAGCGAGGCGGGAGGCAGAAGGCAGGAGGAGGAGTGGCACAAACTGGCGACAATTAATTAGCAGCTCATCCTGCCTGCTGTCGCGTGCCAGCAGCCAGCGAGCCCCCCTGGACAGGATGGGCAAGGTCAGAGCGCAACGGGTGACAGACTCGATATGCCTCGATCTGCTTTGATTGCATTAATGCAGCCTGGAGAGAGAGAGGCCTCCCTGCTGGAGCACAAGGACAGCGACAGTTCGAAAGCGTGCCAAGGCTCGAGCTGACCTCGAGCAGAGCCCACGCAGCTGCCCCTAGCAGCGAGAGGATTCGTCACAGGTAGAGCAGGCCAAGGCAGGACAGGACAGCTGCTGCACAGGTAAGAGAGACTGAAAGAGACAGCAATACTGTACAAAAGAGATAGCAATACGCAGTTAGGTTTCTTTTCAATATTCATAGTTTATTTTGATTGAGTTTGACTAAGACTAAACTAGGATTAACTAAGTCTCTAACTAGTTTACACATATTTTACAAACTGAGACATAAATTAAGATTTCTTTGCGGCGCGTGATTCTACACACTGAGTAGGGGCAGAGACAGGAGGGGGGATTAAGGCTAATTTGTACGCGGGTTTGAGCAGGAGCAGCTGCAGCTTACGCCTCAGTCTTGTAGGGCTTGAACAGCTTCGGCTTGGGCTCAGCAATGACGGTGGTTGCCAGCGGCGGCGACATGTCGGAGGCGGGACGCTTGGCACTGGGCATCAGCAGACCGGGAGCGGGTAGGGGGCTGCTGGTGGTGGTCACGGCGGGAGCCACACGCAGTGGGCTCAGGCTGCGATCGAAGACCTTGGTGTGATCCGAGCCGACGGGACTGAGCGACAGTGTCGAGGAGTGCGGCGACGATGAGGATTGCAGATCCAATGGTGGCGTCTGTGTCTTGGGCACATGCAGCTGCTGTCCGGCATAGGAGGCAGCAGGCATTGAGCTGGCAGCAGCGGCGGCGCCCAACATGGCAGCCGGATAACCCATGGGAGCAGCAGCAGCCTGCATGGCAGCTGCCTGCATCGCGACAGCCGAGTGTGGATGCGCATGGGGATGCGAGTGACCATGATGCGGATGCATGTGCGGTGCTGGTGGTGCGGGGCGTGCGGCGGGAATGTGATATGGCGCATAACGATACTGGGCGGCATAGGGCGAACCATGTCCCGGTACTGGCATGGTGGGCATGGCAGTGGCAAGCATGGGATTGGCCACAGCGGCGGCGGCAGCAGCGGCTGCTGGTGCATACGGGGGATACGGCATGCCCACGCTATTGGCGGCCGCTTGCAGGATGGAAGCGGCGAAAGCGGGGTCCGAGTAGACGGCGGCATAGGGCCAGGCGACGGCGATGCGTTGACGCTTGTCCTTCATGCGGCGATTCTGGAACCACACCTTGATCGTAGACTCAGGCAGATTGAGCTGGGCGGCCAGTTCGCAGCGACGTGGACGGGACACGTAGTTCTCCTTGTAGAACTCCTTCTCGAGGCGAGCCAGCTGATCACGTGTGAAGGCAGTTCGATAGCGACGAACCGACGGATCAGCGGGAATCTCCGAGTTGCGGCTGCCATTCAGTGAGTTGTCGGGGCTGGATAGGCACTCTATAGAGGAAAAGAAGAAAAATGTGGAGTTAGTTAACGTGTCTCAGGGAGGGGAGAGGTGTGCGGTAACTTACCATTTGGCGATGGTGGCGGCGTCTGCGGTTTGCCATAGTGTGTGGAAATGAGATCGACGACCAGTGGCTTCTGGTCCACGCTGCTGGAGCTGCTGTTGTCGTGGTGATGGTTCTCCATGTTGTAGCTGCGATATCCGTGCATGTTCGTGCTTGTATAAATAACTGTGTGTGTGTGTGTGTGTGCGGTAAACTCGTGTAGTTGTTGACTCGGCGATGCTTACAGCTCAAGTGTGCCGCTCTCTGCCACCACCGCGCTCTTTTATACTGCGAGCGAGCGTAATGGCCGCCGCAGGCATGCAGCGAGCCAATGAGCGCGTTGCCTGCTGTGCGCAAGCGAGACAACGCTAGTGTTGCCTGTGCCAGTTTGCCCTTGCCTGCGCTAGCTGCACCGCTCTCACTGCCTGCGCGCTGCCTGCCTGCTATGCTGCTGCTGCTACACGTAGCGCAATGATGTCTGCGGCGGCGACGTCGCTGCTAGCAGCGCACAATTATGCGACGATGAAGGCAATTACGATGCCGGAACAATGGCAAATAAAAAGCACAGCGAGAGCAAAGCAAAGAGCGGAGAGTAGAGAGCTGCCCAGACATCATCAAGCTATCATGCAGCAGCGGGAGAGAGTGTGTGCGCTCTCTCTCTCTGTCTCTCTCTGGGAGAGCATTGCGATTTCATATATTCATAGCGTATGAGCGAATCTTTTGTTTCGCTTGTCCGCAAGCAAGAGACGCGTTGGGCCCCCCATAATAATGGGATTTTATCGGCTTCATCAGGCACAAGCATGATATGGCATAATGCACAAGCAGAGAGAGAGCAGGCTGCTGCTGCTGTAGCTGCTGCTCCCTCTTACTGGGGAGGCTTGGCCGATCGATATAGCCGCCCGCCTGCCGCCTGCCTGCCTGCTCCGCCCGTCGCAAGCCTGGCAAATTATTTGCGCTTTTATGAAGTCTTAATATTATGCCGCACGTTTAACGGTCTCACACTTCCAGCAGCTGAGAGAGAGAGAGATGGGACAGTGAGAGGGAGAAGGAGAGAGAATCGTTGTTTTAACAGTAAATGAAGTTTATCGTCGGGCAAATAAAGCTAAAGTTTTGGACAACGCCCACCGAGAGGCAGTCGAAACACACACACACACAGAGAAATACAGGCAGAGGCAGAGGCAGGGCGATGTTAATGTTAGTTTGGGGCTGCTGGGCATGCTTTGGGGGCGCAGTTGTTGAAACTTAATTTGAAAAGTTTCAGTTTAGTTGCGGCAAACATTTATTATGATGATATAATCATGCTGCTGCCTGTGGCAGGCGCAACTGTACCCACAGAGAGACTGAGAGCAGGCAAAGGAGCAGCAGGAGAAGGGGTATAAAGAGGAGCAGGAGAAGGTGCAGGAGGAGCAGGGAAAAACAGAAGAAGAAGCAGTTGTGAGAACAAAAGGAGCAGGCGCTGAAGTAGGAGGAGTAAGAAGAAAAGCTGGAAACGAAGCTGCAGGAACAAAAGGAGTAGAGAAAGTAGAAATAAAATAAAGAGAAAGAGAGGACAGATGGGATGAGCAAAAGAAGCTAGATGATGAGAAGAAACTGAAGGAGAACGAGAGCTAGAAACAAGAGCTGCAGGAGAAGCTGGAAATTGAAGAGGAGGGCAGCAGGAGTCTAACTGAAAGCAGTTGGATAAAGAAGAAGGTGGAGAAGGTGTTAAGGACTTTAAAGAGAAGAAGGATTAAGAGTGTATAGAGAGAGTGAGGAATAAGGAGAAGGAATGAGCCTAGTTTTGGGGCTGGAAAGGCTTGGGACATAGATCAGAAGCAGGAGAATCGAAAAGAATGGGGGAAACTTAAGAAGGAAGAGCAGAAAGAAGTAATGGGAGCTGTCGGCAGGTCATGTGCCCGCGCCTTGCGTAAGCTATCCCTATCTGCTGACCCTTCTCTACCTGCGTGGTTTAACCCGTGCTACATGCACACAGCGCGCGGCATCGGCGGCTTAGGGTTAAGCTAGTTGTTGCGTTGTAAAAAAGCAATGGATTAATTAATCCGTTAATTAGGTTATGCGGCTAATCCGCACTAGGATCATTATTTTGCCTGACTTTCTAATGAAAATACGCCGGCCAGAAGGATCAGCTGTACTCAAGCCCCGCTCTGGGCAGGATTAATGCCATTAATCCGCTGCAAACAAACAAATAAACAAACGCAGGCAGGCACCGTGTGTGTGGAAAGTCCATTGCAGGCGCAGGAGATGCAAAAGGAGTCGCTAACGGAGTCGCTGACGGAGTCGGAGGCGAAGTCAAAGTCGAAAACGGAGTCGGAGTCGAGTTTAAAGTTAAAAGCGTAGGTTAACGCTAACCCAGCCGCTAACCCGGCTAACCCGATGGCTGCGATGCTGCGACGGAATTCCGCCTAAATCAGGCTGGAAACTAGAGCAAACAGGCTGAGTAGGACGAAGATTGGAAGGCATAGGAGCACAGCGTGTGTCCAACAACGATTGTTCAAGATGCTGCAATAAAATCTAACTCGCCGCAGGCGAAAGTGAAAAGCGGGAAATGTAGGAAATGCAGGGAAAAGTATTCGAAGCGAGTAACACGAAATTGACTAATAATGTCGCTGATGGAAAAGGGATTAACGCAAGGAAACCTTCAGATCTCTCTGTGCTCTGCTCAACATCTCCTTCTCCCTCTCCCACTCCTTCTCCCTCTCCGCTTGAGCCATTGTTATGCATTACTAAGTAACTCCGCTGCTTGCTCTGGTTTCCGTGAGTTAGTTAAAATTATTGGGTTATATTGCGCGCAATTTGCATTAACTCGCCCGAGAGAGCCCTACCTCGCCCTGCCGCGTACCTGCCTCAAGCCTCAAGCCTTGCGAACCCTACCCTACCCGCAACCTTGCCTATTGTGCATTCATGCGCTTTTGTCCGCAGCTCGCGGTGCCTTGTCCGCTGTCCAGGCTGTCCACCTCACTGTCCCGCAGAATGAGCAACCTTTTGGGCCAAAGGCAACGAGTAGAGGCGACAACGCGACACTGCGGCAGCGACAGTAAATACCCTTTATGGCCGACCAGGCCAGCACCTTCGCATTCCCTTTCAACCTTTCACTCCGCTCTCAACTCAAGACGTACCTGCCTCGGGATGAGCGACCCTACCCGATCACTCCGCGAACACTTTCGCCATCATCGCGCAGAGCAAGAGAAAGAGCGGAGATCCGAGTTGAGCCCGAATACGTGGAATACGCCCTTTGTGACCGACGCGTTGTTGCCCTTTTGCTCTTTTATTGCCATTTTGCACGCACAAAGCGCCGATCTCGCTGATTATGCTGATTATGGGAAGTACACACAGACAGAGACGTACACACACACACACACCTACTCATAGTACTGTATTAAGATGGAATACATCCATACATCTTTGCAATCCCTTTTGCAGTTACAACACATTTCTTTGGTAATATTACCCTGTAATTATTTCAAAAATTGGATCAGCTTTAGTTTCCTGATGTAAAGACAGTATGCGAAAGTTCTCCCAGCAAAACTTGGAACAAATAATGATCATAAGCAGCTTAAAGATGAGAGTGGGAACTCTGGTTTGTGTACAAAAAAAAAACGGCTATGGAATAGCAGCAAAAAAAGAAAATCTGAACTTTTTAAGTAAAAGGCATAGGTTCTCTAATTTATAAGGCACAAAGCTATGAGTATAGAAAATTTATATGGATTCTATAAACTTATAAAACTGGATACCATACAAAAAACACAAATAAAGAAAACGCAACAAAAGCATTTCATAAATAAAAAAAACTATACAAAAAAACTGAAAACTTTTAGAGTAATATTAAGTAAGATCCTATTATAACCCAGCAAATCTATAGCCTATAATTATGTGTACTGAAAGTTTAGATATATTATTTAAAAAGTAACAAGGAAAATGCTAGAAAAATAATGTTTTGTAAAGCAAGATTTTAAAAAGCTGAAAACACACAAAATTAACATCCTGCCCCTCAGTAAATCTCCAAGTCTATAGTTCAATCCCCTAAAACACACGAAAAAAAGCAGCTAAAAATGAAGCTTCGTTTTGAGGCTACATTTGCACAGTTCTCGTTGCATTCACAGTTCCAGAGATTTACGATCTTTGCCATGTAGAGCACGCCCTAATAAAAATATGGAAACGAGAACGAACTCTGAACTCTGGAACTGTGTTAAAAACGTAGCCAGAGTTCGAGTCCGACTCAGAGTTTGCTCTAAATTATGGCCACAATTAACAGGTAAGTAGGATGGCCTGTGGGCGATAAATGGTGCTGAGTAACCTTGTGGAAAACGCTGTTGTTTTCTCATCCTCCTGCACTGTTTTTCCAAACAGCGACCATAAAAACCCGTGAAGAATTAAAAAATTAGAGCAGTCGTCGTTGTTGTCGGGAACGCAAGCGCGTTCGAGGAAAAAAACTAGCGCAGCCGAAGAAAAAATGGAACAATGAAAACAAAAAAGTTTGATCTACTTTCCTAATATCGACGCTGTCGGGTCCTCGGAATGCGCGACAGGAGACTCACGTTTTTCTGCGAACAAACAAACAAAACTATCTCTGCCTGCCAGCGGTATCCCATAAAAATCTGCATATACCATGTACCATACATATACCATAATTTTTGAGACAATTTCTTTGCCGCAAACAATGAAAAACGGGACCAAAACGAACGAACCATAAAATTGTTTCCAGCAAACAATGCGAAACGAGACCGAGACCCAAGTATTTTTATCTTTTTATTGTAAAATACATATTTTTTAATTGCTCCTAATAAATGCCTGTTTAGAACAAACACGCTGGCATTGGTATAGGGCAGAAAGAGAGACCTATAGTTGCTCTTAAGTTACTCTGAGAAGTTTGGCAGCTATGAAATTGATTTTATTCTGGAATGAAATAGAAAATCGAAAACACTCTAAATTATTTAGTTAACTTATAGCATTTTATAGCTATTTCTAGACTTTTATTCAATCCTGCTCAATTTTTTATTATTATTCAATTCCAGATAGACAGTAGATAGCCGCGTTATATGCATATATTGCTTCTGCTGCTGGAACGAGGTCACCGTCACCGTCGCCGTCGCGGTCCCCGAGAGGACTCGCTGCAGGAATGCGGTCGCCGCGCAATTTTTCGCCGAAGGTGCACCAATAAAAAGGCGCGTTTACCTAAAGCCAAAGAACGTGTCCGGGCCCGAGCTCTGGAAAAGAAAGAAAGAAAAAAATGGCACAATTTTTAGTGGAAATGCGAGCGCGTAATAAAAATGACCCGCAGGAGGACGCAGGAGGCTCGGCCCGGGACAAGGACTAACTGCCGTAATTAGGAGGTTTGTAGAGCAGCGGACAGTGGAAAAAATGTGTACAATGGAAAAAACTCATAAAAAGAGAAACAAATCGTTTAAAAATTGGCTCGCTTTTTGTCGAGTGTCGGGCGAGAACAAAAAAAGAGCGAGAAAAGAGAGCACGAGCCGCTTACAATTGAGCCAAATAATTAGGTGAGCCTTTGTCGGATATTGTGTGGGCGCATGATTAGCGGTTTCTTTTTTACGGTCAGGAAACTTGCCCTGTTTGCTCAATGGGCCCACTGCAAGCGCAGCACACATACCTGTGCAAAGGCAGGCAGAGTTGACATATATTAATCATGTTTTATTTAAATTAAGTTTAAGCTTGCTGTGGCTGCACAGAACTGTAACTATAACTTAAACAGAGTTTTATTAGTTATAATTTTAGCAACATGGTGTGCTTACTAGTAAGATTATTTTAATTATGCCTCTGCTTAAACAATAAACTCAAGCTTGTGCTTCTATATTAATTAACATTTGTTTTGAATTAAAATCAATGTCGCAAATCAGTGTCATTCAGCTTTTGAGAGCCTCGACACTGAGCCATGCAAAAGCAAATATGTACATAAAAGCACAAGTATCGATTATTAGTATGACTCAAGGCTGTATCGATTGTTTGTTAAGCTTCGCTTACTGCTAATAAATATGTAAGCGCAGCCGATGGACCTAACCTCACACTCGTTTCAATAAACATCTCAATTACATTGATTGAATTTTGTGCATTGTAATTGCAAATATCAGTATCGAAAATTATCTGAAAATGAAAATGAAGACATATTGCTCTCACTGCGAGAAACTTAAAGCGTAGACGGCTTTGGTTAACCACGCAGAGTCCTTGGAGGATGCAGAACCGCAAATGGATGGCAATCGATCGGATACGTTTACTATAAATACAGCGTATTGCGGTATGCGAACCTCCGGGGGGTAGACTCCGGCGGCCATGCCGAGCCTGACGAATGGCTCTCCAGCAAAATAGCAAAACAGCGAACAACAAACAAGGCAAATACGCCAACAAACGCTGTTGGGAATCCGAAGAAAAACAGAAGAGAGAGAGATAGAGAGTGAGTGTCCCGTCCTTACGGGAGTTGAAGACGGAGTCGGAGTCGGTAGCCGGTAGTCCACCACACTGACGAATCACATCAAAGTGGAACACAAACTCAGGGTCAAGCGCCCTGCTAACAAACATGTCAAATCAAAGCGACGACAGAGCCGCCAAAGACGACGACAAGCGGAGAAGAACCAAAGAGATGCGAGACCCAAAACCAGCATCGACTTACCGCAGCAAATTCGCGCTGACTGTGCGCGAACAGCGGGGAACACCATAATATTTTGGTTGAAGAAGCAGCCGACGAGCAGGATGGAAGACTGCAGACTGCAACTGTGACTCTGACTTGGCCTGGCCCTGGGTTTCGATGGAATTCTTTCCACACTGAAATTTATTCATGAGCAATTAGCCACGGTGAGTGGCGGTTTGAGTGCGAGTCGGAGTCCCAGTCCGAGTACCCTGTGCGCCGCAGGACCAAATGCAACGGTGGCGGCAACGCTGCCTTTTTCCCTTCTTCTTCTTGTTTTTCTGCCTTCTCAAATGTTCGTAAATTTGTGAAAATTAAGTCGTTCCGGTTAGGCCTCTCTCTCTGTCTATCTCACTGGGGCAATGCTACGTTTTAGGTGGTACTTCTGTAGCAATTTTATTTGTATCGTAGGTGTTGTATTTGTCAACATTTAGCCGAGTCCTGTTCTGCCCTGCCCTGCCCTGACCTGCCCGGTTCCAGTTCAGTCCCGGCCAGTGGCAGTGGATTAGACGATTTGTGGGCACGGATTCGAAATGCCTCCTGCAGCACTAATTGGCCGCCTACAACGGAAAAATAAGAGAAACAGAGAGAAAGGGAGAGGTAGATAGGGAGAGGGAACATGGAATTATTATTCTAAGGATGTGCGCTGCTTGTGTTAAGGATGTGTTAATTTTTTACTAAGCAGAGAGAGAGCTTGCTGCGACTGAAATAGGACGATTTGCTCGTAAAATGAACTCATTATTTCCTGTGCTGTGCTTGTAGAGCGAAAATGGGTGTAATAATATGAGAATTGTTCTACATAGAAATTTAGAATGTAATAGAGCTGTTGTTTTATTTTACTTTCGTTGGGGAAAAAGAAAACTATTAATTTAGAACACTAGAAATAGAAGCTTTTAGGGTAGACAAATAAAAAGAAAGGCAATTAATTTCCACTCTCTCAATTTAAAAATATGCTTAGTTCATTCACCCAAACATTTAACACATACAATCCCAGACGTTTTCCGTCCTCATCGTTTATGCATCGATTTTTTAAGATTCCAAAAAAGTCCCACCCATTTTTTTTTGGAGGACAACCACCCCAAACCAGCTACGTGATTACGTGTGCCGTTACGTAACGTAACATAGTTTTAGTACAGCCTTAGCGCTCTGCAGCAGTCAGAGTTTGTCAGTGAGCAAAATATTATTGAATACGTGGCAACACCAATGGCCAAGTAGGATGCTGCAACATCACGGACTTCTGGCAACGCCAACTCACAATAGCGCCATCTTTGAAGTAAAAAGACATTCAACTTAATTTAATATTTAACATTATCCAAAACGTCTTTATTAATAGTCATTAGTAGGGGTTTTTCTTGTGCGACTTTGCTGCCTTCGATTTACTCTTCAGCTTGGTGCTGTTACCAGTATTGTTGTTGGCCGCATCGGGGGTCCAGACGGTAATTATGCCGCTCTCGCCGCCCGTTATGAGCAAGTTGCGCTTCGCATCGTACAAACTGTCGCGCACGATTTGTTTGTTGCCCACAAAATTGGTCAGTGGCTTGAGGGTGTCCTTGGCTGGTGCACTGACAGATCTCAGGATCTCACTGAAAAAGAAGAAACATTATTTAGATCTGGCTTTGCCCTGCAATCGATTCCATACTTACCCGCGATTGAAGTTGGTGCCGGCCAGCAGGAAAACACCGTCGTCCTCCAGATTGTGAGCATTGATTAGATTGAAATTGCCAGCATTCTTGCGACGAATGCCAGCTGTAATATCGGAACGATCGAACGAGATTATCTCATCGCCCTCCTCGCTCTCATAGCTCTTGAAGTCGTTGGTGTGCGTAATACATGAGATGATGTCCTGCTCGTTCACGTTGCGATGCCAATTGAGGCGATGCACACTGCTCTCCGTGTTGATGGTGTTGAGCAGCGCCTCGTCTTCGTCAGTCTCCTTAATGTCGAACACATTGATTAGACCATCTGTGCCGCCGGTGCACAAAAGATCTGGATTTGTGGGATGGAAACGCACCGAAGTCACATCGTCTTCGTGACTATCATGATAGACGCCGAGCTGTTTGCGCTCGCGCACATCGAAGAACAACAGATACACGTTGCCCATGTGCTGCTCGGTGCCGCTGCAGACGATGCGGCTGTTGGCATTGCGATCGAACGTTGTGATGGACTTCGGCACCGGCGGCAAGCCAGCTTCGGCATCGGGTGAACTTTTGTATAGGAAACGCGCCTGTTCGCCTTCGGCACGCAGATCGAACAGTCGCACCAGACCGTTTGTAGTGCCCACTAGCAGCGTGTCGCTACCCTCGTCAAGGAAACGAACGCCACAGATTGTGACCTCCTCATTCGTGCCGGACACAACGGGCACACGCTCTTGGTGGATGGCCGAGAGAGCACCCGTCGCATTGAGGTCGTATATCTTTACACTGGTATTTGACAGACCCGCTGCAAGTCGCGTGAACCCACTGTCCGCACACAGACCCAGCACATAGTCCCGCTTCAGCGACAGAGAAGATTCATCTTTAGGATATTGAAAACTAAACTCTGCAGACAGTTCCGAAGCGCTACAAGTGTCTGCATCCTCGATTTCTGCCTCATCCTCTGAGCTGGGCAACTCTGTGGCAGCTGCTTCTGCAAATTTATTCACTTAGTTAAAGTAAATTTACAATTGAACAATCATAAATACCGGTAAAATAATTATTTAAATTGTCCGTCATGTTTTTGTTTGGTGTACAACAATAAAACACACTACACGTGCTACCAACTGACGGTGTTGCCACTCTGTCGACAGAGTAGCGTTGCATGCCAAATGAAACAAGGTTGCATTGCGTGCTGACGTCACAAATGCATATTGTAATTTCGTACAATTTGCATGGACATTAAAAAATTTCAATAATTGTGAAATATAATGAGACAAACGCATATTTTCCTTGAGCTTGTTTTACAGTTTAATATCGCTTTATAGTATTATACAAAATTGAATTTACAAGAAGCCTTCCATGTACCTAATTTATCTGGATTCTCTTCCGTGTTCTGAAAAATGTGAGGTTTCGTGATTGCTTGCTTGACTTGACTTTAGTTGTTATTCTATTAAATATAGTATATTATATTTTTTTTTACATGTATGTATGTAAATGTAATGGTGTGTGTGCTGTCATACAAATATATATATATATGTAGAAACGTATACACATTTATATACATATATATTAATATGGCGCTCATAATCAGCTCTCATAATCAACAAAAAGGATTCAAATTCCTGCGGTTTCCTTAACAATACGAACTATTTTTCTTTTTACTCTGTCTATCTTTTTCTTGTCCGACTACTTTCACTTTATCTTCACATATCTTTGACTCTTCCAACAAGCAACTATATATAATCAATAATATATGCGTGTGTGTGTGTGTAACTATAGATCCTGTTCACATAAAATCATCGTAATCGTCGGTAAAATCATTTCCATACTTCTGATAACCGTCAATATCCTGAAAATGGAAAATATGCATAAAAATTAACCACATGTTCTCAGCATTCAATCGATTCGTTGTACACTTACATCGTTCTCTGTGCGCAATGAGACTTTTCCCTTGCCCTTGGCTGCTGGCTTCTTGGCATTTGTTTTCTCCATCTTAACCTTTTCTGAGTGTAAACTCTCCACGCTCATCTTGACCTTCTTAATGTCAGCGGCGCTCACTTGATAAGAGGAAAAACAGAACATAGATTAGTTCATGTTGTTATCAGCTTTGCGTTATATTTTCCCAACCGATCACTTACGGTTCACACACAAGGTCCGCACCAGATCCTCGACAAATTGGGGAAAGTGTGGGGATTCCCGATATTGTGCAACCTTCCAGCTAAGTGTGGCACCGAACTCTTTGAATTCCTCTTTACTCTGCGGATTGAAGGCGTCGAGGCCACCACCTATACTCGTCACGCCGAATGTGTCCAGAGCGCTCTTCAAATCGGATTCCTCCTGTATTTTCTGCAGACGCAGTTTCTCTGCCAACTTCTCCTCGGCCGTCATGTTGGCCAAGCGTTTAGCCTCCTCCTCCTCATCGAGACGCTAAATAAATATATAAATAGATTAATAATTTATTTAAATATATGTATATCAATCAGCTCTACCTCCTGTTCGGCTAGTTTGGCTTTGAGCGCCTTGTTCGGTTTAGTTTTGACTGGCGCATCTGTTTTTTGTGTGGGTTTCTCCTCGTCCTTCTTCTCCTCCTCATCTTCCCAGCTCTCCTGCACATGCAAAAGAACAACAACAAATGATGCATTAGATGAGTCATTTGGCTTAAAGCATTCAATGTGTAAAGTGACCACGTGTACAGCGTGAAAGTGAAAATTGTTATGCACAACAAGAGTCGAAAAACGAAAATGAAATCGAAAACGAGTTTCGACAATGTGGCACAAAAGCAACAATTGCCAAGCAGTTTATGCAGATTGCGCAGTATACGATGTGATAAAGGTCATAAGTGCACGATCGTACCTTAACATCCTCGTCGTCATCCTCGCCTTCCCACTTGTTTATATTGTTGGCTGCATTCGGACGTATATCTATTTCATTGTCGGCGGCGGATTCTATGGAATAATTATGAGGAAACGAAACAATGTTTTCAATTAATAATTTGACACTCTCAAGGGATCTAAAAATACACAATCTATCAAGGTTGCTGCACGTTGCCATACGCCAGCGACGCGTTTGGCTGTCTCCTTTCTTGTCTCATATGGTAGAAGCAATAGAGGCAAAAGGGGTGGGGGTGGAAACGGGTGCTCACAATGAGCGCCACATGCGCAGCGCCCACGTTATTTTTTTCTTTCTTCTTTGTTGCATAGATGACGCATCCACGTGCACTTACCCCAGTCGTCGGCCATTTTTACAGATTTATTTGGTTGCTTCTTTAATAGTTGCGCTTGGACGAGACAATATATGTGAATTTTACGCGAAATTAAGCAACAATTTCGTGTGGTTGACTATGTAAAAAAACATCGAAACTAGTGATGTATTAACGTCGACTCATCGAATTCCACAACTACTTTTGCACATTTTGTATCGATAACATGATGAAAAATATCGATGTACTCGCTGAAATGTGACTAAATTATACCAGTTATATAAGTATTTAATACTTACATCTTAATGTACATTTAAATAATCAACGTATTCCTTTTATTTTTAATAATCGTTTAATATAATATTTATTTAAAAGTAAAACAATTTGTTATATAATACAATTACACTATCTTAATATGTTTAATCTTGACTTTATTCGCTAATGAATATATTCATTGATCTGAGTACTACGGTTTAAGTCGTACAATGCGCCTTGAGTTGAGTGCGACCCAGTTGGAAGGCAGAACTCCCTCTTCTTCTTCTTCTTCTGCTAAATCACAATCCAAGTATTCTTCCTCTAGTTCTTCTTTGGATACATCTTCCTCTGCATCTACATCTGAATTAAGAGCTTCAATTAACACTGTCTCTGCATCGGAATCCCATCTTAGATTTTGCACCAAATCTTCAAAAATCTGCTTTGTGGAATTGGGATTCTCTTCACGGGAAGTGCGTCTGTGTTGCTCCATGTGGCGTCTAATGTTACGCTTCCACTTGGTTACAAACGGGCATTCGGGACATTTAACCACAGCGCCGTCCAGTACCCTCACTTTCGTGTGCCTCCTTTCATGCCGACGCAGATCAAATGCCCTTTTAGTTACATATTTACACTTGTCGCATTTAAAGAGCTTTTGTCCGGATGCTTCGATTTCCACTAGCGGACTTGTACTCTCTGGGTCTGGCTCCGTTTCCAGTTCTGGCTCTGGCTGCGGCTCAGTCTCAACTTCACGTTCAGGCTGCGGTTCACTTTCCATTTCAGTGCGTAGTTCATCTGAATTTATGAGATCCACGATGACCTCTTCGCTTGGGAAATCATCCTCGTTCGTCACCACGAATTGCTGGCTCAGCTGAACGTGCTTTGCGACGTGCCGCTTTATGTTGCGTTTCCACTTGGTTGTGTAGTTGCATTTGTTGCACTGATATGCGATTCCCTCGATGACTTTAGCCCGCTTATGCGACTGCTCGTGACGCCGCAGATCGAAGGCACGGGTGCAGGAATAGTGGCATTGTCCACATACAAATACTTTCATTCGGTTCTTTTTCTTGGGACTGTGGACCTGCTCGGTACCGGATGAATTGGGGGAGACAACTTCTGTGTTTGTATTTGGATCCTGATCTGTTTCTGTATCCTCCATGGACCTTGATTCTGTTGGTCCGATGAGTTCAATAAGGATCTCCTCACATGCATCATCCTCGTTCTCATCGGCACTTTGTACATGTGTTCGCATATGACGTCCCAGATTTGTTTTATACTTTGTGGTAAACGAGCAAATGCTGCACGTGAAGGCATCCTTGATAAGCTTCACTTTGGTATGACGCTGCTCGTGGCGTCGCAGATCGAAGGCACGATTCGACGCGTATTTGCATTTATCACACTTGAAGGGCTTGTTTCCCGGCTTTTGATGCATTTTAATAGGGAGTTGTGTATAGTTAACAGACTCCTAGAAATATTCAATAATAAACAATCTTTGATAAGATTTACTACGTGTTCGTAAATATCCCAATGCAGTTCTTATACTCGGCCCTAGTTGTAATGGCATATCGCGGTTAAACGTTCGGAAACGCTCACTTTGTCGGTATTATTATTGAAGTATTTAAATGCTTTATATACTCTTTAATTTACAATATTTATTAGGAAAATAAATAAAATGCTTTTAATTTGCTGCCATGTATTTACAGCATATCGATAGAATACACGATTTGTTGCGCACGAGTACTTTTACCACGAAGTATCGATGCCCTAGCCCATATTCTATATATCGATAGTGGCTTGTTGTGGCCTATTGCACGAAACTCACATTTGGAAATATCGATGTTTATTCATCTCTCTTTTTGGAATCTATTGCAGGCACCGCGTGGTGTTTTTCTGCTGATTCCCATTTATTTTCCTTTTTTCCGTGGAAAATAAATATATTTCTGCCAAAATGAGTTTGTACAACTTCAAAAAGATAATGGTGGTTCCGCCAGCAAAGGTAATTATAAGAAAACAATAACATATTTTGTTTACGTCCAACGGAGCACCCGTTCCCACGCGGACATAACCTCGTGGAACTGTTTACAAATGCGCAATATGTAAATAATAACTATTTTATTTCTTTTGTAGGACTTCATCGACATTATGCTGTCGAAGACACAGCGTAAGACACCCACAGTCGTCCACAAGGGCTACAAAATCTCCCGTATTCGGGCATTTTACACCCGCAAGGTGAAGTATACTCAACAGAACTTCCACGATCGTCTGTCGCAGATTATACAGGATTTCCCCAAGCTGGATGATGTGCATCCATTCTATGCAGATTTAATGAATGTCCTCTACGATAAGGACCATTACAAGCTGGCGTTGGGTCAGTTAAACACAGCCAGGCACTTGGTGGACAAGTAAGTGCATTGATTATTTATTAACAAGACAAATTCTATTTAAGATTTCACTGTTTGCAGCGTTGCCAAGGACTATGTGCGTCTGCTGAAGTACGGTGACTCCTTGTACCGTTGCAAGCAGCTGAAGAAAGCTGCTCTGGGTCGCATGGCCACAATTATGAAGCGTCAAGCCTCCAACTTGACATATCTGGAACAGGTGCGTCAGCATTTGTCCCGTCTGCCAACCATCGATCCCTATTCGCGCACAATCATCATCTGCGGTTTCCCCAACGTTGGCAAGTCGTCGTTCATCAACAAAATCACACGTGCCGATGTGGAAGTGCAGCCCTATGCCTTCACAACGAAATCCCTGTATGTGGGACACACAGACTACAAATACCTGCGCTGGCAGGTGATCGACACACCCGGAATTCTGGATCATCCACTCGAGGAGCGTAATGTAATTGAAATGCAGGCCATCACAGCTCTGGCACATTTACGTGCCTGTGTCCTGTACTTCATGGACATCTCAGAGCAGTGCGGTCACTCGCTGGAGGAGCAGGTGAAACTGTTCGAGAGCATTAAGCCTTTGTTCACCAACAAACCTCTGATCTTGGCCATCAACAAAATCGATATATTGACACTGGAAGATATGGCGCCAGAGCGTCAGGCCATTATCACCAAGCTGCAGGAGGACAAACAGATTCCAGTCATGTTCATGTCCACAGTACAGGAAACTGGCGTCATGGAGGTCAAGACAGAGGCTTGTGAGCGTCTGCTCTCGTACCGTGTAGACCAGAAGATGCGCACCAAGAAGGTGGACAACATACTGAACCGTCTGCATGTGGCAATGCCAGCACCGCGTGACGATAAGGTCAGGGCACCATGTATTCCCGAGCAGGCACTGGCACGTCTCGAACAGAACGCTGCCAAGGCTGAGCGTAAGCGCAAGCTGGAGAAGGAGATCGAGGAGGAGATGGGCGATGATTACACACTGGATCTGAAGAAGAACTACGAGGAAATTCCCGAGGATGAACGCTACGATGTGATACCAGAGTTCTGGGAGGGACGCAACATTGCGGACTATATCGATGCGGATATCTTTGAGAAACTCGAGGAACTTGAGCGTGAAGAGGGTCTGCGCGAGGCTGGTGGCTTGTACAATGTGCCCGACATGTCTATGGATGAGACACTCAAGGAGATTCGTGAAATGGCCAAGCAGATCCGCGGCAAGCGTTTCGAGCTGCGCGACGAGAAGCGTCTGTCGTCGCGCAAGAACAAGCCCATCATTCCGCGTCACAAGCAGCCCAAGGTGCGTGATCGTTCGGTCAACAAACTCGTCTCCACCATGGAGGGTCTGGGCGTGGATATGTCTGGCAATGAGAATGCCAACTTTACCAAGTCTGTTGTGGATATACGCCGTAGCATTGTTCCTGTGGGCAGCAAGGTGTCACCGAAGCAGCCACTGCTGGACAAAGAATCCTCTGCCGTGGTTAAGAAGACCGGCAAGCCACTGAAGCGTGCTCCCACACGCGACACGCTTGGCATCAAGGATGTGGCCATACGCAAGAAGGCGCAACAGATGGCCAAGCGCGACATTGCCAAGAAGGTTACCCGCATGGGTCTCAAAGGCGAGGCGGATCGTTTCATTGGTACCAAAATGCCCAGGCATCTGTATTCCGGCAAGCGTGGCACGGGCAAGACCGATCGCCGTTAAGTGCCTTAGCTTTACGAATATAGTTTTATCTAATTATGAAATTTCTGTAAAAATCTATTTGCATCCCCTCACCCTTTTACCTTTTTACTTTACTAAATACAATTTGTATTTAACAAACTCAGAAGAAGAATTTTGTTTTCTAAGGGAAATTGGAAAATGAAATGGGAATTATTACCAAATTTAATTTTAAAATCTGCATACAGTCTGCGCGTGCAGGGCGTGCAATAAACTGTCCTTTTGCGTTTACATTTATCTCAGCATCATAAATATTGTTAATTTATTATGCTGGCCAAAGAGCTGTCTGCAGACGGTTACAGCCTGCCTGTGCGTGTGTGCGCCTTTGTGTGTGTGTGTGTGTGCTTGCGTGTGTGCATTTAAATACATCCTACGCACAGTATAGAGACAGGCTTGACTCTTGAATGCCACATGGATATTGTCCATAAAAGCGGAGTTTTAATACATTAAAGAAGAAAACACCCCAAGGTATTTTAGAAAAATAAAGAAGTTTGAGCAAATTATAATTTTTAGTCAATAATTGCGCATTTATTTAATTATTATTTGTATTCGATAATATAATTCTAGGAATCAAAGTTTGCCAGAGTAATAATCTCATCCAGCCTTTTTTTTTAATTTTAAATATATTATTCCGAAGTATATGCCCGTTCAGTTGCATATGCCCAATTTCTCTCAGTGTCTGTTAATGAAAATTAATTTTTTAACATTGAGATTTCTGCGCTGCGGCAAAGCACTGCAGCTGCCACAGAGTGTAACTGACCTATTGGCCAACTTAGCAGTCAGCGCTGTTAACTCTCACACTGTTAACTTAACAGTCAAGGCTCTCTTCACTGTTAACATTCGCTGTCGCATTCTGTATGGGATGCAAACAGTTGATGCCGAGTACTCGACACGCTCGCATCGGGCGCGCAGTGCAGTGCGGACAAAACGAGTAAAGGTGCCCATTGCTCTCCCATCCCCCCTTCTGCTACAATCCCAGCCAATATACTATTAACGATCGAATAATACATTCGAAATAAAGAAAAGGCATCGCGACGGCGATTTGGCCATTTTGTTAGGGATTCGAGCGGATTTGCTGAAGCCTGAAGCGCGCCTCGAAGTAGGCTAATGAATTGGCGCGCGTGCTTAGCAGCAACAGCTCATAATGCGTACGTGTGCGTGGGTGTACGTGTGTATAAGTGTGAGTGTGTGTGTGTGGGAACATGTGTATTCCCTTTGTGGCAGTGGCAACAACATCAATGTAAGCACACAGCTCCATTAGCAAAGTGAAGTCGCTGCGTGTAATTGTGTTTATCGCTGTGTATGTGATTATGTGTTTGTGTGTGTGTGTGTGTGTGTGTGTTTTACGCACGCCGCCGCGTGTTACAAGCGCCGTTAGAGCAGCCACAGCGAAGCTGCGCACGTCTGCGTCGCCCAGGCAGCATCGCTGTCTGTCTGTGTGTTTATGTGTGTGTGTGATTTTTTTGGGCTGCTGCTGACTTGGCTCATTTCTTTTGGCTTACACACTGACTTGGCTAAGACAGCACGACAGCTTGGCTCGCTTCCCCCCTCTCTCTCTCTCTCTCTCGAGCACATATAAATCGCAGCAAAAACTTGCGCTGACAATTTTGCATGGCGTTTTTTTACGCTTGCCTTAAATAAACGCATAAAAAATGGGCGCATTAGCGTGGAGCGCATGCACGAGTGACGACTATCATCGCTGCGAGATTACAGCAGCAACAAAAACAACAAGAACCGAGCAAGAACACACAAAAGCCATTTTGCATATTACGCTGTCTCCCTGTCTCTGTCACTGTCTCTCTCTGTCTCTGTCTGTCTCTGTGTGTGTGTTTTTTGTAGTGAACATTTTTCCGCTCGGCTAACGGAAGCAGTGCCATAAAACGCTTCCAAATCCAACGTGTTCATAAGCATACACACATACACACATACACATACAGAGAGGCGCAGAGGCAAAGGCAAACACACAGACACACCCACACACACACACACAGAAGCAGGCAGCTAGTCGTAAAACGTTCACAACAAAGTTTTTGATAGAAAACAGATGCTTGGGCTAAAACATGCAACAGCATCGCATAAATAACAGACTAAGGCTAGCCAGACTGTAAAGCATAGGCAGTAAGAGAGAGAGAGTGAGAGAGGGAGGCAGAAAAAAACAATTTTGTCCCTGCTGCTGTCGCAGTCGACGTCGCAGTTAACAGTTAAAGCGAGCGCCCTCGCAGTAACAGCAACAGTAGCAGCAACAGCGTCAGTAACAGCAACAGCCACAGCATTAACAGCGCAGCAACAGTCACAGCAGCAACAGTCGCTGTTAACACTGACCTATTGCCCGTAGTGAGTGGCCTTCTCACTGTTAGCGCGCTGTTAAGCCCTAACAGACAGCCTATACACCTGCTCTGATTCTGCTGGCAGCCTCAGCGCCCAGACGCGCCATCCCCAGCCAACAGCCAGTGTTGGGCGAGATTTGGATCTGTTAGCATCGTTGGCAACGCGTGCTCACTACCACACGCACACAGGGCGCGAGTGTAGGAAAACACACGTACACGAATATAAGAATACGTATACGCAACACGCATACGCAGGCAAAAAAGCGACAGTCGACAGTCGAAAAGTGCGCGTGGTTGCCCCACGGGCTCACAGGAGCGTGTGTGTGTGTGTGTGTGTGTTTTAGTGTATGTGTATGTGTGTGTGTGTCGTTGTCGACTTCATAAAAAATTCAACAGCCTACAAAGAGAAACAACAACAACAACAACAACAGCAGAAGCAGCAGCAGAAACAACAACAAGCAGCGAATTCCTAGAGGAATAAATATACAAAAATATAAATAAATGTGCATAAACAAAAGTGCGATTAAAACACAATATTTTAACGGTAATTTAAACAAAAAGGCGCAGGTGCTGCCCTGCTACGTTTAGTTAGTAGTGTGCGCTTAAATAAAAAACTAACAAAAGCAGAAGGTGAAAATAAAGAAAAAAGAAGAAAAATCAAACGAAATTTGTTTAAAAATACCTGCAGTATTTTTTGCTGGTTGCCAATTCAAAAGAAATATATATATATAAAATAAAACAGACGAGTGTAACGATAATGCTAACGGTACGTTGTGTTTGGCTTTAGGCCTGAGCGAACACTCACACATACAGACACAGACATGCTGCGACATGCACGCACTTGAAACTGAAGTTTGGCAGATTTTGACAACTCTGCTGCGCGCTGCCGTTGCCGCTGCCTCTGTTAACTTCGCTCGCTCTAACTGTCTGTCTGTCTGTCTGTGTGTGTGTGTGTCTGTCTCTGTGTCTGTGTGTTTGTTTTGCTTCATCTTCAGCATTTTCTTTTTATTTTTTCTGTTTGTTTCGAGCCATTTATTTGCTTTTTAACGTTTCATCACTGGCTCAGCTCCACTGTGCCGCTGCCGCTGCCTTTCTCTCTCTCCCTCTCTCTCTATCTGTGTCTCAGCCGTGCTCCATTTTGGAGCTGCTTGTTCCGGCTCTCTCACACACACACACACAGACAAAGGGCATGCCCCAAACTCGACAGGCACGTTCTGCTACGTGTGTGTGTGTGTGTGTTTCATTTTTACATAAAGCGAAAAAAGTCCGACACACACACACACACATTGATAGATTTTTATTTGTATATGCACACATACATTCAGCTCAGCTTGTGCGTGTCTGTGTGTGTGTCTCCTCTGTGTGTGTGTACATTCAACAAATTGTTGAATCCAGCAGCGCCTTGTGATTTTAGCCGCTGCTGCTACGGCTCCCTCTGCCCTCTGCCTGCTGCCTTTACCCACTGCTCTCTACCCCTGCCTTACGCCTCCTACAGCCTTGTGCCGCCCACTACTTGCGGCTGCTTCCGCCGTCGTCGACGTCGTCATCGTCAACAAGTTGAAGCTGTTGCCGCTGCCAGAATTTCAATTCAGCTGTGCCTGTCCCTCTCTCTCTTGCTCTCTCTCTCTCTGCCTGCATGTGTGTGTGTCTCCTCTGTGCGTGTGTGTGTGTGCGAGTGGCGCCTTGAAGTATGTCAAAATTCGTGTAGCTGCTCCACACACACACACAGACACACACAGCGCAGCTAAATTATGAGTGTAAATTGCCGTTGTTGCTCGCCGTGTCTGTCTGTCTGTCTCTGCGTATTGGCAGCTAGCACACACACACACACGCACACAGCACTCACACACACTCATATAGAACTCATACACACTCATTGCCTTATAGTATTTGCTTTTCGGTCTGCTTGGCAACTTGATTTCTTTCGCTTTCGCTTCTTTCGCCACTCTTGGCCGCACCGCAATTTGGCCAATTGCAAGCCATAGCCAAGTCGTCTATTAGTCTGCAAGTGGTCACACATACATACACAGTTATAACATATATCCTATATATATACCGTTATAGGGCGCCTATTACTGCTCGCCTTAGCGTGCTGCATGAAACTCCAATTTAAATCTAAAATCTAAATTTGACTTTATTTTGATTTTTGCCATAGTTTCTAAGGGTTTTGCTGCCTATAAAAACAGCTCAGCAGTTTCTATATATATCTATGTATATATACTATATATATCCAGCTATATCGGTTGTCTTAGCCTCCTTAATTGAAATATTTTGCCTGCCTCATTTTGTTTTTAGTTCAATTTTTGCTGTGCTTTGCATAACATTTTTGGGGTTCCTTTTTTTTTGTAATTAGCCACGCCCCCTCGAGAGATAGGGATAAGGGAGTATGCTTGCTAAAAAGAGAAATATTGACCTAATTAAAATTAATGCACAATTAATTGTCAGCAAAATGCTGGGCACATGAACTTGGGATCCCGGAAAATACTATATGCAGTAACCCTCAGCCGTCTGGCCGTATAAATAAACAATACGCAGATTGCGTATACGCACTGTGTGCCTGTGTGTGTGTGTGTATGTGCCGCCCACATGTGCAGAGCAGACCAGCTATATATAGTATATATATAGTATATATTCCTGCTAAGTTTGTGTTTACAATGAAAATCGAAGCAAGTTCGAGAATGAATTCCCAAGGGACCCCAAAAATATGAGTGCACACACAAGTTTTAAGGGTCACAAACTCTATAGAGAGAGAGAGAGAGAGAGAGGGGGAGAGAGCTGCCTAGACTGGGTAAGTTGACCTGACAAGGGAGAAGAGATAACTATAGAGGGAACAGCTTAAATCACTTCAATGTGAAAGTGTGTGAAAAAGAAAAGTTTTGATTTAATAAAGCACAACAGAAAGTTGGGAAAATTCCAAGATAGTTAGAGATAACTAGGCATAACTAAGGGGAGATTGAATAGCAATAAAGTTAAGATAAATTTGAAAGATTTGGGAAGCCAAGAGATTATGGATTGCTCAGGCTTCATGCAGCTTGAGCTCAGCTTAATAGTTTAGTTAACTTTTGGGCCTGCCTCTTTCCCTCTTCCTCTCTCTCTCTATTTTCCTCTTATTCTACCCTCTACACTTCATTGATAACAGCATCTTCTTTAGCTTCTTCTACAACTTCAAATCAAAATTTAACTTTGAAATCAACTTAGAAACTGTGGAAATTGAGGCTTTTCTTGGGGCTTCTTCCTGAGGCTTCTGCTTTGTGCAACAATCTTAACTGTTTTTCAACTCAAATCTTTGCTGCGTGTGTGTGTGTGCGAGTGTGTGGCTATGAAGGTGTCTCTGACGTGTGTGTGTGTGTGTGTGTATTAAACTTCTGCCACAGTTGAGGCAAGCTGTTGTATTAGCCACAGCTTAGGCAGCACACAAACACACACAGCACAGCGAGGCCAACATGACGTATGAGTAACGCAAAAAAAAGAAAACTTTAAAACTTCTTTAACTGGCAAAAAGTTTCAGCGCCGCCATTGTTGCTCACACACATACACACACAGACACAGAGCAGACACCCACACACAGTCAGAATATAGATAATTGTATGTGGCATGCCTGACGTCTCATTTTCTGCCTTATAAACAGGCTACAGTCTCAGTCTGTGTCGCTTTCTTTGAATATTTCTTCTCTTTCTCTGCCTCTTTCTTTGCCTCTCTCTTCCCCCCTGTCTTCTGCCTACTCTGTTGCTGCTGGTGTATTTTAAAGTTTGTCAGATTTATTCAGAATCCGCATCGAATTCCATATACTATATACGATATACACAGAGTGAAACCGTAACTGAAACCGAAACTGAAACCGAAAACAGGCGAATTGTTTATTGTGTCAGCCTCAGCGCAATGTGTATTTTGGTTGCGGCGTGTCGCCTCGTTTTGTGGCAGGTAGAGGCAGCTACAAATATATATAGGATATGCCAGATATACTCGCTATATATTGTGTGTGTGTTCATCTCGCAGCATAAATAAAACAAATCTGCCTGGATGCCTGCCTGGCATTGGCATGTGAATTTGGCGACAGAGATACAAAAAAAACACACGCACATAAACCAAAAACACACATACATATATAATACAATACATACCTTATAACATACATATATGCATGCTTATCGGGCATATCGTTGCAGCGAACCGAGCAGCAATTTGGTCAGGCAGAAAATCATAATTTATAATTGCGCAGCATAGTTTGTTGGCCATTTCAACATTGTTGGGATATCGATTTAAAGTGAATATTATTATAGTGATTTGTGATTCATTGTGGGTTAATTATAGTGCTGGCATTAAGTGGTTATGTAATCTAAGGTCAATTCACAGTTCTATTGGCCTCATTGGAGTTTCGCTTCAACTAATCGTGCGTAAATCAATTTAAAGTGAGTTTAAATGCGCTTTTCGAATGAGATTTGTGGTTTAATTTATTAATATTGCAGGGATAGTAGTGCAGTTTAGGCACAGTAACTAACATATCTATGTGTAGAGATATTTTAGCGTATATTAAATGAAGAGAAAGTTCCTTAAAGCAGTCTTTTATGTTTAAAGAGTTTCTAAGAAGACTTTTATATATTTTCGTTCTACTTTAGTGAAGTCTTTTGGTATTTAAAGATCTTTCCTAGCTTTTATTCCTTAGTTCATTGAAAAAGCTGATCGAAAAGCTTTTTTCAAGCTCTCTTTTTTGTCATAATCTAGCAAAAGCTTGCCCAGCTCAGCTAGTTCTTAAGCTATGTATTGTATCATACGCTACATTTGAGATATATGTCTAACAAAAGCTGCTTAAAGCTTCTAAAAGCTTTCGTAGACATCCTATAACAGTCTTGCTCTGCTCGGCAGAATCTACTGCCTATCTAAGAGCATATTCTATAAACTAAAAGCTCCTTCAAAACTCGCTGGCTCCAAACCATCCCTTTCTTTCTTTTTGCAGTAGAGTCTTTTCTTTTGCAAACTTTCTTCTGTTGCTTTTCTCGCAGTGTAGCAACGCTGTTACTTAGTTACAGCGCACAAGGACACTCACACACACACACACTCACACACATTGTAAGACATTCTGTCAGTGCAAGCAGCAGCTGCGGCAGCGGCAGCGGCAGAGGCAGCCACACAAAGGACAAGCCATTGTTGTGTTTGTTCGCATTGTTGTGTGTGTGTGGGCGGCAGAGATGACAACTCCTTAATCATCGATATATGTCGCGGCATATTTATGGCATAGAAACACACACACACAAACGCACATGAAACATATTATAAGGGGACATGCGAGTAGCGACAGCAAATTTTGTTGCTGACTTTGACGGGGTTTCATTTTTATACTCTTGCAAAGGGTATACTCATTTTGGCTAGAAGTTTGCCACGCACCGTAGGAGGCATCTCCCAACTCATAAACTACTACTTTATTATACTATTATATAAATGTAGAATCACTCAGATTGTCAAAACATAAACAAAATGTCGTTCCGCATGAAAATCGTTGGATTCTTAAGAAAGTTATGGTCGATAGAAAATGAGGGTACTAGGCCTATCGAGTATGTTACGAGTCAAATTTTTTGAACATTTTGACATGATTTTTGGGCCAAAAATAAGTATAGTCTAAAATCGATTTAAACACTTGTTTAATACTAATTATGACCTCCGCAATCGATTTAAATTAAAAATTCGCGATTTAAAATTTTGAAAATAAAATTTTGTTGAAAAATCATAGGGGGGACCCTTACAAAAATTTTCAAAATATCGAAAATTTCAAAAAGTCTTTTATGATATTATTTAAATGTAGAATTAATCAGATTGTCAAAACATAAACAAAATGCCATTCCGCATGAAAATCGTTGGATTTTTAAGAAAGTTATGGTCGATGGAAAATGAGGGTACTAGGCCCGTCGAGTATGTTACAAGTCAGATTTTTTGAACATTTGGACTTGATTTTTGGGCCAAAAATAAGTATAGTCTAAAATCGATTTAAACACTTGTTTAGTACTAATATTGAGCTCCGCTATCCGTTAAAATTAAAAACTCTAGATTTAAAATTTTGAAAAAAAAATTTTGTTGAAAAATCATAGGGGGGACCCTTACAAAAATTTTCAAAATATCGAAAATTTCAAAAAGTCTATTATGATATTATTTGAATGTATAGTTAATCAGATTGTCAAAACATAAACAAAATGTCATTCCGCATGAAAATCGTTGGATTTTTAAGAAAGTTATGGTCGATGGAAAATGAGGGTACTAGGCCTGTCGAGTATGTTACAAGTCAGATTTTTTTAACATTTGGACTTGATTTTTGGCCCAAAATTAAGTATAGTCTAAAATCGATTTAAACACTTGTTTAGTACTAATTATGACCTCCGCAATCGATTTAAATTAAAAATTCGCGATTTAAAATTATGAAAAAAAAAATTTTGTTGAAAAATCATAGGGGGGACCCTAACAAAAATTTTCAAAATATCGAAAATTTAAAAAAGTCTATTATGATATTATTTGAATGTATAGTTAATCAGATTGTCAAAACATAAACAAAATGCCATTCCGCATGAAAATCGATGGATTTTTAAGAAAGTTATGGTCGATGGAAAATGAGGGTACTAGGCCTGTCGAGTATGTTACAAGTCAGATTTTTTGAACATTTGGACTTGATTTTTGGGCCAAAATTAAGTATAGTCTAATATCGATTTAAACACTTGTTTAGAACTAAATATGACCTCCGCAATCGATTTAAATTAAAAATTCGGGATTTAAAATTTTGGAAAAAAAATTTTGTTGAAAAGTCATAGGGGGGACCCTTACAAAAATTATCAAAATATCGAAAATATCAAAATGGGTATTATGATTTTATTTAAATGTAGAATTACTCAGGTTGTCAAAACATAAACAAAATGTCATTCCGCATGAAAATCGATGGATTTTGAAGAAAGTTATGGTCGATGGAAAATGAGGGTACTTGGCCTATCGAGTATGTTGCATGTCAGATTTTTTGAACATTTGGACTTGATTTTTGGGTCAAAATTAAGTATAGCCCAAAATCGATTTAAACACTTGTTTAGTACTAAATATGACCTCCGCAATCGATTTAAATTAAAAATTTGCGATTTAAAATTTTGAAAAAAAAAAATTTTTTTTTAAATCATAGGGGGGACCCTTACAAAAATTTTCAAAATATCGAAAATTTCAAAAAGGCTTTTATGATATTATTTGAATGTAGAATTAATCAGATTGTCAAACCATAAACAAAATGTCATTCCGCACTTAAATCTCGGAAAGGGTATAAAACCTTCGGCATGCCAAAGTTGACTTTGTTTTTAGGTTTTCTGTCTCAAAATATCGAAGTGAGCGAGGGCAACTGACACACACAGAGGCAGGCTCACACACACACACACACACACTCAGGCACACCCAGGCACCGCTGTGCGCTCTCTAAGTGAGGTTAGGGACGCAGGCAGGCAGCATTAAATGGCAATTTCCCGTTTTTCGGCCATGTTGCGGATGCTGCACGGGCAATCGCCCCCCCCCCCATCTCTCTCACTTGCATACCTTCTTTCTCTCTTTCTCTTTTCCCCCTCTCCCTCTCACTCTGACTTGCGCTTTCTTTTTCTTGGTTTTTCCGCCTCCCCTCGCCGTTTGTTGTGCGTAATTGATGAGCTTGTTAATAAATTACACAAAATGCAAGTCATAAATTTAGCTTGATCTGCTGCCTCTGCTCCGCCTCTCCTGCATTCTGCTACTCCAGTTTCTGCTCCTCCTGCTGCTCCATTCCCTGCCAGCAATCATACAAAATTGTGCTGCAATTGTCATATTCATAGATATTTGTTGAAATTTTGTGATATTTCCATCTAATTAAATCAGTTGAAAAGTCAAGCTAAAGGCAAAATTGTCGGGGCGTGGCAGCTGGACAGGATGCAGCAGCAAGAGGAGCAGCAGGAGGAGCAGCTCATTCTCTGCTCCTCGTTGCGTCCTTCAATGCAATTCAAGTTTTCTTCAACTGTAAAATGCCCCCAGGCGGGGGAGAGGAAGAAGGCAGAGGGGGCAGACGCAGGCTCATAAAATGCAATTAGCAGACAGTTGAAGGGGGCGTGGAGTAGCATCAGCATCAGCAGCAGCAGCACCAGACAGACAGAGGGGGCGTGGCCACTTAAGTATTTTGTCGAATTTCCTTGGGCAAACGCTCATTATGCGAGGGGGTGAGGTGGAGAACGGAAAAAGGCAGAGAAGGAAAAGAGTGGATTTGTCTAAATGAAGAGATGCAGAGGGCAGGGGGTACTGGTAGATTAAACATAAAAGGGGGAAGGTTTAGATGTGGTTTATATAGTATGCTAAAAATAACGTTTATTTGCTTAATTTCCACAAATTCAAATAAATTTCTGATTCTTTACGAACCTGTGATTTTTAAAGACGACAAAAATATCAATATTTTCCATAATATGTGCCTGAATTTGTTTTGGATTTGATTTATATGCTAGTTTTGAGTATCTTAATCATAAAACAACATTTAAAATTAAAAAAAAAAAAGTTTTTGAAAAAATCGGAAATTTTGGAACCTCCTAAATTGATATAATTGAAATTTAGAATCAATAAGGATGCAATAACGCGCACAAAGAGTCATTCCCGAGCAAGATTGAATGATTTTCGGGATAGTTATGCGTGTTTGAAGCCAAAATATCGATAAATATCGACGATAGGATGCCTTAAATGTATGGAAAGTAGGAAAGTAAGATTTGTATCTCAGGAATAGCTACAGCTTCGCTTTAATTGTTGATATATCCAGAGCAGCTCCAGCTTGGCTCTGAATTTGCATTCGACGTGCTTCCTCATTCCATAGTGTATTCTATTGTTCTCTCTTGCAGTCTTCCTTCCAACCATCTATTCCCATTCCTATAACCCGCTCTCGAAGGCGATTATAGTGAATGACAAATGAAAATTGCAATTAAACTAAACCAACAAATTCAACGTTGACAAAGTGACACAGTGGAAAGTGGAAAGTGAAAATTTTGTGCGGTTGTGGAAAAGTCAAAACGAATGAAAAAGTCAAACGTAATTGAAGGAAGGAATATATAGAGTGCCGATTTATAAATACTACGTTATGTGCGTATAAATCTCTCGCATTTATTGCCACACATCGGAAATTAATCGAATGTCGTCCGTTGCATAGGTAAGAGAGGAAATAATATATTAAGCTAAAATATTATACGACCATATATAGCCCACATATAACCCTCTATATCATGTGGGCAGCTCAGCTAATGCGGCTCGTTAAGCCTTTATTGTGTGGGCCATATAATTTTAATAGTTTCCCCCGATTTATGCATCCTGTTGCAGTGCAGTTGCCAAGGGATGGGAGAAAGAGATGGCGGTATCTTTTTGGGTGGGTTTTATTAAAAAAGTTTCCAGCTAAAGGGAGGAACAGAGAGAAAGAGAAAGAGAGAGAAAGAGAGAGACAGAGAGAGTGCCAAATCGAGCTGCGCCTAAGCGAATCATTCCGCTTGGCTGAACTTTGCAAGAGGAAATGTTGATGGTTCCTAAAACGGATTGAGAAAGAGTTTTAGGGAAATTAGGAATGAGAGATTAGCAAAGGCAATTAAAAGTTGAGGGATGTGTAGCACAGTTCAAATTTATGATATGTGTAATTATACATATTATACGATACATTTCGAATACTTCACGAGTTTCCTTCACTTTCATGCAACTGCGAATGTGCTAAAGATTTAACTAAATAAACCCGACTATAAAGTACTTAGAGACCTTGTAGATCGTAGAGAAAACTGTCAGTTGCCTGCGCTAACCCTGCAGACCTCCTACCTTTCCCCCCCTCCTCGCCTGCTTCACACCATCATCAATAACAATTGAAATCTTTTGCCCTTCGAGGCAACTCTTGCTCGGCACGTAGCACATTTCTAATCATTAAAGTCAGAGGAATATAGCAAACATATATATGTCTGTATATATGGCACATGCCGACATGATTGTTTTTACGACCTCTAAGGGGGCTAGAGAGAGAGAGGGGGGAAGGGGATCGCCGTCTCTGTCTCCGCACTAATTTGTTACTGTCCTGGCGAGCTGTGCGCCTGAGCCCGAGAGAGTAATTACAGCAGCACATAAATTGCTGTCCGTGAGCTGCAAACTTCATGACAAAGTTATAAGTACCCCGTGTCGAAAGAGAGGGGAGAGTGCTGGAAAGAGAGAGAGAGAGCGAGAGACGAGAACGAAAGCAAAAGTGACGAAAAAAAAAGTGAATGTCAAAAAAGCAAAATGCCAACAGCGCTGCCAACAAATACTTCATATCTGCCACACACACACACAGAGACA
Organism: Zaprionus tsacasi; assembly: GCA_018904105.1. Taxonomy (NCBI): domain Eukaryota; kingdom Metazoa; phylum Arthropoda; class Insecta; order Diptera; family Drosophilidae; genus Zaprionus; species Zaprionus tsacasi. The sequence goes on from JAEIFR010000295.1 coordinate 11,527,952, forward strand.
CACACACACACACAGACATAAGGCATGCAAACATGTTGTGGCTTTTGTATACGTGTCCATGTACGTGTGTGCGAGTGTGTGTGTGTCCAACAACATGACATTGACTAACGTGCAACGTGCTGCGACGCTGTACTAACTGTGACCAGGGTTGCCAACTTTGTTTATGACCAGAAGCTATGAAAAAAAATAGCCAAACAAAATGTTCGAAAAAGCTTAAAAAAGGCTAAACAATTTATATATTTATTTATATTAAAAAACGTTAGAAAAATCTAAAATTACAATAATTAATAAAGCAAAAATTTAATTAGTTATAAAATTTAGAAAATATTGGAAAATTAGGTAAAAGAGTGAGCTTAATATTTGAAAAAAAAAATATATATGTCAAAAAAAGCTTAAAAAATGCTAACTGATTCATATATATGTATATATTTATTTCAAAAAGCGTATGAAAAAGGTAAAACTACAAAAATTAATAATGCAAAAGTTTAATTTGTTATAAAATATAGAAATTATTAGAACAAAGGGAAAAGAGTAAGCTTAAAATTAAAAGAAAAATACAAAATACGCAATTCTTAAATTTTTCACGCCGTTGGCCTTCAAAAAACAGCTAGATTTGACGGAAAAAAAGCGTTATTGGCAACACTGTGACAGCCTGGGACACACGCATAGCACAGCAGACCGCAGACACAGAAACACACATACCTACAGGCACCAGTGTTGCCAACTCAGCTATTTTCTAGCCAGTTCTGGCTATTTTGGATGACCGAAAACTAGAAAATTTTCCATTTAGCTAGGAACGGTTTTTTCAGCTATTCTTATCAAAAGCTCTGCTAGTTTTTAGCTATATTTCATAACACAAAAATATTTACGTTTCACAAAATAATTTTGCAAAAAATGGCAATAACTCTTCACAAAAAAAAAATGACCAGCAGCTGTTCTAACAAAGACATTATTTACCAAGATGCGCCAACTCCAGTTATTATTCGCAACTAAGTAAGTGCCATTGGCTAGAAAGAGAAACAACTATCATCATCTTTCTCTTCACGAGTACTTGCATGCTGCCAACTCTAGTTTGCAATTCACATCGTTAGAAGTTAAAAGAATGCTAAACAGAAATTCGAGCACGCGCCAAAATGCCGAAAGAATATAAACAAAAAGCTTGTGATGTGTGGATGAACGATGAACGTTTTAAAACATGTATTAAAAAAGACGTGAATGATCCGACAAAGTGTTCTGCACTTATTGCAAGTGCACAATGAATGCAAAATTGTGGGATTTGAAATCCCATGTGGAAACAAAAAAACATAAGGGCGGTATTGCGTCCTTAAAACAAAATGCAACCATTGACTTCCCCAAACAAAATACTTCAACTGATTTTGCTGGGGCTATTTTCTGTTGCTATTTTTTGTGAAGGTTGACTATTTTTGGCTATTTTCAAGGGTCAACACAGCTATAACTATCGGCTCAGAGTTGGCAACACTGTCAGGCACACACACAGGCACACTACATGCATATACACATGACTCACACACACACACACACACACTCTCACACCTCTACACACGCAAATATGCCTGCAATACTCATGCAATTTAGTGCAACACGAACAATTTAATTCAATTTCAATAGCAACACGCATTGCCACTCTCTCTCTCTCTCTCTCACTGCCTTCTCTGTCTCACACCTGCCATGCCAAGTGGCCATAAAAATTGCGCCATGTTTACATGCGGCATGCCACATGCCACGGCGGCGATCTCATCTCATTTAATCGAGCAACTTTTATTTCAGTTGCCGCTGCCGTTGCCGCTGCTGCTGCTAATCTGTGGCACATAACGTGCCACGAAATGAAATGCAAATACAGTTTGCGATAGTCTGCGGCAATCTAAATAGTTTTCGTTAGCTTGCACGTGCGGGGGAGGTGGATAGGAAGCAGCATGGGGGGGAGGGGGTGTACTGCGTAGCATGCAACACTTTTTAGACACGCGCCCTACTCAATTGCATTGAATGCGGAACTGCAGAGAGGTGGCTAGAGAGAGAGAGAGAGAGGGGATGGGGAAGAGGTAAAGGGGAGAGTGTGGGGCAGGGTTAGAGCGGGGCAGAGAGCGTGCTGCCTGCCTGCAGTCGTGGCCTGCGCTATACAAGGGCAAACACAGCTGTGTTTACTTTAGCGTGTGCACTGTGCCACGCCCCCTCCCCGCAGTAGACTGCCCTCTTCTACCCTACCCCCTTTGCCCGTCCCTCTCCCCGTCCCTCTTCCCCTCTCTTTCGCCTGCCTGAGTTGCTTAAATGTCAGTTTATATCTCAAGGATAAGTCGCTTTTCCTCCTTTTCCCTCTCCCCCTACCCCACGCACTGTGACTTTTCTTTTGGCCTGGCTACACACATCATGCAGCAGGCTGTCTGTGTGTTTGTGTGTGTGTGGGTAGGGAATATGCAGTTATATAGTTGATATGGCTAAGCTATCGTGCGGCACTTTGACTGCAACTGCAGGCGCTGCCTCTAATTGAGATTAACGAGCAACGGCTGCGGCATCGATTGCTGCCACATTGCCACGCCCACAGGCACAGCTAATGAGAGAGGAAGTGCAAGCAGAGATGGGCGTGGAATAGAAGTAACAGAGAAAAGAGAAAAGGCAAAAAGAAAGGTCGTCAAAAGTCAAAATAAGAAATAATAAAGAGATCGAGGAGAATTAGAGAGAAAGATAAGGTAAAAAGAGGAAAATGAGAAGAAAGAAAGAGTTTATGATATAAGGAAGAGTATGAAAGTGAAAGATCATTAAAGGAAAGAGAAAGAAAAGGAGATATGAAGGAGAAAAGAGCAGAGAACAAGGAATGAAAATTACTATAAGAGAAAAGGGAGCTTTTTGAGAAGATAGGAGCAATTTAGAAAGGAAAAGGAAAGCAGAAGGAAAGAAAAAGGAAGAAGAAAATAGAGTGAATATATGAAGAAATACAGGGAGCTGAAAGATAAACAGAAAAAACAGCCCAAACACTGAGAAATCAGAGGGAAATGCGAAGATAAAGACAGGGCAATGAGTGTGGTTGGATAGAGGAGTTGCCAAGGCACTGAGGAGAGTCAGTTAAGGACGTAGGACAGAGGAAGGGGGGGTGGGGTAAGCGGTATCCGGCTTTATTGGCACATTAACTTTTAATGCTGCGCGCCAGGCAGCAGCAGCAGCGTCGGCAAAATCGCAGCTAGATATATTCTGATTACTCATACGCCACGTTGTTGTTTACACACACACAGACACACTCACACACAAATCGCAGAGTCAGCGCAAACATGGCCAAAATGCCAGCAGTGGCAACAGTAGCGGGCCGTAATGAGCGCCAGTTAGCGGGAAACACGAGATAAACTTGTTGCAGCGATAAAAAGCAATAAATTTGCCATTCACTTTGTGTGCGCGCCCTCCCCTGTCTGCCTGTGTGTGTGTGACAGCGTATCCCGCTCTCCCCCTCCCTCTCTCTCTCTCTCACTCTCTCTAATTAATAGCTTAACGCATTGCGGCACGCCCCCCCAGGACGCCCATTTTGGCTAAATGTTTTGCAATTAAATTGCACTAAAATTGCGTGTGAACGCGCCAGGGAATCAAATACCATCAATAGTCGAGGGGGGAGGGAAGGGTGTAAAAGGGGGGGGATGTCAGAGTGTGTGTGTAAGTATCTGTGTGTCTCTCTCTGTGTGTGCGTGCGCTGTCAAACACTTGAAGTGCAGCGCAACGTTTCAATTTTCCCGCTGACTTTTGCAATCTTTCCTTCTCTCTGGCTGTAAAATTTTTATTTGCGGTTAAGCGACAACTTCGCACTTTGGCCAGACAGCACAGGAATATATATACGCATATGTATATATATATAGTTAAAGCATTTATGCATATGTTAAGTATTTAAAAGTGCTTTAAGCAGAGTGTTTTATGGCGATTTCGGAGCAGGAAGAAAGCAGGCTAAAACCGCAGCGAGAATTTTCTAATTTCCTCTGGAATTAGCTGTACTTGGGCCTCATAGAAATTCTCTATGTGTGTGTGAGTTAATTTAAAATAAGTGGGAGGGAGGGGAGTGGAAAGGGGTAAGCTAAAAGCTTGTGCAAATTGAAATTAGCTGGAGGAGTAAAAAGACAATAAAAGCGGAGGTTTACTTTGCCTGCGCTTTTGTAGCTGCTCTCCTAATGAGTGTGTGTGCATGTATGTGTGTGTGAATGTGTGTGTGTATGTATATGTGTGTGTAGGGTATACCTAAGTGCGTACAGGGTATAATATAATGTATAATATATATATATTTCAGGTAGTTAAGTTGATAATGAAAAAGCGCATAAAAAGCGAAGTAAAAGCGGAGTAGAGGCAGCAGTTTGCAGTAAAATACACAGTTAGATACCCTGTAAATAGCTGTTGACAAGTTAGACATATAAACAAATCCATAGAGCTTAAAATTGACTGGCAGTTATCCTGCCTTAACTTGTTTTTTATTTTTTTTTTATTATTTTATTTATTTTAATGAGTATCTCTCACTTCCCACTCTTTTCTGCCTCTTCACACTACGTATTCCTCTCTTTTGACCTCTCCCTATAGCCTATCTGACGACCTATTCATATCGATAACATTTGCAATTCAATTTCATTGCATTAAAATGTAAAAAACAGAAAAAATAACAAATTAATGAGTTTGTTTTTTTGTGGTCGCTTTCATTGCATATGGCAAATTGATAAATTGTTGTTCGACATTTGTTTTTCCTCTCTACCCCAGTCCCTAAGGGCATCAAGTTTATTGCATATATCACACACATATCACGCATATTTATCATGGCGTATGCATTTTCAATTTATAATCAGCTCAGGCTGTCGCAATCGAAATGAATTTCAACATAATTGTTAATTGACGATAATTTGTTGCTGTTGTCTTTTTTTGTTAATATTTATTACAATTTGTTGCTGCTGAAGGTTGAAGGTTGACTGATTGATGGACTCAAGTAAACAAAGCAAAAGGAAATGGGCAGCTGTAGGGGGCAAGCTGAGAGAGTGGAAAAAAACGCTTGAAATGTGAAAAAGTAAATGAGTTTTTAAATTTTATGGGTTTCTAGGAAGTGCTGCAAGGGTTTGTAGAGTTTTTTTTCGAATGGAAAACTTTGCCAGCTTTGATCTTGCTTAATTTACACAGGAAGTTGAAGCAAGAAGTATATAGAAAAGTCTGTTTGTCTGTATGAATTCCTATAACTCAGAGGCTATAAGAGCTAAGGTTACCAAACTTGGTAAATATACTCGCATATGTTACAGTTTTTGTTTGTTGATTTTATAATTTGGTCACGTCTCCTACAGCGCTTTAAAAACAATAAAAATCAAAGGTCAAGCTTAATTTTAAAGTGTATTTTATTGAAACTGGCAAATAAACAGAGAATCTATTTAGAACTCAAAATACCAAGTTCTTATACACTCTAAATTTATATAAATTTCTATTTATGCCTTCATTTTATGCCAACTAACTTACTTATTCCTTTTTCATGCTAAAAACTTCCTTCTTTCTGCTTTCTTCTTACTTCTTCCGCTTTCCTTTCCCTGCTCAACTTGCTTGCTTAACCTGTCATGTGGCATAGCGAAAACTTGCTTATAAGCAGGGAATTTCTATCAGTTGCAGGCGCCTTCTACAGTTTTGGCCCCGGCTTAGCCCCGCCCTTGGGGTCGCCCATGTGGCTCGAAGTTTCGAGTTCCAGCTGTGGTAATGACTACAGAGGCCTCTCTTTTTGAGAGCATGTGTGTGTGTGCGAGTGTGTGTGTGTGTGTGTGGGTGTATTTGAGTTGGGCAACTTTAACAACGGCAGCAGCTGTGCGGGGCCTTCGTGAAGTGATCTGGAAGCGAACGCGCCATTAAAATTACAAGTGTTTGTGCCGGAAAATGCCGAGAAAAACAGCAGCAGCAGCAACAGAAATTTTCCTCGCAAATAGGGGGAGGGGCAGCGGAGTGACCTGGACGGGGGTCAAGGCTTGGGCAAAGCCTGCTAGCTGCTGCTGCTGTTGGCCAGGCCAATTGTAATGCATATTTGATTTGTATTTACGTGCGAGGGGGGTAGGCAGTAGTAGAGGGAGGGGGGATAGTAGGGCAGGGGCGCAAATCGATTGTCATTCGAGTGTTGGCTGGGAGCGTGAACAAATGTTTTCCCATTTGCCAGCAACAACAATAATTGCAAATGCGAAAACTTTAAAAACAGCAGCAACAACAGCAGCAACAACAGCAACAACAGCAACAACAACAAAAATAACCAAGCACTTTCCTGTATGATTTTCCACAGCTCGGGGAAATTAATGAAACTAATGGACAAGCGCGACTGCGGCAGCGCGTCGAAGGTCGTTGCGTATACGCAACATATAACGTATACGCCGCGTATACGCAATGTGGCGCAGTGTGGCATGAGCAGAGACAGTGGCAAATTAAACAGTAAATTAAGCGGAAAGAGATTAAATGCCTGGCTATTGTTGTTGTTGTTGTTGTTGTTGTTGTTATTATTGTTATTGTTGTTGTTGCGGCTGCTATCGTTTCCCATTCATAAAAATGCCAATCGCAGCAAACCGAAATTCCCCGCAAGTCAAAATGCCAAAAGCCAAATTCGAATACCCCCAAAGGCACTCACACTCGCACTCATATGCGTATTCACACTCGCCGCATACGTATTCGAAACCGAATCAAAACAATACCTTGTAAACATTAAACTGCTGCCCCTGCTCCCTCTCCCTCTCCTGCTCCTCCTGCTCATTATTGCTTGTTTATGCCAGCTGTGTTGTAGGGGTACAACAGATGGAGGGGGGGGGGAGGGTCAGGGCTGGCATATTCCCTCGAGCTAATGATGATTGGCTCACTGACTGAATGTGACTGCAAAAAAGGTCTATAAATAAGCAGAACAAACAAACAAACAAAGCAGCAACACGCTGTGTAGTCTGTCAGCGGCCTCGAACAACATAAGCCCCTTACCCCTTGCCCCCTGCCCCTTCTCTTCCCCTGCTCTTTCCACACTCTTTCCATTTGTCTCACCTTTCTCGTTTTGATACATTTTAGCTGACTTCTTCTTTATCGTTTTTATCGTTGCAATTTCATTGAAATCTCTCTCTCTCTCTTCGCTTATCAAATTTGACAGCTCAGTTTGCAGTTCTCTTTCTTCTCCTCTTCTGCTCTTCTTCTACGCTTTGCTAGTGCACAAAGTGGAATAAATAATTTTCAATTGGTTTGCTTGTTTCGCATTTTGTTTGGTAGATGAACAACAAGTTAAGCTGCATGTGCAAATTTGCACGGGTGTTGGCTACAAGCAGCAAATGCCAGCCAATTTGTATACCCTGTACAATTGGGTCACTTAATAGGGTAGTTTATGTAGAGAATAAACTGCGCTACAAATCAAGTATAGACAGTTTCTTACTGCCTTAGTGTAGAGCTGGAAAGAAAATAAAATAATTATCAATATTAATTTTAAAAAATTTCATATGGAAAATATTTTCAGAATTTCTTTTAAAATCTACAAAAAATAAATCTGAGTTATTGCTGTAAATGAAAATAAATAAAGCGCTTTCCAATTCGTTGTAAGGATACAAATCCCATAAGATATACGTAGAAACTGTTTCCGCTTTTCCACACACATTTTAATGCAAACAACTTCCGTTTTGGCACTAGTTTTTATGGTTCCTGAGAAATAGGTACTAATTAAGCTATTTTTAGTAATTTCTATAGAAATAAATTAAATAGAAGATCGTAAATGTCGTATAAGAAATTTCTTTGATGTCGATTTTAGAATATTCAAAATAAAGGTCTATGAATCTTTACTAATACAGTTTAAATTAGAAGCTTAGGAGCTAGAGTTTATATTCGATAAATCTAGCATTTAAAATATATAATTTATATATGTTTTATGCAGTTAAAATTGAGAAACTTTTAAATTTAAAAATATATGTTAAATAAAAAATAAAATAGGATATAAATGTGCATATATAATATTTAAATATAGTATGTTGTATAAAGCCAGCGCACTGCACTGCCCGCTGCTTTCTCCACCACTTTTCCCCAGTCTAATATACCCTATACAACAGCATGTATAATGCGTATTCTCTACGAGCAGCTGCTCTACAATTTTTGCGCCCAAAACTATGCAACAAATATTTAAAATTTGTGCGAAACTCAAGCCGTAAGTGGCTCAGAGCATGCTGCCTCTAGAGGGAAGAAGCAGATGAATATACATATTTGGGATTTTTTAATGAATTTGCAACAAGCAGAGAGAGAGAGAGAGCGAGAGAGAAAGAGAAAGAGAGAGTGAAGTTCATATTGAATTTGGCATTCAACTAATTCGCTCGAGCAGCTCGTGTTGCATTCACATGGCATGGCGCATCGATACACTGCGAGAAAGGCATGACTACTGTCCCTAACCCTCACAAGCTCTGCTGAGCCTCTGCATTCCTGTGAGACGACAACAAAAGCGGCAGCGCAGCAGCAGAGGCAGAGGCAGAGGCAGCAGCACAAATGGCTGTCAGCTGAGCTGTAAATGTTACAACACACACACACACAGACACACGTGTGTGTGTATTTGCATTTGTGTGTGTCAGAGAACTGTCAGGCCGCATTTCATATGGCTCATCTGGACGAAGGCTGTCAGTGGGCGTGGCCAGGGGAAGGGAGGGAGGGGTAGGCGCTACGGGGTCGTCGGTGACATTGCCGTGGACGTGAACGTGTTGCCTCGCACTCGGACACGGACACGGACGGACGGACAGAGACGTAGAGACGCAGAGACGGAGAGACTCTTCTTCACAGACAGTTTTCACTAATTATCTGACACGCTGTTGGGTCTGACGAGGGGAGGGGGGGAGGCAGGGAGAGAGAGAGGGGGCAATGGCGGCTCGTATGTAACTTGGGGACACATTCTGATGCTGCTGCTGCTGCTGCTGCAGTTGCTCGTTGCGGCCAAGGACTCATTTTGAATGTGCCGCGTTGTACACACAGACAGACACACACACATGTGCCACACACACAAACACACACACGTACAGTGGAACTTTCCGTGCGCATCTCAGAACTCTAATTTCAAAGGTCGAAAAAAAAAAGAAAAGCGTTTTGTAGCTTTTTTTGCTTTCTTTTCTGCTTTTTTTCTCTTGTTTGCCCTGGCCTGCATCGAGAGGCACAATAAAGAAAGGGCAGGCCAAAGGAGAGGGAGAAAAAAAAGAAAATAAATAGAAAAGGCAGCAAAACAAAACAGAGACACACACACACAGCGGCAATGCAATTAAAAATTTGTATACGAAAAGGCTAAAATTTGGAAAAGCCAAAAAGAAAATTATACAAGTTCCCTACAACGACAGTTTTGTTTATATTGTGGGGGAAATTTGATTGCGAAAAGAAAGAGAGATTCGACTTTATACTTTATATAGTTCCTAAAATAATAAAATTATCTTTATATATATAAAGTTACAGCTTGTAGCTGAGTTTAAAGTTTAAGCTGGCAGTTTCACTCTTCACTTTCTCCCCCTCTCAGTTGCTATAGAGCATACGCTGGTCCGCTAAGTGCACTTAAGTACTACTATATCTTTCCCTCTCTTTTTTTCTCGCATACTCTCTCTCTTCCCTATATGGTTTTTTTTAAGCCATGTGCATGTTTTATTTGGCATTCGCCTGCGCTGCATTTGATTTCGCGCGCCTCTCTGCCACGCCTTCTCTTCGCTCTGCCCGCATCCGCAGCGAATTGTGTGAAGGCCGTCGCGGCGAAAAGCGGCGTCAATAATTGAAGAGCAAGTTGAGAGCTTCAGCCGGCTGAACGCGAAGTTGATTAAATTTAAGCAGATTCCACTTACGTTCTACTCTCTTACTCTCCCGCTCTCCCTCTCTCCTTCCCTCTTCAATTCGCTGCGTGATTGTCTGCTAGAGTTGCCAACAATTGCATGGGATCACAAATTAAAATGCACATAATGTATTAGCAGACGTATCGCTCTCGCTCTCGCACTCTCCCACTGCCGCTGCCTCTGCCCCTCCCACTCTGCTTTGCTGTTAATTAAGTTTGCTTAATGCTGCCATTGACATCTGAAACTGAAAGTTATTCGGGAACAACAAGAACAGCATGAAAAAACTGTCAAGTGCTTGGCCCGCAAAGTTCTGTTGACAAAAACAGGCAGACACACGCACACACACATACACAGCCTGCCTGCCTGCCCACTCTCTCTTCCACCAGAAGCAACAGTCTCGCCTGCTGGCAGCAACAGCAAGTTAACATCAAGTTAACAGCAAGAGAGCGACATGTTAACAGCGCACGCCACTGCTCTCTCTCGCTCTCTTCGCTCAACTGTTGAGCGAGCTCAGCCGCTCTGTTATTTACATAGGAAAGCAACAGCGCGCTGCGGCAGCGGCAGCAGCAGCAACAGTTATAATTTTCGCTTGCCTTCTCTTTATGTCCTCGAATGATTTATTTTTGGCGTGGCAGCGACGCCAGCAGCGGGCAGCGGGCAGCGGGCAGCGGGCAGCGGCTCTGCTGCCGAGTTAAGGCATGTGGTTTTGTTTGGATTTATGCGTGCTGCCTGCTCTGTCTCGCTCTCTCCCACTCAGCTGCGCTGCTGTTTGCACGCGTCGCTTGCTCGATGTGTCTGTGTGTGTGTGTGTGAGCAGGCAGATAAGATGCTTAGGCAGCAGAGCTGCGAAGTATTCTCCATGGTAAACGGTAAATGGTAACGGCGAATTGTAACTTTGGTTAACTCTGCCAGCAAATTTATGCAACTTTCTCTCTCTCTCTCTCTCTCCCTCCCTCTCTTGCTGCTGGAGTTTTTCTATTAGCCCGTCGTCATATTGTTTAATTAGCGCTGCGGCACGCTCTGTTGCTCTGTCTGCTAGCCAGGGTTGCCAGAGCGGCGCGATGTTCTGCATTTAATCATTTTTTGTTATTACTTTGTGCTTTGTGTGTTCGCTGCGGCTGCAGTTGATGGCGGCCATTGTTGTGACCCTTATTGTGCGCCATTTGCATCGCTGCCAGCGGCAGGCAGCAGGCAGCATGCAGCAGGCCTATAAGCAGTTATTCGCCAACACGCTCTCTTTGTCTCTCCCTCTCTCTCTCTCCCTCTCTCACTCCCTCTGTGTGCATATTTCAAATGTCGCTGTCGACATGCACATGACTGCGACGGCGGAAATGAAAACAATATCCATTTCCATTGTATATTTTTATTCGCTGCAAACGACGACAACGAAGATGGCGACGCGTCGTTGGCAGCGACGCAGGCAGCAACAGCGGCAGCAAAAAGCGCAACGCGGCCATGGGGGGAAACCTGTCGCAGTTGCAGTCCCTCATGCTGTTGCTTCCCCCTCCCCCCGAGAGCACAGTGTCTCCATGTCTATTGTTTGTGCAGTGTGCGCACAGTGGGACGAGTAGAGTCGGCAGGGAATGCAGGCAACTCTAGGGAAAGGAAGGAGTCTTCAATTGGGGAATAACTATGGGGAAATATTGAAGTAGTTTGTATTAGATTGAAGAAATGGAAGAGTTTTTGCGCGAGTTTTTTGGTAGATTTGAAAGATTAAAGAGGGAAGAAGTTGAGGGTAAGAAAATAGAACAGAAAATTAAAGATTTTCTTATTCTGAAATGTATTTAAAAACTTTAATATTTAGAAAAAAGAGCAGAAAGTCTTTTTATTTGCATATTTAAAAAAAGTTTCTATAAAGTTTGCTCTTACTAACACTAATAATATTATATATGGTATATTTTAAATTGCATATAGTAATAAATATAATATAATATATATATCAAAGTTAATTTTATACAGTATCATTAAAACAAAGATTGGTATGCCTGAGTTGCAGCTAATTTGTGGCATTTCAAGCGTATTCTTCTTAAATTTCTCCACATTTCTTTAGAATATCTTACACATTAATAAAGCAAATTCCAGCCATAGCTGCCTTGGTAATAACCCTAGCAATTCCATATATTACCAGCTCAATATGCACTTGAGAATTTCAAATATTCGCAGGCAAATAAAACCATTTGAAATCAGTGTGAAAGTTGGCAGAACTCTTCAACTCTCTCCCTCTCATTCTCCCTCTCTCTCTCTTCCTACTACTGTAAACTACACCTGTGCTAAGCTGCAGCTGGGAGTGTGTGTGTGTGTGCGTCTGCAACAAGTAGAAACTCATGAATAAAAGGGAAGAGGGTGGCGTGAATAGTAAACTGAATGAATCTGAATCTGAATCCGAATTTGAATTTGAATCTGAATAAAAATGTGCAAAACTATTGGCAAACTGTAGAGGCAGCTGCTGTGTCTGTTGTTCCTTACACAGGTGTAAGAAGGGGGTAGGAGGAGGAGCAGGGGCAGGGGCAGGGGTAGTGCCTAGGCAAGGCAGTCAGCTTGTGCCTTGTGTCCTTGTCCATGAGCTGCGGGGGCTATTGAACTGCCTAAGCGTGCTAATGTCTGCACTTCTACTCACACACTTACACTATATCTCTCTCTCCTTCTCTCTCTCTGTCTATTCTCTTCTCTTGCCAGGCAGCTGTTACACCTGTGTGTGTGTGTGTGTGTGTGAGTTGAGCTGAGCTGCGCCATTTGCCCGTAAGCGGCACTTGGAGCCACTTGGCGCCACTCGAGCAAACATCGAGAGCAGCAGCGACGCACTGAAATCGACACCTGAAACAAGCAGGAGAAGGAGCAGCAGCAGGAGGAGCAGGCGGGAGGAGGAGCAGGTGCAGGTGGCGACTTGGATGATGCGACGCGTGGGCGGCGGCATTGGCAACGCGTTGCTGCCAGCCAGGGGCGTGGCAAGCACATGACAAGCGTGCGAAGTGAAACCAACCAGGTGCCAGCACAAGCAGCGGTTCCACACGGCGCGAGGCGAAGGATGCGAATAGTGCACGACAAGAGCGAGAGAAACAACAACAGCAACAACGACAAGTGGAGCAGCAGGAGCAGTAACTGGAGGGATCAGCAGCCACAGCTGACATGGCCGACGCGGATGACAGCAACAGTGGCAGCGGCTTGGGCTCACATCATGACTCGCTGCAGCTGCTGACCAAGACGCGACTGGACAAGGCTGTGTCCACCAATGACATAATGCTGGATCTGCAGCGTGCCCTCACCTACGAGGCGGTCTTCAGCACGCTGGTGGAGCACAAGATGCAGGCGCTGAAGCGGGATTACGAGGAGCATAAGCGGGCCAAGCGCAAGAAGCGTAAGAAATCCATTGGAAGGATTCTGCTGCCGCGCAAGCTCTTTGGCACGCGCCGCTCCAGCAGCAGGGAGGAGGAGGAGGAGGAGTTCGCCGGCGTGGAGAGGGAGCAGGTTGCATCGCTGCCCTCCACTTCTCAGCGTGCAGTGCAGGCGGAGGCGGCGCAGCTGGAGGACAGCGTGGCCAGCACACTGAGCAATTCTTCGGGTCGACAGGGCGGCGGGCGGCACAGCATGCTGGTGGTGCAGGCGCAGACGCACACGCCCGCACAGCCAGCGACGCAGTGCAGCAGCTCCTCCAGCTCGGCGGAGGAACTAGAGGGAGGAGGAGGAGCAGCAGCAGCAGCAGCTGCAGACACGCCTGCCTCAATCACGCGGCTGCCTCAACATTCCAGCATGCGCAGCACCACCACAGCAACGACCACGCCCACGCTCGCCTCCTGCTACGACAATACCTCGCTGGGCACCGCCGCCACTGGCACCGCCAGCGCCACTGTGGTGCGTGGTGCCGGCCTCCACAGCTCCACCATGGCCGACGACAGCCTGACAGCCTCGTTGCGCGGCAGCCTCGAGAGTCTCTCCTACTCCAGTTCCCGCTGCACCGTCAGCTTTGGCGGCGCCGAAATCATCGCTGTGGCCCACGCGGATGCGGATACCAGGGAGCGGGCACGTCTCGCCAAGCGGCTGCGCATCCTGGAAGCGAAATCCATCAGTGCCCAATGCAGTCCCATCTTCCCGCGCAGCCTGGTGCGCTCCATTCCGCTGCCAGTGCCGCAGCAAGCGGTGAGTCTAGATCGTATTGCGTGTAGTTTTAAGTTCCACACGGCTGTAAGTCTCCACAGATCTATAAAACTCTCCAATCTTCTTACGAATATAGAGATTATAGACTCTCCAAAATTAAAAGTCTTCTAGGTTGAGAGGCATCCACATTGTTAAGTCTCCACAGCTTGTAGATTTTCAAAATTCTCCAAATTACTTAAAAATACAAATATTAGAAAAATTAAAAGCCTGTAGAATGGTCAAGTCTCCATTTAGTAAAGTCTCCAAAGTAGCACACATATCGTATATCTTTTCTTCTTACACTTTACTCAAGCTCTGTAGAGATATAAGATTTAGAAATCGATAATCTACACTTCTGCAATTTAACAGAATTTAAAACCTTCAAATTCGTAAGTCTCCAAAATTAACAAAAGGTTAGAAAACTTAATTATGTTTGAAACCTTTCAAATCATCTTTGTTTTATTTTTTAGAGTGTGCAAAATCAAAAGTCTCCAAAGAAGAAGAGCTCAAAAGTCTCCAAATGCTTTTAAAAATCAAAAATCTTCTACCTTAACAAAGTTTTCAACAATTTTAAGTTTCTAAAAGTATCCTAAGGCTGTTTTATATAAATACATACATAATCTGGCAAGTTTTTTTTATAATATTATAAAGTCTGCAATGTGAAAAGTCTACAAAATTAATACTAGGGCCATCAGAAGTCTTCCCATTCCTTAGTCTTTCAATATACTCTGAAATCCTTAAACTCTTCAAGATATCCAAAGTTTCATTAAGTCTCCAAAGTCTCCAAAGCCTATTTAATTAAAAAATACCACAAAAATACTAAAAACTATCACAAAATAATTATAAATCTTAAAAAAACCTCAGTGTGACCTTAAAAAATACTAATAACTACAGAAATTACCAGGTAATACTAGAAATATACTAACATATACTATGCTTTTGCCCCTTTCAACTCGCAGCGCCTTCACATGAATGTTCCCTCCAGCCTGGCCAAGCCACCGCTGCCGCCGTCGCATCCTCCCCACGTGGCGCTGGAAATCGAATCGCTGCCTCTGCCCGCGCCTCCGCCTCCTTATGCGACGCAATCGCTGCAACCGGAGGCGATGCCACTGCCACAGCGCAAGCGACTGCTGCCCAAGCAGATCTCCTGCACGGAGAGCTACTCCGGCGGGGGCAGTGATTTCGAGGGCGGTGCTGGCGGTGCCGCTGCCTATGCGCGCTACTTCTCCCGGCAGAACACGTCGGAGGACAGCGCCAATGTGACCGTGAGCACGGTGCTGGCCCAGAGCGATTCCCAATCGCTGCACGCGTTGGGCAGCTACGCCAACACGCCTACAGCCTCCGCCGCTGGACGCCTCAAGTCACGCAGCACCAGCCTGCTGGCGCCACATGCCACACACACGCCGGAGGCAGTGGCGATTCCTATGGAGGCGGAGGATGACCAGGATGAAGAAGAAGAGGAGGATGTTGATGGTGTTCGGGTGGGACCAGGTTTACCCACCCAGCTGGCAGAGAAATTGCATCGCATGACCTCCACATCGACGGGTTCCAGTGTGGCGCCCATTGGTTGCTGCAGTGCAGCAACGAAATCCACGCCCAAACCGAGAATCCAACAGAGCTTTAAGCCAACGCTGCCCACGCCGAGCACCGGCAGCGATGACGAGTACCGACGCCGCAAACGGAAGTACAGTAAGTCCATAGTTGAGGAGTAGCTGCCTCCGGCCACTAATCCGCTAATCCCCTCTTGCTCTCTCTCTCTCTCTCTCTCTCTTTCTCCGGTTTCATTTTGGCGCAGAACGCCATCATCGCTGCTCGGATCCGGCGCTTGTCTATCCCACGCCCAACGGACTGCAACCCTGTGTGCATGTCCTGGGTCTGCCTGGCCACGTTCAGTCCATGTGAGTACCCCACTCCCTGCTCCTGCTCCTGCCCCTGCCCCAAGCCAATCCTGCCCCGGCTAATGCCACAAAGGCTACGTCAAGCGGCGACTAATGTCATTTATTACCCACAGACAATGCCCCTACGCGGAGGACTCGCCCTGCGACCTGCAGCTGGACATGGACATGGACACGGACGCGGATAAAATCGACGACCTTGAGCACATTGTGCCTGCTGGCAGCGGCGTTAGCGGCGATGGCGATGGCATCAGCGGCGGCGTCGCCGGTCATCAGCGACATCGCAGAAAGCATCGGTAAGTCGCTTAGGCTATCTGGACATGTCCATCGGAGCGTGGAACCCAACAGGCCACGCTTCTCTAGACTGTAAGCATGCACAGTGGGGCAAGCAGGCAGAGCACAGAGTTAAATAGTTTATTAGTTTATTAATTGACTCAGAAACAAATATAAACAAATATATTGATTTATTTTAATTGTATTTAAATATTTATTATAAATCTGGATATTATTTTCTGATTGATTGAGTTTTAATATTATATATATATTTAATTATTTATATATATATATATTATTTTTTTTTGAAAACGCCATATTTCTTGAAACTTCTTGAAAAGTGTATTTGTTTTAATACAGTTTCACATTTTCTTTATTTACGATCTATAAAGTGATAATAGATTGCTTGAAAGGCGGAAATATAGGCTTTTTTATTGCAAATATGGTCTTTTTTGGACAAATAATTAATATCAGACTGTAATATTTTCAAAAGCATTCAGTAATTGTGAGATAAAACATCTGAGTAGTATTTTTTAATATTTTGAGGGAACTATAATATTAGACTGAAATTAACTAAGAGAAATCAATATGTATTATAAAAACTATTATAGATTTTATTAGTTTATTATGGTTTATCCGTAAATATTCGTAAGCCTGTATATTATTCTTTATTTGTATTTCCTTTCTTTTTTATTTTCTACTGATTCTTCAGCTATGAAGTATTTTTTATTGGCTTATGATGGACATACTTATACATATCTTATGCAATACTTCTATAATATATTTTAAGCACTACAAACCCCTTCCTAGCCCACTGTCTCTGTCTGTTCTCTCCGCTTTTACTATAAGAAATGATTAGAGAACATATAAATGATGTCGCATTAGTTGTCAGAGATGCTATAACAAAATACTCAGCCAGTTGGGTCAGTTGCAGTCACAATAGACTGGCCCACTGCCATTGCTACCCCCACCTGCTGGCCAGGGTTGTCCTTCAGCTGCACTAATAAATGTCGTCCAGCTGCAAAGCGATTGTCAAACATTGCCTAATGCGTTTCTCTATCTCCCTCTCTTTCCCCCTCTTCCTTTCTCTCTCTCTCCCTCTTTCCCGCTCTGGCGCAGCCCGAAAAACGCAGACAAAAATTGATTGACAAGCTTTGTGTGGAAGCAGAGAGAGAGAGGGAGAGTAGGAGCGGGCGGGTTGAAATGTAGGTGGAACAAAAGTAACGGCATTGCGTTGTCACCACCTGGTGGAAACGTAAACCCGCTCTGCTGTTCCCCCCCCCCTGCTCTCCGTCCTGCCGGGAGACTGCCTGAGTACCTCGAACTGCTGTTGTTGTTGTTGTTGTTTTTTTTTTTTTTGTGCTGCTGCTGCTGCTGCTCCACCAGGAGGCACTTCCGCTGTGAAACGAGCAACGGTATGAGACGCCATGTTGTGCCTGCGGATGGAGGAGGAGGGGAAGGGTGCGCGGGTAAATTGTGGCAGCTTTGTAATGCGGAAGTTTTGCAAAACCCAAACGGAAATAGAGCAAATATGTTTAAGCTGCTGCTGCTGCTACTCTTGTTGTTGTTCTTGCCTCCAGATATGGCATATATGTACATGTGTGTGTGTGTGTGTGTGTGTGTGCATGTGTGTTGGCCTTCGGTTAAAGAGTAATTGATTAAGCACCATATTGATATAATCGCACAGTTGAAATGCTTCCAAAATAAACGATACGGTTCGTTTATCGAGCATGCTGTGGTTAAACGATAGAAAAATCTCATATGAACTGAATTTGGAAACCTTTTGAGGTTTGTGGCTTAAATGGGGAAGTATTTTGCGGAGGTACTAATGCTTTTAGGGATTTATTTTGGATATAAAATATATTTAGAAAGAGTTTCCTCTTAGATCCTATTCTTTCTTAGTTTGCAGCTGAAAATATGATATATTTTGAAAAATTCTTGAAATATACTTTTTTTTTTTTTATCTTATAGTTTCAGATTTAAAATAAGTACTGTATAATAAGTTTTCTCATTATTTCTTGCAGGCATCGTCACAAAAAACGACATCGTCATAAAAAACCCAAGATACTTGTGCAGGATTTGGATAACGATGTTGTTAAGGTGCGTGTTATATCGTTGATCGATTTATCGGAATGTAAAGTTATCTGTTATTTATCTATACTCTCCCTAGGTTATGGATCCCCATGATCTCTCGCAGCGCGCTCGCTGGACAATCATTGCAACTGCCTGCCTTCTGCTGCTGATGTGCCTCATGCTGATTGGGGTCACACTGCGGATGGCCCCCATTATAGATGATATGGGTGAGTGCGGAATCTTATTATTATCCTTAATCTAGTATTATCAACTGCTTTGTTTGGACTGCGCAACATGTTGCCCATGAATGTGTTATGTGTCCATGCCTGACTAAGCAGTTCTCTCTTTAATCTTAAGTCAGTTTGCAACTCTAGCGTGGAACAAGTTCTGTGTGGATCGCATTTAAGATCTGCCTATAAATAAATAAATATATATAAATTGTATTATACATATATGCGCTGTTATCCTTTTCTATGCTGATCTCAATTAAGATCTGACTGTACATGAATATATATTGTATATTATAAACGCGCTTTTATCCTTTTCTGTGCTTTGTAAATAAACCTGAGCGAAATTGTTTAAATTTAAGATATTTAAAGGCAGCTTTAAAAAATGTTTTAATAGATTAAGTTTGTGTTTAATGTGCACGAAAAGCTTTTTAATTTTGAAAAGCTTTTATTATAATTAATGAATATAATACATACATATATTTTGATTTATCACTGTGATATTGAATACCCTGAACATGTTTTCTTATGTTATCCTTATAAAGTTTAAATTTCTACAGTAAAAGCTTTTGTAGTACGAAAAGCTGCCGTTTTGCTGTTAAGTTAAGAGACTTCAAAGCTTTTCATGTTATTATCCTGCAAGTGGAACTTGTTTTGAGGCTTATGTTCCACAGCTTGTAGTCCACACCTGAACTTAAAGCTTTTTTTCAAGCAATTTGAGCCTTTTTTGTGACTTGAGTGCGCTCAGCGCGCTTTTACTCCAGTTTGAGCTTTGGCTCAGACTTAAACTCAAGGCACACACTCACACAGGAAGTCACTCACACACACACATACACGCAGCTTTATGTGTGCCATTGTGTTGCATAACAGGGCAGTAATAGCCGCGGAACTAGGACAGCGTATCACATGTTGCATTTCGCACAGACTGCACGCTGTCCCTCTCTCTCTATCCCCCCCTCTCTCACTCTATCTCTCTCTTTCTCTCTGTGTGCGAGTGAGAGGGTGTGTGTGTGTGTGTTTTTGGCATAGATTTGCCTGCCATTCGATACCATTTTTAGTGTTGCTTTTCTTTCTTTCTCTCTCGCTCTCTCTCGCAGTTTTATTATTGTTGAAAGCGAAGCTGCAAAACGGCAAAGTTTGTGCCGAGTTTCGAAAAGGGAGTTCGAGGGGGAAGAGGGGGGGGGTCTCTCGATAAGCATGTTTTTTTGACATGAAACTTGGCTAAAATAAACTTGAACATATTTTGTCTATACTTTTTTGAGTATTTACTTTAATATGATGCTCTTTCAATGAACTTAAATGGGGAATAAAATACTTTTTATAGAAAAATAATGAGATATATTTATTATAAATATATTTGAGTTATTTCTGTTAAATATGTTCAAATTTGATTAAAATATTGATAGGTTTTTAATATTTGCGTTACGAAAAAACTTCAGTCTCCTGTCTTATGATACTTGGGAGTAATATACTAGCACTCATATGAGTTTGTAACTTAAGATCTTTGAATTATATGAGTAAGTTATAAGATCTTATGGATTCAATTTTATTCAATTTTAGAGATTGGAACGAGTTTTTAGTAGTTTAACATGAGCAGAATTTTTAATTGGATTCTTAATTGCAGTTCTTTGGGAGTGTATATATTATAAGCTAAGTTTAACAAATTTTCCTTGTACATTATCTGGAACCTTGTTGAAAAACCACTTAGCGTGCTCCCTAATAAAGTCTAGCAGGTTTTTACTTGTTACCACATTTCTTTCGCTTACCTGGCCCTTTTCCCTCTCTTTCCTCGCTCTTTCGCTTCATTTTTCCCTTGCCTTCACCCCCTCTCTCTCTCCCTTGCGCCTGCCTTCCATCAATTGTCGAAGCTAGTCCAAAATTAATTAGAAACTGATTAGAAATGGTATGAGATCTGGTTGCAGCTGGCGCTGCTGCTGGGGCGACTCCTGTGCGCGCTCGCTGAGTGTCAACAGTGGCGTCTCCAGGGCGCAGGGGAGGAGGAGGCAGGAGGCAGGAGTCGCAGCTGGAGTCGCCACTTAATCGGCAGTGAGCCAAACCAGTCATGGGGTTGCCCACAATGGGGTGCACCACGGCGTGACAATGCCTGGTTAAAACTAATTTGTGTGTTTGGCCTGAGGGCGGCGCACTACAGACGAGGCAGGAGGCACACACACACACAGGCACACTCCCTCACACACACACACACAGAGAGAGAGCTGCTGGTGCACTGTGCGGAGCAAAATGCAGTTTGGCATTGCTCGAGACAAAGCGACAAAAGCGGCACAAAGCAGCAGCCTCTATGCAAGTGTGTGTGTGTGTTCGGGTGTGTGTGTGTGCAAGGGGGCACTCAAAAATGCAAAGAACCCAGCTGCGAAAATGTTGAGCTGATGACGTCGCTCTTGACTTTCCACGCGACTCTGGACAGGGCAAGGCAGCAGGCAGGGCAGGGCAGCAAGTCAGCTAGAGGGGGAGGTAGAGGGGGATAGGGGAAGGGGTGCCCTGCCAGCTCAAATGTTTTTTGAACACAGTGCACACAATTTCCGTCCGCCATATTTTTTTGTGTGCCGCTGCTCGCCTGCGGCTGCTGCGGGCTGCGCGTTCCACGTTCCCCGCTCCTCCTTCCCTTCCCCTTGCTCCACGTCTCTCGCTGAGTGCGTTGTCATTTTGGTTGGCAGCTTTTGTTGTTGTTTCATTAAGCTGGGCGCGGGCATAAAACAAATGCGCATAGTTCCGCTAGTTATTATCCACTTGCTGGGCGGAGGAGGGAGGAGGATGGAGGAGGTGGAGCGGCAAAGGAAGCAGGAGCGGGAACTGCAAGCTGAGAATAAGGTGTAGAAGCAGCAGGAGCTGTAGGAGGAAGAGGAGGAGAATGGGAAGACAGCTCAGCAGGAGATGTAGGAGGAGCAGCTGGAGGAGAAGGAGGATACTCAGCAGAAGCAACTGCAGTTTCTTAAGCAGAAGCAGCTGCAGGAGGAGCAGGAGCATGCTAGGAACAGCAAGGGCAGCAGCAGCAGCAGGCGAGAAGCGGTGGTAGCAGGCGAGGAGCTGTATGAGGAGAAGCAGCAGCAAGCAGAGGAGAAGACCAGTCGAGAAGCAGTAGGAGAAGCAGGAGCAGCGCTAGCAGCTAGAGAGCAGAGGGAGCAGAGGGAGCAGTCGAGCAACGCCAGCGTGAGCCGGCAAAGAGCAGCAGGAGGCGGCTACCGAGCGATAGCAGGCGAGGAGCAGCAGCAGCAGCCATAGGATCCGCTGCCCAGAAGCAAGGGGTGCACACCAGGAGCAGCTCAACAATGTGCCCTGTGCCCGCTTGTGCCTTTGCTTCACTTTTTTCCTCTTTTTTTCCGTGCTTAATCAACACGCTATCGTCAACGTTGTCGTCTGTTGTGTCCCCTCGCTCCCGGTCCGCTGCTCCTTGCTCTGCCTGCTCTGCTCTACTCTCGGTTTCGCCCCATTGTGGACCACAAAAAGCATTCCGATTGCCCAGCAAAGCCACAAGTATTTCAGGACCAAATTATTTTCATAGCTTTAGCTTAAAAGCTGAAATGCGGAGAAGGCGAGGCTCCAGCTCCCACCCCCTCTGGTTACTCCCTGTGCTCCTCCCCCCCTGCCTGTCGCTTGTAGCCAGCGCATTGCCATTGCCATTGGCCGCTGGCGCTGGCAAAGAATTAAAAATATTTACAGCATTTTGCGAGCGGAGCCAAAGCCAGCGAGGAGGAGCGAGAGCAGAGCCAACTGTGCGCAATCTGCATGACTTGAGCGAAGTCCTAGCTAGAGATGGAGTCAAAGGGAATCTACTATGTATGTGTGTGTGTGTGTGTGCTCCTGTGGTTAGCGGGCAGCAAAGACACATGCCCAAAGCATTCCAAACAAATATGACAAACATAATTTTATGGCACACAAGCGCACACACACACACACAGGCACACACACTGAGCCAAAAAATAAATACAAATGTCTACTTACTTTTTTCTCTCTTTCTTTGCCTCTCTCTCTCTCTCTCTCTCTCTCTCTCTCTCTCTCTCTCTCTCTCTCTCGCTCTCTCTGGAGCAGCAACTTTGTCAGTTTCTTAATTTGCGCAAACCCAACAAAATAAATATCGACATTTGCCACGCCCCGTTACGCCCCTTCGTGTCTTCAGCCTTCGGGCAACATCGACATCTTGCCCTCCCGACTCCATCTCCATCTCCAGCTCCAGCTCCACAGCTGCTGGCTTAGCTCTAAGGCTGTCATGGATTAAGTCCTTGGTGAACTTGTCCATGATTAATGATGCTTTGAAAACTTGTCATTACTTTCCCCCCGCTTTTCTCTTCCCTCTCTCAATCCCTTCGCCTTTTCTCCAACTATGCTAAGTTGGGATTTGCTTGTTGTGCTCTGTGTTGTTTGTCCACAGTTCTTCATCTCATCTCATCTGGGTCTGATCTCTTGCCGTGTCCGCTGTAATTAGTTAAACCTTTGGTCAGTTACTGCCACTGCATGCGAGAGTTAATCAAGCCAAATGACGCTAAAATGCAGCGGGATTTAGTTGGCTGTGCAGTGGAAGTGTTGCATGCGTGAGAACTATCGATAGTTTTGCGATAAGTATCTTACTTCATCGTAGGTAGCTTTTTTTCTGCTCTAATCTATCGGAAATATTAAATATAGTTATTAATGATAGTGTATATATAATATTGCTAGTTTTCTATCATATTTAATAGTTATACATATTTATTAATATGTTTACCATCGATAAGGCCACTAAAATATCGATAAATTCTGAGTTTTCTTCAGAATTATTCCAGCAGTCATTTTACTAAGTATCGCCAGGTTTTCTATTAAGTACTGTCCTAGCTATCGATAACAACATTTTTTTTTTCACATTTCTATTTATAGAAACCTCCTTGCATAAGCATGCATATCGGACCTATCGATAAAACCGTTAAAGTATCATTAACAGGCTGATTTTAGTGCAGCTATAGAAAACTATATATCTTAAATTTATAATCTATTTATATATAAATATGTATGCATATGATGACTCTTATAAAATTGTAAGAAATTAGTACTATCGATAGTACTGTCGATTATACTCAGCTCTTACAGTTCTACTTAAAAGCCCAAGAAACCTTCCCGTCTTTTCTTAATGAGTTGACATTCGACTTTCATGACCACATAAAACTCATTCATGACCCTCAGCCAAGGAAAACTCTTTGGGTTTATTATTCAAATAGTTTTGCACAATGTTTGCCTCGAAACTATTTAATGTTCATCTCTATAAGAAAAAAAAAACATAGAAGTCTTGCAAGTTCCTTGACTTTCCGACCCACACAGCAGCAGCAGCGGACTATAAAATGGCGCCCTGCATCGGTTTCATTCTCATTTTGCAGCGCTTTTAATTGCGTGGGCGGGAAGGGAGGTGAGGAGGGATTGGGGGGCTGTGCAGGACTGTGTCTGGCGCGGACAGCGGGCAGCTAAGTGCGGAAAAAGCAAATTAAATTAGGCGTATTTAAGCAGCGATGGTTTTCGGGAAAAATGAAAATGCAGAGAACTCTGAGAGAACTCAGAGAGAGCGCTCTCTTCCAGGTCCCTCTCGCTGACCAGGTGAGGATTTATTTAAATTTTAGCCGACTAATGAGTGCCAGGCCAAAACCCCAAACCGAAACCCCTAAAAAAAGAAACCCAACTCCGGCTCAAAGTGAATGCAAAACGATTGAGGTTCGTGTCAGTGTGAAACCATAATGAGATGAAAAACTCTCGGCAAATATTTGGCAATTATTTAGTTTCGGTTTAGGCCTGGTCAGAAGAGAGAGAGAGAGAGAGAGAGAGACTAGTGTAGACCGTGTAGCAGAGTGTAAAACATAATGAATAACGCGAGAATGGGCAGGAGAACAATGTGGATGATGATGATGAGTACGCGACGAGAGAACAGAATAAAAAAGTTGCGTACGGGGACGTTCTGCGGGTGAACTGTTTACGAGTGGGCGTGGCAGGCAGAGAGAGGGGAGGCGTGGCCAGCAGCAAGTTTCAGTGTCTTTTTAAATACTCATTACAAAATGGCATCGGCCACGCAGGCAGAGAGAAAAAGTTTTGATAAAAATCCTATTATAAACATAAATAAATAGACTGGCAGGCAGGAGAGTAGGGTATGGGCGGGGTAGGGCAGGGCGGGGTGGGGCAGGGCGGGGCAGGCAAATGCCATGCCCGCAGTGAGGACTGTGCAAACATGATGAGCTTCAGCTTGTAGGCTCAGGCGAGGCGAAGCGTGAATGCGGCAAAGTCAAACAATGAGGCAGCCAAGCCAACTGTAAAAGGACGAACTGAAACTTCATTAGTGCCGCTCCCACCCTCCCCACCCCCTCCTCCTTCCCCTCCCCCGTCTCCGCTACCTTCGCTCTTGCCAGTTATCCCATCTCATCTCGGCAATATGTACATGTATAAGCTGATGCTGGCTGCAGGCCAGACACAGTACACATACGCGTACACTGCAAGAAAATTCAGAGAGAGAGAGAGAGAGAGAAAGAGTGTGTAATGGGTGGGTTAAATCTGCGTCTCTATCGATAAGCATCAGTCTCTGTTTTAAGTGGCAACACGCAATAAATTTTAAACACATGATTTTATGATCATAATAAATGAAGCACATAAAGATCTCACACCCTCTCTCTCTCTTCCTCTCATCAATAAATTTTATATACTTGAGAATATATATTTATATATTTTCTGGAGTGCGTTTTACTGATTTTAAACGACCGATTTGAGTTGAATATGATTTATATGGCATTTTAAATTGAGTTAAGAGATTTTAATTTGAGCAAAGGGGTTAGGTTTGACAGAGAAGGCGATGGATTTGAAATAGAGTAGGTTTTCTAGCGTTAGCAGGGGTTAGGCTGAAAAGAGCGTAGGTTTCCTAGATATATAAAAAGGGGTTAGGTATGAAAAGAAGTGGATATAATGGAGATAACAAACAACCTTCTTAGAATTACTCTTTTTATAGAGTGTTTCACAGCTCTTAATGATATTTAAGTTTAAATTAATGTTTAGTATATATTAAAAATTGATTTTCATTTCACAATCGGGTTCTAAACATTTTTTCAACTGTATGATTACCCTTTCCTGACTTTTTTTATAAAACAAAATAGTTTGCTATGCTCGACTATATCCTGCTCTTTGTTAGGGTACCTCTTATTCGTATTATTTTATCTGCAAGCGTAACAACATGTATTAATCCCCGTTTAATCCCCTTTCGCGCAAAAAAGTATGTTACCAAAATATTCCAAAAAAATAACACAAATCCCTCGCAAATTTCTCTCAGTGCACGCACCTTTCTGCACTCTTTTCATTGGAATTTTAAATAAAGTAGTCTTCTCGCTCAGTAGTTTTTCGTTTACAGCCACGCCCCCCTCCCTCACAGCGACCGCCTCTGCCTACGCCCATTTGCTTGGCCATTCAGCGTGTGCTGGCTGCGGCTTTCGTCTTGCGGTTTATTACGAAAGCAGCGCACTGTGGGCATATTCAATATTCATATTTCGCAGCGAAAGGAATATTTATTGCCTAAGAATGCTCACACACACACACACACACGTGGACTCACCTGCTTATGCATGTATGAGCGTGTGTGTGTGTGTGTGTTTGCATGTGAACACAGCGATTGCAGAGAGACAAAGAGAAGGGTAAAGGATAGAAAGAGAGGGAGGTAGGGGCAGGTATAGGCTATAGAGTATTGGGGAAACCTTTTGTTGCGCCTTCGCTCTCAACTAGAAATTGTTTGTTTGGCGAACTGCTGGCAAAAAATTTAATCTCAAACTGAAGACATTTTGCCAGACTGTCGCTCTCGCTCACTCTCTCTCTCTGTCGCTCTCTGTCGCTCTCCCTCTCTGTCGCTCTGTCGTGGCGGCACTAAGCGAAATTGCTTTGCCTGCGCTGCCGGAGGTGACATTTTCAGGGCGTGGCAGAAAAATACAAAAAAAAATACGAATCCAAAGTAGGGGAAAAAGAGGGGGCGGGGAGGGGGCAGAGAGAGCGAGGAGACGAGCTGAAATCAAGTGACCGTAAATGGCGCAGACTTTGCGCTTTAAAAAAGTCAATTTCCACGCCAAAAGCAACACAATTTCGAACTAATATTTGTATTCGCACAATTTATGACTCATAAATTGAGTTTTCTATGTGTGTGTGTGTGTGTGTGTGTGGCTTGTTTTTTACTTTCCCTGCTCCAAAGAGAAATAGAGAGAAGGGGAGAGAGAGGTAGAACATTAGACTAAAAGCTAGAAATTTATGTAGAGCGTGCACATAAATTATGCTCAGAATTATTCACAATATATATATATATAGGGCACAATACAACCGTTACATTTCAGTTGTTGCATTTTTCATTTGTCTGTGAAAGGTTTCCCAAAAAAAAACAATCTTTAAAGTTCATACAGATTCTGCAAGTGAGGAATTATGAAAGAAATCTTGTATAGAAAGAAAGAAAGATTGAAACAATTTGTTAGTCAAAATCAAAATTAAAATGCAAGAAAATAATATAAAAGGAGTCTTCTAAAATTCACCCAATAATTTTGGCATATATTCTAAAATATTTAAAGGCAATTTATGGAAATTATTGTAATAAAAAGCATAGAAATTAATAAATAAATAATTCAAGCATCTTTTCTGCTGAAAGAGTTTAATTATCATAAAACACTTTATAAATCATTACAAAAATCACTATATTTTAGATTGTATTAAAAGTTAAATAATTCCAATTATTTTGCAACATTTTCAAGCTGAAAATTCAAGGCAAAAAGTATTTATATTTTTTCGAATTTATTATATTTACTAACTTATCAAGATGATGCTTATATAACATGTCAGGCTATAATTAAGCGTACGCCCCATATCATTTACCATCCGCAACTTAATTACTTTAGTTCGTCGCATTTGTTGACACCAAAGATGATCTATAATCGTTGTTTAGGTCGTTTTGTTTTGTTGCCCCAATGATTGCATGTCAATTGCTGCGATTGTGCCGATTGTACTTCGGTTACATTCGCTATACTCTCTATAAAACCCGTCGCACTGTGCTCAGTTCATTCAGTTTACAATCGCATCTCGCAACAATGAAACAGTTCGCATTGTTTGGAGTTCTTTTTCTCGTGCTGGCCGTCGCCCTGGTAAGGAAATCTCTTAACTCTGCGGTAATACTCATGAATACCGTCTCTCTCCCTCTCTCTCTCTCGCTCTCGCTCTCGTATCGTAGGCCATTCACATGCCACAAATGCCGCAACAGGCTGCTGGCCGCCAGATACTGAGCTCCTCCGGCTTCCTTATGCCGCAGGCTGCAGGACAACAGAACGGACAGCAGGGACAACGTCCGCCTCCGCCCCATGGACAGGGACAGAGTGGACAAGGCCAAAACGGACAGGGACAACAACAAAGTGGACAGAACTAAAAGAAGAAACATAGTCGAATCTCTGAGTAATTTTTATGAAATTTTCAAAATTCTTAATCGTAGATAACATGTTAGTTCACATAGTTAGTGCACGCGAGTTTGATTAAATATTGAGCAAATGCAGAAGGCTTTTTTTCTGAGTTAATGTGGGAAAATTTGGTAGATAAAAATATACGCTTATAAAGTATATTCTTATGCTGTTTTCAGAGTTTCAACAAAATTCTGAGTTTGAAAACAGTTTTCCAATATATTGCCTAAGTATTTATAACTTAATATAAATTATTTTCTATATACTGGAGATGTTTCTTGAACTTGAACTGAGTTCTAAATCTCTGAATAGTTATAAAGTCTCTTGAAATATTTTCTAAGTACTTCCAACTTCCTACATATTGCTTTTCTCATGTTAGCTTCTAAATGAAGCTGTTTCTAGAGTTTCAGCTTAGTTTTGGGTCTTTAAGAGACTTTATACTGTAGTAAGTTCCCTTCCAAAGCTGCCTAAAGTACATCTAAGTTTTCTAGTAACTCCACAACTTCTGCTAGATCATTTTTCCTAATGAAAATCCCTAAGCCTACAATCTATTTTAGCTGACAAAATACTTGACAACTTTCTCTAAGCTTTGCCTGGCTATACCTAGTTCAACTAAACAAACTCTTCAGAAACATAATCAATTATTTCCCTAAGTATGTGTATTTATATTCTTAAGATCCGACAAGTTTTCCTTCCCTGCTAGTTTGAGTGATTTTTAGGCTGCGTAAAAGTTTTTTAGCCTCAGCTTAAAAGTATGCTACACTTTTTATTCTTCCACGTTGCCCTTTAAAGCGCACACACACATGTATGTATCGTGTATATATCGTTTATTTGTATGCTACATGGCCATAAAAAACCCGGAAAGGCAAGTGCGTTACTGGACAAAAGAGTGGGGGCAGGGGGGGCGTGGCAGCTGTAAAACTTTATTAATAAAGTGCACAAAGTGAACGAATTACGAGCATCAAATTCATAAATAGTCATGGTACATTGCCCGTCGGTGCATTGTGCACTCAGCTGCAGGAGGGAGGGGGCAGTCGAGGGGAAAGGACGGGGGGTAAAAAACTAGCAACTTCTTCTTGTGTGTGACTTTACTTCATTTCGTAAATTGCAAGTGCCTGTTGCCAGGAGAGAGAGAGAGAGAGAGAGAGGGAGAACGACGCTTTGCCTAGCAGCGTTTTATAATTGCGTTATGACGAGTGTCTGTCTCTCGCTCTCGCTCTCGCTCTCTCTCTCTCTCTTTTTCTGACTGTCTGTCTGTCTCTATCTCTCTCTCTCTCTCTCTTCCTCTACATTATTCTAATTTCCTAGCTATGCAGCAGAGCGCGCTCATGTGTGAATGCACCTGCGAGAATAACCAAAAAGTTTGCTATCAGTTGCCAAAGAAGAGAACAGAAGCAGGAGGGGGACAGAGAGAAAGAGAGAGAGAGAGAGGGGGAGTAGCAGCGGGCACACGCGGCGTATGAGTGACTGTCTTCAATTACCAAATGCCGAAGATGAGTTACAAGCAGCAGCAGCAAGAAGGCGCCAGTATATCCACAAGCAGTTCAATATCCACATCCACATCCCGCATCCTGCATCCACACATCCCACATTCCACATACAGCTCGCAGCTGAAGCCATAACCATGTGCTGCGTGTATCATCAACATACATAATTTCCGTTGTAAGATTGCGCCACGGGGACAATGCAAAGCAGGAGAGGGAGAGAGTGTGCGAGAGGGGGAGGGGTCGCTCTGCTGCGACGTGCACGCCCTGCGCTACATTAACCAAAACAAATGCAATATGCCACGCCACAGTTGAGTCGAGTGAGCACGCAGCGAAGGGCAAAGAGAGAGAGAGAGAAAGCTTTCACTCAAACTATGCAAGCAACACGTGACGCCTTGAGTTGAGTGCGCGCTCAACCCAAGGATGCTGCGCTGCCCCGACTGTGTCCAACATGTTGCTTCCTCTCGGCTCAATGTGGCGAATGGAGTGAAACCAAAAGGCTCAATGCGAGCCGAACGCAGTGCAATGTGAGCCGAAGGGAAAGCCGAGCGCAACACATACGACAGCGTTCGGCTTCGGCTGCGGCTCGGCTCGGCTTCGCAGCGACTTCGGCTCGTGCTGCTGCCGTCGCATACGAAGTGATAAAGCCAACGACGCTGCTCAGAGGCTGAGCGTGGCAGGCAGACGGCTCGTTCGCTCAGTTGAACATTTTCCATGCTGTGATCAAGTTGTCTTTTCCTCTGAGCGCCGAGCGCCGCTGTGCACGCCTTGGACTTGGACGCCTTTAGCCACGTATCGAGCAAAGCCGAGCTAACACACAAAATTCCTCAAAGTCAAAAGCAGAAGAAGAAGAAGAAAGAAATTCGAAATAAAAAATAAAAAAATTAATGGCCGAGCATCAAGTGCAGTGCGTGCAGCAGTATGTGTGTGTGAGAGAGTGTACGTGTGTGGGAGAATGTGTGTGTGTGTGTGTGTGCCTAATGGACAGAGAAATAGCTGAGTAGGCGTGGCCAGGGCAAGGCGAGACGCTGCTGCTGCTGCTGCTGCCCGGAAATGGGCAATAAGCAATACAAATGGCGCCAGGCTGCGCCTCTATGTGTGTGTGTGTGAGAGAGTATGTCTGTGTGTGTGTGTGTGCTGCATTTGTTAATGCAAAGTGCAACAATTCAGTTGCGAATTTGTTTTTAATTGCTGACTGAGTGAGAGGGTGTGTGTGTGTGTGTGTGTGTGTATGTGTGAGAGAGAGGGAGGGAGTGTGTATGTCTGCGTGTGTTCTTTACAGTTATTGCGCTCATTGCAGTTGCAGCTCAACGGCAAACAATTTGTGAAACGACGGACTGACTTACATGCATTTTATTAGTACATAATATCAACAACAACAACAACAACAAAACAAACAAACAACAAAAATCAATTCAATTGAAAAGCAACAACAACAACAACTTAATAAAACCCCAAGCAAACAACGCAAAGCAACAACAACAACAACAACAAGTAGCAACATTTTTTTGTAACTTAATTACAAATTGCAAGAGCGAGAGAACGCGAGAGCGATAGAGACAGAGACAGCGCGAGAAATAATGCGAAAACAATTAGCGAGCGAGCGAGAGCAAAAAAATGCAAACAATTAAAACGGTTTCCGCCTGAATAAAGCGCACAAAAGAATCAAAAAAAAAAAAAGAAAATAAAAAAAAACGAAGCAAAAGCGTAAAGCAAACACTCAACGTAAAATAGTGAAATGAAGTGCCGAAAATCGCCAATAAAAATAAAATAAATAAATGAAAAACACAGAAAATTGACAGCGCCAGAGCAAACAAAAGCAAAAGTCGAGTTATCGCTATCGTTATCGTGTAATTAAGACAGACAGAGGAAGAGAAGCAGAGGCGAAATTGAAAAGCAGCAGAAGAAAGCAGCAAAGGCAGAAGAAGCAGCCAGAAGAAGGAAGAGAAGAGCGCCCCCAAATGAAATCGACGAAGACGACGCACAAATCGAGCATGGAACCAAAAATTGTAATGTACAACAACAGCAAATGTCAAATTATAATACACACACACACTCGCACAGCACAGACACACTCGCACACTCCCGCACACAGATAGACACAAATATTTATTAAAGAATTTGCACGAACGAAAACACTGAAAGTCATGCGTCACTTTTCTCGCTTTTCACTTAAATATTGAACAATATAAATAGCATTTCATGCTCATTGTCATTCACACACACACACACACACACAGACACATACACAGAGACACTCCCAACACACACAGTCATTTTTCAACATTTGCTGTGTATTTTTTCGCCTTTATTTTGCAAGTAAAAACGCTTCTCTTTTGTTTTCCTTCTTTTTTCTCCTCTTTTTTTGCTCCATTTTAGACGCAATTTCTGCGCCATTTCACAATGACTTTCTCTTTGTTTTCATGCAATTTATTTAATACTCTATCTATGTATATATAAGTATCGCAATACTCTGCCCGAAGTAAGTAAAACTCGCATTTATTTATCTTTTATCAAACTGTCGCAAATCGAGGAGATTCCATGGCGAATTCAGACTTATTTGCTTTCGATTACATTACGCGTATTTGTGCACGCAGCTCTGCGGTAATTATGCAAATCTATGGCATATCTACAGATTGTATATGTATGTGTTTGCCTATCTATAATGTGGTTGGTCAAATGTAAACACAAATAACGGGGCGGGGGCATAAGCCAAGCGCCAAATTGATTTACACCTATTTCGAATGGCTTCGAATTACAGGGGTGACTGCTTGGGGGGATTGGGATATGCTCACAGCACGTATACCCTATAGGGACTAAATAAGCTTAGGACTATGAAAAACTTAAGTCAGCCTCGCCTTGGGCTATCAGTTACAAAAATCGTAGCATACTTTTCAGCGCAGTTTGCATTTAGATTGCAAAATTCTTTGCTTTTAAGTTGCTGCTCTTCTTCTTTCTGCTATTATGCTATGCAAAGTATTTTTGTGTACTCAAAAAATATCTAAGTATTTTTTCATCTTTTTTTTAAGTAACAAAAGAAACCATTTTTAAGGAAGTTTGCGAGTCACAATCGATTTCTCAGCATAAATGTAGCATACTTAGCAGCGCATGAATGAATATATCTCTTCAAAATGGTCAAGCTGTTTATTTGTATATATATTACATTACGAAAAGCTGAAAAATATATATCTCAATGGTTCCACATTGAATAGAACTAATAAATAACACAAGCTGTGCCATTTTAAAGTTTAAGAGTCACAGAAAGTTTGGAAGTCACAATTACAAAATGCATAGCATACTTCTGTGCGCACATCTTACTTAATTAGTTATGCCTTAATTGTTATTATAATACCAGGGTATCTACCCCCTCTCCCGCTCTGTTATTACACTAAACAGTCCAAACTTGGGGACATTTTACATAGTTTAATAATCAATTGCAGAATAATGAACTGCATTCGCTAACGTGCCGCGGGCCTACACCGTCACGCTGAAACGATATTTAATTATGCATAGATTAACAGGAATAATTACGAGTGGCGCCGCCGTGACCGCGTAGCCGCAGGGGCGTGGCCGGAAAAGCAATTAGATATCAACACATAAGCGCACGGGAAAAAAACAAAACACAATTGTTTGGTGTGTTTAATAATTCAAAATTCCCCAACAACAGTGCAAAATGTGTAAAATCACATGCAAATCATTTGAATAATTATTCGGTTTCTCTATATAGTATGCGCCGCTTCAAAATGGGTTAATGAATTGCATTTTGCATTGTAAAAAAAAGAAATGGCAAAATCAAAAATCGAATTCAATGGATATTCCCCCAAAAAAACGTAAATATTTTCAACATGCAGTGAGCTGACAAAACCGAAAAATTATTCAAAATTTGCATAGTGCAAAAAAAAAAAGAAATTGTTGTGCGGGAAAACTATGAAAAATGGAAAAGTATTTTGCGACAACAAAGTTTCTCTGTTTCTGTTCGCCTCGTCAATGCCCTGAAAAACTTCAACACACACACAGTTCACAAAGCAAACCAACGTTCTCCATAAGAAGTTAGTTGCAATGTGCAGAAACTATTTGAAAATTCTTAACATATTTCCAGCTGCTACACAGCATGAAAAGCAGAAAACTATTTTGCAGTAGAAAAATGTACCATGCAGTTACAATTGATTTTCAGACTGTTTGAACCTGGAAAGTCATTCTTATTTGCTCATGTCAGCATTCTTCCATCTTAGTATTAGCTATTTGTAGTTGCTATACATAAAAAAGGCTATAAAATAATTGCATTTTATATTGAAAAACTTCTTATTTGCGATATGTTAGATTAATATATCGATTACAACATAACTTTAACATAACCAAAATGAGTTAACATTGCTTTTAGTTAACATAAGAGCTTAGTAATCTGCAGGATCACTATATCGATAACTTTAACATAACCAATTTGAGTTAACATAACATTAACATAACCAAAATTAGTTTACATTGCATTTACTTAACATAAGAGCTTAGCAATTTGCAGGATCACTATATCGATAACTTTAACATAGCCAATTTGAGTTTACATAGCATTAACATAACAGAATTAATTGCAATGCAGCTGAGCTTCTTATATTCGATATGTTAGATTAATATATCGATTACAACATAACATTAACATAACATGAGTTAACATTGCATTTACTTAACATAAGAGTTTATCAATTAGCAGGATCTCTATATCGATAACCTTAACATAACCAATTTGAGTTAACATAGCATTAACATAACCAAAATGAGTTAACATTGCATTCACTTAACATAATAGCTTAATAATTTGCAGGATCACTATATCGATAACTTTAACATTGCCAATTTGTGTTAACATAACATTATCATAACAGAATTAACTGCAATGCAGCTGCAAGCTTTAAAATTTAAAATTGAGAAAATTTCTTTAACAAGCTTGTTATACAGATAGATATCTATGCTGCAGCTGCCTCATGCATCATGCTTATTCAAAGTGCATGGCTAAGCAGGTCAGCAAGCAGGCAGGCAAGCACGTGTGTGTGTGTGTGTGTGTGTGCAGAGCATAGTAATACGTCTGATTTGCCATGCTCATTTGCATATCTCATCGGCAAATTGGAAGATTGCATTACTTGCGAGGCAAATCATTGCTGGCCAATGGGGTCAGCTCTGAGCACAGCTCATTGATCAAAATTAACATATTACAGATAAAGCAGATGAAGGAGTAGGCGAGTAGGAGTAGCAGAGGACGCAGTGAGTGTGGGAAAGTGGCCAATTGAAGGGAACGAGTCGTGGCATAAATCAAGCTGCCGACGGCAATTAAGTTGACTATTTGGCGGGAAAACAACGCAATTTGGCGGGCAGCCAAATGGCTGCAATTACGTTAAGTTCAAGAATGGGGAAAGAAGAGAGAGCGGGGGAGCAGGAGAGAGAGTCTGTCCATCAACTTTCGATACGCTGCGCGTTTGGCGACTTTTCAATTAGCCAACTTCATGTCAAACACTCTCACACACACACACACATACATATCTGTCTCTTGTGTGTGTGTGTCTTGGGCTTACTGCGCTGTCGGCACGTTCTGCTGTTTGCCTAGTATGCCTGTGTGTGTGTGTGTGTGTGTTTAATTTATGCATAGAAATTATTTAAAAATTAATTAATGTAATTTCTATTAGCAAGAGTTAGTCGAAAATGTAGCTGCCACGCCCTACCACGCCCCTTCTCCCCGCTGTAACATTAGCAGCCTGGCATACAATTTTAATTAGAAAAGTTTGGGGCATGCTGCCTTATGCCTTATGCCTTCTGCCTTAAGCCACGTGCTGCTCGGGGGGCTGAGCAAGTAATAAGAGAGTGTGTGTGCGTGTGTGTGTGTGTGTAAACATGTGACTCTGCAAACATGAATTGTAGCAGGTGAAATGTGCATAAAAATTAAATATTTTATTTAAATTTCCATTCACAAATCAACGAGGCGTGGCCACGCTTAAAACACACACACTCTGCTGCCATTACTCATACGCCCTGTCGTCCAGTTTACAATGCAGCGGGACAGATTGTGGGAGCGTGGTCAGCAACAGGGGGTAGAGGGCAGGGCAGGGCAGGGAGGAGCGAGGCGGGGGCCAGAAGTGCCGACGGCATTGCGCTATCTCTGCCAGCGCCAGCGACAGCGCTAAACGTTTTTGGCCAATGTTGGTAATAGTTGTTGCTGTTGTTGCTGTTGTTGTTGCTGCTTGTTGTTGTTGCTGCTTGTTGTTGTAGCTGTGCTGCTGCTGCTTCCCTTAGTTGCTGCTGCTGCTGTTGATGGAATTATTATGTGCCCAGCGAAGCGCGAGGAGAAAGAATCTGTGCTGCTTCGCGCTGCTCACTTTTTCATTTCGCAACAGCTTTTTAATGCACACACAGGCACCCTCACACACACAGCATACACACCCACACACACCTTGAGCCACAACTAGCGCCATTTGTTGTGCGCACTTTTATCTCTTGTGGCAAACAAAAACGGCAGCAGCAGCGGCAGCAGCACGCTAAATGTTCGATAAGCGAGGGCAAACGGGGCGTGGCCGGCAATATTAATCAGCTGCCATTTATTTTAGCTAGCTAACACACACACACACACACACACACACACACACACACTCATACATATTTATATTTATGCAAGCTTGACCAGCGCATAGTCAGTCGTAAATCAACTCGTGGCCGCGGGCAGCAGCAACAACTGGAAAAGCTGTTTGTAATTTGTTATATAATCCATTTTTGGGCTACCTGATGATGGCTGCCCTGCTGTGTGTGTGCCCTCTCTCTCTCTCTCTCACTCTCTTTGCAAATTTGCGCAATTTAATAATAAAATTCCAGCCGGAGTTCGAGTTCGTTTGACACTCTGTTGCTCGTTCCGTAGCGAAATCTCGGCAGTTGGTTACGGAAATTCCGCAACACGTAAAATTCCACAAGCTCCAGAGAGGCACAGAGTGAGTAGGGGAGGAGAAGCTGAAGGGCCGCATTCCAGGCCGCATGCCATAAACGTAACGGTACAGTGTACTCCACCTGGCTGCCATTCTTATTCCCGCATAAGCCAAGTCATCTGCAGCCGGAGGCTAATGGCTGCACCAGTGGCAGCAGCAGTGGCAGACGGCATCGCACATAGCTTTGCCCTCTGTTATTTTGTTAGCTTGTTGTCTTACTGCCTCTGCCTTTGCTCTCCCCCCTCCCTCCCCTCGCTTGTTGCATACTTTCAGTTTACAAAATTCCTGCGCTGCATGAGCACGTTCGCCTATTTTATGGAATACCTCATGAATTTCAATTTCGCGCTGCCAGCCATGTTGTCTATCCCTTTCTGACCAACTGTGCCTGCTACTCCCGTCTCTGCTTACTGGCCAAAAGAATACGTATGCAATTCCAGCAAATTAGTGCATAATTCAACTAAACCTAATCCGAACGTGGTCCCTAATTAACGCTCCAAGGTGCGCAGCATGGCCAGAAACGAGCCGGTTGTCTTGAGCACCTGCGGGAAAGAGAGAGAGAATACATATGTTTATAAGTATATGTATGTATGTACATGTATATTGGCATGCCAAATTGTATTGTATGGCGCATAAAAATGCCAGTTTGCTTGGCCAGAGACATGTCAGACGTTTTTGCTGCCATACAAATAACAAAACAATTCGCTGCCAGAGTAGCCCTAGGAATTTCAATTTAGTCAATGGAAATTTTCTGCTGCCAGTTGCAGATGGAAGAATTTTCTTAGTTTTGTTTCGGAATACTTTCGGAATTTCCATAGCTCGTTTTGATTTCTCGTGTGCTTGTGTTGTGAAGTTCAAGGAATTTCATGTGTATTTTGGCTTATGAGATTTATGAGTTTATGCAGGGCTATGATAGAATCGATTGAAGCAGATTATCAAGCGTAAATGTTGAAAAATAATTGGAAAAGCAGTGCGAATTGCAATTTTCTTGATGCGCTGAAAAGTGTGCTACAATTTCTGTACTCCTTCTCAACTCTGTTAATTAGTTTGCGCTCAAAAGCATGCTACACTTTTTTTAACTTCTTCTCTGTTAACTCATAATGTTATGTTAACTCGAATTTATTTTGATACTGTTAACTCGAATTGATTTTGATACTGTTAACTCAAAGTGTCATGTTATCTCAAATTGGCTTAACATAATTTTAATAATTATCGATTAATAAATCGCTCCCCCTTACTCACCCACAACAAGAGCGGCCTATCGATGCTGAACATGAAGCCAGACACCTGGGCGGGTCGCTGTGCGCGCAGCATCATCAGCTGCAGCGTTTGTCGGCTGCGCGGCGGCACCTCCTGCCAAGCGTAACTCTCGTAGATCTCCTCTGCCACACGCTGACTCTGCTGCTTAATCTGCTCGCCGCCAAAGCAATACGCACTCAGCTGGGCGAGCACAACCAGCAGGAAAGCGGCACGAAAAGGCATCTGTGGATTCCAGCCGGCGCGACTGAAGCGATACGAGAGCGTGCAGAGCTGCAGATAGCTCAGCGTGTACTGCACGAATCCGATCTCGGTGTAGAGCGCGCTCAGCTGCTGTGCCAGCTCCAGGGCGATGCAGTGCAGCCGCACGCAATGCTTGAGTTGCTCCCTTGAGCTGCAGCCCCCTCGCAGTTGTCTCGCCAGCAGCTCGAACTGCAGCACAATGTTCCGCACAAGCCACAGGAAGAGCGTATCTGCTGCAACTATAACGAATCCCACAGCGGCTATGGCAAAGATGCCCCACACATAGACAAGCCAATAGTAGAGCCACTGTGTGGTGTCCAACCAGAAGCCGAATTCCAAGGGGGTGCGTGGTTCAAAGCGACCGTACTGCAGCAAGGTGACCACGCCCATGGCGAGGGGCACCACGGCGGAGGTCACTACGGTGCCATAGGTGGCATCGCGAAAGATGCGACACAGACGTGCATCCAGTTGATTCTGTTGCCTAATAAGTGCCTCATCCTCTCCTGGCATGGCCATGGCACGCTCATTGAGCCCCTGCAGACGGCGCAGCAGTGCGCCCACCTCGCGTCTCTTCGCGATGAACATTGCCAGCTTGAAGCTGGACAAGCAGCTCTGATTGATGCTCGCCAACATATCTGTGAACTGGGCCAGATCACGCGTATTCAGCAGCGCATCCACCAGCATGGCCAATAAATGCGAGATTATCGAGAGCATCAGCAGTCCAGACCACACGGGATGGGCGAGACGGAAGCGAAGCTGCTGCCCCACGCCGGGCACACTGAAGCCAAGAATCTCGAATGCGCGACGCTGCACAGCAAAATAGTTGGAATTGTCGTCGTCCAGTGGAGCCATGTCATGTGTATGATAGTCCGGCACACTTCACATGGCTTTATATAGTCGGGGAGTAGTTCCTGCCCCTCCTCCCTACCGTGGTCTGATTGTGCCGTTAGCGGGGTTAAGTGGATGTGTGAACGCCCAGGAAATTGTGCCTGAAATATTTATTACAGGCCTTAACAGCGGAACGTGATATGCTTACCGAGTCCTCTCTGTCCCCTCCCCTACCCCTTTCAAGGGGGTGTTATGTTTTGATTGGAATTACGTATTTCACACAATAATAGTCGAATGAGGGCGGTGCAGCTCTCTCGGCAGGGGGCGTGGCTATCGAATAAACGAAAACACGCTCGAAAATAAACATGACCTCGGGCAGTGGCAGAGGGTAAGGGGCGGCAATGGCAGCACTTTTATTTTAATTAACGCTTAACAAACGCCTGCAACGCCCTCTACAGTTGGCGGTTCAATTGCAGCACAGTGGGACAAAGCGGATGTGGTTGCACTTTTAATTGGAAATTTATTGTGTACGCTGCATTACGTGCATTCCCAGCATCTAATACAGGGCAAAAACAAAATGTACTTTGATATAGCGGAAAAAAGCCAGTTTCCCGCTGTTAATACAGGGCAATAAATATTTATTTGAAAAACCTTTAATTAAATTGGGTTTAGTTGCAGCTATGTTAGGCTCATGTTAAAATCATGTAATGTTAAATTCAAATTGGCGAGGCTCTGTTAAATTCAAATTGGCGATACATAGTTATCGATGTGAAACTCATTTTATGTTAAATTCAAATTGGCGATACATAGTTATCGATGTGAAAGTGATCTCCCTGCCGCTCTTCCCACTGGGAATGCACTTTGTAGCCGCCTGCAGCTTATCCAAAGCAGAAGAAGTTCTCCTCTGTCCATGTCTCTGCTGGCTTAAACAGGCAAATGGAGTCGGATAAAGCGCTCATTACTTGGTCCAGCATAAGCAGGCTTTGCCTTGCCCTGCTGCACGTGCAGCTGAGGTCTTTCGCTATCTGCCTCCCTGCCCTGCTCACAGACACATCCTTGCCAGAGCCCTGACACAGATAGACAGTCATTGCCATTTCAGTTGCAATGCCATCGGCAGCAGTTGCTGCGGCGTCTCTGGCTGTGGCAGTTAGTGCGGTACTTTGCAGCTGCTGCCGTCAGCCGATAAGCAGCAACAGCAGCAGCGGGAGGAGGAGGAGTATGTCTCCTCAACTCGATGCAAT
Source organism: Zaprionus tsacasi (assembly GCA_018904105.1). Taxonomy (NCBI): domain Eukaryota; kingdom Metazoa; phylum Arthropoda; class Insecta; order Diptera; family Drosophilidae; genus Zaprionus; species Zaprionus tsacasi. The sequence goes on from JAEIFR010000295.1 coordinate 11,567,773, forward strand.
TCAACTCTTTTACAGGCGATTTCCACTTGAATTTCAATTTGGCTTTCAGTATCGCAAATGTTTGGAGACAATTTGCCGCAACATGGAAAACCTATTAGTTGGCAATTAAGCCTGTCCGGCTCGGGTCCATTGCGGGTCCCTGAGTGGGGTCAGTATCCCGCTCGCATCGTGCCGCCCATCACATTATGCGTGTAATTTCCCCAGCTGCTGTCCGGAATTCATTACGCGCCCGCTTTATGCACGCGTAATTCAATCGAGCCCTTCTTGTCCAGACAAAACCAAATCAACAAGTTTGGCTAAGCGTACAGAGACCTCCTCCAGCTCCTCCTCTCCTCTTCTTCCACTTTTGGGCCGCCGGGTTGCCCGTCCCGGGCAATCGAGCATCTTCTTTGCTCGTGTCTTTGGCTCAACCTTTTTTCGGCTTAATGTCATCGTGGAATGCCTTCAATTACTCTTGTCCTGTGTCGTGTGACCCCATTTGCCTGCGAGTGGCTGCAGGCGAGGCAGGGCGAGGGGAGCGTGAGCAAGGCCGACGGCGCCTGTCGACGGTTTTGTCGGGCTTTTTGTGCCCAGCTTTGAAGCCCTAATTTACATGGGCCACGCCCTGTTCCGGCCATAGATAGGCCGTCGTCTAACGGCGCCACAGATTTATATAAATTTGTTAGCCGTCGCCCCAAGGCCTAAAAGCCGAGGTACGCCGCACAGTGGCATCGAATGCGTTGTCTCTTGTCTCTTATTCGATTTATCGAACTGATTTAAATTTAAATTTATCGAGTTGCACTCATTATTTGTGGCGGCTGCACGATAAGCAAGTTACGCACTTGATCAAACTATCGAAATACTAAGCAGCTGTGGCGGCAGCACGATAAGTAGTGCTTCATACTCGATCGAGTTATCGAAAATACCAAGTATTTTGTGGTGGCTGAACGATAACACGCTCTGCTCGTCACTGACACTGACAGTTATGTTAAATAGCAAAGGCAATAAAGGTAATTGCACGCTTAGCACAACTTTTGCATTTTAGTCAATTTATGTTTCATATAAATTTTAATTTTATTGCTCGCCACACTGTGCACACTGTGCCAGCCCCCACGCAACCGCAAACCACATTAATCACACGGCGCCTCAAGTTATGCAACGCAACTGAGGAAAACAAACGCGCGAGCGACCGAGAGATGAATGTCGTGTGTAAGGAGAAGAAAACAAAAAAAAAAAAAAACGGGAGAATGAACAACAAAACGAAACTTATTAAACAATTTATAAAGTTTGCATTTTAGCATGTACTGCCCCAGGATGGGGCGTGACAGGCAGCAGAGAGAGAAAGAAAGAGAGAATGGGCGGGGCAGCGACACTGAGGTTAGTCGGCATAACGATTTCAATTTCATTAAGTTTAAACTCGGACGGACGGACGTGCTTATGCACAATGCTCATATCCGGCGTTTACATATGAAATTGATATTTTATGCAAAATATTTACACAGTGTGTGTGGTTGAGAAGGGGGTGGGGGAGAGCAGCACAGGTGTGTGCTCGATAATTTTGACAGCGGTCCACAGTGAGCGGCAAATCCGGCGTGGCAACAGCTGGCGGCAGCAGCAGCAGGAGCAGGAGGAGGCAGCATCCTGAACACGCTGCCGAATCCCGTGGCCCGCTTAAGTCGTTGCCGTTTTGTGGCTTTGTTTATTTCATTGCTGCGTGAGCTTTGCGTTGTTTTTTGTTGCTGTCGTCTCGTTTCCCGTTTGGCTTGCTTTGTGTCGTGTCGAGTTTTATGCGCTTGTTGCCGCCTCACACACACACAGACACATCTATACAGCCAGGCAAGTTCACTAAGCTGCTGTCCGTCTCCGTCTGCGGTTGTCTCGCCTCGACGGCTTAAACAACTACCAAAATGTTTCACTTGATGTTGCTCATTTGTTGCCATTGTTGTTGCTGCCTTTCTTGCTGCTGCTGCTGCTGCCAGTGTTGCCCCCTGCTGCTTGTGGCCCTTGTAAGTACATGCAATTTGTTAGCCATTTTACACGGCAGCTCTTGTCAGCTAGCTCGCACACACACACACACACCTGCACTTACACACACAAAGTAACCACATGTGAGCTGTGTGGAAATTGAATAAAGTTGCCAGCGCTGCTGACAGCCCTGTGGGAGAGAGGGAGTGGGACAGACACACACACACAAAGAGTCAGCGTGAAGTGCTTGCAGCTCAATTGACTGCGAGTGCGAGCGGGATGGCTGCTGGATTCAATAAAAAATTAATATGAGAGCGCTCAATGAGCTGCGGCACAAAGGCGCCCAGAGACGAGAGCCAGTCCAGTTATGAACAACTCTCTCTCTCTCTCTGCTCTCTCCCCCCTCTCCCCTTGCATTGCCCTACGCTGCTGTCTGCTGTCTGCTACTCAACATGCTTTGCCTCATTGCAACGCAGGCACAGTGGGCTAAACTATGCGAAAAAGTGGAAATATTTTTGTAAATCTTTGGCAAATATTTAATAAATATTGTAGCAAAACTTAAGCATATTTTTCGCAGTGTGTGCAATATTTTGCGCAGTTTGGCCCACTGTGCGCTGTGCTTTGCTGCCTGGTTTAGTGTGTTAGCGTAAATCACAGGTAATACCGTTTTATGGACGCTGCGAGCCGTCACACGCACACACTCCCACACACACACACACAGGCATCTGCTTGAAGCGGCAGCATTGCGCCACAAAAGCGTGCTAATAAAAACATACACATACATATACATACCTCATATCCGCTGCCTTTGTGTCCTGCATGCCAGTATGCGTGTGTGCATGTGTGTGTATGTGTGTGTCTGTTTGGTTGTGTCATGTAAGCGGATATGCAACACTTTTTGCAACGCTAACGCCGTTGATTATACTTACTAAACTTGTTTACTTATGCTGCTCGTCTCTCCCCCCCCCCCACACACACTTGAGCTGTGTGTATGTGTGTGTGTGTGTGTGTAAAAGTGCAAATTTCAGCATTACCAAGCAGCAAGCACTCAGCCCAAGCCTCAGCCTCAGCCCCAGCCTCATCATCATCCTCATCCTCAGCTTCCCAGCACAATCGGGGGAATCAGCCTGTGTACAATTTCGACTTATCCGCGCGCTGAGCAAGTGCAATGCAAACATCTGCCAGGCGACAAAGCACACAGGCACAGGGAGACACAAGCAGGCACAGGGAAACACAAGCGGGCACAGGGAGACACAGGCACACACAGTGACACACGACACGCCTCGCACAGTGTGCCGAAAATGCTGCGCCATTAGTGTTGATTATGCGTGCAACAAATTGGCAACAAACTGAGCTGCGGATGAATGTGGCAAGTGGCATGTGGATGGGGCAAGTTTATTTATAGATGAAACAGGAAAGCAGGAACAGAGGATTAGACTAATTAAGCGCATTTTAGTGTTCCCCGAATCATGCGTGGGAGTGTGACCAGCGCTATTTATAGACAACAGTTAATGAAGAAAAGGAAGAGCGTAGGCAAGATAGAATGATAGAGAAAATATATTTTTTAAAAGATTTATACATATTTATTCTTGATCTGCATGAAATATATACGTTATAATATCTCTTTTATCTTTGTGGGAAAGAAAAAGATAGTTACAGAAATAGATTTGCATTTAATTTTTATCTACTTTATTTTGTTTTATATTCTTAAAAGATATATGTTCTTGAACTGCATGAAATGTTACTGATCTGAGAGATAAAGGCTAAGAAAAACAGACTGAGAAGGAATAACAAATAAACTCAAACCTGAAACTGTAGTATAGTATTTATAGTACTATATATATATTCTGGAACAGTATGATAAGTTCTCGATTTAAAAAGAAAGATATTGAGATAAATATATACACTTAAAAAAGGTGTTAGATTTTCTTTTTGCAGCATATATATTCTTGTTGTGCATGATAAACGATTTCTTTATTATTCTATTCATTCCTGTTTCGCATGATATCTATCTGCTCCTGTCTTATCTCCTCAACATCACAGTATTTTCAGTTTCACTAGCCTGTTTAACTTACCATATAAAGAACTCATCCACTTAGTCTACTCTCACTGAATTCTGCCCTCGGGTTGACCCACAAAAAACCCCAAAACTTTTACCCCCTAATCAATAAAAACAGAGCACAGTACAGACCCCCCCTGCCCTTCAGCAAGTTCAGCACCTTGAAAACTGTTGGAAAACTAATAAACTAAAAACTAAAGCTGCAACTACGTCGAGCATACGAGGGAAATATGTTGCAAGTTGCCGCTGCTGCTGCTGTTGGTTGCCAAATAATGGCTGCAAAATTGGGAATTAAAAATAGCCAGATTATAGCTGATTTTAGCTCGTAAATAACGTATGCCACACGAGGGGGGAAGAGGGGGAAAAGCAACTTGATGTTGGCGAAAAATTGCGAACATTTTGCAACTAGTTGCGGCATTATAACCACAAGCAGCGTCATGTAGAATCCTTTGTTGTTGTTGTAGTTGTAGTTGGCTGTTGTAACTGTGTGTGTGTGTAGGTGTAGGTGTGTGTGTGTGTGTGTGTGAGGCTGCCTGCAATGCAAACAGCGCTCAAATTAATTTTTCGTCGAGCTAAGTAAAAGAGGAAGCCGAAACTGTCTGTGTGGTTAGCCGAATCTGATGATGATGCGGCCTGGGAGGCGTAGACGACTATGGGGGGGCGTGGCAGTTGAGCATTGAGAATGCATTGAAATCTGCATTGAGTGCACTTGGCAATAGCAACTGCAAGTGGGGGAGGGAGAGGGAGAGGAGAAGAGAGCGAGAAAGATGCTGCTCAAGTGTGGCCCATAAATAAATAAAGCTGGCTAAGAGTCTTGTGCTGTTGCACTCGCTTGCAATTCAATGAGCAGGTGAAGGAGCAGGGCAGATAAGGCTGCAGATAGGCAGAGGCAGAGAGAGAGAGATAGAGAGAGAGAGAGAAGGAGAGAGCGAGCGAGACAGGCAGCTGAGCACTTCTTTAAGCTCTGCAATTGCTGCTGCTGCTGTCTAATTATAGATAAATAACTTATAATTGACTGCCTCAACCTGCCTCCCTCCCCTAGCTCCCCCTACCTTCCCCTCTCCCAACCCCTCTCCCTTTCACCGCTGAACAATGAGCTAATTTTAGGCAAATATTTATGCAGCAATTAAAACGCTTCAGTTGACTCGCATTGGCGCCAGACCAAAACCAACTGAATAATATCTGCTATATATATAGCAGACATGTAGTATATATATATAGGGATAAGTTCCAGCTGAGTCTGTGAAATTTGCTGGCTGCACAAACAGAGCAAAATTGCTTGCACTGTGTTGCTGCTGCTGCTGCTGCTGAGCATGAAAGATGAATGTGCTGCCAAGTTTGTCTAACTTTGACGTTGCTTTTTGAGCCACGCCCCCCTTCCTCTGCCTGCCCTTTTGCTCAGTACCGGCTAGCTCTCTCTCTCTCCCTCCTAGGGGCTGCCATTTGCTGTCGCACGTCTGCGGTTACTTTTCAAGTTTGCAGCTAATGCCAATCAGCCCGCCGCCTCTGCCTCTGCCCCCTCTGCCTGTGTGGGTGCAAAGTGCAAAGATGTATTGAGACTTTTGCCATTAAGCCACTGCCTGAGACTGAGCCTGTGACTGAGCCTGAGCCTCAGCCTGGCCAGCAGGGGCAGCAGCTCAGGGGGCAATCGCAAGTCAGCTTAGCTGGCATTAAGTCACTTCGCTCGTGTGTGTGTGTGTGTGTGAAGTGATGTCTTGGCCAGCAGCTGCTTATGGCTTTGACTTGGCAACACTTTTATCTGCTTAGCAGTGGGAGGGGGAGTGGGAAGGGGAGGGGGGTGACACTGCCACACTCATCTGCCTAATTGAATTCCTTAACGTCTGCGTGTGCTGGTGCAAATCTCGTTGAATGTTTCCGAGTGCCAAGTGCCACGACATGGGGCACCCTGCTGCTGCCACTTTTGCACGCCTGTCAGCGGGTAACCTCCACCTCCACCTCTTCCCCCTTCCTCTCCTTTTCCGCTTCCTGCCACTTGCTGTCAAGCTGTGCGCCTAAGTATGTCGATGTCAATGTCGAAGTTGTCGCCCGCATTGCTTGAATGCCATTTTTAATAACTGTGTCAATCCTGCACAATGTGGGGCGGGGAGAAGGCAGAATGTATATATATATTGCATGTGTGTGTGTGTGTGTGTGTGTGTATGTATATGCCATAACAGCCCTGCTTATTAGCTGCAACTCTGACGCTCTGTTTGCTCAAAAACTGATTACAATTAGCGACTGCCCACACACACACACACACACACTCGCACACACACACTAATTTGCATTTACTTTAATTAATTGAAACTGTCACAGCTGTCAATACACACACACACAGGCACACACACACACACTCTCGCACATTGTAACGAGTTCTGGCTAATTGATCTAATCGACTTTAGGCCGCAAATTAATAATACATTTTGTGTGCGACATAATTGACCCAGGCAATTGTCCCTCTCCAGCTGCCTCTCTCTCTCTCTCTCTCTCTCTGTCTCTCTCTCTCTCTCTGTGCTGTGCTGCCTTCCAGGCGACTGCTCATCGATTTTCCAGCTGCTGCTGTGGTCGAGATTTAATTGAAATTTCCAATTATGCCAGACAAAATGCCACTTGCCTCGTCCACGTGCAACAGGCACACTCTACCCTCCCTCCCTCACCCTTAGCCCAAGCATTAGTTCATGTTATTCCATTGTAAATATGTCGCATAAATCAAGAGATTATAGATTAAGGTCTGAACTTAATTTTAAACTCGCTTAAGCGAAAGGATTTCCTATTGCGGATTGTGGATTGCGAATTGTTTATGGCGCCATTAAAAATAAATTACAATTTTTCCAAGAATTTTACTGCTCCCCCAGTACTGACTGCTGTATACCCAGGAAAATTTGCACTTTATTTTTACTCTATATGCTCTAATTTCTGCAATTTCACTTCAAAATTGTTTTAAATGGATTTTTTATGTTATTTATGAGTTAGTCTATCGATTTAGATTGAACAAAACAATTTTTAAACTTTAAAATTTTTTCGAAATTCTTACAAGGGGGTTATGCATGGAAATAGTTCGAAAAAAAATTTATTTTTGATTTTGTAAATTGAATAAATTTTAAATGCAAAAATGATAATGATTCAATATCATAAAGAAAATGCTATATCACTTAGGAATCTGATGATTTTTGAGAAAGTTATGAGAGTTGGAAGTCGAAAAAAAAACAGATATTTGTGTAGTTTTGGATAGCACGAGGATACTGGAGCTTAAAGCATATTTAAGATAATATTTTGAAGACTATTTAAAGAAATATGCGGGAGTAATCCATCGACAAGACATATAAGAAGTCTGGTTAGATATTTCAAATAATTATGACAGATTAAAGTGCACAAACTTGTGTAAGGAGCGTAAAGTGACAATCCAAATAAAAACCACATGGTTTACGAAAGCTGACATTTTCGCTCACTCTCTCTATCTCTTTCTTTGTCTTTCTCTTTTATGTTTGATAATTTAACAGAAAACCTTTTCAGTTGAGTTATCACTTTATGGCCATTTGAGTGGGCTGCTGTCAAAAAACGCGCTTATCGCGAACGTCGCGCAATTATCAAATATTTTTTATAGCCCTTTCTCGCTCTCTCTCTCTCTCTCTGTCTCTCTTTGCTCTGCATCAAATTAGACAATGGACAACGCAGTGACAAGCTGCAGGTAGTTTCCCAGTCGCGTGCTCCGTGTCCACCATGTCCCATTTTCCCATTCCATTTGCCATTTTTCATTTCCCATTTCGGTTTAATCGCATGTCAAAAGCGGCTGACAGTGCCACGCGCCACTCTCTCTCTCTCTCTCTCTCGCTATCTTTCTTCTTTTTTTGGGACCACTGTGAAGGGTCGTCTGTTTACTTGGCAAATTGCGAGAAACAGTTTTCATTATCATGCCTCGATAGCCCGAGCAGCTCGTTATTTGATGGTCTGTTCCAAGGCCTTTGATCTTTTATGCGCTCTGTCTCTATGCGCCGCTGCACAGCGTGGAGACGAAGAAGAAGAAGAAGAACAACAAGGAGAAGCAGCAGTGGCAGAAGAATGGAAGACCCACGGCTCGGCTGGCCTTGATGTGGCGACCAGCCAGACGCCAGTCTGTCCCCAGCAATGTACCAGCTGCCCGCGTCCACGCCCAAGCGAGCTGAACGTGCATTAATCCCATAATAATGCGCTAATCTCGGCTCAGATTTTATGGAACTGATTATGCAAAACAACGATGCGAGGCCACGCGAGCGATGGGTCTGAGCTGGCGATGACAACACGCCAGCTTTGCGGGAAGCTTGTCAAATGCAACGCGGCCCACGCGTCGTATACGCGATGTGTGTGTGTGTGTGTGTGCGAGGATATGGTCGCTGCTGCTGATGTATTGTATGCCTGATGGGCTTCTAAGCACAGTCTGCACTGCTCTATCTCACTCTTAATCTCCCTCTCTCTCCCTCTCCCTCCCACAGTCGCTGAAGTGCAACACTCAGCGTTTTCTTTTTAATAGTTGGCGCTGGCAAGTGGAGGCTTAATTAACATAAGGGAGCGCATTTCAAAATAACCCCCCCCCCCTCACTGAGTATGTGCTTGAAAGCTTTTAGCACACACACACACACACTCGCACAGGCAGATCATAAAATCTGGGGAAATGTGTGTGTGTGTGTGTGTGTGTGTGGTCTGAAGATTTTCAAGTGCGAATTGTCAAGTGGGCCACCAAATGCAAATGTTGCCAGTTTTTGTCAAATGTCAATACACATGCATATGCATATGTATGTGTATAGCATACAGTGCACACTCGATAGCGTGAACTCAGTGAATAATACAAAATTTGTATTTTTATTGCTGCTTAGGCTGCAGCAGAGCGATATGAAAGATCGCTAAATCGATAACTTAACATTAACATAACCAAATTGAGTTTACATAACATTAACATAACAGCAGAGCGAGTCGCCATTTAAAGTGACTTTAACATTGCCAAATGGAGTTAACATAACAGCAGAGCGAGTTGCTGTTATGTTAAGGTGCAAGTGACTTTAACATTGCCAAATTGAGTGAACAAAACATTAACATAACAGCAGAGCGAGTTGCCATTTACCGCAACAACTTTAACATTGCCAAATGGAATTAACAGAATATTAACATAACAGCAGATCTAGTTGTCCTTTAACGCCAAGTGACTTTAACATTACCAAATTGAGTTAACATAACATTAACATAACAGCAGAGCGAGTTGCTATTTAACGCTGAATTGACATAACATAACATTAACTTAACAGCAAAGTGCAGTCTGTCGAACATCTGCAGTGATCGCAAATAGAACGATTAATAAAAAGGCTTAACCTAACCAAACTTCTCCCTCTTTCTTGCCTCTGTTTATTTACACATACTGCCCTATATATACATATCTTTTAGCCCTCAATTTCTCAACCTAAATTACTTTTAAACTTAAAAGCAGCAAGCTGAAACCGAAACTGAGTTCGCGTAAATCGCGTAGGAAAAAGATTGAACTTTTCGTTTTAGTGAAAACGGAAGCGATATGTTGTTGTTGTTGTTGGGGGGAAAGGGAAACCGGGAGTAAAGAAACTTTACAGAAGTTTAGATTAAGCGCACTTCCTTTGCTTCAGTATGCTCCTCAAATCTATTTCTATCGAAACTGAAACTGAAAACGGAAACGGATGAGAAAATGCTTTTGATGCGATTTCCTGCACTCAATTTTGCTGTAACATATATTTTTTCCCCTCCCTTCTCTTCCAGTTGGTTCGTTCTCGCGAACGTTTACTGTACTTACTGCGGGAATGTAAACAGCGGTTAACGGTTTCTCCAAACCAAACTGCGAACGGCGAACGGCGACTTTTGCAATAACTGCGCAATGTGCTTTATGGGGGAATGTGATTACTGTGACGTCTGCGACAGCGCACAAAACTGGCACAATGTCCTCCTGCAGCAGAGTGCAGCTGGTGCTGATGCTGTCCCTCTCCCTCTCCCTGTCCCAGTCCCAGTCCCAGTCCCAGTCCCAGCTCAGGCCCAGCAGCACGGCCAGCAGCCGTTTCCATTTCCTTGACCGAAACGCACCCGAAGCAACAACGCGTTTTTTCTACTCTCCTCTCTTCTGCTTCGCATTATTTACGGCCATTGTTTAAGTGTGTGTGTGGTTGGGGGTGTATTAGTATCTGTTTGTGTGTGTGTGCACTAAAAATAGCTGGCTATGTTTGTGGTTGTAGAGAGGATAATCGTGACGTCAGCTGATTCCTATCTGCAGCCTGCGTTGGCAAAAGGAACAAAAAGCGAAACCAAAACCGAAACAAAAACAAAAGCAAAGGCTGCGATTATACGTATAATAAATGCAGCAAAAGGAAATTTTTCGCAGGGTTCGTTATGCTGTTGCTTGGGCCCTGCTCTTCCTCTTCATTGTGTGTCTGTTGGGAAAGTATGCTAAACAACAACGACAGCAGCAGAGACAACAGAAGCGACAGCAGCCAGCGAGCTGGCATTGTGAGTGGAAGCTGGGAAAACAATCAACTTTTCCTACTTTCGTTGTCGACAAACATTTGCGCGACATGCGCGCAGGAAATCGAGTGTGCAACATTTGCCTACCTGGCACAGGCCTCCCTTGCCACCTCCCCTCCTCATCCTTCTCCCACACATCCCTTGCGCCTGCCACATTCTCATCCAAGAGAAATGCAGCACATTGTTGCCATTGCTCAGGTGGATAGTCGTCCTTGATGCTGCAGCTGCTCTCCATCAGCCAAAGTGGAATAAAGACAGCGAAAGAGGAGAGAAACAAAGAGAGATAGAGAGCAGAGAGAGAAGGCAAGGGGCGGAGACGGGGGCCATCTTCAATCAGTTGGCCTATCATGCCCACTTGGGGAGGCCACTTTCGCTACACTTGAACCTTTGTTTATGCAAATCAAAACTGTTGCCCATGGCCCACTTCGCGTGCTTCCCCTTCCCACCCCCCTCCCCCTACTCTCTTCTCTCTTTTCGCATTCTTCGTTGCTTTGTTAGCAACTTGTCGAGTATATTTTCGACCAGCGCTTTTCATCAGCGTCAGCGTCAACGTTGGCCATCATCATCATCTGCATCTGCATCGTGCTTATCCCTTTTTGCCTTGGCTGACTTCCGTCTTCATTCGAAAAGTGTTGCCTACTTTTGTGCGAGCAGCAAAAATGAAAAAAGGCAGCCTGCTGCTGCTGCCCCAAAGAAAAGTGTTGCCTACTTTTGTGCGCCACTCAAGGCAAACTGTCGCCCAATTTGCCGCGCTTAATAGCTGCTTAGTTGCGTGTCTGTATGTGTGTGTGTGTGTGAGTGCGCAATTATGCTTTTGTCTTGCTGAATATTGCGCTTTGTTCGAGCTGTGCAGCAGCAGCGGCGTCTTTAGCCACGGCCAACAGGTCAGTTGAGGAGAAAAACTTGTTCTGCGACTTTTTTAATTAACTGTCCAAGTACACGCGAAACACAATGTTTCTTCCACTTCGTTAGTGCACGCACAGTGTTGACACTGACAAAGCAGCTTACAAGCCTCCCCCTCCCTCCCTCTCACTCTTTCTCACTCTCCCCCCTGCCTCGTGCATTGTCTATTTGTGCGTGCAATATTTGAGTCAAGAGCAAAGCGATTTAAGTCAACACACACACACACACACAGCTGTCGCAGAGTCGAAAAGTCACCAGAGTAGAAGACAGAGAGAGAGAGAGAGAGAGAGAGAGAGAGAGTCTCGCAACTTGCAGAGCAAGTTGATGCTCACATTTCCACTTTAGATTGTCGGGCAATTCTTCACAAATGTTTAACTCAATAAGAGTTGCGCAAATACCCAAGAAAGAAAAGAGCAGAAAAAAAGAAGACGAAAACGAGAAGCAGGCAGAGGCAAAGTTGCTCGCTCGTGTCTGCCTCTGCCACGCCCATGCATTGTAATCGGACATTCTGCCAGCTACGCGTACAAGGCTAAGGACGAGGGCTAAGCCAAGCGCAAGAAGTGAAAAACTTTTGAAGAGCAGCCCCAGCCCCTACCCTCCCGCTGCCACGCCCTCGCTCCCTGTGCGCAAAGTTGAAAGATGAAAAACAATGGCGAGCAATAAGACAATTTTAATATGCATAAATCAAAGAAGAATTTCGCAACAGGCGAAACACGCGCTGCGCTATCAATTTCCCTCGACTGGCTACACACACACACATGGAAACCCTGCAACACGTTGCAGCTTCCCACCCCCTCCCCTTGTCAGTTCAACATGCCGTGCGTCAGTAAGTCACTGAGTCAGTCAGTCAGTCAGTCAGTCAGTCAGTCAGTCAGTCAGTCAGTCAGTCAGTCTATCATTCAGTTGGTCCCTCGCAAGTCAGAAGTCAGAACCTTCCGCCGGGCTGGCACGTTTCCTGTTGCAGCAAACAATACTCCAGGGTTGCCATCACGTTTTGCACACGCACACACACACACACACATACACATAGCTAATACTGACGTCTGTCAGTGTGCAGAAACTGACGAGCCCTGTCAATTGATAGCAGGCTAAAAAACTGAACCCTCGGCCGATATCAATTTGCGGTCATCAGCGGCAGCGACGGTTACGTCATCGTCTCTCTCTCTCGCTCTCTCTCCCGTCAGGCTGAACATTTCCGCCGGTTGCGGGTCCGAAAGAGATGTCAGCGTTCATAACATGCCTGAGATTTGCACGAGCGGATGGCAATGGGACAGCAGGATGTCGCTGGCAGCTCGTCTAAGTGGCTTTTGCGACGATTGGCTGAAAGTAGCTGAAATTACGCATACGCAGCGTGCAACAGTTCAAGCTGCCGTGTGAAGAGCTTTTAATAGACGAAACGCACACACACACACACACACACACATACTCTCACACACACAAACTCTCACACACACACTCTTGCCACGACTTACCCCCTGCTTAAACGTGCCAAAAGTCACGCTACACAGCCTAATGCCATTTGCATATTTATGCGCTGTTTGGCTGCGCTCCAGCCTAGACAGCAGCATGCCCGCTCTCCCCCCCCTTGCCCTACCCCTCTCTGCCACACACAGTTTGCCCCTTTCGTCTATCCCTTTTTTCCAAGCAACAAATGCCGTTTTTATTGTTGTGCAAGGGCAAATATTGAAATTAGAATACAAATTAAAAAGCTTTTAATGTAAACAGCCGTAAAGGTTCCTGCTCCCCCCCCCTGCTCTACCTCCTCCCCCCTGCCGAGGGCATTTGCCAGGCCGTTGACGCTGTTGAGTTTGGCCTTGGCAAGCCTGGCCAGGCAGGCAAGCAGGCAGCAATTTCTGATGAATATCCCAAGATGAGGTCGAGGAAAACTGACACACACGCACGCACGCACACACACACACGCACACAGTTGTATACGCTCTTAGGCCTTAATCATAGCCTGTGTGGGCGTATCAAATACGTTACGCTGATAGTATTTAATTGTGCTGGCAACGCGGCCACAGCAGGTGGAACTAACCACTCCCCCCTCTCTATGAGGCAACGCTAAGCTATAAACGCTGTACATCTAGTTGAGTTATTAAGTGGGCAGCAGCAGGCGTGGGCGTGGCACACTTTGATAAAGTCCGAGTACAATCGAACAATAACGATTAAATCAATTCCATGCAAGCTGCAAATGATTGGCAACGCACTGCTTGATTGTTTGAAATGGTTGGCAACGCGCTGCTTGACTGTTATAAAAACGTTGCATACTTTTCAGCATTTTAAAAAAATTTCAGCAGTTTCTAAATAATTTATTGTTAGAGCAAGTTGCAAATATTTCTCTCTCTCTCTTTATCGCTTCTTTCTCTATTTTCTATTTGTTTTCCATTCGCTGCGCTTTGTTAGGCTATTTGCCCCGTCCCCATCATCATCATCATCGTAATCATCATGTCCATTATCTGAAGCTGTCAAGCATCAAACACTTTCAGTGTAGTATACCCCATCGAAATACAAGAGGCAGCGGCCTAAGCTACACTCCCCCCTTCCCTCTCCCCCATTTTCCCTGGAAAAAGTAAAATTCGGTTTTTCGAAAAATGTCAGCGGCGAACGAGAGGGAGGGGGAGAGGGAGACAGAAGAGAGTCTCATGTCACACAGGGACAGGCAAAGCTATAGATACAGTTACAGAGGGCAAATACAGCTACAAATAGAACAAATATGTCGCAAATTGTGCCAGTGTGTGTGGCTGAGTGTGTGTGTGTGTTATGCTTTAATTTTGCATTTCACAATTTCACTTTAGCTAAATGTGCTGTGGGTTTTTGGGTTGCAATCTCTCTCTCTCTCGATCTCTGCTGCCCTTTGCCCCCTGCCACGCCCATCTGTAAAGCAAACAAGCAAGCGAACCGGGCCTGAACGACTGAATAAACAGCAGAAACCAAACAGGACAGAACAACAACAACAACAACAACAACAAGAACAAGAAGGAAAAAAACAATTTTACTTTGTGTCTTGGTAAAAAAGAAAAAAAGAGGAACAGGAAAAAAAACGTATTGACCAGTTTTGCTGATATATGTATATGTTGCTAAATATATACTGCCTATGCGTGTGTGTGTGTATGTGTATAAGCCTGGCCAATATTTTGACAATTTTTGAGGTAGCGAAAAAGGCTGAAAAAGTAAGAGGGGCGGGGCAGTGCGTACGGGTTCGACTTTGGGTTCGGTTTCGGGCGGGTTTTTGCTCCTATAATTGCGGCGTGTGTTTTGTGTTTGTGCTGGGCCGGGCCGGGCCGGGCCTATTGGCCCGCAGCACTTTTTGCGTATAATTATGGCAACACAAACAACAACACGGCACACACACACACACACTGGCACACACACACTCGCTGTGGAGTTGAGGCAGCTGTGTGTTAATGGATTTTGCTGCTGCTTTTTTTCGCCTACCCTCCCGCTGCTGTTGTTGTTATTGTTGCTGCAGTTGCATAATTGAAAATTAATTATTTACAAATTGTTAAAGTGGCAGGCGCCTAATGAGCAGCGTCACGCTGTCCCAGCCCGCTGTTCCTCCCCCCCCCCACGCCCCTAGGGCAGCTACTTGGCTCATAAATCAAACGCGGCGCAACTGACGAAATTCTACTTCAATTGAATCGTCTCCATTCGCCAGGCCTAGTGTACTCACTTAATCACCCACTCCACGCCATTCATGCACTCATTCTCATTCATTCATTCACTTGATTGATTAATTCAATAGAGCGCCATTTGCTACGGCATAACCTGATCCCGGCGCAAATATCTGCGGCCTGGTCTGGTCTGGGCTGGGCAAACAAATCGGCCGATTGAATAAGCTGAATATCCATTTGAGCGATTGCCTTTTATGCAATGCCAGCAGTAGATACGGTCGCACTTTGTGTGATTAGTGTAATGTGCAGTGCAGCCAAGGATGCAGCATGCGGCAGGGGGCAGGGGGCAGGAGGCAGGGGGCAGCAACGCCTGCCACAAGTGAGTGTATTAACTATTTACAGCAAAATTCAATTTGAGTGCAACACGAATGCAATAAACAAGTTCAGTTTGTGTGACACTCACACACACACACACACGCCTGTCAATATGTCACACTCACACATACAGAGGCAGCCTTACAGCTTGCACTCTGCGTGCGCCATCTTTAATTTTCTCTCTCTCTCTCTCTCTCTCTGGCCACCAGCAGCCATAACAATAAACATAACTCAGACTTGGCAAAAAAAAAAACCCGTTACTAGCCTGCCCCTACCTTGCTCTCTCTACCCCTCTCTCTCTACCCCTCCCCTCCCTATCGCGTATGAGGGTTGCCATCCGTATTGATATTGATGCAAATGAAAAATGTCAACTATTTTCGCGCGTGGCCAAAGAAAGCAAACTGCGCGCGTACTCCAAACAGTTCGAACATGAACATGAATACGAATGTGAATATGAGTACACTCGACAAAATTAAAGGGGAAGAGAGAGAGAGGAAGAGAGAGAGCAACTATCGTGCCAAAGCTGACGTTGTCAACTTTGAACTCTTTCTGTTTTTACAGCCCGCATTTAACATTTGTTTGCAGCTCGTTAAATGAACCAGAAATTGTGGAAAATATTTTTCACAAAACTATAAAAAAAATGGCAAAAGAAAACTAACATAACAAGACAACAAAATGCAGAACATATTTAACAGATATAAAATTGTGGCAAAAAAAGAGAAAATATTTTTTTGGTTCTGCTTTTTGTGGGCTCAAATAAACTGTGAGAATTTCCAATAGTTTGTGTATATTTATGATAATTGAAAAGGCAAACATAAATCGTAAATAAACTAAATTATTATATAAATATTTATATTTATATCAGATAGATTTAGCCAATATTTACACAATTTAACAGTTGAAAATAATGTTTTAAAAACATAGAGCAGCTTTTTCTGAAAAATAAAACAAACTGTTAAATTCAACAATAATGCAACAGATTATATTTTTCTCATACAAAGCGAAATCTTTAGTTTGTTTAAAAATGCAGTTTCTGGAATTTTCGCCATGGCAACTCTGGCATTATTTTCGCACAGTGCAAGCTTGTGAGCTACGCTGGCGACTTTGTGCGGTATCATGTTTATTTATTCATTACAAGTAATACGCGCACGTTTCCACCCCCCTCCCCCCTCTATTTACCTTAAGTTCACTTCTGCACTCCTGGCAGCCCCCTCAACAAAACCCAGCCAAGCGTACACTGGCGTGTAATGTAATATTTTTATACATTTTATATGCATGTCATTTGGCAATGTGCATTTTTAAAAATATTTACAACACGTCGCGTTGCTGCTGCCGCCGCTGCTGCTGCTGCTGCTGCTGCTGCTGCTGCGAGCGTGTTGCATATGCCAACTGCCAACAGTGAGACAGTTGAAAATATGATTAAGACGGAGCGGGACAGATAGAGAGAGCAAGAGAGAGACAGAAAGAAGTAAGGCAGCAGGTGACTTCCCTCAGGTGGATTGACCGAGTGCCTGCAGCGCATTTGTAATTACGCAAAGAGCATAACTAACTCTGCGTTTAGCTAATGAAAAGGTGAGAGAGAGGAAAGAGAATTAAAGAAAGAGAGAAATAGATATATATTTCAGAACTTTATCTGGCTGCTAAGCTCTTATTGTGCCAGACACCACACGATACTTTTCGGTGTAAATTCAAATTTGGCTACAAAAATTTAAAGCAAGCAAAATAGAACAAAGCAAAATGAAAACAAAAAGAAATGAAATAAAATGAAACGAGAAGAAACCATATAAAATAAAATAAAATAAAATAAAACTCTAGGCAGGATTATAAAATGAATTTTGTTACAAAATCTAAACGAATGTGAGGGAAAACGCAAGTTGAACTTTATTGTGACGATTTCAAAGAGGAAATTTACACCACAAAGTGCTTAGACAGGGGGAAATTTTAGAGATACGTTGGGTAAGTTTCGGTAAGCCACGATAAGATTGGGAGAAATAAGACTGTGTTTTATTTGAGTGTGGTATTGTAATTAAAAGAGGCAGCAGGAGGAATAGAAGTTGCTTTATCTGATAGCTACTGAAACTGTGCATAGATCTTGAGTTTCTCTACAGATTTATGCACTATTATATTCCTTTAAGTATGCTGAAAATACCCTATAATTCTATGAAATTCATTTTGCTAACCCTGCACACTTTTCTAATGACTTTATAAACATCCCCGCGCCGCGTTAAACAAAACAAACAATTTTTGCCTTTGCCTCAACTATTTTCCAAACTCAAACCGAGAGGACAAAGTTAGTGGAAAACTTTGAGAATATTTTTCCACTCGTACATTTTGCACTTTTTCACTCGCAACAGAATTCGCTTTGTCTCTGCGAGAATGAGAGAGAGAGAGAGAGAGAGAGAGGGTGCTGCAATGCGAGCAATGCAAACTCATGAGTCAAGCTCGAGAGCGAGTTAACAGTCATCAGGTTATTCATGTGCGTACTTAAGTGTGTGTACACACACACACACACACACACACACACTCGCACAGCTGTCGATAGCGTGTTTGCGGTCTGGCATCACTGGTCGTATATAACGTGCATGGGGGGAAAGGGGAACGTTCCACTCGCGCATATTAATCATACGCACAGTGCGCCGCGGCATAAGCCAAGGCCGCAAACAAACAAACAAAATAGACAACCCTTTGAAGCGTACAGCCCTCTCCCGTATCCCATCTCCCCCTCCCCTCCAACCCCCTTTATAAATACGCATCGATAAACATTTTGATCGACATTTTCCCTGCATGATTTCGCGGAGAAAACTCGTTGCATTTTCTACCCAATTATGCAAGAAAATATGTAATAATAAAATAACACAAGTATAACAGTTTTAATTGCATACCATGTGCGGCCAACAGGTGGCGCTTTGCTAGTGGAAAAAGTGAGGTTAGGCTACGCTTTAAATGCACAAATGGAGAAGGAGAGCTTGGCCAGCGTAGGGCGTAGCTGCTGCCGCTTTTTGCAACATAAATTGAATGTAAACAGGCAGCAGAATTCCCCCTTTGTGTGGGGAATTCGGTTTGACAGGCTGCTCCTGCTGCCGATGCTGCTGCTCCTGCTGACCACAAGCCACACAGCCACAGCCAGAGCCAGAGCCAACGAGGAGCAGAGAAATTCATGAATTTTAAAATGGCAACGAACGACCTGACGGAGTTGACCGCTCGCACTGTTGCTCCTCGGACTGCTGCCCGTCTGCCTGCCTGCCTGCTACACTGATGCCCATTAATATGCGCCACACACACTCGTACACACTCACACATACACCCACATCCACACACGGACAGTAAACAACACTGGTCGAGATTGACAACTGTGCTAATTTTCAACTCAAATGTAATTTACGCTCAAATCACATTTGCAACTTTCCCCTCACATTCCGGACAAGTTTCCGCTTGCTGCCCCCTGCCTCGCTGCCCGCTATATCCTGGTCGAAATTGTATTACCAAGTCTAATTTATTTGTCGTTTAACTGTTGCCAATTCCATGTGCTTCTCTCTCTCTCACTCTCTGGGGTCTAATTTGAAGCATATGACAGATATTATTGATGGTCCCCGCGTGATTGACGCTCCAAAAGTGACTCGTTGGCGATGATGGCTTCGCTTCCAGATTGAATCTCAATCAGCTGCAAGTTTCATGATTATCCTTAGGGAACAATTGCGCAAGATAAACACAAACAGAAAGAGAAACAGAAACAGAAACAGAAACACAAAAACAAACAGAAACTGCAACTGAAACGGAAACGGAAACTGTTATTTGATTATGGTAAATGAGTTGAGAAGAGCGCAAAGAGTTAATTCAATTATAAGATGAGTTTTAAGTGAAGCGTAATTGCTGAAGATTTTAGAGAGTAAAATGATATGAAAATAGATTGAAAATAGAGCTAAATAAAGTAGAAATTGGCAAATGTATCTGCAGATGACGGAGAGCAAGTTAAAGAGAGATAAAGAGCGCGTAGAGATATAAGGAAAAACGACACAGTGCCAAAATACTACAGGTAGAGTTTGAGAACAGTTTGAGATTTTCAAAAATAATATAGTACATATAAAGTAGAGAGATATGAAGAAGAAATATGTTAGAGACGAAAAAGAGCTAAAAGACTACAGAGAAACTTAAAGAAGGCAATAATACTTCCCAATAAGCTAACTGTTATGTCTCCAATTAGACGTCTTCGCTTCACAAAAATATAAAACACTTCTTATATTTTAAACAATATATTTATTAATTCAGAAGAAGTAATAAGATATAGGGATAAGAAATAAAATAAATCAATGAGAATAACAATTATTATATTACACATGAAATCTTTCAACTGCGCCTAACTCAGACAGATAGCTTGGAATTAAAGCAAGAGAAAGAGAAGAGTAGCTTAAGATTAATTAGAAATATATGTATATTATATCTTTCCTCCTTCTCCTCCTCCTCTCACAACTCAAATCAAACACACAAAAAGGCAAAGCAAACGAAATCAATTTGTGCTAATAAATAGGCAAATATTGAATAATCACAAACAGAAATGATATAATAATAAATCTGTGACTATTTCTGGATAAATTCGCATTGCTTTGTCGTTTAATCCCCTTGAGCGAATACTGTGCGAACGATATGCTTGTATTCTAATCAGCTTAGCTATGTAAGGAAAATATTACGTATACGCAGCGTATTATTTATCTATGCGCGACTTCAGTTCTGTTTCCTTTCTTTCTCTCTCTATCTCTATCTTTCTCTGTCGTTGACAAACTGCACACGGACGTTGGGATTAGAGTTGCGCTTCATTGCCACACATATCCGGTCAGGTGGGAGGCGTAGGTGGAGGGGGCGTGGCAGGCAACAAATGAACATGCGCATATGATAGAGCACGCCAAATCGTTTCGTATGAGGCAGCAGAAACTACACGCGGTCTGTACTACACGCTCAGATTCATCAAAACGCGGCGACATTCATCACGTCATTCATGTCAACCATGCCACGACCACGCCCACGCCCCCAGCTACCAGCAGCAACGCCCACTAGCCTAGCCTTGCCAAATGCCAGCGATGTCTTCAAGCGGCGTTTAGAATGCGCTTACTTTAGGTCGAGTGAGTGGGTGCAGGTGGATAGGTGGATAGCTGGGATATCTATGGGAATGTGTGTGTGAATGTGTGTGCGAATGTCAGTGTGAATGTCAGTGCAAATGTGTGGGTACTCAGTGTTTTTTAGCAGCTGCCAAAAATAAGATTAATTAGCTCAAGCCGAAGACGAAGACGAAGCTCGAGCGAGGCAGAAGGCTTTAACAGTTACCCGAGAAACGCTAGTAAAACGAGTCTGACAATGATGAAGTTGACAAGAAGACAGCGAAAGAGAGAGAGAGAGAGAGAGAGAGAGAGAGAGAGAGAGAGAGAGAGAGCTGCTGCTGCTGCTCGGCGAACACAAAGCAAACACCTGAGATTTCCGTTTCCGCTGGGGACAACTGACGTTTCGCCTTTCGCTCTTTTGTCTTGCGTGCGCTTTGTTCCCTTTTACCTTCCCCTTCCCCTTCCGCGCTCCCCTCGCTAGCTGTGCGTTTCCTGTTGCCTTGCCAATATCCGCTAACCGTTTTACCAGTTACCTTTGCCCTCTACAGGCTGCTCGCCTGCTCCGCCTGCTGCCTAATTTATTTATGCTGTCAAATTATACGACATAAATGAATCAATTGTCCTGCCCCAAGGACAACCAGGGTGTACAAGTGTGTGTGTGTGTGTGTGCCTTTTTCAATTTGCGCTGCAGCAGCTGCTGCTGACTGCTTTTATGAAAAATGGGGCGTGGCAGGCCGCAAAGCGTGGCACACACACACACACTCGATACTACGTGCCTGCAGCAGCGCGCGCGATTGCAATTTGGCGTCACATTTAATCAGCAGCTTGTGTCGCTGCTGCTGCTGCTGCTGCCCCAAATTGGCAAACTCTTGAGCACATAAATCAATTAATTGCGACTGTCAGGTTACATTGTAAACATAAACAAGAAGGCAAAAGGAGAAGCAAAAGCAAAAGCAAAAAGCACAAACACAACTCGAAGACGTAGGCGAACTCACAAATCTTGATCAATCTGCTTGCCCAAATAGACAGCAGGCAAACACAGTCAGAGAGAGAGAGACAGAGGCACACACACACATGTCTCTCTCTCTCTCCCCCTCTCTATATAGATTTCCGTCTCTGACACCCTGCGACCTCCGACAGCTGCGACCCAGCACGACATTGTATAATGCGCTGTGGCATAATAAACTCGAGCTGCGAACAACTCTCAAAATGTTTATTGGCCCTGACAGGCCACGCCCCCTCCCCCTCTCCCCTTCTGCTCTTGTGACACGCTTCCGCCTCCTCCTCTTTCTGCTAGCGACCCCTACACGCATTGTTGTGGTTGTGCCACGTCATGTAATGAAGCGTTTTGGATTCTTATTTACTTCGACTCTCTCAATACGATGGAGGAGCCTTTTATTAATGGCTCCTTGAGGAGGCAGCCCCTTGCCCCTACTTGTCGCTCCCCCTACTTGTTCTACTCCTGCACGTACTCTAAAGTGTCTTTCTTTGTCGTCCCTCCCTCCTCATATGGCAATTTATAGTGATGGCATGCTAAAGTTGCTTTTGGAAAGTGTGTGTGGGGTATGGAAAAACCATTTGTAAACGATAGTTCAAAGGATTTTCTAGAGATTTTTTAGTGCTAGGGGGAAGCAATTTAAACGAAAGTTGAAACTGTGTGCTGGGAGGTTAAGACAGGTAAGAGTGGCAGTTGAGTGTGAATCACTTGGGCTGCGCTGCTATTGAACACCCTGTAAGAGTTGCGTTTGCTTAAACAAGTTGTTGGCTTCTTGTATACCAAATTTAACAAGTCTAGCTTCTCTTACTACAGAGATCAGCGCTCTAACTACGCATATCTGTGCATTTCTAATAAGAAAATAATACAATCGTATGCGTTAAATGTTCAAGTTGCTACATACCAAATTTTATAACTGTAGCTACTCTAACAACAGAGATCTACGCAGAAATAATATGAAAATAATACAAATATATGCATAAGCACTGCAAGCTCATGTATACCAAATTTCAGAACTCTAGCAACTCTAACAGCAGAGATCTGCGCATTAATGTAATACTAAGCTACCCTAACTTGGCTATTTTAAGTTGTACACGCCTAGAAAATGCAGCATACCTGTTCTTATCAGTTTCTTAGGTATACAACTTAATTAGGCGCAATTCCCACAATTTCTTGGTATATATTTGCTATCTACGAGTATAACTTGTCTTATTAGCCAGCGGCATAAGCTGCTGCACACTCACACAAACTCACTCGTATTTATCTGTATTTATGTGCCTGGTCTAATTGAAAGCGGTATTAAACAACAATTTGGCATAATCCATTTGAATTTCTCTCGAGGCAGGCAACATAAACAACGCAAGCCAAAGTTTTTGGCGGAAATGTGAGAGAAAGAAGCACAAAAGAAGAAGAAGAAGCAAAGACAAACAATTATACACACACACACAGACACACAGAGCGTATGTGAGCTTAAGCCATAAACATGCAGAGAGAGAGTCAATAAGAGGCAGAAGAAGCTGTAGAAGAGACTGAAGCAGAAGAAGAAGAAGATGCTGCAAGATGCCAGCTGATAAAGCAGCTGTCAAGCTTGTTGTTGTAGCTTCTTCTCTTGTTGTTGTTGTTGGTTAAGATGTTTGCACAATATGTATCTGGTCAAATGAAAGTTTATGCCTTCGCCTTTCATTACCCCATTTGTTCTTGTGTGACCACTGGCCCAGGCGATAAGTGAAATAAAATGAGCTTCGACTCAAGTTGCCAGAGGCCAGAGGGGGGGCTGCAGGGGCGCAGGGGCGTGGCAGCCCAGGGCTAAGCAGCTTTTGTGGTCCTGTAAATTCATTTAGCAAACTGACTAAGAATGCTTGCGCTCATTTTGCTTGCGAAAAGTTTTGAGATTTACTCGTAGTTCCGGCTGGTGGGGGAGGGAAAGAAAGGTAAAGGGGAAAGAAAGGGTGGCCTTGCCTTGCCTGCCTGCCTGCCTGCCTGCTCGACAATTCATCAAAAATGCAGCTAGTACAAAGGGGGGCACACAGGCGAGTGGGGGGCGTGGCACTTCCCGTGCACTTCACTTTCACTGTGCAACAAAAATGTTGAAAAAAGTTTTTTACTTTTATTTTCTGTTTTTTATGTGCAAAATGACAGCGACCAGTGGCGTAACGGACACACAGCAAGCCCACGCAACTGCCTGAGTGTGTGTGAGTGCTGTGTGTACGTGTGTGTGTGTGTACAAATTGTTGTCAAACTGTTGCGAAGGCATTTCAAGACGTTGAATTTGTGTTGTGCAAACTTTTTGCTCGGTTATTTAATTGAATTTACCACCCGAAGGCGTTGCCAGACTCTCAGAAATACACACAATATATTACAGATTTATATATATATATATATATACTGTGTATATATGTGTGCTAGATTTGTCCTTGCCACGCCCAGCACATTTGTTGCTGCTTGTTGCCAGCGACCGCAGCTCGAAAGTTTTCTATGATTGTTTATTAAATATCTAAGCGCACTTAATAAGCTTAAGGGGCCAAGGGAGAGGGGGGGGAAAGGGCAGTAGAAAGGGCAGAACTTTGTTAAGGGCGTGGCTGGGGCCCAGTCAGAGCAGAAATGTTTGCCGTTCACACAGAACAATTCAAATTAAATAGAAACTTGCAAATGCCTTGGAAGGCAGCAGGCTGCAGTCGTCGCTATTGTAGGCAGAGAGTGCAAGGAATGAGGGGGGCTAGAGAGCGGAAGAGGGAATGTGTTTTTCAAATAGTATTGCATAACTGCAGCTAAGGAGCAAGCTTTGTTTGTGTATGCGGGTATGTGTGTGTGCAGGCATTTTAATTGCACAAACATAAGCAGCGTGATGCATGCCACAGCATCAGTTGCCTGCAACGCCTGCACGGGGTACTTCGATTTTGAGAGCCAGTTGGTAATAGTTTTGGGGAAATGAAAGATATATAAATATGTGAACGAATTTGTATATAACTTATATATATTTATGAAGAAACTGATTCAAAACAGAAACAATTTAAAAACGTTTTAGCAGCTGCATAGGCAGCAACAACATATCGATAACTATTTATCGCCAGCAGCTTACAGAGCAGCAGCAGCACGTTAACATAAGCAGCAGCTTAACATAACATTAGCATAACATTAACACTGTTCAAATTTAACAGACTGAGCATAAGAGACATGACGTTGCTTTTATTCTGTTACAGATTAGTAAGGTTAAATTGAATTTTATATTAAATATTATTTCACTTTCTACCTTATATCTGAGTCTCACAGTCTCTTTAAATTTCCCCATTAATCTTTTCGCTAGGGTATTCATAATTCATAAAGCCGATCTGCCTTACGTGAACCTTTCCTGCTGCTGCTGCTGCTGGCATATATAATCGGATTACTGCGAGTCTACAAATCAAATACAGAGTTTGGAGTCGAGTCGAGTCGAGTCGGGCCGAGTCGAGTTGAGTCCTTTGATGGAAACAGCGCGCAGTTTTAATAAAGTTAAGCGACAACATCGTCTGCCACAGCCTTTACGCAGCACTTACCATAATGTCGGTTGCTTGTGGTTCTGCCTGTTAACTGCATGTGTGTGTGTGCGAGTGTGTGTGTGTGTGGTTTTTCGGGTTTGCCGTTAAACGCAATTAATAATTGCGTTCGCACTTCACGCCAGGACGAGGCCGGAAAAGTCGCAGCAAGTCATCAACAGTCAAGCAGGACAAGCCACGCCCTCTGCCTCCGGCCTTGCTGCCTCCTGCCTGCTGCCTGCTCCACGTTTCATGCTGAATCTGATTCACGTTCCGATTGCGCTTCCGATTCAGTCAACTGAGCTGCCTCCACCTCCCACCCCTCCCCCTCTCTCCTGCTCTGCCACTATAGTCAAGTGGTCGAGTATCAAGTGGGGCAGAGTGGGTGGGGGCGGGGCGAGGGTCTCTGGGCGGATTTAATTACGCACGTATGACTGTTTAAATTGCGTTTGCTCTCAGTTCGAAATGTTAGTTTTATGTTAATTAACCATTGTTTATGCCAATTAAGGCGTCTGCGTTGAGCTTCACCAGCTGTGGCTGGTTTCTCTCCCCCTCCCCCCCAGCACACACACCCTCCCTTTCCTATATCTATGCTGGTACTTCCCTCTCTATTTGATATGCCCCAAGTGCTATTAGGGAGCACAGCATGCCCAAGTGGAGCAACGTGCAGCGCTTTTTGCTACAGTAAACACTCACACTGATGCTCTCCTCTCTGCAGACGCGTGCCGAATGCGTTGCTCAAATTTACGGCTAATTTTGGCAATTGAATTGCAGAACTTTGGGGGGGAAATAAACCCAAGGAGAGAGAGAGAGAGGAAGAGGAGCAAGAAGAGTCTATCAAGCATTTTGATTGTTTGTGCAGTCGAAGTGATTGGTAAAGTTGTTGGAGAAAGAGGATTTACTAAAGAAAAGCAGACTGATTTCAAGTTTAGTTACCATAGTTTAAAGAGACAAGTTCGCAAATTTAGGCTAAATAAACGATATGTGGCTATTGGTATTATAAATAGTTTGAAGTGCAGAAAGATTAAGTAAAGAAAAACTGCAGCTAGAAATGATTGTAGAATCTTTAGAAATTTAAACACATATTTGTAGTGACTTCTACACTAACAGCAGCCCTAACTTTTTCACAGACTTTTACAGAACTGACAAAAGTGATTAAGATACTTTGCTGAAAGAGAAAAGTAGAGAAGAGAAGAGCTTCAAAAATATTAATAAATGCAGACAGGCATAAGCTGATTAAGGTTGAGATTCCCACTAATTATGCTGCTCTATCTCTCGCTCCCACTCTCTCTCACTCTCTTTCCTTCTTTCTTTTACTTTCAATTTTCTCTCTCCCTCCTCCTCTTGCTATCTGCGTCCTTCTCCCTGTCACTCTCAATCTTAGTTGGGTTCCTACTTTTGTCAGCTGGGATTACGTATGCACGAGCATACGTGCTAGTCCCGTTCCCTTCCCCTCCCCCTCTCCCCTTCCCTATGCTTCCCTATGAAATTTGAGAAATTAAAATTCAACTCATGACTGAAAATTAAAGTAAAGTAATATCCTTGCTCCATCGCTGGGATTATGCGTTATTTTTTTCGTTTTTTCCTAGAAAACTTTTTGAGCACAGTCAAAAGAAATGAAACTGGAGCAAGGCAGCCCAGCCTGCCTGCTAAAGTATCCTTTAAGTACGAGCAAATTATATAGATATTATGTAACCGACAGCTTAGCCGTCATCAAACAGTTTAGTAACCCCAGAACCCTGCCCCGAAAATCACAGCAAGCCTAACAAAATGATTTGTTTGGGAATCATATATAGTTTAAGATGTTACTGCCAGTTGGAGCTGCCACACAAGCCGCAAGCCCCCACACACACACACACACACACGCAAAGCTGCTTTGCAGGGGGCGTGGCATGCAGAGGGAATTACTTCACCTAATTCGTTTCGTCTCGTCTCGTCTTGTCTCGAATTCGAGATGTGCTGAGAAATTTGACAAGCGAAACTGCCTCGAAAGAAGAACGTCAGCTGTGCTGCGGATGAAAAAGAAGACGAAACAGTAGAGAAAAGTGGGATAGCAACTGAAAGGGGAATAATGAAACGCCTGCAAAGACAAAGCGCAAGGGTATCCAGGGGCAACGTAGGGCAGGGAACGGGCGGGGAGGCCTGAGCGGGTGTTGATGGTGCCACCTCGCGCTGCCAGCTGCAGACGCTGTCACACACACGCGCGTGCAGAGGATTCGCCATTGTATTTTATGCATATGCCTGTGTGTGTGTGTGTGTGTGTGTGAGGGGCAAGTGTATGTGTTTAAGGCGCTCTCATGTGCTCAAATAAGGCCGCCGCCACATTTCATTTGGCTTAAGCTCTTTCAAACATATTTAAAGTACGTGATGTTAAATGTCTTCAGAGCATTTCCCCACAAACACAGGCACACACACACACACACATAGGCACTGCTTAGGCTCCCCTCTCTCTCTCTCTCTCTCTCTCTGTGTGCGCTTTTCATTCTTTACCTTTTGCATAAGCAAAATTTTAATATGTTTAACTCGTTGCGGACGAGCACGAACAAGTTGCCAGCACGCTGAGCGTTAATTTTTGAATAGCGGCAATTTCTACCCCTCTCTGTCTCCTCCCCTCCCCAATCCCCTCCCTTCCCCCTACGTCTGTCGTCTCTTGTGTGTGGCCTAGGCACATAAATGTCAACCGGCGCACTCATCCATCAATGAGCTTTGAAAAATTAACACTGTGAGTGACAGTCGCAAAGCACTAGAAAACCCCTGCCCCTGCCCCTTCCCCTCTTCCCCCTCACTGCTCCCTTATTGGCCGCCATTGCGGCCTGTCGCCTTAAATTATGCAAAACGTTACTATTTCCCCGACTCAATGATGAATTGTCTGTACGCCCCCGCGCAGCATCAGCATCATCATCAGCATGGAAAGAGTTGCCCGAGTGTCCCCTGCTGCCTTGGCCTCCTTTGTCCGCCTCCTCCTAACAGGGCGTGGCCAAATGTGCCGGACACAACAACGTGACGATTTGCCTGCCAGCATTCGAATAGATTCAATTCGATTAACCCGCCTCGCACGGCCATCCAAATCGCACTACGTGCCTAAGTGGCGCACGGGGAATTCTCGATGGAAAATCGAAAATGGAAAAACGATAAACGACAACTGAAAACTGAAAACCGAAAGGGAAAACTGTACAATTTGCGCACACAGTCCGGAAAATTGAGTGAACATGGACACGCTCGTTTGGGGATAGTAAAAGTCGTGATCTGTTTTATTTTTGCATTTTGAATATATATAAAAAAGAAACCCGAACTCGATTAGCTAATGGATGTATTTTTAAATATTTATAGTGGTTTTATGAGTGTTAAAAAATTGATGAAAGTGAGTGTATTGAATAAAGTGAAATGAAGTTGAGAAATATTTAATAAACCTATTACATTTGCTCTCGTGTGCAACAACAGGCGTAAAAGTAAAAACACATCCCTGTTTTTTTGTTATGTTAACTTCATGCACTGTTAACTCAATTAGGCATAACAGCATGTTATGTTAACTTCATGTACTGTAGCGCATCGGTCTGTTATCTTAACATTTGCCATGTTAACCGCAGACTGTTAACTCAATTTAAACTGTTATCGAGTTAGTTGCAAATAGTTAAAAATAATTGATAAACAATTAAGCTAATTTAAAGTTTTATTCACATTTTTTTAAATTGAAATTCTCATATATTTAAGTGCATATTTTCCATAATAGCATATCGTTTTTACTCTGCTCGAACTCAACTCATATTTCAGCCTTGTGAAATTGCCTTGTCTTGCCTCGAGTATGTAGAAGATTTATGTGTCTTGCAGTTGACCCGGTTGGGGTTAGGTCTTCGTCTCCGTCTCCGTCTTGGGTATTGATTACAATGCTGGGCGGGCACATGCGGCCTTTTAGCTAATATGCTTGAAAAATGAATTTATAATTTCGCAAATATTCGTAGAAATTTCAGCAAATATTTTAATATTGCTGGAATGTTTAATAAAATTAAAACTGAAGTCAAATTTTGCATTTAACCCAATTTAAAATGCAATCAGAGTATAAGCCAAATGTTAACGAAGTTTAAGCCAAGCATCAAAGAAATTCACGCTTGATTTTCGCAAAAGAAGAAAGCGGAAATAGATTAGATTTACAATTGTGACAGTTAAAAGACGAAAATGAGGGGAGAAAGCAGTGAGAAACTGGAATTGTTGAAACTGCTGTTCAATTCGATTTGCAACAATGTTGCAAGAATTTTCCATTTTCCGTTTGCGCTTTATAGCTTTTCATTACTTTTGCATTGTTTTCTTTTTTTGACGATTTTTGCTTATTTTGCCTTATGCCATTTGCAATTCACTTTGAGTTCGATTAAAGCACACACACACACACACACATAGAACTTACAACACACATACACATATGAGTACAACCAGTTGCTGCCACATCCTGCACCCACCTGCACCCACCTGCACATCCTGCCACTTTACCCCATCCCCCTCCAGCTTGCTAATACTTTTTTACGTATTTCTCTTGTCTACTTCTAGTTGTGCTTTTGTATTTGCCCATTTTAATGAGTGTAGCTAACAACAACAACAACAACAACAACAGAAACATCAGCTAGAACAAAGTATACCCCTTAGATAACAACAACAACCACACACAGCATCAACAACAACAATCATCATAAATACACAATGTGACAATAAGAAACAGTAAAGAGTAAAAAATCGCATCAAACAACAACAACAACAACAACAAAAACAACAAATAAAAACGGATTTCAGTTGCACCACATTGAAAAACAACAACAAGAACAAGAACAACAGAGCTAAAACCACGCACAAGAGCAAAAGAGACAAGGATAGCCAAGCAAACAAAAAGAAAACGAAAAAGAAAAAGAAAAGAAAAGAAAAACACACGCTTAGCCAACTTAATAACTATCTGTCTCTCTCTCTCTCACACACTATCTCTGAATTGAATGTCCCTTCTCCCTCGCACCCCCACACGTCACATCACTGTTGTGTGCGTGTGTGCGAGTGTGTGTGTCTAGTCTAGGTGTCTCACTCTCTCTCTCTCGCACACAATATCTACCTGTCTGTCTCTTTCTGCTCTACACTTTGTCTCTTTTTCTTTCTCTCGTTCTTTCTTTCTTTCTGTATCTCTCTCTCTCTCTCTCTGTGTGTGTCTCACTGTCTCTCTCTGTTGGGTGTCCAGCACTAAGCACCACCAAGCACCACCTCCACCACGATCACCACCTCGAACACCACCAACACCTTCTCCACCAACAACATCACCAAAAGCAAAAAGCACCGCTAGCAGCGGAGGCAACGCTTGGCAGCAGCACCACCGATAACGTGCCCGATAACGTGCCCGATACCGATACCGATACCGATACCGATAGTGCAAACCGTTAGAAAGCGCACCCGACCAGGTCAGTGTCTGTGTGATTACCCCACTCCTGCTCGCCACACCCACCACATACCAGCACCACAATTGCACATTACTACCATAGATACCCACGGCAGTATTACTACCGCATGGAGCGCGGCACCAGCGGTGGTCAGCAGCATCAGTCGCACCATCAGCAGCAGCACCAGCAACAGTCGCACCACCACCAGCAGCAGCAGCAATCGCACCACCAGCAGCAGCAGCAGCAGCAGCAACAGCAGCAACATTCATCGCGGCATCAGCATGTGGTGGCGGTGCACAGCTACGATCCATATCTGACCGCGGGGGATGCGGACGAGGAGCACACCTCGGGCACCTCCTCGTTCGATAATCCGGCCACCAAGAAGAAGCCACCCAAGCTGAAGCCGATGCATCGATCCCTGTCGATGGCCATCGATAACTATGCCCCGATAGCGACCGATATGGACTTGGATTTGGATTTGGATGAGGGTTATTTAATACATGAGCAGCCGCTGATCCACCGCTCGGCGTCGCCGCTGCCCGTGCGCTCGTCTGCACCGCCGCAGAGTCTAGCACTACCAGCACAACAACAACAACAACAACAACAACAACTATTACTACTACAACAACAACAACAACAACAACATCTCCCCCAACATACGCTGCTCGCTGGTGGCGGTGGCGGCAGCGGGTCTGTCTCGCCGGCGCTCTCCGCACGCCAGCAGCATCACCACCTCCAACAACAACAACACCACCAACCAACAACAACAACAACAACAACAACAGCAGCAACAGTTGCATATGCACACTTTTCAGCAACTGGCCGCACAGGCAGCTGCTGCACGCCACCACCTACCGCATCCGCATCCGCATTCGCATCCGCACCGACAGCACCCGCACTCGAGCTCCACCAGCTCACCCACCTCGCACGCGGTCAGCCCCATATTGGGCCAACAGCAACAGCAGCAGCACCACCAGCAACAGCAACAGCAGCACCACCTACAACAACAGCAGCACCACCTACAGCAACAACAACAGCACCGCCAACAACAACAGCAGCAGCAGCAGCAACCGGACATTTATCTGGTCAGCAGCAGCAGCCTGGGCGAGAATGTGGGCGGCCTTGGCATGGGCATGGGCATGGGCATGTCCAGCCTGGGCAGCTTGGGCGGCATGGGAGGCAGTGGGAGCACATCACCGATACAATTCATCGATGTCGATGATATGCTGCCACGTGCCACAGTGCAGGCGCTGAAGAAGAATCTATTCCGGCGCAGCGACACTATTGACGTACATCCGTCTACCAATTTTCAGATGAAGAAAACGCATTCCTTCCACGCACAACAGGATCCCGCCGCCATGGAGCAAATCCAGCTAGCTGTTGCCGCCGGCTCGGCGAGCTCCAGTCGTCGCACCAGTTCGGTGCGTGCCAATTTCCTGATGCCGGGTCCGCCGGCGGGCAAAGAGATCTCTCGGTCACCATCGCCCAGTCGCAGAGGTTGTCGTTCGCATCGTTCGTTCAATGATCCGGGACGCAGGCCGAGCAGTAAACCCGACTCGGTGGTGGAATCCCAGATACGACATCCATCGCTGAACGATGATCTGATGGAACCGCTGGATGGGCGTGGCCTGTTTCCGCCTACCAATCTATCGCTGGAGAATGAACTGTTTGTGGAGTCACGATCCCGCAGCAATAGTCACACCAAAATGGAGGAGCTGGGCGTGGCCGAGCTGGCAGCGGCCGCTGTGGCCGTGCAGCGCATGCGCAAGACTTCCGGTTCGTTCGAGGAGCAAGCGACTGGCCTGGCCGCCGGTCACAGCGCCACACATCCGCCCGCCGCCTCCGCCTCGAACAGCATCAAGCAGAAACGTGAACCGCATCCGCATTCGCGACAGCAGAGCACACACAGTCTCGAGCTGGACGGGCGTCCCTCAACATCCGCCGCAGCCGCAGCCGCTGCAGCCGCCGCAGCATCGCATACAATGCAGCTGCACAGCGCGGCGGCAGCAGCGAGTGCAGCGTATCACTTCAAGCGTGGCGCCCAGCACGGACGCTCGCTCTACCTGTCGCCCAGCAATCTGGAGGATCTGGCCGTGCACAGCAGGCCGGGCGTGCTGGCAGCTGCGGCTGCCTTTCAGGGCACCAATGCCAGCGCCAGTGTGAAGCAGGCCAAGGCGCTGCACAGCGCCAGTGTGCGGCTGCGCAACTATCGGGAGACACTGAGTGCCACCAAGAAGTCGAAGAGCTTCATTGGAGATGGCAGCGGTGCAGCGGGCGATGTCGACTTCGAGCTTAGTTCACCCCACCGACGCAACAGTCGTCCGCTGTCGTCGGCTGTGCCCGCGGTGGCCAGTGGCGCCGCCGGTGCTGCTGTGGTCAATGTGGATGAGATTAAGCGCAGCCCACGTCCAATTAGCGCTGCAGCGGCGGCATTCATCGAGGAGAAGCGTCCCTCGTTCGAGCGCAAGGCATCGCTCACGTACGAGCAGGAGCTCACGGATGCAGCCTTTGCGGCGCAGGTGCTGCGTCCCTTCCATCACAAACTGGGCGCCTCGGGACGCAAGGCGTCGCTGAGCGGCGGCTCGCATAAGCTGAAGAAGAAATCGCTGAGCGATGAGACCGATGAGGATGAGGAGGCGGATCGCAAGCGCAAGCGCATCGTCTGCATTGTTCTGGCCACGGTGCTGCTGTGCCTGGTCTGCGCCAGCGTCTTTGTGGTCATTGTCACGCTCACCTCCGGCTCCAGTTCGTCGGGCAAGAAGACGCATTCGTTTAGCAGGGACACACCGGTGCACTATACGGGCATGCGACCGTCATGAACTCCAGCAGCCAGCGCCATGACGAGGATGATGATGATGATGACTTTGGTTTCACTTCCGTTTCCGCTACGCTTTCCACAGCACTTTACTCTCTTCACCTACTACTACTTCCTGCTCCTCCTCTACTACTACTACTTTCTTCTCTACTCTGGCTCTGTGTGCGTGCGTGTTAGTGTGCAGCAGCAGAAGAAGAAGAAGAAGCAGAAGAACAACTGCAGCAGCCGCAGCAACGCGCGCCGCCATTGCGCATACTAAAACGCGCCTGTAAGTAGGCAACGCTTTTTGTCTCACAATTATTGCTCATACGCAGTGTTGCCCTCACACACACACACACACAAAGAGGGGAACAAAGGCAACCGCAAATATTTTGCAATAAATTTTTAAACTCTTTTGCTTTCATTCAATTTTCATTTATTTTTGCCACGCACGCGACTAAAACAATTTTTCCCTCTTTTGACTTTCATGACTTTTAAATGAGGCGAGTTTATGTTTTGTTGTTTTCTGTTTACCATGTCATATGTCATGCATATATGCAGCGAGATTAATGTTGCAAACTGTCAACATTGCTAACAATTAAATTGTGCCTGCACTGTGGTATCAATATTGTTATTAAATACGCAAAAAATAATCATAACTTTTTATCTAGCTGAGCCTGCAATTGGTTTTCATTTCCATTTTCATTTCCATTACTTGTGTCTTATGATTTTCGATTTTTCCGTTTCTGTTGTGCAGTCGCAGCAGCACCGGAATAAGGTCAGCTTTGGGTCGCCAGGGAATGCTATGGGGGAGGTGGGGGTGGCCAAAGGGGTTCAACCATAAAGCCAGACAAATACACGTCGAACATACGTACTGAGGTCCCCGATGAGCTGCTGCTGACTTTCGAAAATTGAGCTGGCAAAAGCTCAGCAAATCTCGAGCATTACATAACCGGCTAAATGACTGAGAGACCCCCCCCCTGCATGCCTCCCCGTCTAACTGACTAACTGACTTGCAAACAGCAAGCAGAGTGCACACACACGCACACACACACGGCAGACACACGCATGTGTGTGTGAGCCATAAAAAATGATACTTACCTCGACTTTAATGACTCTGGCGCTGACTGCAGCAGCCCAAGCCAAACCAAACTAATCAGCACATGTGTGTGTGTGTGCGTGTGTGTGTGTGTGAGTCACTGTGCTTGTGTTGTTTAGCTAAGCACAGACAATGACAATGGGCTACGTTGACTGACTGACTGACTGACTGACTGACTGACTGATATACTGACTGCCTGACTGCCTGATGGAATGACCGACACAGGGCTGCGTCTGCAAGGACCTTTAGTTATCATGCTCACTTTTTATACTTTCGCTTAATAGTTGTGTGTGTGTGTGTGTTTGTTTGTTTCCCTCTGTGTGTGTGTGTGTGTGTGTGTTTGTGCGTGCCGCTCTGCGTGTCTGTGTGTGTGTGTGTATGCGTGTGTGCATCATTACGGCTGGCAGCCTTTTTATGTGTGCGCCCACAGACATGCACGCTTATTTACACACACAACCACACGGGCGCCTGCAGACACACACACACACACACAGTCGTAATTTTACGTTTACGACATGAAACTAGGTTACTTTTCCATGTGTGCAGCACCAACAGCATCAGCAACAACAACAACAACAACAACAAACACTGCGTGCAAGCAGGGGAATTGTTTACTGCGAATCGCGCTGGTGACATTGCCCGCTGAGTTGGCTTCACGTCCTTGAGAGTGAGTGAGAAAGAGATGGAGAGGGAGAGGGAGAGAGCCCTGTGAACGCCACTCGGTGCGGCAAATGCCCACGCGACCGCAAATCGCATCAAAGGCGAATTGACAGCCCAGCGTAAATCCCGCACCCCGCTGACATGATAAGAATTTGAAAAAAAAAAGGATGCGCAACAAATTGATTGTCCATTCCGTGGCCACATAATAAAAAGAACTACGCGAAAAATAAAACATAGAAAATAATAAAAATACAAATAAATTATTGATTAAGCTTACATCACAATAAAAGGAGGGCAGATCAAATAGAACACAAATTACAGATAAACAGTAATCGAGTAAATAAATTATGAAACTCATCATTTACATATCAAATAACACATGAAAATTATAAACAAATATGCAAAGTTATAGCCCAACAGCTTATCGATGTGGAAATAATTAACAGTTAAATAGCGTGCAAAGAGTCTGTTCGCTTAATTCCGGCTACTGTCAGTCCCTGTATCCGTAGAGTTTTACTATGATAAAAACACAAATTAATGAGAATTTAAATCGAAATGGAAAGCGAACATGATAGGCAATGGCTTCATTTATGCAGCTGCAACAGCACAAATATTATATCATTTAATAACGGCATTATAAGCGCTGCAGTTGACTTGGCTTCCCCGCAAAAACGAATACGACGATATGTTCATTTTAATTAAAGCTTACCCGATTTCATTTTTATACCCTTGCAGAGGGTATATTAATTTTGGCCAGAAGTTTGCAAAGCATCTAAGGAGGCATAACTGTAAACTAAATAAATTCTGAATTAGCATCGACGGGGAAGTTCATATAGCTTTGTCCGTCTGTTGCAACTACTCTCTTATTTTTAGAGCTATCTCAATGAAATTTGGCTGTTTTTTTGGCTTCAAACACTCATAACTTTTCCAAAAATTATTGATTTTTAACCTGAAATGACTTTTTGATCACGGTATTGAGCCTTTATTGATTCTGCATTTTAATTTGATCGATTTAGAAACTTCAATTTTTTTCGAATTTTTCCAAGCAACCCCCTTATAAAAATTTCGAAAATTTTCAAAAATTTGACATATTAGTTTTTTGCTTAAAATCAAATAAGATATTCATAATTAGCATAAAAATCCAATCCGCGGCTGATTCGGACACAAAATGTGGAAAATATGCATATTTTCGCGATTTTCTAGCTGTTTATAGTACATGTATAAAATAATTACATGTAACCTTAAATGAAAAAAGGGTATATAATCTTCGGCGTGCCGAAAGATGTTTTATTTTTTTCTGGTGAACACTCGAATGTGAAAACCATATGCTTATTTTCAGCTTAAAACAGTAGTAGAAAAATATATTTTATGCAATTTAATGAATTAAGTTAAGTTCCTTTGGCTGCCAAGCAAAATTTAATATCAAAACGGCTGCTTAACATAATATCAAAATGGCTGCTCTGTTAGCCTTAACATTACACCAAAATGGCTGCTCTGCCTTAACATGATCAAGCACTGCTAACAGCAGATATCCAAAGGCTTAACAGACTAATGCTATTAACAGTGCATTGTGCTACAGCCAACTGTTGACTAACAGTTGAGTGCTGCAAATGAAGTAAAACCTGCAGTAATAAACCCTAATTAAAGTTTATTTTCCCTTTTTGAATGCTCTCAGCCTTCTGCATTGCTTAGCCACTCAACAGCTTGTTCAGAAATAGCATTTAGAGCAAAAATATATATCTGCCTTTTTGCCTTGAAATTTAAGCCAAGTTATAAATAATAATTTGTGCAGAAAGAGAAGCTAAGTGCAAAAGCTTTTTAGTCCTTAAAATAGCATAGTGAAAGCCACAACCCAGAAGCTCTGACTTTGTTGACTATTTCAAGATGTTTTATTCATTTCATTTCATTTGACAAATTTAATTCCTGCGTCAATGCTTTCGCTCTGTGCATCTCTAATGAGGGGAAAGGAGAGCATTAGTTTTTGCAAGGAAATAGAAAAAGACTGCAAGTGAAAGGGAGTGGGCACTGAGAGCGGGGGAAAGGGAGGGCAGGCAAGTGAAAGCCACAAAAATGCAACAATAATTTCAATTAAAGAGGAAAACTTGGGCAAGAACAGGCCTAACGCACACACACATACACACACACACACACACATATGCTCCTCCCACTCGGGAGCGCAGGGTCTCTAATTAGTTACATAGTTATGCAGTCGTCGGTCTTCATCCGTCACGTTGCCAGTGGACCAGAGAGCCAGTCCGGAGTACCCGGGGAGGGGAGATGATGGCTTTGGCTTGGCGTGACGTTGCGTCTGGGGGACGAGCTGTTGCTTTCAACGCCACATTTATAATTAAACAACATGAAAGACACAAAGAAGCAACATAAACACACGCGTCAGGCACACACACACACATACAGACACACACGCACACACCTGGGCCACAGCACACAAAGCCAGAGAAAGTAAGGCTGAAAGTTACACGGCGGCATTTATGAGCGCCCTTAATGGCTGTTAACAATTTAACTTGTTTACCAGTGGGAAAGTTCTATGTTAATTGGTCTCAAATAGCCTAGCACACACACACACACAGAGACACACACGTACTACTCACAGGCACACGCACATGGCCAGCAAAGGGAGGGAGGGGGGCTGTATTCCTCCATTGTACTCAGTCGCTGTAGCTATTCAGCGCGCAGCCACTTGCCAAGTGAATAATGGCAGGCAGCCACATCGTCACCTGTGCCATGTACTTGCGCCTCCTCCCCCCTCCTACTCCACTCTCGACTCACTTTCACAACAACATTAACACGTTGCGCCTACGCCACACCGCGTCGCGAACCTGCAGGACAACGATTACGCCCGCAAGCCACGTGCTTTGCCCTCCGCCGGACCGGAGACCGGGTTCATGTTTGAGTTGAGTTACGCTGCGGCGAGTCGAGTTTTGGTTGAGTTTTGGTCGAGTTCGGTTGAGTTGAGTTGTTAACAGTTTGGCGACACCATGCGAAGGACTTTTGTTTAACGTTTGCAATTTAAACTGTTTAATTTAATTGTGCACACAGCTCAAATTGTTGTCTGTATACCCTGCAGGGTGTTGGACTGAAGAGGAAATAATGTTTAAAAATTATTGGGCTTTTAATGTTAAGTTTTTTAAGGGGATGCATAATTTAAATTGTGCATTAAGTAAAACAACCTCATTAAATCAAAAGTGTTGCATACTTCTAGGCTGTGTCTGTATGTTAAGTTAACAGAAATGTGCTTAACAGAAGGAACTTAACAGAATGTATCCTGCAGCAGGTTCTTAGCAGAATGTTGTTTATTTACGCTTGCAAGCTAATCTCACTTTTTACGTTTATTTAAATTGAATAAAGTGCAGGGTATTTACCACATCGACTACTCAAGTTGCAGCCGAACTTGCACTGGATTTTTTTAGCCAATAAAAAAGTAACTAATTTTGCAATTAAATGAAAACGTTCGTAAATTACTTAAATACTTTGCCTGTGCGTGTGTGTGTGTGCGTGCTTTTTGTCTGTGTGTGTGTGTGTGTATTTGCGTAAGCATGCAATTTAGGGCAAGTATTTTTTAATTAAATTTTCACAGCACACAATTTGTTGCAACATACTTGCAAAATGCAGGCCAGGGCTGCAAAAACAGACTGAGAGACAGACAAACTGATGATGTGTGTGCTAGTGTGTGTGTGAGTGTGTGTGTATGCAGATGCCATACAAAGAAAGAGGGCGGACGGGGAGGGGGTAAAGCGGCCTGGGGGAGGTGTCACAGTTGCAGCTGCTGCTGTTTTGCAATAACGTGTTAAATCTTTGTCAGGCTGCCCAAAAAACAAGCAACTGTATGTGAAACAAAAGGCAGAGGTGGAAGGGGGAAAGGGCTGAAAGAGTGCAATAAACACACACACACACAGAAACAAATACAGACACAATCGGACCTCAGAGCAGACAACGAATCGAACTATGCAACTGGGGAAACTTTTGCGAGGCGGCAGCAACTCGAAACTGTGTGCGTGTCTCTCTGTCTGTGTCTCTGTGTGTGTGTCTGTGTGTGTGTGTGTACATGTGATTGATTGGCAAACAAATTTTGACACTTTACACAGCGCCAATATGGCAGATGCCACGCCTTCTCCCACCCTACGCTCGCTGTCCGCGTATCAATTTGTTTGCCGTTAATTAAAACTGCTGTAAAATGCACAAAAGCGTCGCGCAAACACGCTCAAGCGCGTCCGGCTAGAAGGGCGCAAGAGCGAGTGGGGGCGTGGGCGTGGCACTTGACAGAAAAAGAAGTATGTGAAACAAGGATTGCCATGCCGAAGCTTAATTAGCAAAGGCAGATCGGCTGAGAGTGAGGCAGAAAAAGATAGTCGATTTGGATTACAAAACTGTAATAACATAACTCTGTTAACAACATAAAGTGCCTATGTTAACTGTATTTCAAGAGATTTAACATTCCTTTTTCCATTTTAAGCCCAATTTCGTAATGTGTCGCGTTATAAAGAGAACAATGTTGAACTGTGCTTAAAGTAAATAGTCTGGATTGATGAAAGTACATATAAGAATTCATCAACAGGCATTTACTTCAACTGCAGTTCAAACCAAGAGCAACAGTCAAGGATAAACGCGTCGCGCAGTGTCGATTAACAGAACTTGTTCCACTAGAGTGCAAACGCAACGATAATTTATCGATATATGCAACATAATCTATGCTATTACTAATTCTTTCTTTTTCATCCTCTCTCTCTCTCTCTCTCTCTCTTTCTCCGTTGCTGATGCAGTGCGCCAGGAGAATGAGCGCAGCATGCGCGAGAATCTCGAGCGCACGCTCATGATGAAGAATCTAACGGAACTGAATCTACAGCGACAGCAGCAGCTGCTCAATCAGGTGCAGCCGCATCGTTCGCCACACTAACCCCCCCCTCCCAGCCGGCGTCTTCATTCCATACACAAAAGTTATGCGCACAAAATAAACTACAATATTATATAGAAATCGATGAAGTCGCGGCACTCTGAAGTGTCTAGCGAGGGGGGCTACAGCAGTTGCGGCACGTCAGCCACTTAGGAGAACCCCAACAACAAAAAGAGGAAAAACAACAACCAATTTGTTTGATATAAGCGTAAAAACAATACAAGTAGATTGTTAAAGCAAAACAAAAGAAGAAGAAAAAAAAAAAAAAAAAAGAAAACAAATGAAAAGTGATCCAGCTTAGACCCCGATCGGACGGGGCAAGATGTTAGTATGTTATTTATAAAGTTGGTTTGATGCATTGTAAATGTATTTATTGTCTTGTATGCTAAATGTAATTGTAATTTGTCGTGCTGCCCTCTCCCCGCTGCCTTCACTCACGCGTTTTTGTACAGTACTCGGCGAGTACTCATTATACTTCCATCCACCCCAATCCCATGCCCAAGATCGGTTTTAAACAAAGGTTTCGCTATATCCGAGTCAGTTTGTTGCATTGGTTTCGCATTAATTAAGTTACGGAAATTTCCTTTTGCACCTTTCCCTCTCTTCCGACATATCTAGTAGAGCGCAGCGCGAGGGGGGATGGCAGAGCGAAAGCAAAACAAACAAAATAGTTGGTCAATAGTTATGTATCTGAAACAAAGTTGTTAACTGAAAGTAGTCGTAAGTAAGCGTTAAAAGCAGCAAAGTTTTTGTAACTGTAAGTGAATTGGTAACTAGGCAAAACAAAAAGAAGAAAATACAAAAACGAAATCGAAAACAATTCTCATAATAACAATAATTGAATAATAATAATAATTATAATAATCATTGTAATCACGATGATGATGATGTTGCATTATATACAGATCTATTCTCACTTTGTTTCGTTCAGACAGAAAGAAGCGTAGGAGAATGCGAAGCAGCAGGAGAAGAAGCAGACGAATAATTGTTGTATAGCGTAATAGCTCTTTAGACTACTCTAGTTATAAACATAAACATTAGCAGTTACTTAAGTGCAAAACGAGCTTGTTGTCGAATTAAATTTAATTTTAAACTTAGCCTAAAATTAAGTTCAACTGTTTAGGCAGAGAAGGAGAAAGAGAAGGGAGAACGAGGAAAGTAGAAGATTGTCTATGAAGGAACTTTCTGCGTATTTTGTTAGATGTTCAATTGAAAATTGTATTCTCAGTTTTGTGTGTGTGTGTGTGTGAATGGATGAGTGCGTGTGTAAATGTGTGTGTGCCTGCTGAATCTGTTGCAATTATAATTGAAAATTAGCTTGAAGCAAAATTCTATCGGTTTCAGCCGCAAAAGCCGCCGCATCTCTAGCTCAATTTCAGGCACAGTACGCAGTCTTCAATCTGTTGTTCATCTGTTTTTCGCCCAGCTTAGATTAAACACAAAAGAGGAACGAACACAAGTGGGGAAAGGAGAAAAGCGGAGAATTTCAATTGGCGCAGGGCCAAACAGCGATTAATCGATAACAATTAATCGCTTCGCTTAACAGTGTCTGTTATCCTCTTAACAGACATTTTAACAGCCCTGTTCGGCCTTCGTCAAGCAAAACAGCTCGAATTTTGTGTAAGATTGTGCCTAATCGAAAGTGAGAATTATAACAAGATATTAACGAAGAAGTAAAACTGAGCAAATACATAAAAAATATAGATATATATATATACATACTAACGGTACTTGCAGCTAGCAGCGAGAGGCCAATTAAATTAGTTCTAACTAAAATATAAATCGATGTCAATAACGTTAACTATTATGAGGAAGTACGCTCATTTTTGGAATACGAAGTTCATAGAGAAAGCATAAGCAAAACCAACAAACCAAAAACCGTAAACCGAAAATAAATATACATAAAAACAAAAACAAAGTAAAGGGAAAGCTTTAAATTAAAACAATTTTCAGAAATCGAAAAACAACTAACTTAATAAGCAGAATAAAGTTAAATGCGATACGAGTACACACACACAGATATCAAACAAGATTATGAAAGACACCTTTGACACGTGCAGACTAACACACAGATACACACTCACACACACACTCTCAAATAGACAGACAAACAGACAGCCGGAAACTGCAGCTCACATTTGTAAAATTTCACATTTTTGGCAGCTGCATTGCAGGACTGCAGAAGCTAAATCCTTATAAATCAACAAAGCATACTCAAAGTTTCAGGCAAAC
The DNA here is from genome assembly GCA_018904105.1 of Zaprionus tsacasi. Classification (NCBI taxonomy): domain Eukaryota; kingdom Metazoa; phylum Arthropoda; class Insecta; order Diptera; family Drosophilidae; genus Zaprionus; species Zaprionus tsacasi. The sequence continues at coordinate 11,609,867 of JAEIFR010000295.1, forward strand.
TTACACACACATACACACACATACACACACAGGCACACAGACACTTACACTGGCATACTGAAACACTGTAACAGTAACAAACACGCTTGAGGCTTGAACATGAAATGGAATTTCGCAAAAACAAAGTACTTTGTAATTGCATTTAACATAGGAAACATGGAATATAAACAAACATAAATATAATACATGCATACATACATACATATATACGAAATTAACTTAGTTGCATCAAATTCGAGAAACTAACAAAAACAGCAACAACAAAGAAAAAAAGAAAGAATAAACTTAATACTAAAAAACAAACAAAAGCTAGCTAAGTGTATAAAATCTAAGCTGAATTATTATACAATCCAAGGGAAGAGAAAATCATATATGTAGAAGATAGAAGAAAGTTAGAGAATCACAGGGAAATAGAGAATGCACGATGAAGCGAAGGAAGGAAGAGTATAGGAATGTTTAATGTAATCGAATTAGGCGCGAGCATCGTTATCGTTATCGAAATCGAATCGTTTTCCAGTTCAAAATTCAAAGCGGCTCTCGAGCACTTTTTAGCCTTCGACGTGAGACTCTTCCGGTGCCCAAGCTGCAGCTGGAGCAATTATTTACAAAGTACACATACGAACTGCGGCACGAACTGTAAATAGAACCAGTAACTAAAGAGTAAAACAAACGATTAAAATAAATATCTAAACAAAAAAAATGCTTGTGTAAATCGAAAGTTTTTCAACTTGAAGCAAATAAATCGCAAATGTACATAAATAAATTTATGTATTCTGATTAAAAAAAAAAAGAAACAAAATTGAATAAACCGAAGGGTAGAGAGAGTTAGAGAGGGGAAGAAGAAAATATAATAAATATACAAATAAATGTGTGCAAGAATTCAAACTTAACTGTTAATTGTTGCTCGAAATCAAAATGAAAAACGAAAACCAAAATCAAATCAAACATTTGAACGCATTAAGCGTTTTATTCATCAAGCAAACAAAAAAAAAATGTTGAATTAAACTAATAAAAATCAAAAGTCAAATTTAATAAATGGAAACAAATAAACAAAACAAAATGCAAATCAAATTGTGTCACCCGTGTAGTATATCAGTTGTATATCATTTGTAACTGAAAGGTATTGAAATGCGAAACAAGAAAATAAAAGAACTTGAACAACAAGTGAAACAAATGAAAATAAACTGAATTTTTAAATGGAAAACAAAAATGTGTTCGTTGCCTTTTGTTTATTTCAAGGATGGGTAATTCTATGGAAACGTTTTATTATTGCTAGTCGGTATGCCAATGTTGATGACTCAGTTTAAATGTTCCATATAAAATACAATTGTATTGTGTTTAATAATGTAGCTTTCAATTCAAACTTACCGCCATATTTGGTGCTGCCACACTGCGAAATTCCAATCAGCTGACGCGTTACATAACAGAGTTTGCTCCACACAGCCTTACTCCTCCGCTGTTACTGAACAGTGGCAAGATAGCGTAAGTCTGGTCTCATATAAAGTTCCAGAACGATTTAGTTTCTTCGAATTTTTCAAATCCACTGATTACATTTCTTTAAATATTTAAAGCAATATTTTAATCGACAACAACTTCAACAATTTACTCTTAAGTGTGAATCATAATGTTTGTGTTAACAGCAAAGAGTTCCTATTCGAATTTAACATATGTTAAAAGTTTCCAATTGGTGGTTCTTTCTGTTAACCAGTTGGAACACTTGTTCCGTTGAACACTTGTGCTCATCACGGCAGTTGTTCATGGTTAACAGAGTAGCCTGTTGCGCAGCAAATGGAGAAACGAACGCAATTAATTAGCAATTAATGGCAGTAAATAAACTGCTGAACGGGACGAAAACAGATGCATTGGCAACGTGAAAGACAAACAATCTAAATAAACAAAAGTGTAACGACAACGCAGCAGCAATTGCCGCCGCCGCCGCAGCCGCAGTCAGCAACAACGAAAAGCAGCTGAAATTGAAACTGAAACAGAAACAGAAACAGAAACAGAAACAGTCACTGGAAACAGAAAACAGAAGCTAAAGCTGAAGCAGAAGCAAACCAGCGAAACAACAAGCAAGTCGCGCGCAGCTCAATAAAAAATTTATTTTTGTGTGTTAGGCGCCCTCACTTCTCTCCCGCCCAACCCTCTGCCCGTCGCGTGCGCCCCGCTAGCGTATAAAACAAATGTGTCGACGTGTTTGTGCGTGTATGTGCAAGCAGCGTTCAGTGTATAAAAATATTTAAACAAAATCTTCTGCGCAGACAGCGCAGACAGAAGGCTAAGGCGCAAGGGGGCATTGCGGGTCGAAGGCGAAACGAGACAATCAAAAAAAAAAGCAAAAAACATTCAGATAAACAACATCGTCGCAGCAGCCGCCGTAGCAGCAGCAGAAGCAGCGACAGTGACTGAGACGTTCGGTGCTCGGTGACGCGGCGCGAGGAGCTCGAGGTCAGTTCAGCACATTTCGCGCACGGCCGTTTCATCCGTCTGTGTCTGTGGTCCGCGCACCCCTCCCTCGCAGCTGTTATCCAGCCACCCACCACGCGCAACAAACGTTACGATTCTCGACGGCGCTCAGATCAAATAAATAAAAAACAAAAACAATAAACCACACGTATATATATATAAATATATACACACACACACATAGAAAGTAAAGTTAACGAGGGACTCACGCGCAACTCTGTTTTATTGCTTAACTGATAACCCGTGCGCGTTTGGGGCTGATAAATATCAAGTGAAAAGGCCAACAAAAAAAAAAAAAAAAAAAAACAAATAATAATATTGTTGCAATAAGCAACAATCGCCCCAAACGAGACCTGGGCGAAGGGCAACGAGCGAGTGAACACGAATGCGCCCCCAATTTGTATGCCATCAGCACCCGCTGCCGCTGTCCCAACCACACTCACCTGCACACTCACATTCACATTCACATCCATACTCATATTCACATTCACATTTCCATTCCCATAGCCACAACAAGCCAACTGACGTCAGTCAACTGGATCGTTATCGTTATCCCAACATGGTGATAGCCGAGTCGGGCAGTGTGGCCGATACCGCTGGCGCTGGCTTTAATCGCACGCCCTTAACGGAACTAAGCCACAAGACGAGGGCGCAGCTGGCGGGGATGCTAAATCGGAAGAAGGTGCTGCGCTCCGAGGAGGGGCACGAGCGTGATTGGAGGGGGATTGCCAGCTTGGCGGGCGTGCGATCGTTCCTCAACGATGATTGCAATATGCCCATGGATAATGTGCTCAAGATATGGATCGATCAGAAGCCGCAGACAGCAGAAGTGGGTAGACTGGAGGAGTTTCTGGGCATCATCGATCGTTGGGATGTACGTGACGATATACAGGAGAATCTGGGTATGTTATTCTTTGATACAGCATGATCTTTCATTCACCTCATATTTTGCCCATCCCACTCCCAGTCATAGACACAAATAGCTACAGGATTAAGCAACAGAAGCAACAGGAGGCACTGCAACGTTGCAGTCCGCCACCCAAATTGAAATGTCCCGAGCGGAACAACAACAACACGATGGGTCAGACCGTCAACATATTGGGCACCGAGGATGCCATGTGCCTGCAGAAGGGAGAACCGCTACCCAAATACGATGCCTGCGTATGGTTTGCCGATGCGGATATCGAGTATGCCACAGAGATTATAACGAATCTTGAGTCTCCGCCGTACAATCGCAAGGTGAGTCACCTGATCTCACTCAAGATCTCTAGCTAAATCATTCCTGCCCACAGCTTTTCTCACGGCATCGAGATCTGCTGGGAGGCGTGCCATTCGAGCACGTGGAATTTACAGAATTCATGACCACGCGATGCGGTTACCTGATTGTGGTAATGACGCAAGCGTTCCTCAACAGCCCCGAGCATATTTTCTTGGTGAACTTTACCCAGAAGTTTCAAATTGGTAAGAATACGGATGAAATTGCAATGCGGGCAACCCTAACCCTAACCCTTTTCCTACTCTTCCAGAGAATCAATTGCGCAAAATAATCCCAGTACTGTTCGAACAGAATCTAAAGATTCCACCCACTTTGGCCGTCTACACGCACGTCAATTACTTTCGAAACTCGACGTTGTTCAATTTCTGGGAAAGATTGGCACGTTCACTGCAGGATCTCGATTTGGCAAACTGTTTCAATGCTAATGCGGCTGTTGCAACTGTTCAATTGCCAGAGACGCCGCGCATTATGGTTTCACCTCCTCCCAGCGCACCTGCTCTAACGCCAGAACTGATGGACAAACCATTATTGACTGTCGTACCCCTGAAGGATGCACCAGTGGCACAGGTCGAGACACAGAAAACACAGCAAACATTGAGGCCGGAGGAGCAACAACAAACGCTGCCGAAGAAGCCGGCAGGAATGTTTGCACTCCTGGGCAATGCTCTGGGCAATAAGAGCAACAAAACTCTGCAGCATGCCAAGTCCTTCAATGCCATCAATGTGCAGGAGCACGACAAGACGCTCGATGCCAGCATATCCAATCTGTCCACCCGCTCCGAGAACAAGAAGAAGCGTTTCATGTTCACCAAGAAGATACGCATGTTTACGCGCAGCACAAACAAATTGCAGGCACTGTGCTGAGGAGATCGATAGATAGAAGACAGATCAGTCAGGATGGGAACTAATCCAATGAGCAGCTCGCGAGCCAAATGAATATATGAATATACATATGTATGAATTTCTACTCCCAGCACGCACCCTACACTACCCAACCCTACACTACCCTACCCAGCCTCATTTGGCGCCGCCTTAGCTGATCCCAGAGCGGATCGGCGTCAGCGTTTTGACCCCTCCACTTTATAGTGATTTTCGTTTGTAATCTTTAGCCTAATCCTAATCAAGCCAACTACTAACATAACTTAATGTATTTAGACGCACTTGTTAAACTATGTAAGTCGACAACGAATAAAGACAATATGTACACACACACACACACTCGCACACACACACACACACTTGCACACACAGACACACACACTCTCAGAGAAACAAACAAAGCGATAGAAGCAAACAATTTGTAAGGTTAACTGTGCAATGCTTTGGCTGCTCTGGTAATCGAAGCAGCGCACAATTAGTCGTTAGTCACGCGTCTGATAAGTGACTTACTTAATTCAATTAACTTGGCAAACGCCCCTTTAGCCCAGTCCCGCCCAAACAGTACCTCCAACCTATCCCCTTCCCTTCCCCTTTTGCCTTTCCATTCACAAGTTGCATATTACTTAGAACAGAAAATGACGATGATGCATAGCTTGTGCGCTTCGGAAATATCATGAATAATATACAAACATATATAGTATCTGTATACAGGCCTAGTTAGATGTGTATATATCATTATATATATATATGTATATATGTGTGTGCGCGACAGTTAAACAATAAACTGAGCATTTCGTCACTTTGTAATTGCCATCGAGCGCGGCTGAGCAACGATTTATTTTGTCACACTCCATTCTCTCCGCACTTTATCGTCTATCTGCTATATACTATATATGTATTTATTATATATACCCACGGCTATATAAGTCACGCGCACACATACGTAATGCGAATGTATATACCTTTTTATGAGTGCCTTATGAGTGTCTCACGTGCTCACGTATACCTCGTACTTAATGAACTATTACTCTATGAATGAGTTAGAACTCGGCTCAATATATACTATATATATACAATATGTACAATGTATCCATGTAGTGTATATACCCCATTACTGCGTTTTGTTGATAACCTTTTGCGAGTTCTCGTTTTGAATAATAAAAAAAATTGTTTGTGCAAAAATCTTTTGATCTGATCTCTTGATATATATCTCTCCCTCTCTCTCTCTCTCTCTCTCTCGCCTCGGTGAGTCCCCTTTCCGGTCACAGTCTCACTTCCGTTCCCCGCGTTGCAATAGTTTACCTCAAATTGGTTTTAAATTTTTTTTTATTTATTTTTCATTTTATTGTTTAAATCGCTTCATAAATAACCTTTTTGTTTTTGTTTTTGTTTTGTTTTTTCTTTTTCTTTACTTTTGTTCATGTTCTTGTTGTAATCGAATTTATTGTTTTTTTTTTTTGCTTTTCTTGTTTTTTCGCTTTCGCTTTTTTTGTTGTTGTTGTTATTCTTCTGTTTTACACATGGTGAATGTTTTTTTTTGTTTTCGTTTATTTGTTTAGTCCAATTCTTTTTTTGTTTTGTTGTTGTTATGAATGTTAATGTTTCCTCTTTTAGTTTTAGTTTATGTGTTCGTTATGTATTTACTTTAGCATGTATATGCATGTTTAATCGTGTTTCATCATGCATTACGTGTGTACTCGTCTCGTTCATTACCATTATTATAGCTCCTATTACCGTTTTGTGAGTTATGTTTATGTTTTATGTCTTTTGTTGTTTTTTATGTTTTACATTTACGTTTTTTGAACAAATTTTGTTGTTTGTTCTCACAACTTGAGCCTGTTCATCGGTTTAAACCTTCTACTCTCCTCTCTCCTCCTTTGCCATCTTTTTATCTCTTTCTCATTATTCGTTTTTTAATTGAATTCTTTTTTTTTTCTTGGTTTTTACTCTGTATTTGTGTATATGTATATTTTTTGTTTATTTATTAAGTTTATTCGCATTTTTAACAAAATTAATAAAAACAATTCATTATTTGGTTTTCTTATGTTGTTTTTTTTTTATGTGTGTTTTCTCCGTTTTGTTTTTTGGTTTTTCTTACTTTTCTTTTCTCTTTTTTTTTTGTATATATGTTAATTGATCAATTTATTCGTAATTTGTAATATTAAAACAATGTAACGTATAATCTTGCTTCCGTCTCAGATCGAGGACAACCCAGCCAATCTTTCATTATCTTCCAACTGCAACTGATCTTCCCACTCTTTCGTTTACTCATCTGGGTTGGGGTTTGTCTCGTTTAGCTTATAAATCTAACTGATTGCATTTATACAGAGTGTACGTGTGTCAAGGTTCTTATTATTTTTTTGGTTTTCTTTTGGGTCGGGTTGCCTTTTCTTATAAAACGAATCGAACAAAACAATGGGAGGATGCTGGGAGGGGAACGGGGGAAAAGAGGTTCGGGTGGGGGAGGAATGTCTACAAAGTTGTCGTCGTGTTTAAAGCGCAATTCTCTATAGTTAAGTGTTAACAATGATTATGATTATGGAAGTCAGTTGAAGAAGTCAGTATCGTTATGGAAATTGAGTTTCATATTATTATTATATGTTTGTATGTATGTATATAACATATATCTGTGTGTGTATATATTATATCTGTATGTATATGTATATATGCATGTACTGCGAGTTCTCTTATTATAAGTTAATGCAATTTATTCGAGTATGTTTAGGTATTTCCATTATTTATATTTTTATTATTATTATTTTATATATATCTATGTATATATGTGTATGTTAGTGCCGACTTCTCTCGACCTCTTCATCGCGTTCTTGCACCCATCATCATGTTGGCTTATATCATATATCATTCTTGTTGCACGACTTGGATTTCTTGACTTACGAATAAATTAAAACATCGCTAATGAATTTCGTTCTTCTCTCCGTCTCCGTCTCCTCCCCTCTTCCCTTTTTTCTGTTTACTAATTGTTGCGAGTTCCTCTGTGCTTGTGTTTTATATTCTAATTTTTTGTTGTCTGTTCTTTTAACTCTTTGGGTTTATTATCGGTTTAATCAATTATCAATTTGATTTCGTACATGCTAATGTTTGCGTTTCGTTTTAATACTCTCATTAGCTTTGTTTTTTTTATTCACGTTCTCATTCTCATTCTCAATCTCGATCTCGATTATCAATCTTGGGAGATTTCCTGGAATTTTCACTTTGCGGGTTACGCGAATTCACAATCGGATGACGTGGGGGGAAACATCAAGCTGATACGGTGGTGCCCTAACTCAAGCTCACTCTCTATATGTGCGGGTCAAACCGCAATGCATTCTATATGTGGGTCTATAGAGTCTGTCTCCCTTTTTCGCTTATCGCTTTTGGGGCACTCAAAAACACACCTGGGACTCTCGGGGTAATCGATCAATGCCGAAACATTTGTACAATTTCACTTAAGTGTTTTCTTTATTAGTTTTTGTTTTGTTTTCTTTTGTTATTTTTTTTGTATTATACAATAACATATTATTTAAGTATTAGTTTAATATTGTTTATTTATGTTTTTCTTTACTATCTCTGAACCTTTAGCTGTTGCGCTCCCTCACGGGGGGATCGAATTCGATTCGGTCGAACACTCGAGAAACAAAGGACATGAGTTACGGTTAAACTAGTAGAATGAAAGGGAAGGATGGATGGGAAAGGGATAGGTAGGTAGCATCGTATTTTATTATCGTTTTTTTTCATTTAACAATTAAACATAACAAATGCAGATTTGTTACGACGTTTCTGGCAGTGTTTCATTTGTTTGTTAATATATGTAATTTGGCTTCACTTTCTCTCTCTTTATAAGATAATATAGGCCTATAAACTCTAATTACACTGAATGAAATCCTCGCGATTTGTGATATTTGGGAGGAGAATGTGCTGGGTAGAAAGGGGACGGGGTGGACGAGGAAAACCCAATGTGTTCAATTGCTATAAAATGTGTTTGTTTGGTAATTCTCGTTTTTTTTGGGTTGGTTTTCTCTCTACAATTTAAGTATAACTACAGTTAATTACGTTAATCATCATTGTGATCGTCATCGCCAAAGCGATCATTGTATTCGTTTATGATTAGTTTGTGCGCGACTTTTAACGTCTAACAACACTACAAATAACGGCAGTTTCATTTTCATAATTCTGAGGCTCGAGGGAATAACGTGACATCACTTAACAGATACGGATATAGATGCAGATGCAGATAAAGATAGTTAGAATAACAAATATGAATTGAAATGGATGATAAATACCAATGTGCTCTATCAAGGAATTCAACTGAGGAACTATATATTATATGGTCACAACAAAATCCATTTTTGGCACTACACTGGAAGAATTTGGCCAATTGTAAATGCATCTATTAGTTGGAATAGCTAAGGGAACTGTTTGCGTTTTCAATATTCTCCATTTCTAAAACACATTTACCTATTTGAGCGATATATAATACTGTTTGAGTTACGAAATTCTCTGAAATTGTTTCAAATTCTTTAAAAAATGTGCTCTGAAACTTTACAAAATACGTAAGTGATTTATAATACCCCACATATTGTGGAAAAATTGAAAACCATAAATGATTCCATTAGCTATATGTATGTATAAATGCATGAGTATTATTGTACAGAACTGTGTGCGCTTAAATGTAGATAGTTTGTTCACTTTCCATCTCTCTGAGGCAGGGGGGGGTTACAACTAAATAAGGCATGCTTTAGGCTCTTTGGCACACAACATAAGTAACAACATGAACAAGTTATAATAGTAATAATGATACAATCAACAGAAATATCTTACTGATTTTTTCTTTTTGCTTGTGATATATGTGTGCTCTCTCTTAACGATTCGCTTTGCTCGATCGGTTCGTCGTATTCATCTGTTTTTTTCCCCGATATAAGTCAAAAATTTGCCAAGTTCTATAAAATGCTGCACTGTCTCTCTGTGACTTTTCTTTTTCTCTTTTCCGAATTCTTTTAGGGATTTTTGTCGCTTTTTGCTTATCTGTCTGCTTACTTCGCTATTGTACAATGTGCTGTTTGCGTTTTGTTTATTCATAATTCATATTAATTTTTTATATTATGTCTCTATGTGTATGTGTATGTGTATGTGTATGTGTGTTGTGTCTTATGTTTCATGCATCCTCCTCCATGTTTGTTCTGTCTAAAATGCGCTAATTATTGATACCTCTTCTTCTATTTACTTCGCTTTCGCTTTCGGTTTTCTTTTTTTGTTATGTTAATATTCTATAGCCCGCTTTAAATTCTATCCTCCTCGTCCTCCTCCTCGACCTCCTCCTCGCCGTTCTCCTCGAGCTCCTCCTTGTAGCCAGGATGCTCGGATATGGCATAGTAGTTGCCATTATAGATGACGCCAAGTTCGCGCAGCGCATCGCCACGTATTGTCGCCTTTATCGTCCAGTTGTAGCAGTCATCCGACTCGGATTCACGATCCAGACGCTCCACATCGAGTATCTTCGAATTGAGACGCTCCAGTATGATGCCGATGTCCTTGATGCTGAGATGACGCTTCTGGTCCACAGACAGCTGATCGATGAGCAACAGAAACTTCTCCGTCGTCGTCTTATCATCCTCCATCACGGTGTTCTCTGTCTCACTCTCCGAGCTATCCCGTTCCGGTGCAATGTCCAGGAAGCGTACATGTCCCTTGGCGCCCGATGAGCGACGCTGCATGCTACCGCTGCCGCCGCCGCCAACTCCGCTGCTGCCGCCCAGCATAGGATCCATAACCGATGATGACATGCCCAGCGTCGCCTGATGCAGCTGCTGCTGCTGCTGCTGCTGGTGCGGCTGCGGACTACTACTGCCGTCCTGTATGGGCGATGTGGCGACACTCTTGTGCACCGCTATCTTGCGCCCCTCCTCGTGCAGTGCACAGCAATGGAAGTCACACTCCGTGGTGCTGGGACTGCCCGCACGGCTGGGCGTGTGCGCGTGATGGGCACACTCCGGGGTATGCACATGCACCGCACCGACGGCGCTATCGAAGGAGCCGCCCTGCTTGGACAGACGACGACTGCCGCCGCTGCCGGGTATCACAACGCCAGGAGGTAGCACCACGCCACCTGGATGATAGATGCTAGCCGGTCCCTCGTCACTGATCACCGTTATTTGCGGGCTGGCGTAGCGTTGTTGCGAGGATTGCGATGACACAGATTTGTTGTCCAGCGAACTTTGCGCAGAGAGGCCCTTTTTCGAGGGTGAATACTTGTCCGACGACAACAGTCCATTGCTGCTGCCCAGGCCAGCGCCCATGCACATGCCACCGCCGCCGCCTCCTCCTCCTCCTCCTCCACCACCACCACCACCTCCTCCTCCGCCGCCGCCACCACCCTGGCGCTGATCCCAGTGCAATACGACCGTGACACGCCCTTTGTTATCCATAATCTTCCACGATGGTGTCTCATCGTGCAGTTCCAGTGCATGAATCGTCTCACAGACGATTTTCGGTATAGCTGATATGGCTGCAAGAGGGGAAACAACGATACGGTTAGGTGAAGAATATAATCACACATAATCCTGCTGCACTTACCAGCCTTTATGACATCCACACCCGTTGGATACCATCGCTCGCCCTGCCTCAACAGCAAGAGTACCGTATTGTTGGCCAGGGTGCGAAAGTATTCGCCATCCTCGATTTGGGTTCCATCACACTCCAGAACAACGCGCACAGGTTCTGAAGCAGGAACCCCCAATTTGTCCTTGCCGCGCACCAATAGCTCCTCAAATGTCCCGACTACGACGCCCTTGCGCACATTCCGCCAACTATCCCAAATTTTCAGTGGTCGCTTGCCGCGAGACTCCTGCGAAAAGGGGATTAAAAAAGTCAGTATAGGTTATATATAGGATATATACAAACAAACATATGTATGTTTTTGTTGTACTCATATAATGATACCTATTAAATTAACCTTAGCTGTTAATCTGGCTCACTTCAGAGCTCTTTACTCTAATCTTATCAATCATGGGACACATTACGTTCTATATTTGTCGAGGAATCAGACAGCCAGATAAGAAGCTCCCCCGTTATTATTGAAGTGCTGATTATGAGCAAATTCCTGACCTCGTTGGGGGAATAAAGCTAAATAAATATTCTAGAAAGCTAAATAAATATTCTAGAAAACTCATCATTAAATAAATAAAGAATTAAAAGGTATTCAAACAGCTTAACCAACTTCACTTGAACACCCTGTATTTTCACTTTCATGCCACAGCTGTCAAACATAGTCAAAGTTTACTGTTATTTAATATGTATATAAGCAAGTTTAGGCTGTGGGTGTGACACCTGTACGTGCGTACGTGTGTGTGTGCGTGACAAGTGGGTGTGGCATAGCCCGGGCAGCACAAGATCCACTACTAATTGAGGTTTGTACCCGCTAAAAAGGGCACAAATGTCAAGGCCGCTGCCAGCTACAGTCTAACCAGGCAGGCTCAGCTGCAGCTGATGCTGCTCAAATTGTATATAGGATTAGGGCTGTCCTTTGCAGCACACACACACTCACGCACACCCAAGCATACTCACACATGCACACACACACACAAGTTTACACGCCCATAAACTATTAACGGCAAACGAAAAACAATTCATAGCGAAATCTTTTAGCTACAGCATTAACAGCGCCCACAGCTGTTGTGCAAGTTAACAGTGCTCTGTTAGCTAACATCGCTTTCACTCAAAGCAAAAGCAAAATCAACAGCAACAACAACAACAGCAACGGGCAGCCATGTTTAATGTATTGCAAGGACATGAGTGTGGCGCTCCAGTGACCCAGTAACGAGTGCAGCAGCAGCACACGAGCTGAACAACAAGAACAAGAAAAAGCAAAAAGAAATCAACTCTCGCTCACACACACACACACACGCATAAGTATATACATGGATAAGTATGTAAGCTGCACAAAAAGAGAGGAGTGTGTAAGGCAACAGAAAAAAAAACTAAATGATAAATGGGAAAAAATTCATTTTGACGTTTGCTTATTGGACATTTTCGCGAAAAAGTTTCAGTTCTTTTGTTAAATTGGAGTTGAGAATTGCGATTGCAGTTTGTGCAAAGTGTAATCAGTTTTACACGCACAGCAAGAGAGAGCGAGAGAGACATGCGTGTGTGTGTGTGTGTGTGTGTTTGTGTGCTGCAAGCGCGTATTGGGATAGGTCAAGTCTGCTGCCATATGGCCATCAGCTGCTGCTGCTGCTGCTGCTGCTGCTGCTGCTTCTGCTTCTGCTCTGCTGCTGCCTCTGCGCTGCTGCAGCAAAGGGGTGTGTGATATTTTTTTTGGGGGCCGCAACTTATGCAAATTTTCAAGGGAATTAATATTTGTTAATAAAAATTGTTGTTTACCCCTCCAGCTGCTGATGCATTGTTTGCTGCCGACGGTCCCGTTGTAATTGCAGCGGCTCCGCCATTTTGATTAGCTGCAGCAGCGGCGGCTGCTGCGGCCGCCACTTGTCTGATGCTGAGGCAGTTGCACAGCGGCTTTGTCACGCCCAGCGTGCACAGCGCATTGGACCACATGGTGGTGGCGTTGCAAGTGCTTGTCTCACCTTTGCCAGCCACTTTAATGCGTTTCGCTCACGGTGGCAACACTAACAATAACTGTGCTTAGTACAATATCAACAACAACAACGACAACAACAATGGCAATAACGGTAACAACGACAGGGAGAGAGAGAGCACTGCACAGTGGTTTGAGTTCATTTGTTTGTTGCGATTTGAATTTAAAAATTGCATATTGTTTTTGTTGTGGGGTTTTAAAAACAGTTATATAAAACACGCACACGCACACGCACACACTATTTTATAAAACCTTATAAATGTTCCAAGCTTAGGCCTAACTGTAAACTAAGTTAAACGTTCTGCGCTGCAGTAGTTGTTGTTATTATTGTATTTTTTGCTTGTTTTAAATGCCATTTGGAAAATTCATATGTCGCATAAGACTACAAAAAAAGTGTTAACAAATTTGGTTGCGCAGCACTTTATAAAAAAAACGACACACAACGACAACAACACGAGTATTAACTACTATTATTATTTTATAATTACAATTATTATTGTTATGTTCAGTAAGAAATCGTATTAGTTTGATTTTTCAAATGGGTTTTATTTCCTTTTATTTTATTTTTTTGATTTTTCTCTCGCTTTGGCAAGCTGACAGGTTTTTTGGGGCAGCTTTGGGAGGCTGGAATCGTAGCTGGACTGGGCCGAATTGGGCTGGGCAGGCGCCAGCGCCAGCGCCAGAATTTCAAGAGTTGACCTTCGCACTTTCACTTTACTACTACGCGCCTTGCGCCACTTGCGTGTGCCTGAAACCGCCGAGTTTTCATTTGGTGGGGTGAGGGCGAACTGGGGGGAGGGGGAAGGTGTTGAAGGGAAACTGCTGCAACTGTGACTGCGACTGCGACTGCGACGGGGGCAGGTGCTGCCTGACTGCGTTCGATTTGAGTTTGTGGCACAGTTTCCTCTTCTTATTCTCTTTCTTTCTATTTCATTTATTTTTACATATTTCACACTTAGCACACGAGTTTCAAAATTTTAATCGAATGTAGAAAAATGTTCGTTTTATGCTTTGCACTTTTATCCTTTTAAGCTTCTGCTGCTGTCCTGCTGCTGCTGCTGCTCTCAGCTCGCTGCCAGTTGTCACACCCAGTTAAAATTTAATATTTCAACAATGTGCCAGCGAAATCACGTAGCTCTGGTGTAGTAAAGCGCTCGCAATTGCAAAAGTAGCATCCTTGCTGGCTGTGGCTGGCTGCCTGGCACACTGGCACACTCTGAGACCGAGCATGAGCCTGAGCCTGAGCCAGAGCCTGAACCTGCCTCTGCCTGCTTGCTCCTGGCATGTCAACAGCGTCGTTCGCACGACGACGCGACGTATTGTTGTTACTGCTGCTGCTGCTGCTGCAGCCACTGCAAATGCAATGAGAGAGAGAGAGAGAGCGTAACTCAACGAGAGCGAAAGTTGTGCGCAAAAATGCACAGAGAGAGAGAGAGGAGAAAGAGCGCGCGCGAGGGTAGGACGTAAGCTCGTAAGCATGCATTGGCTACGTGTGACTGTCAAACTCCCTCTCGCTCGCTCACGCGCTCTCCTGCTCTCTGAGCTAATGAGTATTTTGTAGTAATTTATTTAATGTTAGCGTGTAAGCTACTCATTGGATTCTGCACTGCATTTACCGTTGCAATACACTCTCGCTCTCACAGAGATGGACATCTCTCACTCACGCGTTCTCACTCTCTCTCCCTTTTGGTTCGGTAGTAACATCTGTGCTTTGGCCTACATTTTCAATGTGATATAATCAGGGCGCGCTAAAGCTAACAGCTAACTCTGCTAACAAAACGCGCGCGCACACACGAACGCTCCACAAGTATTTAGGATTCACAGAGGGACGACTGCTTCCAGCTCCCAGCTCCCGACTCCGGCCACGTTTTTATGCTGCATAAATATCAGCAGCAGCAGCAGCTCTGTCAATTAGGCACACAACCACACACACGCACACAGGTACAAAGAGAGAGAGAAGTAGAGAGGGAGAGAGGGAGAGCAGCTCAAAAGTTGCACAAGGTTGCATTTGGTTTGCTTTGGCTCGCTTTCGTTTTCATTTGCCTTTGCCTTTGCATTTGCCTTGTTCGCTTATGCAGCGCATTCAGTTCATTTAGCTAGAGCAACTCTCGGGGTAAACATTTGCACTAAATCAATCCCTGCAATTAATACTGTCTATTTGCAAATCTGCAAAATTCTACTTATTTTTCTAGCGCTAAAAAGTATGCCATCAAATTTGAATTCAGAGCTTTTCAAATCTGTTTTGTTACATTTGCAAATATTTACAACTTGCCCTGGTCTTTATTTTTACTGCTCATAAAAATATTATTAGAATAATATCACGTTGCCTGCCTCAGTTTTTAAAAAATATTTGCTTTTTAATGGCAGTAAACTGAAAGCTATTCTGAATTCTGTAAAAAGCCCTCCCCATACTTAAAGTTAATGCATATAACAAATGCAGTTATATTGTGTTTATTAAGCTGCTGCTGCATTTCATGCTTTTTTTATTATTATCAAAAAGTTGGTTTCAAACTAAACGCGAGAGAGAGCGAAAGTGCGAGAGCGAGCGACGCCAACACAGCGCAGTTCTCATTTGCAGCGCTTCGCGCTCACGCGCTTGTCGCAGCATTGCCAGCTGTAACGAAAACTAACAGAGTTCCTCAAAATGTTAACGCCACTACGTGAAATTTGCCGTGCTCAGCTCAATAAGAACTAACATCTAGTAAAGAATGACTTGTTGTTTATCTTACAAAATTAATTTTGTAACTAATATCTAATATAATTTTATACATCCTCATATTTGCACAAAATGTAAGGACTCGAGCGCTCACCAATAATATCCACTGTACCTGTATTTAACAGCAATGTAATTAACATGTGGGTCATGTGTGTGAGAACTGCTAAGCCGCCCACAAACATAATTCTGCCGACTGATATGGGAGTGTCATTAAGTGCAACTTGCTTGCTCAGCCTGTCGCTGCAGGCTTGCATTCGCTCACACACACACACACATGCAAATACAGAGATGCGCTCCCGCTCATACAGTGTATGTGTGTGTGTGACTGTTACTGTTAATTTGGATACTGAGCCAAAAACAACAATAAACACGCAGACCACACATCAAAAATGAACGAAAAACCGTAAACGTAAGAAACGGACGGCATCAACAAAAGCTACATGTGCACACACGCACACACACACACACACACACACATCGCATACTGCGTACATATATTCTGTAGGGTGTATTACCATAGTTATTTGGGTCAAAGCTATTCACTCACCCGCAAAGCAAAGTGAAACGAAGAAGTGAAGAAACTGCATAAAACACACACACACACACACACAGAGACTCACTCACACACACACACACAGACTAATGTAGCTAAATGCTTAACGGGGGCTTAGTCCTCAAGCCGTGGGAGCTCAATGTCTAAATTGAAAACAAATGAGCGTGGAGCAAAATCGGGACGAGATTACCGCATTGAGCTACAATTGCAAATCAATGTGAGACTTAAGGCACAATTTAATTATGATAATAAGAATAGTATTTAAATAGCAATTAATGTGAGATTACTTATACTAAATTATATGAGTTCATTGTCAATCTACTATTTGTACTATGTGAGCCGGCGGCACGCCCGCGCTTTTCCCATTTCACATTTCTCACCTCTCTGGCCATTACGACATGTCTCAAAAGCAGGGCCCGCTTAGAGGGTCTGCCATTTGCGTTGGCTTCAACAACACGTTCTCCTCCTTCGCCTCCTCGTAGTCTTCGTTCTTCTCGTGGTCGTTGTCGTAGTTGCTGTTGTTATTGTTGTCGTTGTTGTCGTCGTCGTCGCCGTCGCGTCTGTCGTCCTTTGGCGGCGGCTAACAGGAACAGCAACAACACCAACTGTGCACGGCTTACACTTTTCGCGCATACGAGTCTGTTTGTATGTTTGTTGTATATTTGTTTGCAAGTGTATAAGTATATGTGTGTGTGTGTGTGTGTGTATATGTACGGCGTTGGCGGCGAGAGGGCACTCGCTGTGGGCTGTAGGTTGTGGACTGTGGGCGGTGGGCGGTTAGGCTGCTGGAGTGTGCTTCAAAAATTCTCTACTACACGTTTATTTTCAATCTTCCCGCAACGCGCCGATGCTGTGTGCTGCTGCTGCTGCTCGTGCTGCTTCTTCTTCCTTTTGTCGTCGTTCCTTTTGGCACCGTGCTTTCTCTCTCTCCTCCTTTCACGCGTGCTCTCTCACACTTTTGCTCTCTATGCCTTTTTTGTTGTACGTGTGTGCGCATACATACAAACATACGTACATATGTTGGTGCTCACTGTGCGTGTGTATTGGAATTTGCCTTGCACAATTTGATTATTTATTTAAACAATTTGCTAATTTGCAATTATTGCAGCTTCTATTGCATTCACAGCGACACTTGACACACTCCTAATTCTCCTTTTATCTATGTACTGCACCCACACACCCAAAATACATACATGCATACATATGTACGTAGGTGCGGCTGCGATGTCGGCGGCTCACTTTGTGAAGATTTGATGTTGGCAGTGTGTTTGTGTGCGTGCCGTGACCGTACGTGCGTGTGTTGGTGTATATGTTGGCGTATGTGTGTGTGCGTGTGTGTGTGCGCGGAAGAGCATTAATGTACCGTTATCATTTTGGCTAGCACCATTTTATTCACATAGAACACATTTTGTAACAATTTGTTTAATTTGGCACTAGCGGAATGCCTTTTTCTCAGATGAGTAATATATTTTATTAACAAAAATTTGGGCACATTAGCCAAAATCTTAAAGGCGCACACGCACACATATGTACATACAGGACACGCTTAATCTCTTGCTTCGCTTCTATTTTCTAGTATTGGTAGTACACACGCCTTTCATTCGCCCACTTTTCACTTGCACTGAAACGATTGTTATATTTACGTTTTTGTCTGGGATTTAAATTAATTCTTTAAGAAATATTATTTGTTTTAAACACGAAATGAATGCATTTTAATTACAAAACAAACACATTTTAACAGTCAAAAGCCCCAGAACAAACATGCAAATCAATGCTCCGCAGAGGTTCAGTGCTACAAACGGTAATGTGACCGCATGACGTTGCCCAACACTGCCCCCAAATGACAATAAAATAAATCGAGCAGCCTGCTCCACACTTAACATATGTTAACAAGGAACTTAACATAAGCTGACTACTTTTAATTTAAATAATTTGTTAATATATATTCTACGATTGCAAATGGTATTCATCTATATTTAAGTATATGAAAAGTATTCAAGCATCCAGAGTTTTTTATATGTTTCTATTAATAAAAATCAACATAAAACTTGCAATGACATTGCATTTAATGTAATGTTTTCATTATAAAGCATATATATATATATTAGTCAGACTTGAAATAATTCGCATGATTAAGCTCTTATTAAATTAAAAAAAAACCTTAACATGTTTGGCGGATCCATTTAAAAATGTGTTATCGAAATTATTTTCGATATTTCATGTAAAAGTTTATTAAATCAAGTTATCGTTATGACGATATTGTTAAGTTTTTCTGGTCATCCCTAGACAGCACCTGAAACTTGCTTATAATTTTTTACAAAATTACGTGTCTCGACAGTAGTTTTGAACCATGGTTGACAATTTACCACCCTTGGACCCCAGTCTGCAAAATCTCGTTGAACAGGAATCTCTAAAATGGATTTTTGTCGGTGGCAAAGGCGGTGTGGGCAAAACAACCTGCAGGTGAGTTCGAGAGAGAAAAGCCATACAATGACAACAACAACAACAACAAAAACAACATTCCAATTTAACAATTGCAGCTCCAGCCTGGCAGTGCAATTGGCAAAGGTTCGCGAATCGGTGCTTATTATTTCCACAGATCCAGCACACAACATATCCGATGCTTTTGATCAGAAATTCACCAAGGTGCCAACAAAGGTGAGTCAAATCTGCACGATATAATAACTGCGAATAATGTGCAATATCATGTTTTGCAGGTCAATGGATTTAATAACTTATATGCCATGGAAATAGATCCAAATGCCGGCTTGAGTGAGCTGCCCGAGGAGTATTTCGATGGTGACAACGAAGCTCTGCGTGTTAGCAAAGGTGTCATGCAGGAGATGATCAATGCCCTGCCTGGGATCGATGAGGCTATGAGCTATGCGGAGGTGATGAAGCTGGTGAAGGGCATGAACTTTTCGGTGGTTGTGTTTGACACTGCGCCAACTGGACATACTCTGCGTCTGATCGCCTTCCCGCAGGTCGTCGAGAAGGGATTGGGCAAGCTCTTACGCCTGAAAATGAAGCTGGCTCCGCTCTTGTCACAATTCGTTTCCATGCTGGGCATGGCAGATGTTAATGCTGATACATTGTCACAGAAATTGGACGATATGCTGCGTGTGATCACCCAAGTCAATGAACAGTTTAAGAATCCGGTAAGACTAACAGTCAGTTGTCCATGTATATATATATATAATATGATTCCCTACACGCTTGCAGGATCAAACCACATTCGTCTGTGTGTGCATTGCCGAGTTCTTTTCTCTGTATGAAACCGAGCGACTGGTGCAGGAGCTGACCAAGTGTGGCATCGATGTGCATAACATTATTGTGAATCAATTGTTGTTCATGGAGAAAACACAACACCCGTGCAGCATGTGTGCTTCCCGTTACAAGATACAGGAGAAATACCTGGACCAGATTGCAGATTTATATGAGGACTTCCATGTGACCAAGTTGCCGTTGCTCGAAAAGGAGGTGCGAGGCCCGGAAAGCATTAAATCATTCTCGGAAAACCTTATGATACCCTACAAACCGAGTGAGCATGGCAAACAATAAGCCAGGTCGGTGGTGCAGCGTGATAGTCTTAAGTTAATGAAGAACTTATTGTGTATAAGTATGTGCGTGTGGTGTGAAATAAAATCCATTTATGCAGCCATGCGCTCGATAACGATACGAATCATGCAAAAACAGAGTTGGTCGGAGGGGGGAGAATATCGCTGTTATTGACCAGCTGTTTCTAAACAGCTGTTTTTATCGATATGCCAAACAACTACCGTGACTGCAAATGTAAATCGATAGTTGTTGGTAAGTTGATAACCGCAATATGCATGGCACTAGTTCAAAATCGCAATTAATCGACTACTTCAGTCATCTCTAAGTTTCGTTTTGCGTCGTTTATTTGCTGCACAAACAATTCCGTGTTTTTTGTTTTCTTCGTTGTTTTAGCTCCTCGATAAATGATTCGCTGCACTTATACCTAAAATTGATATAGTTGAAAATTAGAGAAACGAAAAAAATACTCCTGCCATTAGCTGCATACACACAAAGGCGCGCTCACACTTCAACGAATTCTCAAGGATATTCGACAAGGGGTCTAGGACAACTATAGCAGCAACAACAACAACAACAACGGGAACAGCAACAACTACAACGACGTCAACGAAGAGTCACAGGTGAGCAAAGGCTGACAGTTAATTGAGCGCCAAAGTAAGACGAGGCTCGTGTGTCTATGTGTGTGTGTGTGTGTGCAATCAATAATACAACAAAAGCCCTCGTCGCGTACGCCCCTTGCCAACACCCACAATCTCCACAAAACAACAACAATGCGAAATAATAATAAATACGAGCTTGCCACAGTGTTATACACACATATATATATTATATATGTATATAATATGCATACATGAATCAAACATGGAAATGATAATGTTGGACAATATTTATACACTTTGATTGCTGCTGGCGTCGCTGCCTCCGCTGCTGCTGTTGTTGTAGGAATTCAACTGCCGTTTCCGCATTTCCTTTGTGCAGCACATCCGGTGCTGGTGCTGGTGCTGGAACTGACTAAATGCTCCGCTTGTCCTTGGGCCTGCGTCACTCGGCCCATTGTGTGTGTCGCGTGACCTTTAGCCATTTGGAGGCGCCTCTGTCATGGCTCGACTAGAATATATGTATGTAAATTTGAATAAATGTACATGTGTATGTGCTTACTTAATTGAATTGGACTATAACGGACATGCCAGTGGCGTAGGTTCCCCCCACCCACCAAAACGAGGTGAGGCCTGGCCATTTTCGGGCCCACAAGAGGCAGCTCCATTTATGGCCAAAGCCCAGAGCCAGTGGCACGTATGCACCGTTAGAATGGCCCCATGAAAAATTCATCGTGTCGCATGAAGACACACACACACACAGCCCTTTATACACACTGCAGAGTTCCATGGTGGAACCATTATTCATTTGACGCTATCTGAAAGCAGTTACAAAGACGGAGAAACAGTTCTACTTTATCAAAATATACGGACTGTGTTGTCATAGTCCAATAATACCCTGTAAGTGCGATAAAGGGTATGGTATATTTTGGGAAAGGAAATGTGTAAGAATTTCCCCAAGTTTACTCAATGATTAAGTTAGTCTCGCGAGTAGAGTTCATTAACCCCTAATCACAGGGTATACTCTCTGTGTGTGCTCAACTCATATCTCTTTGTGCTTTATCAATCAATTAACTCATGCTTTCAACTGGATGTTAGATAAGAAACATGTCTGTCGCCGGCCTAAGACAGAGCCTTCTGCTCTGGAGCGTCGACTACTGGAACCTGGAAGGTATAACCCATTACCCCTTGAGTTTCAATTATGGTTTCACTTTTCATTTTTATTATTTTACAAAATTCCCCATGCAAATACTTGAGCCTAACTAATTCGGTTTACTTTGCACCCTCCCCACCTTATAGCAGTCATGGCGGACAATGTGTTCAAGTCGCACGATATCGGATTACGCGCTCAAAAGAAAATACTCTCACGCATGGCGACGAAAAACATTGCGAAAACCTTTATAGACGGCACAACGGCCTCGTTGCTGGATAATCTCTATAAGCTGTGCAAGATGCATACAGGGAACAAGGCGAGGGCAGAGAAACTGATTAAGAACATTATCAAAATAGTCATCAAGATTGGTGTACTGCATCGCAATAATCAGTTTAGTCCGGAGGAGCTGCGAAATGCGGAGAACTTCAAGCACAAGTTTCATGTGAGTTCATCTCAAAAGTTTAGGATTCACATGTACTGATATTTCCCTCTACTTGCAGAACACACAACTCTCTATCATATCATTCTACGAGGTGGACTTTACCTACGATCTGGCCTATTTGCAGAATTCCATCAAGGAGTCGCAGGCGGCGCTGAAGTCAATTGTGCAGCCTCATTTGACGGACAAGTCGATGGGCCGCATCGATGAGGTATTCGATTTCTTTGGGGATGCCTCACTGCTGGAGACGGCCTTCAAGCCGGATTCACCATATCGCGAGATAATGGGCAAAATTGTTGCCGATATCAATGCGGCCATGGAGACGGGCGATATATGAGCTGAGGCAGAAGCTGCATAAAAGCTATGGACATTGAGGGGCTATTATCAAACCAAAAAGCTACAACAACAACTAGTTAGGAGCAACAACAAATGCTTTGCCCACCAACACCAAAAAGGAAAACAAAAGAGAAATGCGAGGTGCGAAAGACACAAAAAGAAAACACTCTTATATAGACAAAAGGAGTATTTTAATTGAATTCGGTGATATCACTATTAACACGTTTAAGTAGGAGTCGAAAAAAAAAAAAAAAAAAAACGTCCAGATTGATTTATTTTTAAGAAAACGTTAACATTTTTTGTCGTCTAGAGTTAAGATTAATGAGAAATGCATTTCGCCAAAGGAATTCACAAAAAGAAAAACAAACAACACACGGCAGAAACTCACAAATGTATAACTCAAAGCGAAAAGCTTTTATCGATGTGTATGTCGTTGATTATTATATCGTATTCGTATTCGTATCGTATTGTAATTGTAATTGTAACTGTAATTGTGTATATTATGTAAGTGTGTGCGTAAAAGTCTGTCTACTACATATTTATATATTGTCCAAAGCAATTGAATGTTTGATACTGTTTGTCTGTTTTGATACTCCGAAACTCGCTCTTCAAAACGCAATTATATACTCGCTTGGCGCAACCAGACCATACCAAGATTTAGATACGTACTAGTATATAGTATAAACTATATCAATTTATGTACTTAATTCCCGGATTTAGCTGATCTCCATAAACAAAATGTTTTCCTACGATTCGCACCACACGCAAGTTAGTTAATTCACACAGAAAGTATCACCCAAGTTGTTTAGACCGTGAGATATTGAAACCAGTTTTATGTATGTATTTCGTAATGTATTCCAACCTCCAGAATTGGCCAAAGGCCGTGGAGATCAATAACCTTAAGCATTATTTATGATATTCCAATTGTTTTTCCATCTATTTTAATCTGATATTCAACATGTACCCCGAACATATCAAAAGAATTGCTAGAAAAGACAAAAGAGCCGCAAAGAATATATCATAATTAGCATGAACGGGACAATAAGCTGTTCAATTGAAAACCAATTTACTCGAAACCCAAAAGACCGTGGCACATTATTATTATTATATGGTATATTATATTATATTCGATATTATTCGATTACCGACTGGAATTCAAGGTTATAGTCGTTTAGGTTTTGAAAACATGTATTTATTTGTTTAGAAAACAAATTTCCGTTGACTTTCGCAATAAAAAGACAACAAATAAAATTACAAAAACAACTCAACTAGGGGGATGCTATTATTTATTTATCTTAATCTTACTCGGCACGTTTTTGTTCCAGCAGATCTGCCCCACTGTCGCCGCCTGCCTCCAATTTCTGTTGCTTGAACAGCTCGATAAGCTTCTCGGTGGCAGATTGTGGTATGTCCAGGGGCAGAGAGTTCTCTGTGCTGGGATATGTCTGCTGCTGGGCATCGGGTGAGCGCAGGAGGAAGGGAGTCCAGGGTCCCTGAATCGATGGCACATCCGTGTGCCACATCTTACGCAGACGTAGCGAGCTGGAGTTGCCGTTTTGTGTCTTCAGCAGATCAATCCATTTGGCAATCTCCTGTTGCGTGTTATTGCGGCAATTGAGCCACTCTCGATCGCCATTAACTGCAATTTCATACACAGATTACAAAGTGTTTCTATTTAAATGTGCCTGACTGTGGCTGCAATACTTACGGTACTCGCCAACCAGAACGGGCGTGCGGTGGCGACGCGGTTTCACATACACCACAATGCCGGGATTCTCCTTGGCAAAGTCCACCAGATGGTTTTCGATAAAGTCTCTGGCAGTAGATGATGATACAAAAATATTGTTTATAGACACAGCTTTTTGTTTATTATTTAGTTCTGCTTACCGCATGCCGCGACTGGAGCCATTGTTCTTGCAGAACTTCAATGTGATGCGCTGCAGCTGGCACACGTAGCGGCCCAGACCATTTTGGAGTGGCGCCCGGGGAAAGCCGGACTTGAGAAACAGATGGCTATTTGACATTTTTAATTGTTTAATACAAAATTTTCAAGTTTTTTATGGTCAGACGTAACGACGTAACCGCACGCCGCGAACAGCTGTGTCAGCTGTTTCGGCTAGTTGCAGCAGTAGACAGGGTTGTTAAACTGAACGAAAGTGTTCGCGTCGAGTGTCAAATGAACTATTGGAAAATGAATCAAAACAATACAGCGAAAACGATTTATTGAATATTGCTATTGCTGCCATCTATTATACAGTTTTAATGTCTTTAAAATAAATGAATTTATTAACTTATATATGACATATGATTGAAGCGCTGTGCAAAACCGTTTACTGCTCATTTCTGTGAGACTGTGCGGCAGCGTTGAACAACCCTGTACCAGTTAGCGGCGGCTGATAACGGAGCGAAGAAGCGGCACAAAAGAGAGAGAGCGAGAGCGTGCATTTCAAATGCTGCAGCAGCGTCGCGTCGTTTTTCTTTTGATTCGAAAAAGAGAAATAGAAAACGTGCAACGTGTTAGCGTGAGGAGCGTGTGTGGAGAGCGAGAACCGAAAGCGATTGCAGCGCATCGACGTCTTATCAGCGCAACGGTATTTAGCACAAAAACACAAGATAATGGCGACTGTAAGTAAAATAGAAAACAAAAAAATGCGAATTCATGTAAACAAACGAGGGGCGTGTTAGACTTTTGCAGGTTCAAAGTACCCCAAGCTGCCGCCGCTGTCCTCGCTCAACGACAACGCTGACAACTATGAAGACGACGATAAAGATGGAACAGGGGAGGGGGACGAGGACGAAGACGAAGAAGATTCAGCCGAATCGGGCTCAACCAGCTCGTTCAGTTTGCAGGAATGCATAAACGAGTTTCGTGCGCGACGCACCAGACGTGTCTCGGCGAAAAGCGACCGCGATATGCCCACAGCTGCTGGCGAGGAATATACCAAGACAGAAGCAGCCACCACTGCGCCCGCTGCCGATGCACATCTCATTAACCAGAATCTGTGCAACAAGGCACAGGAGCGCAAGGGGAAACCATGCAAGAATGGATTCTGTTATTGCTTCACCAGCGACAGCGGCGACTGTGCCTCGACAGCGCCGCCGCCACGTGACTGGCACGTGCGCCAGCACAAACGCAGCAGGCGTCCCGAAACTAACAAGGTGCGTGCTCTCTCGCCTGACTTAGCCTACTCCCCCCCCCCACTCCATAACAAATATAACACATATATATATTAGATCGATAATCAAAAACATTCCATATGTTGGCTGTTTACACACAGGTTGGCTTCCTGCCGAGCAAATTCAGCGCTCAGCAGAGTCAGAGGCAGGCACAGCAGCAGCAGAAGCAGCACCAGCATCAGCAACGTCGACAACGTGCGCCATCTCCGCCACAGAAGCAACAGACCGGAGCACGCCCCTTGACCGCTGTCAGTAGTCTGCGTGCCGTGGGCGATGATGCTCCGCTTATACACATAATCCAGGAACTACGCGACAATTGCGTCATCTCAGAGGTGCGTGTGAACCGTGAGAAGCTGCCAACGGGCAAGAGTTGCTCCAAAGTTGCCACATGCACAAAGCGCAAGGCGCCTCAACCCAAGCCACAACGAACCGAGTGTATTGAGTACAAGCCGACAGCGCCGGCGTTGTCCAACATTAGCGAGCACGAGACACCGCTGGAGGAGTACCACGAAATGGATGACAACGAACCCACTGCCAGCTTGGCGGGCGACAGTCAAGTTACCTCCAAATCCCGTCGCAGTTCCCGTCGTAGCTCAAGCGGCGCTGGCGGTAGATTGCTGCAGAAGCGTTTGTCCAATGGCATGGTGAACTTCAAGACTCGCGATGCACAGCAGCCACCACCGAAGCCACCGCGTCGCAGCACACAAAGTCTGGACGAGAAGTTCTCCCTATCCTCGCTGACCTCCACAACGCCATCGGTGCGTGATGCAGAGCGTGTGCTCGATGAGTTTCTGCGCAAGCACGGCGTGCAGGTGCCCGGCTCCGCCGCTGCCAAGTCGCAGAAGAGCAAGCGAAAATCATATCCGTTGGGTAAGTGAACAACTACTACGGCGTACAGTGTGCGCACGATATGGTGAACTGATTAGTTGGAAATGGTTAAGGAGGGCAACTTGCTCCCAAGCTTACGTTAGTTTACAATAACACTTAGTAGCTAATTAGTCTAAACAAATTAGTATTATTTGTGCGGATCTTAAGGGGTTTACTAGAAAATATTTACAATCAATATTGTATTTCCTTAGTCTATCAAATTTAGTCTAATTTTCTTGCCAAATAAAGTGAAACTGTTTCCAAGCAATTCGTAGTTCACTGTATCGATCTCTTAAGTCGATTATCCTGTACTTACTTGACTCTCCTCCTTGCAGCTGAAATGGAGAAACCACAGCGTGCAGAGATGCACCTGGCCACGTGCCCCTCGCTGAGCGACATTGAGCGTGTGGTGGAGTCCAAGCGTGGTGTGCACTACGCAAAGAATATTCAAATGGAGAGAAGAAAGAATACCGTGTCGGATAAGCCCATGAAGGAGATAATGATTGGTTGGGCAGAGCCTAAGATTAACGATATGCTTAACTATGATGCGGGCAAGTTGTCGCAAATTAAGACCCAAGCACCAGAGCCGGCGCCACAGGTGGCCAGCAGCAACATTGGTTGGCAGATGCCTGTGGGGCACAAGATCTCGCTGGATACGGTGGATGGTGTCAGTGAGAATCTGGCTGTGAATATGGGTCAGAAGCAGACGCCGATTAAGTATCCACGCGTGTCAAACAACAACAACAACAACAACAGCAGCCAGAAGTTCATCTGGGGTGAACAGTGGCGTCAACTTTCACCATGGAGTGGGAATAAGAAACGTTCTGGATTGGGTAACAAATCGAAGAAGTTTCTCAATAACTCCAAGAAAAAGATACTGCGCTTTGTCTCGCCAAAGAAGTCGAATCAACAGCAAAGGGAGAGGGAAGGAAGGGAGCAACCCACACCACGACTATGCACTGTGGGCGTGCAGACCTCATCCACGTCGCAGTTGCAGCTGGACTTGCTGCAATCTCAATCGCCGCCAGGCAGTTATCATTCGCCCGTGCAGACAACCCCGTCGGGCACAACTACCATATCTACACGCCTGCATCAGCAGTATAAGGAGAGCTCCGAGCAGGAACCCTACTTTGATTTTGAACGCAAACTGAAACCTCCAACGCCGCCCAAGAAATTGCCACGTGCTCAGCGAGCACGTAAACTGAATTTCCAATCGGAGAGCACCCTGAACACCAACACCACCACCACCACTGCAGCACCCACAACTTATCGCTCGTTCCACAAAGACATCGATCAGGATGTCACCCACAACAAGATGAGTTATCTGCTGAGCAGCATACGCGCCAAACTGGAAGCTAGCGATGATCGCGCATCACGCACATTTCGGGTAAGTTTTGAACAGGGAATTTTGTGTACTTTATTGTTGAGAAGAAGCTTCTGTTAGGCCAGGGCAAAGACTGCGCCCAGCGCATAGTGATCTGATCCGAGATAGTGATTGGGTATATAGCCGACATTGGCACAACTGTTGATGGTGGGCAGCTTGTAGACGCTCTGCACCTGCAGATGCGGAGTATCGGAGCGTAGAATGTAGTCGACAGTTATCCAATCGTCCTGGTAGGTGGAGGCAGTGTATTGATCCACATCGATCAACTTGAAATTTAGGCCTGGATCATCAGAGTTGTCCGATTCCGTTTCCGCTGTCAGCAGTTCTATGGGCGGTGAATGGATTTGGCTGTTAAAGTCGCCGGTGAGGACCACAGGAGTTCCCTTGTTGTCGGCAGTGAAGGTGCGTAGTTCTGTGAGCAGTTTGCCCACCTGTGCAACACGAACATCATCACGTCGTGGATTGTAAAGTAAATGCGTGGTGGCCACAATGACTTCTTTGGCCTGGTCCTCTTTATCCTCCGCCTCCTCCTCCTTCTGTCCCTTGTTCTTCACCTGCTGTGGTTGTCTAAGTCGAAATTTGGCTAGCAGAGCCACATTCTCACGATTCAGCAGCGGCACACTCACATCGTAGAACTCGACACCCTTCTGTCGCAGTAATTTGAACTTGCAGGAGTCGTAGATGATGGCACAACCGTCGGTGCGGTCGCCTGTCTTCTTCTTGTAGACATACTCGAGGCGTTTGCCACTGCTGGCGGTGAGACGCTGCACCAGCACTGGCAGATGATCGTACTGCATCTCCTGCAGGCAGAGTATGTCCGGATCCAGTTTGAGTATCTCACGTTGTAGGTTCTGCATGCGTTGTCGCCAGGTAAGGCGCTCCTGACGTATGTTCATGTACAGATACAGATGCTTCATTAGTAAATCCTGCGACAGTATGTTGTAGGACATTAGTTTGAAGCGATTCTGTGTATTCTGCTCCGATTTGGGTGGCGAAGTCCATTTGCGATTGTAATCATATCGTGGTTCCATTCTGTATTTTCTCTTCTGAAGTGTGTTTATGGCTCTACGTGAATTTCTTGTACAAGTATTTAATAGGTGATTGAAGGTTATGGACATTTCATAAAGGATACGACGCCACTTTAGCTACCCAAACTATATGTACCGATACATATATATAATTTCCGATTTACAAAACACTGCGCCAGCGAATCGTCTCCGTGTCAGCTGTTTTTCTTACATTTCCTTTTGTTCTACTATACGCCAGCATTTTGTTATGTGCGATAGCTATCGATATCGAGAACATTGACAGCGCACGAAACACGAACTGCTCATTGCAGTTATCGATACCGCGAGTGGGCGCCATATTTGTTTGTAGTTCATGAACTGGTTCTGGCTCAGCTGTAAATATTTAAATAACATTGAGAGTACGTTACGAAATGTAATATCAAGAAAATATTTAATTACTACCTTAGGAATGTTCAAACCGCGAACCTACAAATGTAGCATTCGATTGCATCGATGGACCTATGCCTCGTCGAACGATGCGTCAACGCCAACAGGTGCACGAGAGGGAACCGATTTACTCAGAGATTGAGGAGGATTGTATGCGTTTTAGGGGCAGTCCACAATTTGAAGTACGCACTGAAGCCCAGCTGGAAGTGTCAAATACACCAACTCCGTCTCCAGCAGCTACGCCCACACGCTCAGCTACTGCAACAGTTAGCGAGCTCACGGCTTGTTCATCGTCCTCATCTCCAGCGCCTCTGCCGGATCTGAGTGCATTGTATGCCAAGGTGCAAAAGGCTAACAAGACGCCCACAAAGCCCATGCCGAGTGCTCCGACAGTGGCACAGCCACGACCTTTGGGACAATTTCTGCAGGAGTCCCTTCTGAACGGCAGTTTCTTTCAGTTCATGCCGCTTCCAGATGAGCCGAGCAGCGATACCTCTTATACTGTGTCCACCATGAGATCAGTAAATCCCATTTCGGAGCAGGCAACGCTGCCTATGCATCATTCGCTGAACAACATAAATGAACAACACTCGCCGCCTAAGAAGAATCGTAATCTCTCAAAATCGGATCTTTCCCTGCAACGCAGTGAGGTGTTCCTAGAGAATCTTTGCCGCAGCGAGATTGTGCTAGACCGGGACGATAATATGCGACTGGAGAAGGTGCAAAATGTAAGTGGAAGTCAATAATAACTGATATACATGCTCTTATGTACATTATTTTGGCTCCATATAGACCTCGGCAGCCGCGTTGAATGCAGATGATGATGATGTGTCCTACGATATGCCACACGAGCTCTACGATGAATATGCCATTCAAGGGACGAATATCAGCGCAAGTATCTATGGATCGGCACAGTTGGAGCCGCCGCCGCCATCGTCCGACAATCAGAGCACACCAAAGAAGCCCAATCAGCGCTTTACAACTAAGGTAGAGATCTTTGTTGATTCCTATTAGAGCCTAAGGCTTTTCGCCCCCATTTGTTGTATACATCATTACAAAAATCACGCCAAACTGTATATTAGAATCTCTCTACATCAGAAATATACATATAAGCTTCATGCGCTTCATGCCAAATCTCTGCTTCAATTTCAACATGCACTTCAACTTGATATTCTCTTGGCTTTGTTATGTAATCCCGCTTGCGCCATCTTTCAGCCCTCGCGCACGCTCAGCATCGACATAAACGATGGTCCGACGGCTTCGTCATCCTCTGTGTGCAGGAACGTAAGTCTTAGCTGCCCGACGACGCCGCAGCAGGATAAGCAGCAGCCGATGGCGATGGCAGATGGCAAACCCAGTCACAGTAGCCTGGGGGAGTTGGCACCGCGTGGCTACAACGAGAGCAACAACATGTTGTCGGTAAGTACCTTGGCACGTTATCGCCTGCTCAAGGATGCTGTGCGTCGTTCCTATCGCAAGGGTAAAGACTTTCTGCTGGCGGAGAAGCAGCGATTGACGCAAAGCCTCAACATATCGCGCGATCAATCGAATCAAACCGAAGGTGATCTGGACAGTAGCAGCTACTATGCCAGTTTCCAGTTGGACTCCTTGCTCAATGAGTCAATGACGACGCGGGAACAGTTGGCGCAGGCTGTCAGTATTTGCCGGCAAATGCCAGAGCTGGAGATCTCTGCAGAAATGGTAGAAGCGGAGCGACTGCTGCTCTTCTCCTCGCTGCGTAAGAAGACATTGCCTGTGCCCGCGAGCGAGATGAGTTTGGCTGCTCGTCGGCAATCGCAGTGCTTCCTTATCGATGGCTTGCGGCTGCCCGTCAAGGCTGATGTCAGTCAGGACATGTTCTTCAACTATTACTATATCTGCACCGTGGAATGCGAAGGAAGCATACGCTCCACACAGTCCATAGAATGCCAGAATGGTGCTGCTGTCTTTCGGGATTGCGGATTGGAGTTCTACAGCGAGGGACCGGCAGAGGCGCTTGAGCTACGCTGTCAGATCTTTATGCTGCGATTGCGTAAGGTCTCCACGCTGTCACTAGAGCCGCCCAAGACGTTGCTGGTAAGTAGTTACTCTGCCTGTCTCTCTGTTTGCCTCACATTCACGACTCTCTCTTCGTTTTCCTAGAAACGCGGCAGTGGCAGTCTAGGATCTGGCTGCTCCAACAGCTCATCACAGTCCGAGCAGATTGTCTCACGCTTTCGTCTACATGCTTCCTTCACGCTGCGTGCTGCAGATCTGATGCCCTACGAGCTGGTTATGAGCGGAACGCAGTCTAGCGACAAGATCTGGTTGCGTACGTCACGCACCTGGCAGTTACCACTGACACCACACACGAAATCCTCGAATTTAATGCCACAGATTGCCTTGAGTGGTCGCGTGGAGTTGCGTCTGCCAAAGTTGCAGCATGCTGGCTATCTCAATGTGCAGGATGCGGATCCAAAGAAGCAACACAATTGGAATCGTCGCTGGTGCACGCTCGACGGGCTGCACCTGTGTGTTTGGCAACATGAACACAATCTTAGCGAGCAGCCACCATTGCTGGCACTACAGCTGGAACGGTGTCAGCAGGAACAGCTGGATGTGGCACCACGTGAGCTGTGCGCACGTGCACGCAGTTTCCTGCTGCAGTGCATCGATTCACAGGCCTTTTTTGCAGCCGACACACAACCTGAGCTGGCCGAATGGCTGTGCCAACTGAACAAAGCGCTGGCATTTGCCAGACGCTGGTTAAGTGCCTCCTAGTTCTAAGTTCCTATGTTCTTAATATATTTTCTATATTTATCTTTCTTTATGTTTAGTTTAAGTTTTTAAACTTTGTTTTTGGTCTACAAAAAGTGTCAATACGTTTGCTATGCAAATCAGTCTAAGAAAGTTGTCAATTATATAGTCAGATGTAGTCAGATTTATGCCTTATATATAGTTATAAGTTGGAAGCAAAGAACTGAAGCTAAAATTGTAGAAATTAGAAGTGAATCAAAATGAAACAAATGGAATTCCTAACTACTACTAGTCTGATACGTCTATATATATTTATACATCAATCTATTTATTATACTCGATATATCTCACATTCCATTCAAGTGAATTCCTGTTATTTTTTTTTCTGGTGTGTAGGCCGTAGGGTATGCACAACAACAACAACAGTTTATTTCATACATAATTTACACAGATTATTATAATAGAATATATATATAAGACATACACACACAAATTTATCTGTGCAGGTTACAATATGTTACATAGTGTTAAGTAATATTATATATATATATATACATATATATATTGTATGTATATATTTCTGGGGATGCGCTCGCTCTCTCTCTTTTCCTCCTACTCCATCTTGCCACCTATATAGATAATGCATATGTAATTCGGTTATATAGTCGATTAGTGTTAAGCTGCTTTGTAATTCCGTTTACTGATTACAGTGCAAAACATAAATTTTGAGGTTATGTTTGTTGTGGTATTTGTTCGTTAAGCAATTTACATACTTAAATTGTACAATATTTAATTACAACTATTGATTTTTTAACTATTTAGTAATTGGCGTCTTTCATTCTATTGTTGTCTCCCGCTCCCACTCTCTCTCTCTCGCTCTCTTGGTTTTGATACGACTTTGGTGCTTTGGCTATATGTATGTATGCTATAGTATGGTCTCGCTATATAGATCGATTATTGTAATCACTAATGGTATCGGGGATATGCCGTTTGTCTCTCAGATTGGGTAAGTTTGTGTTCGAGTTCGAGTTGACCCGAAACCTCAAGCCAGAACATATTTCCACACGCGATTCGTTTGATGATTTGTGCCCGTTTCGGTGACATACAGTGCGGATCCATTAACACTGACGGCAATGGAGTGTGGATTCTTGAATTCGCCCCAATGTCCAATGATTGTCTCGGAGCGTGGATCAATGGTAAAGCCGCGTACGGGTAACATGGAAGTGGGTCCATTCACAGCGAATACAATGTCCCCATAGCCGCTGACGCCAAAGACGCGACCCAGATCGGGTTCCTGAATGGTGGCTGCGGGTTGACCCTCGCCATGGGAAGACTTCAGACCAGCTCTGTGACGGGAATCGGCTTAAATGCCTGACTGCACAGGAATATATATGATACTCACTTGGGACAGACAACACGCATATTCTCGCGATCCGCAATGCACAAGAGATCGAGATGTTCCAGCAGGGTGATGGCATGTGGCACCTGCAGCGATAGGAATTCTGTGGAACGAGGCAAGACATGAGAAATCACTTTAGGGATTACGCGTATTACGTATACGCACCGGGTGGCTGTGGAATGCTGCGCAGCAGCTTGCCGGCGGCATTGAACTTGAGTATGCGACTGTTACAGTAGCCATCGGCTATGAAGAACTGCAGGAGAAGAGGGAAATAAATGGGAATTACTTGTAGCGAGGTTTCACTGTTCACTTACCTCGCCCGTTGTGGCCACCGCAATGGAAGTGGGTTTGCACAGATGCTTCACGGATGCACCGGGTCGGAATCGCTTGCCAATCACCAGTTGGGGCTTGCTCTCAAAGGGTCGGAACTGCAGCCGGAATGGGAATCAGAATATATAGAATAGAATATATACTCTACCCACCTTGAAGGCCTGATGCATGGCCACATCGGTTATCCAGTAATTGCCATGTCCATCGATAGTCATGCCGTGCGGCATATAGAACATATCCGATCCCCAGCCGGACTTGATGGCACCCGTCTTGGGATCGAGCACATAGATGGTCTTCTCCTTGATGGGGCCATACTCAATCAGATAGTAGATGTTGCTCTCGTTGAAGGTGCTGCAAGTGGCAGGAAGGGGTTGGGGGTAAGTACACGACACGACACGACACCCCAGCTGAGGGGGGGCGACAGCTGTTGACCTACTTAACGTCCCAGTAGCGGTCGGCGCGATGAAAGATGACGGGATTACCCTCGGGATCCACCGAGACGGCTGTGACCTGTCCAAAACTATGCTGATCTGTGGGCCAATTCTCGACGAGCACCGGAACTGGTACACTGGCCGCCGGAATGGGTACATTGTCGTAGCTGCGTTGATTCTGCAGTGCCAACTCATCGCCCGTGGAGATTGGCAGCGCCAGCGGCTTGCTCTGTACAAAGGAATAAGCGCAATAAGTTTCCGGCCAAAGCGCGCGCACTTCACTCCGCAACCTACCTCCATGCGTCGCTTGATCAGCTCCCTGACCTCATCGAAGAAACGCTGATTGAGGTTGAGTCCTGCCGCCTCTGGCAGGTGGTTGCTGCCATCGACAACGCTGCACACTGTGCCCAGGCAGAGCGCCAGGCCCAGTGCCACCAACGAAACGTGTCTCATGCTTTCCCGAATCCGCCAAAAAGATTTCACTTTTCACTTTCGGGGTTTGTTTTTCTTTCCCTCTTTTTTTTTTGTGTATTTTTCCTGCTGTTTTCTTTGCTTTTTTCTTTTGCTACACGATTTTCTTGGCTGGCAGCCTTAACATCTGTTGGAGTTGTCTATATATGTTGAGCTGGCAACAGCAACTGGGCTGGCTCTGGGCCAACACACACACACAAAGATAATGGCACGCACTCCACTTCGACACACACACACACAGAACACCTACGCTTTTCGCTTTCATTGCGCACGCATGCGCCCACAGTGCGGCACAGTGGGCTGCAGGCAAACGAATCTGCTGTGAATTGCATGGAAAGTAACGGAATTTCCTTCTGGCGACACTGTGACACGCACACACACACGCAGGCACATTGCAAAGCTGCTTATCGATTTTCCAATCGTACCCAAGGTGAGCAACAAAAGTTATGCGACCAATTCCATTGCATATTACCAATTTTATTAAACAAAACCAAAAAAAAAATTGAAGAACTATATAGATAAATGTTATGTGTATATATATAGGTACTATATTAGGGGAGGCTCCTTGGAATGCTGAGAAAGTACAGTGCTTGCTGGAATTTAATTAACTATGGAAGGAATTTTCAAATAATCTACTGAATATTATAATAATAATGTATAAGTCTCAATAAGTATATAAGAAAAAGAAATGGAAAACTTTCTGAGTTCAAAATACTTTGAAGTTATTAGAATAAATATAGATTTTTAAACATTCAATAAAAGATTGAAAATGGGAATCTAAGAAGAAATTCTGAGGGGAAATACTTAATATTTCGTATTGCACTTTGATTAGATGCTGGCAGCGCTTATGGTGTGTATTCAAGATTATTTCCAACATTATTATAGTTATTATTTGGTTATTTTAAAGACTTTTCGCTTGCCAAGGAGCCTCGGTTAACTGTTTCAAGAGAGATATATCGTTTGGAACCAGGTGAGAGCGTATTTCGTAACTTGGGTTGCATACTGCCCGCTGGCAGTGTAAGTGAATTTGCTCTTGTTTCCTGCTGTTGTTGTTGGCCCTGCGATATGTTTGACGTCACAGCCAGCGCCTACCGCTCGACTGTGCCCAGGGCTAGCTGTGTCCAGATATATCCGGTATCCGTCATGGAGCAGTAGGCATTATAATATCGTCCTGGCGAGCTGTTGGCACCGAGAGAGTAAAAATATGTGAGATGGAGCTGGAGAACTGAACTCACCGGCAGTAGGAGTATTGTGGGCACTTGCAGCGGAAGAGATTCTGAAACTCCTCCTTGCATACCTCGTTCCAGTAGCAGGTGCGCTGCAGGAGGATTGGAAGAAGGAATTAGAGAGAGAGAGAGAGAGAGAGGGATTGGGGAAACTGTTCAAGCTGCCTCCTACCTCCGTTTTGTAGCCATGCACACTCTGATCCGAGTAACGTTTGGTCAGATGCCCCTCGACATTGGCGTGCAGCGGCCGAGCCAGCATCGCGAGCAGCAGGACAAGCACAAGCAGACCGCGTCCAGTTGCCACCAGGCGTGGCGACGTCACGGGCAGCGCCTAAAAAGCGACACCAGAAATTGATACACAAAATGTGAAAACTTTTCTCACGCTTTTTCTGTTTTTCTAATTTTTTTTTTATTTTTGTTTCTTTTTTTTCTGCGTTGCGGCACCTCTTGCATTGCGTTGCGTTTCGTAATTGCTGTTTTCCTTCTTTTTTGTTATGTTTTCGCTGCCTTCTTCGCGTGTCACATGACGCACACACACACACACACGTGCAGAGAACTAACGATGCCGACACGAGCGCTTTTGGCCAACGTCTCTGGCAGCGGCTCCGGCTTTGGCCTACTCAGCTGGGCGTCGGCTGGAGCTCAGGTTTCCTCGGCAGTCACTAATATATATACACCTACACACACACACACACACACGCATAGACTACTTGTCTACACACCAAATGGCATCGTTAGTGTGCGTAGATTTTGGCACACTTTGTACACTGCAGCTGCAGCATTATCAATTTTTGGCATAATGGGTGTTCTTTTTGCAAAAAATTAGACAGCACTTGGTGGACTAAGGTACATAGTGGGATGCGTTTAATAATATTAAATACATATAATATTGTAATATTATTGTGTTCTATTCTAAATTATATTCTAATACTCTTCTATATTTATTTTCTTGTTTGCCTAATCTATCAATTTATCGGGTAATTATTCAAATACAGTATTTAATCCTCAAATAATTTATAGCAGAACCTTCTAGCAGAAATAATTCCTCATCACTTTCTAGCAGTAATAATCACTCACAATTTTTAAATTTGTCACACATTACAATAAACATTTAAAATTTGGCACAAAATATTTCTAATTATGTACGTTTCATAAAGATTTCAAATAATATGCATCGTTAAATGATTCAATTGCCTGGTATTGTATTAAATTGGCTAGCTTAAAAGTTAATAAACCAGATTCCAATGCAGAAATACTGAAATATTTTCATATTATTTATGCTCTTCGCATGCGATGTTTACGTTTTTGCTCGCTATAAACAACATTGGTGACAGACTCCCCTGCACGTCATCGTATTCAGCTCAGCCAAACGCGAGACGTGCCGTGACTCAGCACCAGCAAATGCTGAAAATAGTTTGGAAACTCATATCAAAAATTTTCAAACAGGTTGAAATATACGAAATGCGGAAAATAAAATGACTAAGGCCATCGATAAGTATGCCCAAGCGCAGGTGTTGTATTTTTGAAAAGAAAACGAATGTGGAAAATGAAATTTCTCCTGTTCTGGCAAATTCTAAAATTCCGTATCGTCAAACAAGAAATAATACGAAAATTTACTGGACACATTAGCTAATATGGTTGCGATTCTACATATATAGGAAATATGGTTTTTGGAAACCGAAACTGCATTTTTGTCTGTACACGAATTTTTGCAAACGATCTGCGGAAGATTTAAAACGTGGAGAATTTTCCATGCATCGGCGTCATAGCGCACATCGTTGTCTTCCCCCAAAACAAGTGGGGAAAATCATTGAGAATGTTCTAAGGTGAATATTTAATACACTCTGTAGTATTTTGAAATATGTGTTAAATATTTCTAATTATGATTTCTATTTATCAAAATATTTTTCCAGTTTTCTCTTTATACAGTTTTAATTTATATAAAATTTGTTTATAATAGACAAACATACATATAGAGTATAGGAGCATCTATTCAGTTGAGATATGCCCCCTTGAGATATATGTATGTATGTATAAATCCTATAGCTATAGGAAAACACAACAATATACTATGCAGAAATATGTTTGTGGGCGCGAACTGAAATGATGATGACGCTTGGCTAAAATTAGATGGCGAATAGATTTTCATATTTATAGCATGTAGAAGATGTAAACAGTGTGTGCTTTGCTATAAAACTGGGAAGATTTGCGAAAAGCTTCACAAAAACGCAGCAGACGCGAATCGAAGAGGACGCGATTCAAAGAGATTTCGTGATCAAACAATCTATAGCTTTATATCAAAGGTACCAGATCAAAGTTATTTGGAAGAATATTATTGAAAATATATTATTGATAGAGTTTATGGTGAAAGTGTTCTATTTTGACTGTGCATTAATCGAGATTAGCCTTGTTTCTTTCGTTTCGCTGCCCACGTCGTAGATGTCCGTAGTGCCCCTAATGTTCCGCGACTGGTGGGATGAATTGGACTTTCCGATGCGTACATCGCGTCTGCTGGATCAGCATTTCGGCCAGGGTCTGAAACGGGATGATCTCTTGTCCTCGGTATGGAACTCCAGGCCCACAGTGCTGCGTTCGGGTTACCTGCGTCCCTGGCAGAGATCGGTCAACAGCCTGCAGAAACAGGAATCCGGCTCTACGCTGAACATCGATAGCGAGAAGTTCGAGGTTATTCTGGATGTGCAACAGTTCTCACCCAATGAGATCACTGTCAAGATCGCCGATAAGTTTGTCATTGTCGAGGGCAAGCATGAGGAGAAACAGGATGAGCACGGATTCGTTTCACGTCAGTTCTCCAGACGTTACCAGCTGCCAAGTGAGTTTCAGATACAGATGGATTTACTGCAAACTTAACTAATTTCGATGAATTTCTTATAGGTGATGTCAACCCGGACAATGTTACCTCGTCACTCTCCTCGGATGGGCTTCTTACCATTACGGCGCCCATGAAGAAACTGCCCCCGCCCTCGACGGAACGTGTGGTCCAAATCACACAGACTGGCCCATCCTCTAAGGAGGATAATGCCAAGAAGGTGGAGACCACCACGGCCTAAGTGCCATAGACTGTGCAAAAGGTTGAATACCGTTAGTTAGTATATGTATATGTTTTTCATATTGCAGTTTTTTTGTATTAAATAGAAAGTGATAGAGAAGATAACTTTTAATTCTTTTAATGAATTCGAAATCTAGGGCTTCCTATCTTCCAGCAAGAGATCCTCCAGTGTTACCCCATTCTCCTGCAGTTTCTCAGTTATGAATCGATTAGCTTGCTCGATCTGCTCGGGCTTTAGTTCCTCTTTATATCCATTTACTTGTCCACTACGAGTAAAACTGAAGAGTCAAGAAATCACATCAGTTCTAAAAAGAATCTGCTAGAAATCTACTAACTCATTCACAATCCGAGTCATTCTACATTTAAATAATAACATAATAGACTTTTTGAAAATTTTCGATATTTTGAAAATGTTTGTAAGGGTCCCCCCTATGATTTTTCAACAAAATTTCTTTTTTCAAAATTGTAATTCGCGAATTTTTAATTTAAATCGATTGCGGAGGTCATATTTAGTACTAAACAAGTGTTTAAATCGATTTTAGACTATACTTATTTTTGGCCCAAAAATCATGTCGAAATGGTCAAAAAATTTGACATGTAACATACTCGAGAGGCCTAGTACCCTCAGTTTCCATCGACCATAACTTTCTTAAAAATCCATCGATTTTCATGCGGAATGACATTTTGTTTATGTTTTGACAATCCGAGTAATTCTACATTTAAATAATATCATAAAAAACTTTTTGAAATTTTTCGATATTTTAAAAAATTTTATAAGGGTCCCCCCTATGATTTTTCAAAAAAAATTGTTTTTCAAAATTTTAAATCGCGAGTTTTTAGCTTAAATCGATTGCGGACCTAAATATTAGTACTAAACAAGTGTTTAAATCGATTTTAGACTATACTTAATTTTGGCCCAAAAATCAAGTCGAAATGTTCAAAAAATTTGACATGTAACATACTCGATAGGCCTAGTACCCTCATTTTCCATAGACCATAACTTTCTTAAAAATCCATCGATTTTCATGCGGAATGACATTTTGTTTATATTTGACGATCTGATTAATTCTACATTCAAATAATATCATAAAAGACTTTTTGAAATTTTCGATATTTTGCAAATTTTTGTAAAGGATCCCCCTATGATTTTTCAACAAAATTTTTTTTTTCAAAATTTTAAATCGCGAGTTTTTAGCTTAAATCGATTGCGGACCTAAATATTAGTACTAAACAAGTGTTTAAATCGATTTCAAACTATACATAATTTTGGCCCAAAAATCAAGTCGAAATGTTCATAAAATTTGACAGGTAACATACTCGATAGGCCTAGTATCCTCATTTTCCATCGACCATAACTTTCTTAAAAATCCATCGATTTTCATGCGGAATGACATTTTGTTTATGTTTTGACAATCCGAGTAATTCTACATTTAAATAATATCATAAAAGACTTTTTGAAATTTTTTAATATTTTGAAAAATTTTATAAGGGTCCCCCCTATGATTTTTCAAAAAAAATTTTTTTTCAAAATTTTAAATCGCGAGTTTTTAGCTTAAATCGATTGCGGAGCTCAATATTAGTGATAAACAAGTGTTTAAATCGATTTCAGACTATACATAAATTTGGCCCAAAAATCCAGTCGAAATGTTCAAAAAATTTGACATGTAACATACTCGATAGGCCTAGTACCCTCATTTTCCATCGACCATAACTTTCTTAAAAATCCTTCGATTTTTATGCGGAATAACATTTTGCTTATGCTTAAACAACCTGAGTGATTCTACATTTAAAAAATAGCAAAATGGATATTTTGAAATTTTTCCCTATGATTTTTCAACAAAATATTTTTTTTTTTAATTTTAAATCTCGAATTTATATGAGCGAGTAGTTTATTTGTGCAGAATTCTTTGTTTTAAATTATAAGTGTTATTGTTCGTTTGTAACGAATTTTGGAAATTGGGCGAAGGGTATCTTACTGTCGGGCGCTCTCGACTGTAGCCTTACCGGCTTGTTTTTTATGTGGTTGATAAGGCAATAGCTCTTATAAAAATGTAAGATAACAGAATGAAAGCGAAAGCTATTCGCTTTATTCACCACAATTCAATGTGAAGTTTTCGTAAGTTGCTTTTAAGTTTACATTTGTTTAGGTCTACTGTCTAAAGTAAAAGAAGGTCATCTAGGGTGACCTTGTTCTCCTTCAGTTTTTCAGCAATAAAGCGATTCGCTTTCTTGATTAACTCGGGTGTGAGTTCTTCTTTGTATCCGTTTACCTTTCCTCTGCGTATGAAACTGTAAAATAAAAAATGTTGCTAATATAAAAATTATTCTTTATCTTTATAAACCCACTTATACACTTCCTTTCCGGCATTTGGATGATTTCCCTGCGCCATTTCCCATTTATGATTTGTCGTTGGGTTTTCTATATGAAGATTTAAGCTTAGATTGAATCTTTATGTTGTAGGGCTACACTTACTTTTCATTTCCTCAAAGGAGAGATGCTTGAGCAGGCGCTCCATCTGTTGTTCGGTCACAGTCTTATCGAGGAATTTACACAGATCTTCAATAACTTTTCGAAGATTCTTTTTCATCTGTTCGAAACTTGTGTAATAGATCCAGGGTTCCTCTCGCAATTGATAATACTCAGCAGCATTGGTAATTGGATCCCACTTTGCGGCTTTATTTTCAACATAATCTTGAAAGTATTCCTCTAAAGTTCTGCCATAAAAGATACCTAATGTAACACCGTGATAATAGGATGATACCCATGCATCTATGGGATTGCGAAAAACGTAGACAACTTTCGCTTTCTTCTGCCACAGCTGAGCAGGTAACAACGCGAGGGGCAGGTGAGCCTTGATGAGGCGTGGCGAGGGAAATTCTTCAACACGCTTCAGAGCCCGCTTTTCATCACCATGAACTAAGAAATCAAACCTGTGGTATAGGGCTGCTTAACGTACGTATCACATAATGTAGTCAAAGAGAACCTACTCCAAGAATGGAGATCGTTTATCCAAATCCGTAGCGAGTGCTGCCTCAAAATCGCAATCGTTCATCAGCAACCAGAGAAGTTCCTGCATCCAGGTAGTGCCACACTTTGGTTCGGTAACCACCCAGACATCGTCCTCACGTACCTTCATATCGTGTACTACATCGGGAAATGTTTTCGCTGGTCTTAAGAGATATAACTTTCGCTTGTTCCAGTCCTTGTCAATCAAATTGACTGGATAGCTCTTGGGAAAAACCTGCTCAGGTTCCATTTCGCTAGACAACTGTCATTAGAGATCAGATCTATGCGAAAAGGAGAACAAAATCTGTGAAATTTCTTTGGGTCGATAAGAAAGCTTTGGTTATGGCGGGACTAACTAGTATACATAGTATATTGTTCAAGAGATAAGATGCGCTGCGCTGATAATTAGTTTCTTAATTACTTTCAGTTTTTATGATCCGATCTTAAGAAGCTTTGTAGAGAATATAAGCAGCTCAACTCAAGTTTAATATACTATATGGTTTATATAAAATTTAAGAGCATTTGTTGGGGAAGTACTAAGTTGCCTCTAGGCAGTCACTACTGTGGCCAGATATCACAATGAAAGACGCATTAGTGTTTCGTATAATTGTTTTTATGATATATAGTATATTTAATGGTATGTAGTATATATAGTATTGAGAGCGAGTCCATTTGTTGACAATAATGACCTCAGCGCATGAACGCGTACTTATCTATCACTTCAGCTTACAATCTATGGAACGATTAATCAATGCTCTTACAGCTAGATAGAGATCGTTCCTCGTATTTGCTGTAAGTTGCAAAGTCATCCGAGTGCAATTTGTAGTCTCGCAGATTGATGTCGGACCAAAGATCGAACTCACGTATCACGTCCGCTGTCATCTCGTCCTTGT
Source organism: Zaprionus tsacasi (assembly GCA_018904105.1). Taxonomy (NCBI): domain Eukaryota; kingdom Metazoa; phylum Arthropoda; class Insecta; order Diptera; family Drosophilidae; genus Zaprionus; species Zaprionus tsacasi. Next base: position 11,652,874 of record JAEIFR010000295.1, read on the forward strand.
GGCTGCCAACGACACCGCGTCGCACGAATCTGTGTGGAGCAAGACTTGGTTGGGTTGGGTTCAAGGTTCAGCATGTTGTATTCTTCCATTCCCGAGAGACTTACCTGAACTCCTCCACTTCACGTCCTGCGGCTGCCTTCATGCTCTCAAATTCCTTGGCATGATTGCAGGCAGGATTATCGCGCATGCTTTCGAAGGACAAATGTTGTCGCATCTGCTGCACTTGCTCCGCACTCACCGAGCGTTGCAAGAATCGTGCCACATCCAATATGACTCCATCCAGTTGGGTCTTCATACGTTCGTAGCTGGTGAAGAATATGTGATCCTGGTGACGCAGCTGCCAGAAGTCAAGCACATGTGGCCAGCATGGTGTGAAATTCACATAGCCATCGATGAAGGAGTGCATGAAGTCCGCCTTGGTGCCCTGGTAACCCACCATGCCGCGCCAGTGATGGAAATACGAAATGGCCGCATCCTTGGGATTGCGATAGACATAGATGATCTTCGGTTTCTTGGTCCACACCTGTCGGGGCAGCAACCAGGCGGGCAGATGCGACTTGATGAGACGTGGCGAAGGCAGCGCATTGGCTGCATCGATGGTATCATGTGGCACATTCGGCACCACGCCATTGAATCTGTGGATCAGTAGGAAATATACTCAATTCATTGGGTACTCCCCCCCCTCCCCCTAGGGATCACCTACTCTAGAAATGGTGAACGAATTGTCAGATCGACATTCTTGGCCGTCTCGAAGTCACACTGATTGAGCACCAGCCAGGTGAGCTCCTGCATCCAGGTGGTACCACATTTGGGTAGTGTCACGATCCATACATCATCCTCGCGTACCTCGAACTCGTACACACGATCCAGCACGGGCTGAAAGGTGTCGGCCAGGCGACAGAAACGCTGCTGCCACTGACCCACGACGGGCACGATCGGCTCTCGCGTTGCATAGATCGAGGAGTAACCTCCACTTATGGCCAATTTATCGATCTGCTCGAAGGGCACACTACGCGCAAAGAAACTTGACTCGGGCATATTGATCGAACTACGTTATGATTATTAATTATATATACTTCCAATTTTCAAGTGATCGCACTCAAGACGCGCCCAACAACCGATCGGCTCCGCAGTCGAAGCCGCAGTGAGCAGTTGCAGTGTGGGACAGCGAGAAATCACGGAGAGAATCTATCGATGCGGCGCTCGGCGTCAGTGATGCGCAGGTGATCGATCGTCAGTGATCGTGAAACTTTAATAAATATTGTGATCGCTTTGAATATATTCAAAAAGAAATAAAATACTTTTATATATTTTTAAAAGTTTATTTCAATTTGCCATGATCATTTCATTTGTTGCTCATCTCTGATCTCGCCCCAGTCTCCATATCTCAGTGTGTATATTATATAATGGGTCCCAATAAACGGCACTTGATCGTTGGTAAACAGACTCGTTTTCTGTCCCCATCGGCGTCGACTTCAATTTTCGAAATGCATTATATTATACTTGGTTGTGAGGTAAGACTTTCATCGCTTTCTTGCGATCTCTTTGTGTGCGTGAAGGCAGCGATAAAAGAAAGTTTTTTTTTTCTTTGGTGCTAACAACTTGATTGTATAGGCCACGATCAGTTGGTACCTGTCAACTGTTTACTTTGCTTTTTTTTTGGAGGTTTCTTGTTTTGTTTTGTTTACTTTGTCTTCAGTTTTGGAAGTGAAATTATGCCCCGCTGCCTTTAAAAAAATCACTGCGAGGTCTCAAAAAGGAAAGAAATCTTATAAACAGGTTCTTTGTATGCCAGTATCCAAGTTAAGATTGACGTAGTGAAGCCCAACAAAACAAAAAAAAAAGAAAGAATCTCAGCGGAAGCATTAGCTATTCTGCGCTACCAAAACAAGATTAAAGACCTTGACCCACTCGAACTGAACTGGCGAATTTCACTTTCTTTGCCCCGCCCCCCTCCAATTTCATTTGGATATGCAAATATTCAACTTAATATATATATTTTGTTGTATTTGTATTATGTATTTACGCATTTTTATTCGCGCCTTGTTTTTGTTTTTTGTTTTCTTTATTTGTTGTTACAATAAATTTGACTAAATCTTAACATTTATAATCCTTAACCTGCAAGGAGCAAACAGATGTAGTAACAAATATACGTAAGTATGTGTTATGCATGTTGTAGTTGTATAAAGATTTGCGTTCCGTTTCCGGTTGCGATTACCGATTTCCGTTGCGAAACAAACAGTTGCTAAGTAGTTTTGTTTTAGTAATAGATAGTTTTGCAATTTGTTTAAAGAGCTCGCATTAAAAATAATTGTTTCTTGTTTTTTTTCTTTTCTCAGTTATGTTTTCTTCTTTTTTTTTTTTTCTTGTAAATACTTATGAAGACGTACGTCAAACACACACACAGTAACAACAATAAATATATGTATATGTATGCACTCGTATATCTGTGTTTGTGCTCGCCTAAAAGTTGTGCGTGTGCGAGTGTGTTTGTGTGTGTGTGGGTGTTGGGTCCTTTAAGGTGGGTCTAGAAACATTTTGTGGTACTTTCGATTTCGATTTGTCTATAAACTGTATCAAAAGTGTCGAATAACAGTGTGATCGTCCATAAAGTTTAACTCTCTCTTTCGTTCCCTTCCTCTCTCTCTCTCTCTAATATATATATATATATGTATATTGATATAGTGTCGCACACACACACATACACAGAGAGACACATATACATACATACATACATACATACATATAATAATATATAAATATATTCTTTGAATATGCCTACGCTTCGTAAAAGTTGTATAAATTGTGTATATATATATAACATATATATCTTATATCGTATATATATATATATATATATATGGTATATACTCGCTCTTATTAATTTGCCTTCGCTTCCTGCTTTTATAGTTATGTAAACACACATATATTATACATATACTTTATATATATAGTGCTTTATCTGCCCCAATGTAACAAGAACGTATTATCGATTCGTATGAATAGTATGTGTTATGTCTCCTATATATACATAACAGATATATGTATATATGTGTGTGTATAATATGTAATTTGTTCAGTCAATTAGATAAAAAAGATTTCAAAAAGGATTCACTTAATCGTACACTCAATCAACACATTAATAATAGGTTGCAATAGATATACATATGTTTATGTAGTAGGTAGGTTGTTCCGATAGTTAAAGTAGCTAAAAGGTATTACACATAGTAGTATATCGTAGTACGTAGAAGGTAAATCGTAACGGGGGGCCCCATAAGAATTTCACACGTTACAAAATGTGGATTCGAATTGTTGTAGTTGTTGTTGTTGTTGTTGCTGTTGTTGTTGTACACAAGTAGAAATAGTATACTATATATATAGACTGCATATGCTAACAATAGTTCGTTATACGCTCACACACACACACACAGTCATACTCTCTCACACACACACTCGCACACTCGGCTTAATCGTAAAATAGTTGGACAACAATTTAGTTTTAATGCCGTTTTTTATTCAGTTAGTTTTAACAGAGATTGTCTTCGTGTGGTTTGGTTTTTTTTTGGTGAAGTGAGGGGAGTTGCTGAAGGAGGGGTTTGCTGAAGCGAGAGGTGGGGGGGAAACATACGGCTTACTGACTATGGGTACTGTCTATCCCATCCCCCTCCCACCGTGCTATACATACCATTTTGGAGGTACTCTTGAGCGCACGCCATATTCCACGCTGTGAAATATGTGACTAACTTTGCTAGCTTTACTTCTCTCTCTCTCTCTCTCTCTCACACACACACACACACACACTTATACACACTCACACACACGCACTCGCTTACACACTTACAAATTTTCTGCATTTTCTTTTCTTGTGATGTTGCTTAAACATTAAATTTTGAGTCCAGCCCAATAATTTTTTTTAGTTTTTCCTTTTTTTTTTGCTCTTCAAACATTTGCGACATGTTGCTGTTGTTGTTGTAGTTGTTGTTTTGGAAGCGTTCCTTTAGTCGAGATATGTATGCAACGACAACATCAACATTCAGTTGTTATGGAGGTGTACGAGAGGAGAACAAGAGTTACGGCGCTAGGCCGATAGAGTGCGACGCAGGGGCCAGCTCCTGGTCCGGCTGAGCCTGCACTAGAGCACGTCCTCCATTTCATTCTCACCAATTGTGGATGTGGCAGGCGCCTGGGCCGGCAGCGGCTTTAGGAAACCCGAGAATAATCTCCGGAAAGCCGTATGCTATTTGGAATTGGACGGCTTGTTGCCAACAGGCGGCTGCTTGGCCATAATGTCGGCCAATGTGTTAACGCCCTGCTCATCGTATTTCTTCCACTGTGAGTAGTTGATCTGCATGCAGGTGATCAGCTGCGGCATGTCAATGAAGCCTGGCGAGTAAGAGGGTGATATATATTTGAATATAGAAATATATTGTTTATATATATATATCGCATGCTCCACTCACTGTCCCAGGCATGCATCATGTCCTGTATGATGTATTCGATGAAACCAATCTGGCTCTTTGGTATGCTGCAGGTGGCACGATCGAACATGGGCATCACAATGGGCAGATGCCGTTGCTTCTCCTCGTCCGTCTGCATGAAGTACTCCTCGGCAATGCGACGTGCCCACTCGATGCAGTACTGCATCGGTCTTGCGGGATTGCTCACATCCGCCACCTTGATCAGCATGCGCCGCATGAGTATCGAGGTCTCCTCCTCTGACTGTGCGAGCTATACGATTGACAGATAGGAAAAAATACGCTATAAGATATACCCTCTATATAGTCGCTGCTATTACTTACCTCACGCGGCTCCACCTCACTGCCAAAGACGCTCACAAACTTGGCCAAGTGCTCAAAGTGACGCGTCATCTCGGTGGCCAATATCATGTCGATAATGGTGCTGCGCGCCGATTTGTAGGTCTCCTTATCGAGGTTCTTGAATATGTTAATCTTGTCATCGCCTGCAGAGCAACAACACATAATTATTAGTCTACATACTTATGGGGATTATCAAGATTTCCCCCGCGCTTACCCAGCGTCAGCTTGAAGGTGATTGCTGCATGATGTGATTCCAGCACGGTCAAATCATTATATAGTATGGCCAGTGGATTGTTCGAGTTGCAAAGAAATGCGGATGAGCGTCCCGGATGATCGACATCGTGTGCTGCCGCAGCTATCAAGGCCGTTGCCTCATCCATGCGATCCATTATCATGTCCCTACTGGCCAATTGTGTGATGAATGCGCCCGTTGCCTGCAAACAAATTGAATACCATATTATATATTATATGATATGATATAGCAGCATGAATATGTATGCCAGATAAGCATATGGTGGGTTGATACGCACCTGCATAACATCTGCTGCGTGGGTGCTGTTGTGATATGTGTTGCTCTTGTGGTAGTGCGCCTCGATAACTGCCAGCCAGGCCTTGCACACGTTCTCATCGATGTTCAGCGTGGAGAAGACATCAAAGCGGCGGAACATCTCCATGCCTAGATATAGAAGCGGATGATAGTCGGTGATCTCTTCCAATTTGAAAATATCAAAGTCCCAGCTAAGAGATTCTTCAAGTAGTTCCATTATAATGGGATTGGCCTGAAGTAGAAAAGGAAAGTACAAATTGTTATTATGATATTATAATTATGGCTAACAGATAAGAGGAATAATCTGGAATCTAGATAGACTACTAAGAAGTCTATATACATTTGTTTTTTATAATATTTTCTCAGAGATATGAGATAACTAAGAGGGGATTCCATGAAAAAGTAATGGATTAGCAGGTTCTTTGAAGTAAAGCAAGATTTCATAAAGATACTCCTTAGTTTATATGCATATTAAAGAGATCTTCGGTTTTATATCAAATGCATTACTATTTCTAGATCTTTACAACCGCTCAGATGATATTTTGTATACGTATTCCTATTGATTCTCTCCCTATATCAACTCATCCTACCTTCATTTTGGCTGGCACGATGGCTGTGCGCGTGGAATTGCCTGTGCGGATGATGGAGTCATTCGAGCTGCGACGCGACGAGTAGACACTGGGACCCTGTGGGGAAAAGAAGGTTCTATTAGCAAGAGATCGGTAGAAAGGAGCTGGGAAAACTTTTGGGAGCACCATGAGCTCTTCGTACCGTTAGCAGGGCACCAATCAGATCGGTTGCAATGGGATCGTCGGTGCGTATCTCCTTCATTTGTGGACTGTAGAGCCCCTCGCGCTTGAGGAACTCTAGCACCTTGTCGATGAGCCGTGCCTCGTCGGCCGAGCAATTCTCCTGTACTTGTGATAGTAAATTGATTATCTAAAGTGCCAGCGAGTGCGCAGGGTTTTTTTTGTGTTGGTTTTGACCAGAGTCGGTTGCATTATGTTTTTGTATTTTTTTTTATGTTTATTATTCATTTTTTTTTTTTTTTTTGTTTATTTATTTATACATTGCAAGCGACGCGCAGCGAGCAAAACGAACGAGAGCGAGCGAGCGAGCGTGCGAACAAACGGAACGGTACGGAACCAGTTCCAATATTTATATACAGTTATTACGAGTATTACGTTATCAGGTTTATGCGTATTATTGAAATTATTTCATGTTTTTTGTTTTGTTTTGTTTGTGTGTTCATATTTTTTTAGCATGATTTTTTTTTTGTTTGGTTCATTGTTCAGTGACACACAAAACATAAAAGTAAAAAGAGAACATAACAAATAAGAGATAAAAAAGAGAAAAATATGTAAAAACAATGGTTTAGTTGTGCAATTTACAGGACTGTTTTGAGTTTCTTTTTGTGTTTTGTTGTGTTGCTTTTTTTTGCTTGTTTTTTTCAGTCTGTTATTGAATACGGTTCAGTATTGGATTAGTAGGTGTTAATAATCAAACGGAATTCCATTAGAAACGGATGATCGAATTGTAACTGGTTCCTTGTCACGTGCAAGCTGCTTGCCAACTGGTTCGGGTTCAATGAACTTTGCGGTTAGCTGAGAAGATCCTAATTGTCGATAATATATCGATTATATCGCTTCCACCTTGCATAACTTTGCTAATTATCCTGCGATTTCAGTGCGAAATGTCATTTTATAAATGGTTTGAACTCTAGATGCACTTGGCAAATAAATTTTACTAATTTGAGACATCCAACATTTTTTCAAATTTTTCCATGCATCCCCCTACAAAATTTTCGAAAATTTTTCAAAATTTAGAAAAGCCTTTTTTTGCTTTAACTTAATGAAGTTAGTCGAAATGAACATAAAAATCTATTTAAAAGTAGTTTCCGAGTTAAAATGTAGCTATAATCGAAATTATAGACTATTTTCCGAGCCTATCAGGTACTTTTCTATGCCTCTCATGATCATAACATTGTTAAAAATCAACCGATTTTAGTTTGGTAGAACATTTTCTTCGCGGTTTGAACTCTAGATTGATTTGGCAAACAAATTTGAACAAATTTTAAAGTTTGAAAAATTTTTAAATTTTTACATACCTATACCTTATAAAATTTTCGAAATTTTTTTCAAAAATTAAAATCCTAATTTTTTGCGATATATTGATTAAGCTAGTCAAAATTGGCATCAAAATCAAATCGGCAGCTATAACAGCTTAATTTTTTCGAAAATAAATCAAATATAGCTAAGTTTCCTTTTATTTCCCATACCCAACGTAACTCTTTCTCTTTTATTTACAGCAAAACTAACTGTATTGTGTTCTCTACTAATTTTCCAATAAGTTAATCGCTCTTCACATCTCCACTTCAAATTTCCTCAATTAATTTCAATCAGTTCTTAAAGAAATTCGATTCTGTTTTCGACCCAGAGAACCTTTTCGAGTGGCTGCTCAATTAGTCAATTAACTGAAACATTTTCGCATCGGTTTGTCGTAACCGCAAAATGAACTTGGAACCAGTTTGGGACAACTTTAATTTTGCATGTATGCGTGGGTGTGTGTGTGTGTGCTGTCTGTATACCGTAGTGTGTGTGTGTGAGTGTGTGTGGTTTGTGTGTGCTTGCAGTGCGTTGATTGTAGTTGTAGTTGTTGGGTTAGATAATTGCAAGTGGACTACAGTGCAGTCGGGACATCACATACACCACAGACCACACACGCGCACACACACCATTAGCACACACACACACACACAGAGGTTATTTAGTATTGGCATGGGCACAGCAAGCATTCAGATGAGGCAGGGTGGCAGTGGGTAGGCAGGGAGGAGGGAGGATGTGGAGGACTCAGGCTGATATGGTCAACAGTTTTTCGTCAAAACCAATTGGGAGTGTATACATGTGTGCGTGTGAGTGTGTGTGTATATGTACAGTGTGTATGGAGTCATACTTTGGTAATGGGCGCCTCCAGCGGCAACGATGTCAGCTTGGCCAGGCTGGTCCGACGCAATCCATCCGATGCAATGGAGCGCACATCGAAGCTGCAACGACGCACCGAATGCAGTGAGCCACGTGGCGCCTCCTTGGGCTGTGGCAGCGTTGCAATGAAATCCATGCCGCCGCCAGGTATATCGAAGTTGAAAATCAGATGCGTGGGTGCGCTGCTCCAAAGAGAGAGATGGAGAGACAGAGAGAGAGACAGCTGCACAGTGTGGCAAAGTAAGGGAAAACCTCGTGGTACTCACCTGCCTATGCATGCCACAGGCACCACACGCACATGCATGGGTATCCCCTCCTGATTCTTGCGCCGCACCGTCAAGATGCCATCGAACTCCTTGATGCCCTTGCCCTGATCACTGATGCTCGACAGATCCGAAACGAAGATGTCTGCCAGGGGCTTGCTAATGATTTCATCCTGGTAAAACGAAAAATAAAAACCCATTAGCCAGGGAAGGATGAAGAGAAGCTGGAGGAGGAGGAGCAGGTATACTAACCAGGCGCATGTTGAGCAGGCGCTCCGTGGCACGATTCGCGTACTGTATGCGCAGCAGGTCATCCGTGATGAGCACCACCTCCTTCAGTCGGTGCAGGGCCGTGTACAAGGCCTGCCAGAGCGAGCGAGAGAGGGAGAGAAATGGCGGTTTACAGTTGCAATTTGATTAAAGCGCAACGGAAATGTGGCGTCATTTAATTGAATTAAGTGGGCGTAGGGGGGCGTGGCACATTAACTCAATTGCGTGATCCGCTTACCTGTTGAGTGGACATGACATTGTGGGGCCTGATGATGGAGTGCAGTATCTGCTTCAGTTCCACGCTGCACATGGCCAGGTTGGTTGTCTCGGCAATGCACTGTGGGGCAAAGAAGGCAGTAGAAAAAGAGGAGAAGAAGAAGAAGTAACTTGGATTAAGCCAGCAATTAAAAGAGGTAGAAAGACAGAGGGGGCAGGAGCATATAAAGTGTTGACTTACTCTATTAACGCCAGCGTCCAATAGAGCAATTAGCGCATCGTCCTTTTCAAAGAAACTGAAATTGAGCACGTTAGTCAAGTGAAATTTACCGCTGCAGTGCGACGTTGCCGCACTTCACTTCACTTCACCTACCTCTTCTTGCAGACCGCAATTATTGTCGTTAAATGATGGCCATGGGTGTGACGTATTGTTCTACGAGAGTATGGGAGAGAGAGAGAGAGGGGGCGAAAGTTAAGTGAAAAGTTTTGTCAAGTTGCGCACACGTGGCGTATACGCAACACAACACGCACGTATCACGTATACGCCACGTATAGCTTACCTTGCAATATGCTCAGCATCGAGTCCTTTGGTCGAACGCGCATCAATTATAATTAAATGATAGCATTGTGCCGTGGCATACGACTTCTGCAGCGTGTCCAGCGCATCCTCCTTCGACTTGGCCAGCGACACCTCCAGCTGATGGCGCTGGCAGGCCAAGGTGACCACTTCGCAGATGCTATCCGATTTGTGAAAAACTAAAAGCGCCTGCCAGAGATGTTTTTTTTTTTGTTTTGTATTTTGAAATTCGACATTCGATGTGGCATTAGTCAAATTGGAGAAGCAGAGAGGGGGGCAGTGTAGGGGTAGTGGGGGCGTGGCACGTGTCAGCTTACCTTAAGTTGAGGATTCGGTGGTAGCACGGTTGGATATTTCAAGTCCATGAGATTGCGCTGCAAGAGAAAGAGAAACAGAGAGAGAGAATAAGCAAGGGAAACCATATATACAAACAGGTCGAAGGAAGAAGTGTGTAGAGTGGGGGATTGGGAGATTGAGAGCGTGGGACAGGTGAAACAACGTGTAAAATTTAATAAAAATCTACAGCGCTGGATTTGCCATCAAAATAAGAGGGCTTAACTCGGCTTCTGTCTGTGTCGTGTCAGTTTACGAGTGTGTTTAGCGTGTATATCCCAGCTACGTGTTCTCGCTCTCTCTCCCCCTCTCTATATTTCTCTCTTTCTCTCTGTGTGTGTCTCTCGCTCAAATGATGATAAATTAAAATAAAATTGCTTACGCCCCCGCCTGCCTGCCTGATGGGAAAATTGCCCCGCGTATTGGTGACTTGCCCTACAGATTTATTATGCGTCGTCTGAATAAATGCGATATGTGAAAATCGGGGATTTAATGCGGGCACACACCAATACACACAGCACACACACACACATACACACCGTATATTATCTCGCTTGTGTGTCAATTCGGTAATGAAAAAACACACACACGCAGAGCGACATCAAAAGAAGCCAACGAATTTGAAAACTATTTATAACCGTCTTTGCGTATTACGATTTCAAAATCGATAAGCTACAACGGTAAGGCCTAACGGTACTTTAAGCTTAGCTCGAAGAGCGCACTCAAACAGGAACAAGGAGAGAGAGAGAGATTATAAATCTAGCTAGACTAAAATATTAAATATGTGAAATTATTCCTTTTAAATTAATTAAAATTACATGATATAAAATACAACAATATTTATCAATCTATCGATACAACGATATTTTACTCAGCTCTAAAAAAGGCCAAAACAGTCTTATGAAATATTCAAAATTAAATGCGCTATAAAATATTCCATGCTACATCAATATATCAAACATTTAAGTAATAATTCCACATAGTATATCAATCATTTTAAATATTCCGCACTTTTTTGTTAATTAAATTAGGCTTATCTTTATGTCGATAAAAGTCACGTTGTTTTTTTTTTTTGTTTTGCCTAGACATCAGCCTTTTTTTGGCTTTTTGTTTTCGAATTTCAATTTGTGCCAAAGTTCGTAATTTATATATATTTTTTCTTTAATTAAAACTTTTTTTTTGCTTCATTTATCAAAATGATTTCAGCACTCGAAACTTTATGCACAAAATACTGCAAAAAGTGTCTGTAGAATTATTAAATTTCATACAACAATAAAGTAAAGTTTGACAAATCCCTCAAAAAAAAAAAAAAAACAACCTAAGCAGCAACTAAAACAAAAGTTGAGTGAAATATTTGGAGTTATTTTTTTGTTCATTATTGTTAAAGTTACTAATGTTGTTTAAAGTTTGGGACTGTTTGAGAGTTGATGGAAAAATTAAATTCCTACGCTCTTAAAGCCTGTGCATTCCATTTTAAATTGATATTTATCTGCAATCTCGCTTTGTGCTCGCTTTTCGCCAGAGATTAGCGTGGGCATTATACGAAAGTTCTTTAAGAGAATCAAAGCAAAGTGATTTTGTGCTATTTTAGTAAATTAATATAATTAAATTGTAAATAATTCCAAAATAATTTAAGGCGATTTAAGGCCAGACAAAACAGTTTTTTAGCTTGAAATGGCAATAGCTGACTAATTGGCAGACAATGAAGTATTTTAGCGGGAATTTCTTGGAATTTACTTCAAAGTGAAATTATAGAAAATAAGCTAGGAAATTCGGTCGATATTCGACAGTTTATTTAAGCGGCTTTTATGGAAAAGAAGCTAATAATTTCAATAGAAATTTAGCCTTTTAAAATGCTATTTAGTTCTTTTTTGCAGCCTTTTTAACTGTTTATTCAAGCTACTTTTGCAGCCGTTTTTAACTGATATTTAGATGTTTATTTAAGTAGCATTTTTAACTGAAATTTGGCTGTTTATTTAAGCGGTTTTTGCAGCCGTTTTTAACTGATATTTAGATGTTTATTTAAGTTGCATTTTTAACTGATATTTGGCTATTTATTGAAGCGGCTTTTGCAGCCGTTTTTAACTGATATTTAGCTGTTTTCTTAAGCGCCTATTTCCTGCCCGATTTCGATATCGATATCGATTAATTAAGCTGAGTAATTCGTCAAGTAATTCGCGTGTAATGACAACAGGAAGTACAACAAAAGATTTGACATTCGATCACGCTTCGCTGCCGCAATACGTATGAGTCAGATAAGTGTGACTATATATAAATATAGCACACATACATATATACTCTTTATATGATATGCACAATGGTAGCCAGTCTGAAGTCTTCTTTGTTGACTTGGTAAGTTATCGGTTATCAGCGAAGTCGCATTGAGTTCATAAATAAAAATCACCGATTGCTGACTGACTGACAGACTGAAAGACAGCTAAGGCACCCCTACTGGTTCCCCCTTGTCTACCTGAAACGTTTTGATGTCGTCGTCATCCGATGGAGGCGTAGGGCGTGGCGGCTTGCCATTGCCCACCCACAAATGTAGCTTGGGTCCCTTGTGCAATCGTCGCTCGTACAGACTGTGACACTGCCGATCGAAAGGATTCGCCTTGGTGCGCAGCAGCACAGTGCCAGCCTCATCCTCCTCCTCATCCCCCGTCCTCATGCTCTGCGTCAGCCTGCAGCGATCCTCCTGCGTTAGATTATTGAGACGCAGCGCCTGTGTATCCAGATTACGTATGGCTTCAACTATTTCCGGTTGCATTGTACGGCCGCCGCTTCCGGCTGCCTCTTTGAAGAGCAAGCCCTGTGGCCTCGTATCACGTGGCAGGGGCGTCATTATATCACCATGCTCGGCGGCCACATTTGCCTCGTATTCCAGCTCAATTTGCTCGGGAGTTTTGCTTGTGCTGGTGCCATTGCTGGGAAATGGACGAACTAATGAGGTTGCAATTGTTGCTGCTGCTTCTACTCCTGCTCCTACTGCGCTCCGTGCTCCTCCGGCTTCTTCTGCTCTGCCTTCTGCTCCAGCTACTCCTCCAGCTACGCCTCCTGCTTCAGCTACTCCTCCTTTTCCGGCTCCTTCTCCTGTTTCCCGCTTAATTTCCTTGCGGATGCTGTTCAGCTGACCTTCCTGCTGCCTCCCCTGCTGCTCCAAATTCATTTCGTTTGCCTTGACTACGCTGCTGCTGCCGGCTTTGCCTCTTATCAGTCGCTTCTTATCGACGTCATCAGCAGTCGCTTTGGCTGCTGCTGCCGGCCGTATCTGCTGCTGCTGCTGCTGCCTCGATTTTTTATTGGCATTATCGATCAATTGATCAGATTCGACTTTTGTTATTGCTGCAGCTGCCTTCGCCTTTGTTGATTTCACTTTGATATAACGCTCCGTATCGGACTCTCCGTCTCCCTCGGAATCATTTGAATTTGTCGTCGCTTTGCTGCGAAAAACACTCGCAATTTTTGGCAAACAATTGCGCATTCTGCTAATTATACAACACACACACACACACACACACACACTCACTCACACACACACTCCCGCGCACTTGACTTAAGTTTTCTTCGTATTTCACAAGTGGAAAATCGGATTTACAACATGTCAAGCAAGAAAAAGAAAACTTTTCCACAACACAAACGTGTCTCTGGCCCAAATCCCGTCGAGCGAGTCTATGCTGGCCCAGAGTGAGACACTCGATAATCGTGATTATATATATATATATATATAGTATATATCTCTACGCGACTAGACACTATTGAAATATTTTCACAGGTTTTGCGGTCGAAACGAACGCGACAACTGAACCGACTCTGAACCGACTCTGCGCCCTGCCTGAGTGACTGAGTCAATTGGCTCGACGACGCAGGCAGAGCCCATGGCAGCGGCAGCGACTGCGACGAGTCCACTAGGCGATCGAGGGCTACGGCGGCGACGACGACGACGACGACGACGGCGACGGCGGGTTAATCTATTTCTTTACTTTTTGATTTGCCACCTTCAATGTTAATTGATTTGATTTCTCTAGCGCGGCGCATTGTTTATGTGCGACTCTCTGGCACACACACGCACTGCTCACACACACACACACACTTCTCACACACACACACACACACTTCTCGCACACACACTCGCATTTTCCCGCTGTAATTGAGCGGCTATTTAAAGAAGCGCAGCTAAGCAAAATTATAGTGTACTCCTGCCCTCCCTCCCCCTTCCCATCGACCCCATCATATAATGAGCTCTTCTGCGATAAGATATCTTATCAAAGACGTAACACACATGTGCGTTGTCAACAGAAAACAACAAAAAAACAGAAAACAAAACGTGGGGGAAAGCAAGTGCCGAAATTGTCCGAAATGGTCCGAATTGCCGAATTGTTGTTGGCCCCGCGCCAGACACAGCATCCAAATTGATGTGCGTGCCTGCACATACACCCTATACATATATACCCTATATATAGTCACATACACACATATATATCGCTTCACTTACCGGATACACATCCATTGGTTCATCCTCGGGCGTCAGTGCCAGTGCTAGCGAGGATTTGCGTGGACCAGTGCGACCGCCGCCGGATGAGCTGGTGCCCGAGGTGCCAGTGCCTGCAAGAGAGAGCGAGAGAGATGGAAGAGAGAGAGAGAGAGAGAGGGAGAGAGCATGAGTGATGGCGTTTGTGTATAGTTCAATTTGCTTGAGAAATTTGTGCAGCGGCAAGAAATTTGTGTGCGCGCTGAAAAGTAGGCAACATTTTTGCGTGCGCTGCGTGCAGAGTGTTGCATACTTTTGTGCGGCCAGCGAGAGACACGCACACACACTCAGGCACACAGACACAGGCACGCGTCGGCCATTCATTTGCACTACTCTAGTCGCACGTTTTATTTAATTATAAACGTTGGCATTTCAAAAACACTTTATAGCAGGCACACGCACGTTACGCCCCCCTCTACCCCTTGGCTGCGACGCCACTGACAATCGGCTTACCCACAAGCAGCTCGGACTCGGAGGCCGGACGCGTTAATGAAGCTCTGCTTGTTATAGTTCTTTCGGATGTTGTTGTTGTAGTAGATGTTGTTGTTGTTGCTGTTGCTGTTGTTGCTGCTGTAGATGTTGCTGTTGTTGCTGTACATGTTGCTGGCATTGCTGTAGAGACTGTTGTTGCTGCTGTCTCAGTCGCTTGTCTGGCGCTCGCTCTGCCCATCATTAGAGACTTGCTGCCACCTACGCCAGCTGCTGCTGCTGCTGCTCCCGCTGCCCCCTTCACCTTTGCCCCCTCGCAGTTGCAATCAGCAGCAACGCCTTCTTCGTGCTGTTGCTGCTGTGACGTTGTCGCTGTGGACAGGTTAGCAGGCTGACTGGAAATAATCATTGTTATGCCTTTTTGCTTCTCCTCCTCCTCCTCTTCCTCCTCCTTCTTCTCCTCCTTCTACTGCTTCTTCTGCTGTGTTTGTTGTTCTACTTTCTTGTTGCTTTTTTTCGTATATTTTGTCTGAGTTTGCAAATTAACTACAAATATTCAACATAATTATCGCTTTTGATTATTTTCGTGGCACCGTGTTAATTTGTCATTTATGCAGTTGTTGCTGTAGTTGTTCCTCTTCCTGCTCTCCTCTTTGTTAGCTTATTCGTTGCTTCGTTCCTGCTCGTTCGGTTTATCTATCTAGCTGCGTTTGGCATTGATTTCAGACAATTAGTGCGTAATGATAACCTGCTCCACATGCATACACTATACACTATATATGTATCTGTATCTGTATCTGCAGCTGTATGGGTATTACGTGTATCTTTCTAGCCATAATAATAATTTGTATCTGTATCTCACTACTTTGGCCTGTATCCGAGAGTACAAAAATAGCCTCGAAACATAAACACGCGGAACTACAACAGCGACCTGTGTGTGTGCGAGTGTGTGTGTGTGTGTGTGTGTGTGTGAATTACGCGCCGGCACTCATATCACAATAATATATAGAGACTGGAGTATCATATATATAGGGGGGAATCTGCGCTGTATTCAAATAAATACGGCATGGACTGTGTGTATCTTATCGCCGAATGGAGTCGGCTCTGGCCAGCAGCGCGTTGCGTTCTACGCGTTGTAATCTAAACGAAAATCGATAAATTGTTTAGATAAAAGCAGCAGCAGCAGCAGCCTCTGCCTCTGCCGCTGCCTCTGCCTATGCCGACGTCAGGCAAGCAACAGGGTTCGCTTCGGTTTTTTGGTTTTTGGGTTTTTGGTTATTTGGGGTTTGCTTTGCTCTGCTTTAGCTGTGGCCATGTTTAATTTTCACTTGAATCTCAACTATTTGGGGCACACACACACACACACACACACACATACATACAAGGGGAGGGGGCGGCAATTTGCAGGAACTTAAAACGAACTAAGCCAAAGTGGTTTGCAAAAGTGGCGACGCCTCAGCGCCTTCGAAAATACTTACAACACTTGCTCATGTTACACACACATACACACGCAGCTCACACACACACACACTCGCAGTTACTGGCTCATTAGTGTGTAAAGTGTGTGTGTGTGTGTGTGTGTGTGTTTGCCTGCTGCCTGTTGAGTCCAAGGTGCGCTTGATTTTGATCGATTAGCACTTGGCCCAAGCTTATTTGCCAGCTTGCAACATGGCCAAGACGAGCTAGGAGCGAGGGAGGGGGGGAGAGGGAGCAGCTAGCACCCTCTGCAAACACTGCAGGGCAATATTCAAATTTAACTGCTCGACAAATAACGCTTAGGCGAGTCACAGTTACCGTTACCGTAGGCAAACAAACACAGACGAGAGACGAGACGAGACGAGACGAGGCGACACAGAACGACCTAACGACCTAACGACCTAAGGACCGACAGAGCGACCTACCGAACGAACGAACGACCGACCGTCTGTGCAAACGAATGAAACTTTAATTGAATTCAGATGGAAATTGTAATTCACATTCAAATCGTTCTCATTCAGCGTGCAAATTATGAATGCGCCGCAAAGGGCATCTAACTTGGCTTTGCCCTGCAGCCAGGCAGCTCGAGAGAGTGAGCGAGCGAGATAGAGAGCGAGAGAGAGAGTGAGAGTGAGATAGAGCGCGTGCCAGACTAAACCGAAGACCGAGGAGCGAGCGAAACGTCCGCACTAATCCGTTATGAAAAACTGTTTGCCAGATGATAATTCTCGCACGGATTCTGAAACCACAAGCGACCCTGCAATGCGCTACACTCCAGTGGGTTGAGCTATGCCGACTTGTCCATGTGATAGGAATATAAATACCTATTGTATAGTGGACTATGCAGATCCTTGAGTTATTGTTATACCTACATAGACTATATGAATAGTATAGATACTTAGCTATTTCTTTGTAATATCTTGAATTTATAAACGAATCGAAGTACCAGAGATCTGAAGGATTATGATAAGCTGTAGATACGGTATAAAGACACTCTAGATCCTTAATCTTCTTTTAAGCTGTGAGTATTTATATTATATTGAATACTTTAGATCGTAAGGTGCATGATAAAAAGGGTACTTTGTTAGGCGCGTAAAAAAAGGATTTAAAAAAAGATATCAACATGTTCTAAATTTACGTGTGTGGAAGTAATCTTTGGAGTCCTTATAAAAAAATAATATTATATTATATATTTTAAATCAATTTATATGTAAATCTAATCAATTTAGTTCCCCAACCTAATCAGAATAAAGTCTTAACCTAACTCTCTTTGACAACAACTCTTCCTTAAGATCTTTACTCATATACCCAGTTAAAAAGGCGTACAGGGTATTCCGCATAATGTTATGCAAAGAAAATGCCAAAACTTCTTAAATAAAGTTGGGATTTTCTTTCATTATTTGCAAATGCTGCTTAAATGATGACCATAGCCACTATATACTACATATATATATGTATGTTTATGAAAGGCATCCAATTATAACGGTAACGCAAAATGATTTTCACAGAAATATATTTTATTGACCATTCAATTTCGTGGAAATTCAATAATATATGTATGTGCTTATGGCTTGAGGGGAATTACACTGAAATTCATGAGAAGGTAAATTTCTACACACACACGAATACATTCAGTTCGAGTCAGTTGAATGAGAGTGAATACTCACAGGCGGGATTAAAGCTTTAACGATTGAAAAAACTATGAAAATATTGAATAAGCTCAGGTCGTATATTATAATATTCTAGCATATCCTACGTCAAATATTCCATTTGTTTTCGCCTCATAATTTGTTGCGCAGTAAATCGAATCGAGTTATATAGTAGGACGTGCTCTACAAGGGCTTTAATATCCGCTAGCGGATGTTACAAATCGCGTAAATATTTTCCCAAACAACTACAGAGAATTTCCGCTAAAAAAGGCGTACAAAAGAATATTCCAAAATCGAACGTATAAAAATGGAATAATCAAAAACAAAAAATACTCGAGAAAAAAAGGTCAAATATTTGTTGAACTTGAAAGCGCAACTCGATTATCGAACAATAGAACTATAAAGAGAGATTTATGCAGTTTTAATCAGTTATGCAGGGTATTCACGGGATGATACTGGCCGGTCCGGTCAGCTGTGGGGCTTGTGCGAGTAGTGTCTTTTGCGCCTTGGCCGTTGTCATGACAACCAATTAATTTTTGATAAGATAATATCAGGCAAGTTTGCTCATAGTATTCAGATGTTTAGGCCCCGCACACACAGATACTGAAACAGGGTCGCATAATGCGTTTTCACACACAAATACACACACATGCGCCCACTGTGGCACAGTGGGAGAGATACGCATACAAGTGAATATAAATAATCAAGTAGAAAACAAAAAGCGTGCACAATCTACATCTGCTATATAAGCAGGGAGAGAGAGTGGGAGAGAGAGAGAGAGTGGGAGTGAGTGAGAGAGAGGCAGCGCTTGCTCTAGTTACCGAAAAAGCTGCGAACCTACGAACCTGCCCCCTCCCTCTGCTCTTAACTTATCTAACTGCGATGATCACCCCCTGATTGCCTGTGATAGTGTGCACGCCGCCGCCGTCGTCGTCGTCGTCACCGTCGCCATATTGACATTAGTGGCCAGTTCGGTCTGTCTGCTGTCTCTCTGCTCTCTCGCTCTCTCTCTCTCTCTCTCTCTCTTTCTCAGTGTGTTTCTGTTGCCTTAATCTAATCTCTCACTCAGGCAACTCTGGCAATGTTCGTGTGAACGCGCATAGCTTCACGTGGCCCGGGAGCAACAACAGGTGGCACTACGTCTGAGGGAGTACTGCCAGAACGGAGAGTACTTTAATAGTTTCCCCTCCCCAATCCATGGCGACTTTCTAATAAGCCTCGAAAATCGCATTTTAATGCGCGACAACTTGTGAACATAAGCAGAGAGATTTATGTGAACTACTTGAAAGGGCGCAATCAATGCGAAATCACTTTGAATTGATTTCAATTCTAATTTCAATTGCCTACCCCCTTTACTTCCCTTCCCCTCCCTCCCCTTCCTACTGCCTGCTTAGTGAGTGCGTAATTAATGTGAAAAACTGATAAAGTGCAGCACACACGATACGAGGCACGACGCGGCACGACGCGGCACTTGCTGCCTGCCCCCACTTGACACCTGACTGGGGGCAGCTGCTTGGCTGGCGGGGATTAGGCGCACATAATTAATCGAGGTCCCAGGGAGACGATACAGCGCATTACACGAGTGGGAGGAGAGAGAGGGAGAGAGAGAGTGCTATGTGTGTTATATCTTAGGGAAAAACAGCTTTATAGCGATACAGGATTGAGTTAAGTTAGATTATACCCTATATGAGGGGCTATAGGACCCTCATAAATTGCATATTTTTCTTTATACTAAAGAGAAACCTTATAAACTGTATTTATTCGTATTTAGTTAGATTATACTATAAGTTGATATTATAATACTTTCGTAAATTGTATATATTTTGTTTTTTACTATATAAACTACTTTAACAACATGACTCATCTGTTTCAGTTTCTACGCCTCAGTTTAGCTATAGCTATAGTTATTTGTAATCTGATCTACAGATCTATAGCTTGAATAATTGCTTGACAGCCTAGAAAATTGGTATTACATAGACGTAATTACTATAAATACTACTCTAGTCTATACCCTATATAGTACTTTGATTTTCTGATATTCATGACAAATCTACGTACAAAGGGATTATGGTTTTTCAAATTGAGTAATAGGGAATTTTGATACACTCATTTCGGAAACAATCAGGTTTCTATGCACAATAATACCTTGATATATTTTAGTAAGAAATATCATATTATTCACTACTAAGTGAACAACACACGCTACGTAATAATATGATATAATTATTATAATTCAAAGAAAACAAATACCACACTCTCCATAAATATTCCCACAACCGCAATTATTAATTTTCGAAAAGAAGAAAAATAAACGAAACTATGATGTTAGTATACCGAAAGGGCGCCCGCATATAATCTCTAATCTATATATTCAATATAAAGCAAACGATAAGCAATGGATTTCGCCCGAGTTCTTTATGGAGAACATATTTCTTTTCTTTTTTTTTTTTTGAGTAACCAAATTACCCGGCGGCCCACACAGCTGTCAGTCGGTCAGTCAGTTGGGGTTAGTTTACGATATTCACATGTTTGAATACCCTATAGAGATTTTAGATTAAGAAAATGTACAAAAAAGGGTATTAAAAGTTCGTCACAGCAGGCGCACAGCTGTTCTCCCTCTCTGCCTCTCTCCCTTCTTCTGTTTTATGTTTTGTTTTCATTTGCTTGTCTTGTTAGTTTGCTTTGTGTGTTGCTTTTGTGTATTTTGCTTTGATTGATGCTTTGGCGCCGTTTGCGTGGGCAGCAGCGGCGGCGTCGATCGTTGATCGTTTGGCAAAATCGCACACTCTGGCAACGCTTACGCTGTCTGTGTGTGTGTGTGAATGAGACAGCTGAGACGATCGGCCAAGATCGTCATAGTCGCGTGTGGCTCAACTCGATTGTCATGTGAATCTTTTTTATAGGCAGAAGTTGAAATTAATAAACAGACAAAAATGTGATGTAACTCTCTCGCTCTTTCTCTACTCTCTCTCTCTCTCTTCGCTCTCTCTCTACTCATTTGCACTACCGTTAGCTGCAGCATGTTAATCAGCAGGCGCGCTTTGAATTCAAGAATGAAAACGCACAGATACAAATGGCACTAGCTACAAGTTTGAGATACAGATACACACACACACACATACACACACACAGCTATACACTGTCGTACAGCTACAGATACAGATACAGACTACATAGAGACGATCGTGCGACATCCACCTGTTTAGATCGCTAGACGTAGCTTATTCTCCTGCTCTGCTTCTCCTTCTCTGCTTTTCTGCTTCTCCTTCTGTTCTCAGATGTTGTTGTTGGCACACTTAGTTGTGAAGTTTATTTTGAATTTTAACACTTTTCGCTGCTGCTGTTGTTGTGTGTGTGTATAAATTGTTGCTATTTTTTTTCTCATTTTTTGTTGTTGTTGTTGTATTTCAGCGCTTGTTTTGTTGTTGTCGTTTTGATATTTTTTTGGCTCGCAGTGCGTTGCGCCGCGCTGTTTTTTTCCACACACACACTCACGCACACCAATTGCAGCTACGCGTTAGTATGTCACACACACACAGACACACGCACACACATGTATTTGTTGCTATTGTAGCTGGTGTCATAAGCTTTAATTGCGCTCGATTTTGGTTCTCAACTGGTTGGCCCTGGCTAATACACGCTGCAATCGGCTCGCTTCTAGCCAAATTTGTGGCGTCGCATTTGGCCAAAATGCAACAAGGCAGTTGCAACCAGTTGGCGACACGCCCGCTAAACGCGCCCCCTTAGGCTACTTCAGGCTCGATCGACTATAACCGAATGTTAATTCTCTCTCTCTACGCCTTCACCTTTTCTGCGTTTCTCGTCTCGTTTCGTTTCGATTCGATTTGCATAAGAAGCGCGCGCGCAATTCGCAGTTTTGCGTTCGCGTTCGCGTACGCGTTCGCTTTTCGCCGCGCTCGACTTCGCCGACAGTCGAAAATGTGTTTGTGTGTGTGTGTGTGTTTGATTACGCTGTATTGTACTCTATATGCCCATATACATATATTGTGTGTATTATCGTATTGCTTTTATTTTATTATTGTTATTTGTGCACGGCAGGCAATAATAATAATAATAATAAGAAGACGACGACGACGGCGGCGGCGACGACAAAGCAAACCGCGTGCCGCGTTACAGAAAGCAACGAAAAAAAAAAAACGGAAAAAGGCGACCGACTCGACGAACCAATTCACAGCGACTGACTCCATAAATGGCGAGCAGCTGTTGCGATTGCCCTCGCAAGCTTTAAACTGACATACGCAGAGAGCGAGAGAGAGCCGGAGAGCGTAAGCGCAGTCAAAGCAGAGCAAGGCGCTCTCTGCGATCTGCGGGCTGCTGCTGCCGCTGCTACTGCTGCTGCTGCTGAGCGCGATCAAGTTACACACGCAGCCCAAGTCAAAGCGCACTCACTCACGCTCTGCTGCTCTCTCGACGCAGCCGTGCTCTCCTTCACTTACGCTGCGTCTCTTGCTCTCTCTCTCTCTGAACTGCAGCCGTGCTACTGTTTTGCCTCTGTCTGCTTCGTCTCCGTCGTCGTCGTCGTCGTCGTCGTCGTCTGCACACACCATTGATATGTGAAGCTCGGGCCGAAGCTCAGGGCGAGCCGTTAATTGGAGTCGACATAAAACAGCTGCACTTGGGTAACAGAGATGGCAGCGCACTAGCGCCAGCTGACTTGTCACAGATCGTATTACTCTCTCCCTCTCTCCCCGCTCTTTCGCCTTGCAAAATTATCAGCTGTGCCCGCTAGACAACGCCGCTTTGATACCCTGCCCTCTCTGCTGCCTCTGCATACGCAAAGTACTGTGGGAAATTTGATAAACTTTCCGCTTTTTGTGACTTATCCGCATGATTCAGCTAACGATTTTATATTACGTGCGTGTTGTGTGGATTTCTGATTATTGGAATTAGTATTCTTCGCATACACTTTATATATAATTAACAATAACTAATAGTGGTATTCTATATTATTATTATTTTTAAATAATCTATAAACAAACAAGTATTTGCAATTAAAATTTAATATTATATCTTTTGCAATAATCAGAGTCAATTGAGAAGTTCTTGCTCATATAGCAGTGGGACTTCTTTTGTGTGTAGCACATACCCTAACTTTTATCTGTTCACATCGTGTTATACTCAAAGAAACAAGATCAACGACTCCTGTGCAAAAGTTTGCAGACTTTGCAGATCATTAAATATTGTATAGGGAATGCCTGACTAACAACATATGGGGGTTTCTACAGCACATAACATGGTGCCTTTATCAAGCTGAAGTTTCTCGAGAACAATGCATGAAAGCTCCGACTGTTTAATACCCAGCTAATAACTTTATGCATCATAAAGTTAATGCATACTTGCGGGCTGTAGGGTGAAACCTATTCACCCACATAAGTTATTTCTTGAATAATTTCTTTATTAGTAATCTAATAGCAATGAAATTTGCAGGAATCCTATGAAAAGTCATAAATATTGTATATTTAAAAAATAAATGATTTAAGATTAAACATATGCTTTAAAAGAGCGTAAGAGGGCGTGGTTAAATTTTTTAAAACTTAAAATTCATTAACTTTTGTTGCAGAAGAAATCTAGAGGCCAAATAATGGATATAACATCCTCTTTTCGCTTCTCATGGTTGAAAACAATCTCAACCTATCCAAACTATAGCTTTTTCTAAAGCTTAATCTAGTTTTTGTTAGATTTTAATTTTAGAGAATTTGTGTTCTTTGCTGGATTAAGGTTTTCTCACTTGTGATGCGTAAATATTATGCTGGCTCACACAAAAGTTTTGATTCCCTTCCCTCACATCCATTTTATAAGTAGCCCCAGCAACATTCCCGGCCTCAGTCGCTTTGTAAGTTCGCCCAGGGGCGTATTAGTGTACCCATTGTTAGTCTAGGAGCTACTTACTGCCCGTTCCGGTAGCACGTCGTACGACGCTGGTGGTAAAGTTGCCCAGGGCAGCGACGGTTACAATGGAGTCCTTTTTGCCAGTGCTAAGCTGCAGGCGGGGATTACAGAGGGGCGAAGGAGTGAATAGAGAAAGAGAAATACAGAGAGAGAGAGAGAGAGAGGTCAGTTGGTCAGCTGTGGCGAAGAGTGTGTACTAACTCACCTTCTCGTAGTCCGACTCGTTTTTCGATTGCTGCGGATTGAGCAGCACCTGGTTGCACAGCATGTTCTCCCCACAGTTGCCTGCGCTGCCAGTGCTGCCGTCGCCGTTTTGATTCTGCTGCAGCGCGACAGCGCCGCAGCTGCAGCGACGCATGCGACTGCGACGCAGCTTAATGCAGAACAATAAGCTGCCATCCTTCTCGTTGCCATCGAGTGGCGGCAGCGGCGCATTCAAAGCAGCAACAGCAGCAGCGGCAGTGCCCGCTGCCGGCGCTGTCGCCGAATTGTGCAGTGTGCTTGGCGAACAACCCATGATGGCGGCGAAGTCCTGTTAGACTGTTGCTTGCTTACGCTCTCTTGCGCTCTCTTTGCGTACGCTCTGCTCTGCTCTCTCCTTCGCTCTGTTTTCTGCCTGTGGCTGTGCTTATTTGTTGTTGTGGCTTTCGGTTTGCTTGCGTTGTTGTTGTTGTTGTTGTTGTTGCTTGCAATTCGTTTCGGTTGCGTCGCTGCTTAAGCGCTGACTGCAGCAGTTGCTGCTTCTGCTGCCTCTAGCTTCTGCTTGTTGTAGTTGTTCTTGTTTTTGTTGTTGTTCTTGTAGCTGTTGTGGTAGTTCGCTCTTTGTAGTGGGTAACATAATTGAAACATTTTTGCCGACGATCTATTGACTTGCTGCCCTCTCTTTCCCACTCGGTGTCGCTCACATCTCAAGTACCTGTGAAGCAGAGATGAAAGCATAATAAATTATTCTTTCTATTTTTATGTTTATTAATCATTTACGAGGGGGGGGGGCATCTTTCTTGTAACCAAGTCTTGACCCCAATTCTTTACTCTTTAGCTGCCAATCTCTGATCTTGGATCTTGTACCCGCCCGAACAGGTCGAGAACACCTTCTGCCACGCCATAAATCAACGCAAATTGATCGACATCGAAATACATCAATCGCATCGATCGATGTGATTAAACAAATGTCTCTTTCGTCTATAATTTCGTTTAATTTTACACATACTGCAGCACACACTCGCACTGTGATTATTATCGGATTCTGTTCCAGTTAAGCTGGTTTTCGCTTACTACAGATACTATACAAACATGTATTCTCCCTCTCTCTCTCACTCTCTTTGACTAATATTGCATTGATTATTCTCTCAAATTTAGTACAAGATTATTTTCGATTATTTTACTAAACGAGCTCTGAAACTTCATTTAATTATATTTTTAATTATATATTATTATTACACCTCGTAATAATTAAGCTACCCTAAGCATGCTTCGAAATAAACCAGAAACCCCCTAAAAAACCAACATTATTTAGCGCTCATTCATATCTATGCCGTGATTTATGCCATATGAATCAAAATAGGCCCAGCTACCCATAGTTTTATAGTTTATGTGGGCTGCCAGACAATCTGGACAGATATACATATGTACATATCTAATCGATGATATCCATAAATTAATGCACATATGTGTTATATTTATATTTATATACTATTATTACTAGATTGATTGCAGAGTTGTCAAATTTACTGAAATATTACAAAAAACTTGAAGTGATCGCTCACGCTTTATATAGTAGATATATTTATTTTTCTTCTCTTTTGTTTTTCATTTTTATTTTGATGAGCTACAGGGGGCTTTATCTAGGCCGAAAGAAGTACAAGTTTGTGGCGGGAACTGACAAGGAAAAACCAAGGTAAGGTACAAGGTACATGGAGAAGTTATTTTGAATTCACTTTATCGCGTAGTTAAGGAGCTGAGCACATGTAAGGTGCGCGTATTATTATTATGCAACTCGCTTTATTATGTCTGTATACCCTATGTGCCGTGAAAGTGGGGTATGCTGTGTGTGTGTGAAGAGCAACTGCAATTCATTAAAAAAAATCCAATTTAAGATAATAATTTGCTGTTTACAATAACTACAGGGTATGCTACAGTCGTGCATATGTAATTACTTTACTTCTCATTGTTTACATAGTCTCCTAACTAAATTTAAACATTTTATAACATCAATTTATACGCATTTAGACCTGAGTTCCATAAAAAAGGGAAAGTTATCGAAAGAAAACTGAAGACCCACCCACAGTCATATAGTAATTTTCGTAATCTTATGTTGATCAGTCTATGCTATGAACCATATATACTATATAAATATAAATTGATTATGCCACCGTATGAACTGAACAATTTTTGCACAGTAGATCGTAATAGAGTTTATTATCATCATCATTATTATCGAGTTATCGAACTGATAAGTAATATGATATGATACGATGTAGCTGCAATGCGGTCTTCGGTACGGTTACGGGCTTATGGATTACGTTTTCCGAAACTTTTCGGTTTCATTGACAATTAAAAAATTGCCAAACTTGTCAGCGGGGGCAATAAATAAATTCATATTGGCAATGATTATTGAAGCCAAGGTGGCTGGGTGTATATATTATATATATATATATATATTGTATGTAGTACTACGTTTATTGAGAGGGTCTTTTGGGTCTTTCGGGTATTGGCATTGTCACTGGCTGTTCAAATACTACGTGAGTAACCTGCACAAATATGTTCATAAATAAGTGATAAAATATGCTCGAGGCTAAGGTGGGTGTGGGTCTTTTTCCCCTCCCCCGCCTGCTCGGAAAGTTAACTAAACTTTTGCGACTGTCGGAAAAGTCAAGTTTCGGGAAATTTGATAGTTTGCCTGACCCTTTTGACTACATACATATAGATAGATATAGCTGTGCCCATGTCTATTATGATTATATTGTTGCTGCTTTCTTTAATATGTTTTTTTTTCTGGGCTACTGTGACGTCGTCTTTATCATCAACGGTGACACAAATAGAAATACCAAAGACCCCGAATATACCTTATATGTAAGGTCTACCTTACCATTTACGCATATGCCTCATCGCTAGTGCGAAAGTAATTTTAAATATTTAGATAAAACTCGAACGAAAGTGAAAAGAAGCAAATCAACTGATAGCGAGACAAAGTGGAGCACAAGAAGAGAAAGAAGAGGAAGAGGAAGAGGAGGAGGAAGAAGTAGGAGAGGCAGCAAAACACTTTAGATTAGCAACGGGCCTCGATGTGTCGACCTATTTCAAATTTTGCGCATGTAAAGGCAGTCAATGATGGGCAGAGATGGTATAGGGGCAGGAAGGGGTAGGTAAGGGGAAGTAGTGTGTTTAGGGGAAGTGCTGCCAGCGAGGGGCGTACGTGTTTTTGTGGCATCGAGTGGAAATGCGAGAGCTGCTGTTGCTTTATATCCTGCACTTGATTGGAGGCAGGCACTGCACGACGTTGATTGACTCGCCAAAGGGATACAGCTTGTCTCTCTATCTTCCCTCTCTCTCTCTCTCTCTTTCTCTGAGTATGTGCAGCATTTTGAGCCACTTGTTGACGCCGTCTGTCTGTCTGTCTGTCTGCCCTATTTGTGTGTGGCTGCTTGTATTGTTGGCCAAAAACAAAGGCGTCACAACAAGACACAAACTAGACAGGCGGCATCAACAGCAGCAGCTGAAGAGGGGGGGAGGAGGAATACGCAAGCAGCTACATAGGGTTTTGGCCCGCCCTGTACAACACGCCATAACCCACTCCATGCCCTTCCTTATAAACCACTCTTTGCCTCTAGTAAACCACTATCTACACTCCTCTCTCTCTATTTATCTTGCCTCTTTTAAACCTATTTATAGCACGCTCATAACTATTAAAAGAAAATTAATGATTTTTGCCTTCTACGCTCTGCGCTTTTAGGTTGCATAAACAACAACAACAACAACAACAGCAAACTTGAGGCTAGTGTGTGTGTGTGTGTGTGTGTGTGTGTGAGGCCACAAGGACAATCGCCTGATGCTATGCAACTAAAAACTAATCACATCAGCGCAGCAGCAGCAGCAGCACCAAATTCTATTAGCGTTGCCCTCTTTGCGTGTGTGTGTGTGTGTGGGGGGGCGGGTGTGGGCGTAGGGAAGGCTGCCCTAGCTGGGCGTGTTCCGCAGTGCAGTCCAAGGCATATGGCATATGCCTTGCACACGTTATTTGTATGCAGCATGGCACGCGGTATTTGTATAATAGCATCATCATCAGGTGTGTGTGCGTGAGTGTGTGTGCATGTGTGTGTGTGGCACAATATAAATTAAAGTGTGTATACACACACACACACACGCTCGCTGACTCGTCTAGCTGCGGCATCGCCTTGTACAGCAACGGGGGGCCATATCCATATCCATATTTGTGGCAACTTGGCAACCGGGCAGCTTGGCAGCTTGGCAACTCGACAAAGAAACCGACAAAAAGCAACACAGCAACAACAGCAGCAGCAACAGCAGCAACAATTTTGTATCTAATGCTTTTTGCCAACTGATGTTTAGCAGCTGCTGCACTGCGTTTTCTATTGTTTATAGACACACACACACACACAGTCAGTCACACACGCACACTGGCACACCCTCACACACACACCCGCCGTCAGTTGCAGCGCCAGTAAAGTATCTTTGTATCTTTATATCCATAAGCAACTCGCGTGCATGCACATTGTAGCAATTTGCACAAAAATACCCTGGCTAAGTGCAGGGTATGATGAGTGGGTCGATAGTTCAAGTGTCTAAGTATAGGGTAGCTGCAGTCTACTATAGTTTAGCGAGGGATATAATTAAAGAATATACACCTATACATTGCTATACACTGTATAAACTAATTTGTATTATCTTTCAAAACAAGAAAAACTTGCTAAAAATAGCAGGTAGACATTTTTAAAAATAACTGAAAAGTTGCAGATGTTCTCATTTAAAAAAAATATTAAAAACTATATATAACGTATATAAACGTCTTAAATTAATCCCCATATGCAAAATGTGAATTATTTTTGAATATTTGAAAATGTTTAATAAATTTATAATATTAAAAAACACTGAAAAAACTTTCGCGTTGTTTTTCATAAACTCTACATAGACTTTTAATATAATTTCTTTCAGTAAGAAT
The DNA here is from genome assembly GCA_018904105.1 of Zaprionus tsacasi. Lineage (NCBI taxonomy): Eukaryota > Metazoa > Arthropoda > Insecta > Diptera > Drosophilidae > Zaprionus > Zaprionus tsacasi. Next base: position 11,682,049 of record JAEIFR010000295.1, read on the forward strand.
ATTTTAAGCTCTTCCAATTCGAACAAAACTTGAAAATATATTACTTTATAATATTTAAGCCTTTCTTTCACTCTAGAGTATCTCAAAGTCACCCATACCCGCCTGCAACATGCAGCAAGCAGCAGCCTATTAATTGTGTCGATTTATATGCGAGCTGAGCCAGATACTTTTGAGTTGTTTTGCCGAAATCAGACATAAGTATTAATTACTTAAAGAACATAAAAACGCCATAACAAAGAAATAAACATATTAATTGTAATAAAATATTATTATTATTATTATTATTTTATTTGTCTCTTATTCTCTGCACATTAAAAACACGACTCGCACTTGATCTGAATTCGCTGCGGTTTCCGATTCGGGTTCAACGTATATAATACGATATGATATGCCACGAGTTGATTAATTAATTTGAGCAGACGATTTAATTGCAAAGTTAAGCGCAACATCATAAATCGTAGAATTAAACTGCATCCGATTATTAATGAGAATTTAATTTGATATTTATCATTATTCGCGACTCGAACAAAATCGGCTTTTGCGTTAATACTATAGATGAAATCTGATTGCGGAGTATAATGCGTACCGGGTGGGCGGATTAATAAAGTAATTCAGTTTGCAGGGAATTAATTTGCTCAAAAATTAATTCCAACGATAAAATATTTAAATTGCTTGAATGGAGTGAGAAAGGTAAGATTGGGGGCTGAGGATTGTAGTTTAAATATATTGTAAGTTTGAAAATTATATAAGACATATTTGGAACGAGATCAAGATTCTTCCCTGATTCTTCATTATTCTTAAATTAAATTTCAAGTATGAAACAATATAGGGTGAGTCCCATTTCCTGGAATTAAGAAAAAAGTTTCTTTGTTTAAGTTCAAGCTAAAAGTCAGTGAAATTCCAAGAAACTGATAATAACACACACTTCTTTCCCCCTTCACATCGTTGTAATAACTTTGTATGTAGGTCAAGGTCAGTGTATAATTAATAAACCCTAGACCCAAAAATTGTTTATCTAATTATGACGCTGGATAGACGGTAAACCGTTTATCTGTGTGTCTCTCTCTCTCTCTCTCTCTCTCTCTCTGTGCTGGGCTCAAAGTCTGATCGAACGTAACGTAAATAATTCAACATGCCACCGATATCAGGTGGAATGTGCGCTATAATAGTAGGCATCATGTGATTCCATAGAACTCGCCTCGTCTAGATAATAAATATAATATTCGGTTTCGAATTGTTATTATTATTTAGTCTCATGCAATGGGCTCGTTTATCGTTATATTTCGTTTCGTTTCGTTTCGTAGAATCGTATTGTCGTATTACCTATTGCATTTCAGAATTTCGCAAAATGTTACCAATTAAATTTTCCATTCTGTGGACTTTTCATATTGCCCCCTATTGAATTTCACATGATTTGTTTATCATTAAAAAAATATTTACGTTTTAAAAATAATTGAAAGCAAGACCATCTAAGCAGAGATTAGCTTACGACTACGCAAACAGGGTGGTCGAACTGGAGTACGTGACGCAGAGATACGCTGTATGCGAAGATTAAGATACATTTATGTTAGGGAAGGGAAAATGAAGTAGCTTAACCTGTAGAATATACAGCAAATTTGAATACAATGAACTTCAGATAGAATTTGACTTATACAGACTACCTTTTCGGCAATTGCTTTTATAGGGCATCCGAGAAGCGAGCGTGCAGATAAATCTGAAGATGCTGTAATGCGTGTAATTGAGAGAGAAAATTAAACTCACATATGCTTGGCTAATTAATTTACATATTTAGTAGCTGAAATTTGGCGTAAACGAAAATGGCAAGACATTCATTCAGACCTGTCCGTCCCCACACACAGTCTCTCTCAGATATGTTCGGACTGTGTGCGCGGTTAGAGTGTTCGACCTTCGGGCAGAGCATCTCATTCTTCGTTTGTGCGTCACAGAGAAATGTCAGCTACATATTTACATTGCCCTTGAGCCACCCCCTGAGAAAGAGACAAAATATATAGAGAGGGAGAGGGAGAGAGAGAAAGAGGGAGATCTAAGGGGCCTCGAATGAGACAAATGAACAGAGCTAATCGCTTACAACCGCCGGAAAGCTGCCCTATTTGATAATGAACGTAAGTAGATATATGTCTATATACACACACACACATCTGTTGCTGTATATACAACATATATGATTTGTAGACAAATTGTGAAATATTTTGTCTGATTTTGTGAGCACATTTTGTTGTTGAAAGAGTTTTTTGCCACTCGAAAGAATTTGCATTTCAAATGCCGATCTAAACTGGAAGATAATGGCAAAAGTGTCGCCCATTACGAGGCGACTTTTGCAAGCTCAGCCAGCTGACAATACGATATAAATCGCGATTCATGAATGCCCGCCAGACAGGCCCAAACACATGATGAATGTACACGTAAAGTAGAAAGAGATAGAAAGAGAACCACACATAGATAAGTATGCTGTGTGTACCGAATTATGGGTACAACTATGATTCAGTCGAGTGGGTTATATATATATATATATTTATCAATTGTTAAATGCATGAGTAAGTACTTAGTCTATTACTACTACTAAGTGTACTACATAAGAAAGGAAAAGCAGGTACACAAAACAATGTACTTGCTACAAAATTGGTACAATTCGTTAAAAGTGTGTACCAGCCATATATGACATATATACAATCAAGTGTACCCAACAGTAATTAAACTGTTAATCAAATTGGCATATATAAAGAACTTCAAGTCTAGTAAAAAAAGTGGAATATGCAGCATGAAATGTACCAATTTGTGAAAATGTCGTCTACCACGGTAATCTAATAATTTTTAACAAAGTTATGAGTGTTGTAAGACACTGTAGAGCTTTCAAAGCTAATACAGTTGGCTTGACCCAAATTTGGTACAATTGTCTAACACGTACTTGAGCTTAAAGCGGTACATTATAAGCATCAATAGTTCTACACAGACAGATATGATAGTAATATATGATATAGACTGGCTAATATATATTCAGTACAGATCACTTGACACACAATTTGAGTACAATTGAAACAGGTAAACAGGTACACGCTCTATAAAGGGCGCTTGCGTGGGAGGGAGGGAGGTAGGGAGACACCTCTTGCATAAGTCTGGTTACAAAATCTCTACTATGAATTGCCGTTGGAATACGATTGCATGGCACTGTGGTGAATACGGATGAATGCGGGTGAATGCGAGTGAATGCGAGTGAAATCAGTATGCAGTGCCATGTCGCAGTTTTATTACACACAGAGCTAAGCGAAGGTAATTCAAAATTTTAATAAACAGTTAAAATTGAGAATTAATTAGGAAATCACTTACAAAACGGACACGGAGAGTTGAGCACACTCCCCCTGCCCCAGAGAGAGAGAGAGAGAGAGAGAGAGAGATTGTGGAGACAACGTATCGCAGAAAGATAATGAAAATGAAGAAAAACACAAGAAGAAGCAAGAAAACGAAGCGAAACGAAACGAAACCGACTAAAGCGACAAATCAAAACAAAAGCAAAAACAATAAACCGTAAACCGAAAACAGAAAACAGAAAACAAAATCAGGCATTAGATAATCGCCGAAATGGGTCAGTAGAGAGACGACACTTAAACGGGCCTGGCGGTGAGTACAAGAATGAGTGTGAGTGTGAGTTATGAGTGCTGTGAATGAGTGTAAGTACGAGATTCCTGTGGAAAAAGCAAAAAAAAAAGAAAACTAAAACTAAAACTGAAATCGAAATTAAAATTAGGAAATCGCGCAAGGCGAGGCGCGGCGAGTCGCGGCGAAATACGGCGAAATGAAACGCAAATCGCGAAAGTTTATTGTGGCTTGTTTATAAGTACGAGGCGATATTTTTGCATTGTTTACGACGCGTATGGCTATGGCTATGGCTATATAGATATATTGTGGCTATAGCTATAGTCAGCTATATGACTCTATGGGGGGACTATCTGTCTAGGCGAGGCGAGGCGAGGCGAATTGAGGCGCGGCGCGGCGAGAGCAGAATGAGCAGCGCGGCACGCGGCGAATGCCCGATAACTTTAAGCGCCTTTTTATGTGCTGCTGCCTCTGCTGCCTCTGCTGCCTCGCCCTGTCTATAAGAAGCGAGACTCAGTTCCATATATACAAAAAAGATATATGTATCTGCTATATATACATATGTATATATCTCTCGCTGTTTGTCTCTGTCTCTGCTACTCGAATATGTTGTTAATTTTTATTTCGATTTTAATTTTAATGTTTTTATACGCTATGCCTCTGCTTCTGCTGCTTCTTCTCGGTTTTCTTTTGGAGGGCAGTTCTCAAGGCGAATTCTTTTTGTCGTAAGTGTCGCACAACATATTGAGCTACATGTTTGGGGGGGCCAGTACGTACATACATACATACTACATACATATAGAAGACATTATCTCTTGACAACGTACCCGAAAAAAAAGAAAAAACGTTGCTCAGTTGTTGTTGTTGTTGTTGCTTGTGTTGTTGTTGTTGCTGTTGCCTTGTGGTATTTTATTTTTTTTTATTTTAATATTTATATCAGACTCTAGATATAAATTAAACAAATACACATGAACACAGCTCACACACGCACGCACACGCACGCCTAGACACAGATTCGAGTATGCGTGTGTGTGTGCGTGTGTGTGTGCGTGTGTGTGTGTGGCGAATACTTCTTGGCGGAATATCGTCACAACAATAACAAAACATTTCGTTATTTTTTTTTTTTTTTTTTAATTTTTGCCGCTCTCTCTCAACTCTTTCTACACAAATTAGAATTTATTTTAATACACGGAGGTCACGTTCATAACACGGCGCCAGCGACAGCGCTGCCGACAGCGCTGCTTGACGCACAAGATATATGGGGAGTGTGTGCCTGTGTGTGTGTGTGTGTGACTTGCTCTCGCTCTCGCTCGCTGCATAACTAAATTAAATGCATTAAGAATAATAACAGCAGCAGCCGCGCCGCAGCAGCCTCAGTCGCTGCCGCAGCAGACGCCGCTGCAATCAAAAAATTGCGCTGTGACGTCACAGCGATAAGGCGCAACTGCGCGTATATATCTGTGCGATACAATTGGCTCACTCATTATGCTTGCCTAATTTATAAGTGCAGTGCACACACACACACACATAGACACACAAACACAGACGCACACACACACAACTCGGTTACAAATGCGTTTGGTTTTTCTTATGTTTTACTTGTTTTTATTTTATTTTTTTTTGTTCTGTTCTTGCGCTGCGACTGCGGCTACCGGCGAGTTGTGACTGCGACTTGGAGATCACGATCCACAGCCACACGGAGCGACGCGAAAACGACTACAGCAGCAACGACGGCAGCGACGACGACGGCAGCGACGACGACGACGACGACGATTGCCTGTCAAAGCAAAACGTCAAACTGATTTCGCTCAGCAGAGCTGAGCAGAGCGCGATACGTACGATACGAAAATACAACAAAAACAATGCGAGAAAATATAAAATAACGAAGAAAAGAAAAACTGAAACAATCTGCGGGGCACACACACCGAATAGAACAGAACGCACACAGCACGCGGAGAAGTACGAGTGCGAGTGAGAGTGTGAGTGCGAGTGCGAGTGCGAGTACGGGCGTACATATGTGAGTATATCAGTGTCTGTATCTGAACTTGGCAACGCCAATCGGCCAGCGCCAACTGCAACAACAATGCGAGTAACAGCAGCAGCAGCAGCAGCAGTAGCAGCAGCAGAGGGAGCAGCAGCAGCAGTGGGAGCAGAGAGCGTAGAGAGCGCACAACAGCTGAGAGAGCAGCAGCAAGAAATCAAAGCAGCACTGAGCGTGTGGGAGAGCGCGCCTCATAGCCAGAGAGAGAGAGAGAGAGAGAGAGAGCGCACAATGAGCTGCTGCTGGCGTTGAACGCGTGAGCGAAGCGCCGTACGATCGTGCGTGAGACAAAGACAACAGAGACTGTTAACAGGCAGTGGGAGAGGTAACAGCGAAGTTAGTGTGCAGGCGAGTTAACAGCATGCAGGCAGTTGAGGTGTTAGTTAACAGCGTGCAGGTTGTTGGCAATGCAAGTTAACAGCGCAAGCAATTGATATACATGTTAACAGCGTGCAGGCAGTTGGCAATGCATGTTAACAGAGCACGTGACACACAGTGCGCTGTTAACAGCGATCGACTAACCCCCTCCCTTTTCCACCCAGAAGTTAGTGTGCAGGCGAGTTAACAGCATGCAGGCAGTTGAGGTGTAAGTTAACAGCGTGCAGGTTGTTGGCAATGCAAGTTAACAGCGCAAGCAATTGATATACATGTTAACAGCGTGCAGGCAGTTGGCAATGCACGTTAACAGAGCACGTGACACACAGTCCGCTGTTAACAGCGATCGACTAACCCCCCCTCCCTTTTCCACCCTCACCCAAGTAAATTCGCAATTAAATTGAAATTGAAAATGGATAATTGAAATGTGGCAGCGCCTTTGTAAGAGAGAGAGTACGCCCCATCCCCCTGTCCCACTCTGTCTGTCATGCAGCTTAGCAGCATTTGCTATTTTTTTTCCTTCTTTTTCTCTACTCTCTCCCCGCTTAACGAGCTTTTGTTCTTTGCTAACTGTAATTGTTCGTTCGCTTTCGCCATTGGCTCTGGCTCTGGCTTTGGCCAGCACGAGAGTGAAGTGCTTTATCAGCTTGGCCGATGCCGATGATGAGAAGGCGAAACAGCTTTAATAACAATTAGTTAGGCAGTTGGTTAGTTAAAGCGCTTAGTTAGACTGCATGCAAACAAGAGGTGGGAGGGAGAGGGAAAATGCATGAGGCATGCAATGCATTAAAATTTGTATATAATTTTTACCTGCTGTTTCTGTTGCTGCTGTTGTTGTTGTTTTTGCTGCTTTATTTTCACTGCAATTTCACGCACACATACACGTGCAGTAACACACACACACACACACATACAGTCAGCGCGCACACAGCAAGCGAAAATGAAACACAAATAGAAATCAACGCGGCCAACAAATGTTTTCCCAATTAGAATCGAACTGCTGCTGCCTCTGCCTCCGCTGTTCTGATTGGAATGATACTGATTCACTGCAGATTCACAGATATGAGCACGATGATGATATATGGGCCAGTCGGGCCAATCGTTGCCTCGTTTCCGCTTTTATTTTATTTGTTATTTTCACTTATTTTATTATGCTTTCGTTTTTCGTTTTTTTTTTGTTTTTTGTTTGTGTATCTGTATCTATATATGTATCTGTATTTGTATCTGTATCTACGGCGTGTACGCGTCGCTCTGTGTTTGCCTGTGCGCACTCAGGCTCTGCGCCGCTGTGTGTTGTATCTATCAATTCTGCCAAATGTGAACTAAAACTCTCAAGTGTGCAAAAATCCTACATAAGTGAAGTAGCGTCAGGCCGCAGTCCGCAGCGTCGCAGTCGACGCTGGCAGCATTTATGTTGAGCAGCAGCGTCAGCCTGAAGCTGCGGGCAGCGCCAGAGCAAATGTTGGTATTGACGGACGCGAGTGCGAAGTACGAACACAAATACCTCGCGCTTTCCTCGCCTCGCTCTCTCCTCGCCTCGCGCTCTCTCGTCGCCTTGCTCTCTCGCTCTCTCTCGCAGCTGGCTTGTTGCATGCCTGGCGAGCTTCAGCAAATGTTGCGGCACAAACAAAAAGCTTGCGAGCTTCGCTTCGCTAGGGGTGGTTTGCCAGGTAGCAGCAGCAGCAGCAGCGGCAGCGCAGCAGCGACGCTGGCAGCGCAGACTAAAAGTGCAAGTTGAAATCGAGTTTGTTATTGAGCTGAGCACACACACACGCACACACACACACGTACACGCGCCAATAAGTGTGCTATGCTTTTTGCTGTAGCGCAAGCGCCGCTCTGCTCTGCTCTGCTCAGCCAGCGGGCAGCATGTTGCGACGCCCCCACGCAGCGCAGCCAAAGAGCAGCAGCAACAAGTTGCTCTTATCAATGTCGCGTATGCTCTCTCTCGCTTGCACTCCTCATTTGTTATGCGTGCCTAGACAACTTGTTGCGTGCTCAGCAAGCAGTGCAGCACGCGACAAGCAGTGCAGCAGATGTTGCGCAACAATTGTAAAGCAGTATTTTTTTTAAACTAGAAAATACTGTTTTTAAACGCCTTATAGAGGTTAAACGAAATATGATATTGAGCTGCGGTTTTTTTCAAATGTTTATGCAAACTACTGCTAGCAATATTTTCATTAAACAAGTTTGTGGTATTCATATTCTGAGCTTGACAAGCGCTCAAAGTTGGGTCTAGTTTTCTCAGGGTTCAAAAAGTTTAAGAGGAAATAAATGATTGAAATGTGCTTTTATTGCCCTAGTTTTGTCTTAAATTTAAAAATTGGCATGTTTTATTATTTATTTCTATATATTTTATATAAATTCAGTCTAAATTATTTATAGTATAGCGAATTCCGTGTGATTTATGCTGCAAACAACTGTTGCTTGGCTTGGGGAACCCTCAGTCACTTGTCTAATGTTGCCAAGCGCGCTGCTAGCTAGGCCTCACACACACACACACACGCATACAAGTACATGCCTTTGGCAACATAATTACGCGCAGCGCTGTGTGTACTAAAAAGCCACACAATTGTTGTATTAAACACATTAAATAAGGGGGCAGGGAAGCAGGGGGGGGCATGCGTATAGGTAAAACACACACACATACGCATATGGCTTTTTAAAGCCTTGTCTGTGTGTGTGTGTGTGTGTGTATTGGTAAATAATCGCAGGCAACACACAAAAAGGGCAAACAGCTATTGTACTCACTCTGCGTGTGTGTGTGTGTGTGTGTACGTGTGTGTGTGCAGCACATTATATAAAATTTATAAATACTTCTAAGCGCTACCTCCAGAGGTGCCTCCCCCTCCCCCCGCCTGCCTGCCAGCCTGTGCGTGCCTACTCCCCTCTCCCTGCTGTCTCTCTTTCTCTCTCTCTCTCTATCTCTCTCTCTCCCATGCGACTTTATTGCTGTATTATTGGCCTTTAATTTGACCATCAATATTTTGCCAGGCATCAGCTCCTCCTCCCCCCTCTCACACTCCTCCTCGTTTCCGTTTGGCTAATTTGCCTTGTGTGTCTGTGTTTTGTGTTGTTGTTGTTGTATTTAAATAACTTGACATGGAATTAATTCGTTTGTCCCCATCGATATTGTGTATATAGTATTCCTGGGAGTAGTACTTCAGCCAGAGTACTGTCTACCCTCTCCTCTCTTCCCTTTCCGTAAGCATGTTCAATATTTACTTTTAAGTCAACGAGCAAATCCCGCCTCGACCTTTTCCCGGCCACCTTCGCTACCTTCTTCGCAAGCGGATTATTTGAAGTACGCGCGCACTGGCTGAGCTCGAGTGGATTTGCTGCCTCAGCTCCTGTTGCTTCTCCAGTTCTTGTTTTATGCGATTTCTAGAAATATGCAAGTATTACTAGTAGAAAAAAAAGTGCTTCACATATTCCCCAAAGGGTGAGCAGGAGAGGAGAGGAGCCTCTTCAATCGGTGAACGCGCTTCAAATTCCACTTCAAAAAATGTGTAGCATACTTTTTGGCTGCGGGCGTAAAATGAGCAAGCGGAAGCGACGCCATTTTGAGGTTAGTTTGATGCACTATGGGTATAATTGAATTGATTAATAATGGAAAATAAATATATTAATATTTAAAAAATATTCTATAATGTTTATAAGGGTGTAAGCATAATGAAAGTCTTAGAATATTGAAGTAATTAATTAAGAAGGCAAAATTAGCGGCAAATGATAATAATAATAATAATAAACTATTTGTATTTAAAGTGAAATATGAGAGTAGAGAGTCTAAAGTGAAGTAAGATATAAGATGAAAGGGAATACCATATACTGGATATATATAAATATTACTGACAGGTTAAAAATCAGTTTAAATAAGTAAATATATAATGCTTAAGAAATATGAATAAAATTAGTTTCCATAATTTCCAGGCTATAATTATTGAAAAGAGCGAAAGCAAAAGTTTGTGATAGAGACAGACACGCACTTTGACCTATGGCACGCACTGCAAAAATAACAAAAAAATACAAATTTATCTCAACTAGAAATTTGTGCCGCAAAGTTTTTTTTTTTTTTTTGCACAGCGCAGATTCCAATTGGAATCTTCGAGTAGAAAATGTTGCAAATTCGCTTGCAACATGAATTCCTGCCGTGCCGCAGGGCACACACAGACACACACACATACATATATACAGTATATACACACATATTTCACAGATCAGGCGGAAGGCAGCGTAGGCAAGTCCCAAGGACGGAAGGAAGTTGAGTCAAGGACTTGTGCAGCGGCAATTAAGGACGCGAGCACGGCTCGAGTTGCGGCAAATAAAGTGCAAGGCAGCAGTGAAGCAGGGGAGGGGGTTGAGAGGTTAAGGGGGGGGCAGAGAGAATTATGAGCGAATGCTGCAAGTTGCCTGGGCAACTGGGCAAAACTTGAGCTGTTTATTGCCGCATCCCGAACGCACTTGCCACTTAAACAGGGCTGCCTTTTAGCCAGCCACACCCCCTGACCGCTACCCTCCGCCCCTGCCTGCTACCGCAACAAAAGAAGCTACAAAATGTTGCCTGCTCATTATGCACGCTAGAGAGCGGGGGAGGGGGTGCAGGGGGAGAGCAGGGCAGCTCTGTGTCGCCTTTGGCATCCCTCAAGTTTTGCCTTAATGTAGTTAGCACTTGATTTCATCTCACCTGGTACAGACTTACCTTAGGCAAGCGTTGGCTACCTCCAACTCCGCCAACTTCTAACCTCCCCCCCCTTACTCTGCTTTGCCCTCCCCCGTCTGTCGACAATTTCACGCATCCATTGTTTTTGAACAACATTTGTTTTTCATCACTTTGTTTGGCCTGCATGCTGTGGTCGCAGGGGGGGGAGGGGAGGAGAAGGAGAGAGAGAGAGGGGGCGCACTCAGCATAGCCGTCATTGTAATCTACAGCCATTTCGGCATGTTTACGACTTTTGAAGACCGATCCCTTGGAAAGGGCAAGCGTAAATATTTCGGTTGAGGCTTAGAAAAACAGAGGGGGGAAAACCCGCGGTGAAAAAAAAAACTTGCAGGAAAAACAATGTGCATTATGCGTCTAATTCTGTGCAGCAGCTAATGTACTCCACCTCGGCCGAGCTCGGCTTGAGCAAGGAAAATACATAGAAATATGTCAAAATTCAACATGGCTGCCTGAAAGTGCAAAAAACATAGCATACTTTTTGCCGCTGCAGTAAATACGAATCAAAAGAGGCGGCATATAAATTAGTCAGTGTATTGCCAACTGCGTCTGCTACACTGTGCAAAACTACAGATATTTCTGCCATAATCTCTTCCTCTCTCTCTCTATCTCTCTTTTACTGCCTCTCACTCAATTTCTTTGTTTGCTCAGTCACTTAGTCACTTCCTCCCTTCCCCCGCCCCTGCTTACACCCGTGGTGCTCTCTTAATTAGCAGCAATCAGCTATTTTATAGCCCCCCCCCCCCCTCCACCCCTCTTACCCTCACACAGAGTAAGTAATTTGCGAATTGAGCTAAAATTAAATAGATTTATTATTATTCAATAAATTGAACGCTTACGCTAACAATATTTGTAGCTACTACGTTTCGCTTGGCTTGCTAGGAAGGGGGAAGGGAGGTGAGGGGGAGTGACACAAGTAGTAGAGGGCCAGGGAGGAGGAGGGGGGTGGGTACTGCTGAATGGCCAAGGCGCAAAACACTTTTACGACATTATTTAATATGTTTAATTATTTGTTTAGATGCGTGTGTGAATGTAGTTGTGTATGCGAGTGTGTATGTGTGTGTGAGTGTGTGTGCTTTATAATGCTCGTTATGCTTTATGCTCTCATATTTATGTCTATATTTCCTACACGCTAACGTTTTTATGGGCCATAATCAAGTGTATTCGTGTGTGTATGCGTGTGTGTGTGTGTGTGAGTGTGCTCTTAAAATTACATAAAGATATATACGATATATAGATAGATTTGTATTTAGTTTAGGTATAGTATATATATATATTTACTACATAGCAATTATCGATATGTACACAAGCTTGGCAGCCTAACACAAAAATTGGAAAAACCGATCAAGGAAAATTCAAGTGAGGGAAAATTAAAAAGTAAAATTAAAAAAAATTAAAATTTAATTGAAACGAATTTCACGGCAGGTGCGGTGCGGCAGGCGGGGCGGGCTGGGGCGTGGCTTTACCTTGGGTACCCTAACAGCTAAATCAAGTGTATATCTATGTGTGTGTGTGTGTGTGTGTGTGTGTGGGACTTATAAATAGAGAGAGAACCTATCAATAAATACAACGCTCTGCTTAACTCGAGCTTGTCTTTTATGCAAAATTGTTATGGAAATCGAACATACAAAGCGATAGCTATATCTAGGTATATATGCATGTATGTGTGTGTGTGTGTTTAACTGCTGCTCTCTGTGTGTATGTGTGTGTGTGGATGCACTTTAGTCTTAGCCAGGTTTAACGTATTTTTTATTTTTCTGAAAAATATGACTTTGGTATTTCCTTTTTCGCTTTTCCAAATACTTTTTTGGGATCATTGGAACGATCGTGATTGATCGTCTTGGGATGGGGATATCTTACGAACTGACCACAGCATCTTTAAGCATATTCACGCCAACACCACCAACGCCCCCACCCACGCCCATGCCCACGCCCACACCCACGCCCATTGCCATAGTCGCCGCTGCCGTTGCATCAGTTGCCGCATTGTTGTTGTCAGCTGAGAGGGGAGACGATGCTGCTGCCGCTGCTGCCGTCGCTGCCTCCTCATCATGTGTCTCGTTCTCGTCCTGAATCTTCTCCAGCTTAACCACATCGGAGCCTGGAGATGCCACTTCGGGGCGTGTGGCTTGTCCACACTTGGTATCAGCTACAGGTTGCTCGTGTTGCTCCTCTTCCTCTTCCTGCTCATGATGCTCTTTGCCACGTGCTGCTGCCGCTGTTGCTGTTGCTGTATTGGCCACCAGGACGCCAGTGTATTTGATGCCATTCAGCTCGAGGTTCACAATCAACTGTTGTTCACCATTAGCGCCGGTGCCTGTAAAGAATTGCATAGAAAAAGCGGTTTTAGTTGATACACACACCTTAGCTGTTACACACTCTTTTAGCTTGTACACACTGCCTTAGCTAGTACACACTGCCTTAGCTTGTACACACTGCCTTAGCTAGTACACACTCCTACTCACCATTGCGTGCCACTTGGAATTGCATGCCAGAGAGCAAACTCAGCGTCTCTAGCGGATTCAGTTTGACTGCTGCGCCGCCTGCACTCGCGTCAGGCTGCTGCTCCTTGCTGGAGCTGGACTGTGTCTTGCCGCAACCACTTTTCTTTTTAGTAGAAACCGGCGAACTGTGCCGATTGCCACCGGATGCGGAGGCGGTGGTGTTGGATGTGCTGGGTGAGTTCTCAATAGCGGAATCATCTGACTTATCCAGATGATTCTGATGATGATGATGATGGTGCAACTCATGATCATCACGATCGTCCCGATGATGCTCGAGATGATGATGCAGATGATGATGATGATGAAGATGCCCGTTCAGCTGCTGCGGTTCGTTGTCGTCGTGCAGCGAGGATGAGTTGCCTGTGGTATTGTGCTCTGCCTGGCCGTACTCATCCTCTGGCTCACCATCGGATGCTGCGTCCTGTTGCTGCTGCTGCTGCAGCTGCTGTTGTTGTTGTTGTTGCTGCTGCAGACTGAGATGATTCAAGTGATTGGCTCCTGCTGCCTGATGATGGAAGCCAGCGGCAGCTGCCACGGCCGCCATATTGTGTGGATTTAGGTAGAAATTTGCAGGGAAACCCGGTGGCATAAGACCACTGCCCACACGCTTGGCTGGCGGTGGTGCCTCCTCATGATCCGCTGGCTCGGGCGTAGGATCACGATCTCGTTCGCGCTTGATATGACTCAAGTTGAGATTGGGCGGTGAATCGGATAGGTTCAAAGCTTCGCTATAGTTGCAGAGGGTGAGAGAATAAGATACAAGTGGTTAGTGACACGGCTCAATGGGAGTTGTGCTAATGGTTTGTGCACACACTAAACTGCTGTGGTGTGTACCGCCGCAGCCGTTGCTTACCGTTGCTGTGGTGAGGTGTGTGCCGAACCGGTTGGGCTGCTGTTGTGGTACATTTGCCACAGGGCAACCTGCGCACTGAGCGCATCGCGCGTGCTCAGCTCGGGGCTCTGCGAACGCTGACGCTGCTGCTGCTGCTGCTGCTGTTGATGCAAATGCGACAGCGACTGTTGCTGCTGTTGTTGCTGTTGCTGCTGCTGTTGTTGCTGTTGCTGCTGCTGCTGTGGTGGGGAAGTGTGGCACCCAGCACGGGTGCATTCTGTTCCTTCTTGGCCTGTATAAGCTGCAGATATTCCATCATACGATTCTCGATCTCTTGTGTCACCAGACTAGGCATCTGCCCGAAGGCGGGGCCGCCCATCAGGCGACGATGCGCTGCTGCCGCTGCTGCTGCTGCCTGTGCCTGTTGATTGTTGGCGGCAGCGGCATGTGTGACCAGCGCCAGCGGGGACATTTGTTGCATGCCACCGGGTAGCGAGGGGCGTGAAATGGGCGTCTGCAAGGGGTAGGAAATAAGAGGTGAAAATGCGAGGTGAGTTTAAGGAATATATCAATACAAAACTAGCACGATCTCTGGCTCTACTCTAGCTGGAGTTATGAAATTTGCCATGTAGCATACTGACAACCCAAGCCAACTCAAAACTTTTTTAGATCTAAGAAATTCCCTTTAATAGACTCACCAATGGCATTTGATTGTGCATAGCCTCATACTGTCCATAGCTGGAGCGACGTCCTTCACGGCGATTGCCATCGATGGCCGCCTGCAGTTCGGCCGGTGTGCTCAGGTTCTTCTTCTCGCATTCGTATGGATACAAATACTTCATGTATCTGAAAGATGCATAAAATTATTAATAAATTGAGTAGAGCGGGGGGAGGAGGAGATGAAGAGAAGGCGCACTGAGTGCAAGGAAAACAAATCGGACACACACACACACACACAGGTTGTCGTCCTGTCGTTTAACGTGAATTAACGTGTAAATACGAAACGTGACGAATGCAAGACAAACAAGCGAAGCAGAGGAGAGAAGGAGAGAAGGAGTGAAGAGGAGGAGGAGGAGGAGGAAGGCAGCAGACAGATCGATTGTGCCTTGATCGGTTTGCCGATGTTTGATTGTGCCTCGCCGTCTGTTTGCCTCTCTTCCCGCCTTTCCTCTCTCTCCCTCTCTCCCTCCCTCTCTCTGTTTGATTAGCACATAGTTCACGTGCAGGTGCGTACTCTCTCTCTCTCTCTCTCTCTCTTTGGGCATACTCACTGCGTGCGTAGCGTAAAGGCGGCACTGGTTATGCTCGATGGCAAATGCAGCCCCTTGATGATCTCCTGCCATAGCTTCTTGTTGATCACATCGACAAGGCCGCCTCGGGCTATAACCAGATTATATAGCTCATATAGATCCAGCACCGATTTGGCCATTATCGGCAGTCGATTGATGGGCGTGCCTGCAAGTAGGAGAAGAAAAACAAAATGAGTAAGAAAAGCAGATATTAAAATCAACTGAAGTTTTGAAGAGTCTTAGTGGGGGAGTGGGCAACTATAGGGTAGGGGAGGGGGGTGCTGCATCCCATTCAGGTAATAAAACTTCCACTTGTGGCATGTAAATGTTTTTCCAATGCGCTTGTTAAATGCATCGGCGAGCAAAACACGATTAAATGAGAGGGATGCCATAAAATAGATTTATCGTATTTGTATCTCACGTATCTTGTAGCTCTCCCGTGCCAGCCGTGGGGCAATTAACACCAGTTGCCTACTGGCAACAACAACAACAACTGCTACAACAACAACAACAACAACAACTGCCACAAGTGTTGCTGCTGCTGCTGCTGCCTGCGCAGCGATAAAAACAGAAATAAATCGAAAGCGTATACACATGTTTGTACATATGTCGATATGTTTATGGCGGCTAATCATCATCATCTTTGGCATCAGTTCTATTCCAACTACCTCTGCCTAGTCCCATTCCCATTCCTCATTCTCTCATTCCTCATTCCCATTGCAATCGTATTATTCGATTTTTACGTGCCACGCCTGCCTGTTCGTCCCACTGTGCACCGCCTGCCCCTCTCTACCTCATCTGGCCCAGCTCAAAAAAAAGCGGCGCTAGGTAATCAAATTATGCGAAATACTAAAGAATTGCTAAGCTACTGCGTTAGTTATGGCTTGAGAAGGAGAGAGAGAGAGAGAGAGGGGAAGCAGAGAACAGCAGAGGAAGGTAGAGAAAAAAGCTACAAGCAGTGTCTAAACATAGTTATATCAATTAAATTTAATAAGTATGCCTTATAAACTGATTTTAACTAGACAATATCACATATTTCTTCAAAACTTTAATATAATATACTGAAATTTCAACTGTATAATATCTGATCTATATAGTGCACATACCCGACTGCATAGGAACTTTCAGTTGTAGCAATACGTGAGTAATACGATTTTCTTGAGTCTATAGCAATGCGATGCGAATACAAATACAAACAGAGATTCGTTCAATATCATTTAATGCCAGAGAATAATAGTTTTTGCCCCGATGTGGATGCCAGAGACGCCCCTGGCCGGAGGCCTCTCGACTTTTTATGAGCCCAAAGGAATCAATCAAACTCATTGATGGACGTGTTGATTGAATGAAAATACGTTTTTGTTTTTTATGCATATAAACAAACGATGAGATGGGCGAGAAGAGAGGGAGAAAAAGAGAGAAAGGGAGAGGAGAAGAGACGAGGAACGCAGCGAGGCATAATGATTGCACGTAACAAGTGGATATGGCTACAGTCGAGCGCTCGACAGTAAGATACCCTTCTCCCAATTTTCTAAATCTGTTATAAATGTGTAACTACACAACATATAGCTTACTCGCTCGCACTCATACAGCGACGCGCGTAAAGAGTAAAGCGACACGACGCAACGTCGACGTCGACGTCAATTGCTCAAAGCAGCGCGCAGGCTGCTGCTAGTACATTTATATTAAAAACGTTGACTTGAATAACTCCTGTGTTATTGATCCGATCGGATTGTTATTTGGAGAATATGTTCATATTGCATTCAGCTTTATACATACCAAAGCAGAACTTTATAAGTTGAATACTTTGCTTAATAATCACAAATTACCTATTTGCGGGGGCGGTGGGCGTGGCATCAAACATTTGAAATAAACTTTATCTGCTTGGGAAATATGGGAACCTCCATGCCAAATTTGGTGTCTCTAGCTCTTTTAATAGCTAAGATCCGTTGTCTCAAACAGACAGACGGACAGACGGACAGCCGGACAGACGGACAGACGGACAGACGGACAGACAGACGGACATGGCTCAATCGACTCGGCTAGTGATCCTGAGCAAGAATATATATACTTTATGGGGTCTGCCACGCCTCCTTATGCCTGTTACATACATTGCACAAAGTTAGTATACCCTTTTTTGACCATTTTCAATGGTCGAAGGGTATAAAAAGGAAGCATAATAAAGCAAGTAAATCGAAACGATTTATTTTGCCTTTTACACTCTGAGGACAAGGGCGTAGTGCAGAGGGGATGAAAAAGGAGGAGGGGAATCGATCATGTGCACGAGCCACAAAACGCAAAACATAATCAAAGGCAATTTAACGATTAACTTTGTTGCCATACTACGATCTTGCAGATGATCTTCTTCTCGATCTTCTCGATCTGATGAACTGACACACAACCCTGTACGCCCCTGGCTGAGAGACACGCACATGCGTTATTATTATTGATATTATTATACAGTACAGTACTGTATATAGTACTGAGAGAGAGAGAGAGAGGGGGAGGGGCAGAGATCGAGTGAGAGAGGCAGAGATCGGACTAGAAGAACCACAGAGTGATATTTATTTATTTTTATGCCTGGCATTTTAATGGAAATTCAAGAAATTTGATCGAGTCTAAAATCATAACGCAGTCTCCCACACTCGCTCCCCTCCCCTTCCTCCTACTCTACCCCGAGAACTGACAAGTGATTTAGACTTAGACTGATCTGAGGATGGCAAAGGGTCTGTCACTACTGGGGACGGAAAAAATATCTACGAAAATAGCGCACAAGCTTGATAAGTGATTGACGTCTTTTAATTAAGAATTGCGCCGCTCTTCGTTGCACAAACACACGCGAGAGAGAGAGAGGGAGAGGGAGAGGGAGAGCGGGATAGAGAAAGAGAAAGATATAGAAAGAAACGTAGCGAAGGTAGCACAAACTCGCATATAGTTTATACATTTTGTTGAGCATAATTTCCGTTATACAATTGTACAATATCACAGCAGATATAAATATACGATACTATATACTATATATACTATATAGCATACACATTTGTGTGACCGCCGCCTCGCCAAACGAATCTGTCAGAGAACTGAACGTATGTGACAGATTAAAATCCATTAAGTTGTCAAGTTCTGCCTGCCCGCCTTGGCCAACAGCATCGCGTATCTAAACAATGTAGCCAAAGTATCCCGGGTATCTATCCAAAAAAATATCCGCATATCTTTCGCATACCCTTCCACAGCGACAAGGCAGAGTGTGAGTGTGTGTGTGTGAGAGTGAAGACTGCGAGAAATTTGATAGTGATCGTTAGCATAGAACTATCTATGTATCCCACTGTGACTTGTCTACAGAACTTTGGGTTATAGATCTATCGGTTAATAGAGGGAGGAGAATGTTATTTGGAACTATGTGAAGGCGATCATATAATAATTTAGATTAAATATAAAGAGTAATCATTGCTGCTTTCTTAAAAAAGTTGTCCAAAAAGTAAAGAAAACTATCAAAGAAGTTCTTAAACTATAACAAATAATTGTATTAAATTTTTGTATTTTCTTTATAAATGAAATCAATTAAAGCTTTTAAGGTATTTTTTATCAACAATACAAATATTATAACTTACTAAAATGCTTATAACAATATTAACTCGATGAAAACTCTTGAAATTTGATATATTACAAGCTTACTAAGTATACTCTCTAGACTAATTCTTATAACAATATAAACTCAACAAAAACTCTTGAAACTTGTCATATTACAAGCTTACTAAAAAAATTCTCTAGGCTAAAAATTTGGTAGCAATATCTCAAGAAACTACCAAGTTATGCAAGTAAATCTAGAGTTACAGGGTAACTGCTAGTCGTGTTGGTTTTCCCTTAAAACTCTACACTCGTCTCTCATTTAATCTATGTGTGAAAATCCCATGAAATTGTTTAAAATAAATATGATGATATGTGCGAAATTATGCTGAAATCGCGTTGCAAGAGTCAAGCTCAGGCCAAGTCGCACACACACACACACACATACATGGAGGGGCACACACTGTGGCATGTTGCATGTAATTTAGCTGTGGCTTTTTCTTTGCACAACATTCGGCGCGATGCGTGTCGCAAATGCAAATACAAACAAATTAAATGCACTTTGCAACGCGCAAATACTTGAGAGTGTAGTGGAGAGGACCTTCCTATAGTATGCCTCTACTACTCTGGCAGTTCCACTCTATGTGGCACAGGAAATGAAAGAAAAGCTCTGCTGCGTTGCATGCCACATGCTGCCTGCAATTGTTGTTAATGTTATTCATAATTAATGAGAAAATATAAAAAAAAAAAACAAAATAAATTTAAATTTGCTCCTCGCCTGACATTTTAAAAATAGGCAACACTTGCACGGCATTTAAGTACCAATACGGTCACCCTTGCTGCCCCCCCTCTTGGCGCGCCACTGCGCCTGCCTGCGAAGTGTTCTTGAGACGCGCGAGCGTAATTTGGAGTGACAAAACGACACAGAAACTGCGGCATCATAATGATTTCTCTGTCATTCAAGAAATTTCTGCATATTTTAATGCACTCACAGAGACACACTCACACACATTCACACACACTCACTCGACACTCACTCGCGACAAATCAAACGACAAAGTGCCGGGAAATTTATTCAATTAGAATAATTTGTGTCTGTCCGAAAAGCAAACAGGTCTGCCGCCGCCTGTGAGTCAGCAAAGTCATATGCAAATGCTATACCCATCTCCCTCTACCCCGGCTATACCCCTCTCCCTTCCTCCACCCCTTTGACTGTACTTACCACGCTTTTGCATAAATGAAAACAAATCATCGAGAAACTCCTTGCGTTTGGGATCATCGTTGATTTCGTAGAGCTGCGCAAAGAGAAAAGCAAAGAAAGAAATTAATTTCGATTGTATAAGAATATATATGTGTATACAAAACAAATGTAACTGCGGCCAGAGCGAGACAGCTAGCGCCAGGGGCCAACAACTACTTGACTTTTGGGCCAATAGATTTGCGCAAAATGGTCGACAAGGCGAGAGAGAACGGAATCGAAGCTATTGTGTGTCGCCCCGTGTTGTTGTTGTATAACAAACAATAGACAACAGACGTGCCCCTTCCCTGCCTCACAAAAACTCTACACACTACGCCTCTGCTACGCTTTGGGGGTTGCAACAAGGTGTGAAGAGGCAGCACGAGGCGAGAGAGAGAGAGAGTGGAAGAGATTGTAATCGCTCCAGTTGTCGCACACAATGCGTAATTAACTCATCATAGAGGTGTTTATCTCACTCTCTCTCTCTCTCTTTCTTCATATAAAACCCTATATGATATACATAGGTGAAGATATATATACTTGAGCAAGGGTTGCGCTCTTTTATATAGTTTTATAGTCCATTTTTTATAAGCTCTTTATTTGTTTCACTAATTGTCTTAGTAATTTCCTAGGACTTTTAGCTTTTTTTTGTGTGATTTACGAGCTATAGAGCTATAGATATTATATATAGTAGTGCAAGCTGATCTAGTGCCTGTCATAGACTGTGTTTATAGTTAGCAAATTAAATGCTCATAAAATTCTCATCAACTCAACGGATATATCATTTTTGGAGAATTTTAATTTGAAAACTGTGCTGTATTTTATAATTATATTCTATGCATTCTTTGTAGCTTTAAAAACCTATCCTACCCTTTTTCTTGAAGATTCTTTATAGTACATAATGCTTTACTATGTCTAAAAATGTCTTGTAGTCTTTATAAAATATATAGCAAGTTTTATAAGTGAGATTGCATAATTTCATACGATATTATAGGTTTAAAATAAAGATAATGTCTTTAAAACCATATCATATGATACTTTCTTCAAAATGCCTTGTAGTATATCATTTATTTACCATACACAAACTGTGTAAGTATTTTAAAGACTTTAAGAAAATATATGGGATCAATTTTGTAACAACATGGTAATAATAAATAAATATATAGATTATATGCATATGATTTTTTAGTCTTAATTCGAGTTTGAAACTGATAAAACTAAGTATGGTTTTATGCTTATCTAGAATAGTTAAGAGCAGACACTTCACAGATATTTCTAATGAGTTTTTCTCGAATAGTTTCCTAATGTTTACTCCTCCCCTCCCCCCTCCTTCTATAAGTATTAATGATCCCGCTGCATTCCTGCTGTTTGATCTCGCTGTCTTGCAGGGCCTGAGCTGCAGCTTTATTCCCCGACTCGCTGCGCTGGTTGATTATAAATTTTTTCCTGTTTTATTTCTGTTTTTGTGCTTGTGGTTCCTCGGGCGCACACTTTGACCTTTGGCAGAGAGGAGCGCGTAAAGATTTTTGCTGGCCAGAAATGAAATGAGGACTAGACGGAGAGCTACGTGTGTGTGTGTGTTTGTATCTGTATCTGTGTGTATAAAATTAATGACAACATCTGAGTGAACTCATCAAATTCGGAATTCATCATACTTTCCGCCTACTGCAAAGCAGCGAAGCAGCAGGAAAAGGCAAAAGGAAAAGGAAGGCAGAAAAAAGGCAAAAAAAAAACAAGAGACTCTCCGGCTTTGGGTGCACATTCTAAGTCAATGCGAATGATGATGAACTGCCTCCACTGTGCGCCCCACTCGCATAAATGATTTAAAATGCGACCGGCAGGGGCAGGGGGAGGGGGAGGGAGAAAGAGGCGGAGGGAGTGTGGGAGAGAGCGGCAAGCTAGGCTGTGCAACTGTTGAGGCAGCTCCATGCCCGCCTGGCTCCGCCACGTTCAACAAGTTGCCATGGCCTGACGAACTGCTTGCTCGCTCTCTCTCTCTCTCTCTCTGTCTCTCTGCCTCTTCTTATCAAGCTGCAGCGCTAACTCTGTCTCCCCTCTACCCCTGCTCCCTCTGCTTCTCCCCCTTCTCCCTCTGCTGTTTCCCTTTTTTCGACTCCAAATTCAGCTGCTGCTTCAACTGGCTGATGGTTTTTTATGATGCACGACGCCCACAAGAGTTATACTATACACACACACACAGGCACACACACACACACACAGGCACACACACACACACACACACATATACATATATAGGCACACACATGTTTAATACGCGTATGCGTATTTCTGCGCCTCTTTGCAAAATTGATTGAAGTTCAAACTTGCAAAGTTGATTGCAATTTAGCCAGTTTTCAGCTACATTTTAGCTGTTTTTTAAATGCTATCTTGTATATATTTTAGCTGCTTGTACCTCCTGTATTTGATCCTCGGAGATGAGCATTTTGAGAGCACTTGCGCTTTGTTTGGGGAAAAAAACAATTAAACACTTTGCGCGTGGTTTTTCCCGCCAAGTTTTTCACACTGTACTGTATATAATATTCGAATATTATTATTATTATTGTTGCAGCCACGAATCGATCGATCAACGCGACGATGCAACGCCATCAAAGGTCGTTTATCAACTAAAAATATTGAAAGAGCCGACACAGCAGAGTGCAGCGTCGATGCGACGACGATCGAACGACAAACAGAGAGAGAGAGAGAGAGAGGGAGACACATAGACACGCATGGTAATCAGCCTGCCTGTGCGTGCGTGTGTGTGTGCTGCCTCTGCCTCTGCCTGCATGTGTGTATTAATAATCTACGCGTACCTAATAAAAATGAAGTCCGCCTTGGGCTGCGGCTCAGCTCAGCTCAGGCAACCCTTGTGGCAAAACCTGCTGCCTTGCTGCCTGCCTGCGCTCTCTGCTTGCATCACAGCAGCAGCAGCGGCAGCGGCAGTAGCAGAGGGCAGCGGGCAGCCGCAGCGTCTCTGCCTACAGAAACGTGGAAAAATCCGCCCGGCAATAAAACGATAAAAATCCCCTAACAGAAGTTCTAGACCAATCATAATCGTTTTTATAACTGTGCACACACACACGCATACATATGTATAAGATACACACACACACACACTCGCCCGTCTTGGGTTCAGTTATAAAAATAATCTCACTTATTTGTCGCTAACAATTTTTCTAGGACTAGAGCAGGAAAATGTGCTTGAAATTTGAATCCTTGATTCTGGGAACTCATCTGCCTCAGCCTGTGTGTGTGTGTATCTATATGTGTGTGTGTGTGTGTGTCTATAATAATTTATAACTATCAGCTCGATGCATTTGAAGTTGCAGATGCTGCTCTAAAGAGACCTACAAAATGGACATGATATAGTCAGATATCGCATTGCAAGTCGCCTCATAATTTGTCCAGCTCACACATGCTCATTACACACACACACACGCACACATACGAACTCTCACACATGTGCATCTTGCACATATTTATTTAAGAATTTCACACTCGTTATTGAAAAATCTGTTGACCACATTTTTGTTTTCTTCTTCACTTTAATTAACTGAAATTCGTTTCTACTACTTCATCTTCCTTTTCTCTCTCTTCTCTTTCGATTTTGTATTGTTTTTTACCCGATTTGTTGACTTAAGATCTGCTTCTTGAAGAGCACGATCGTTCGAGCTGATTAAAAGCAGCACCTCGTAAATTAATTATAAAAATATAAATACATTTTTCGAATATTTTATGATGATCACTGTGAGAGTGAGAATTGCAAACAAACAATCATTTAAAATCATCGAAAACTATGTATACTAAATAAACTCTTTAAATAAAAGAAATTTGCTAAATAAAAAAGAATATTTCCATTATATATTTTGTAACTTCCAAGTAAATTCAAATCTTTTCCTATATATAAAGTTTAAGTTTTTATAACCTACAATAATTAAGTTAAGAGCTTTACTAACACACTCCACACTCTAAACTCAATTAGTTTAGTTTCATATAAATATCGTATTTTATGCATATATAGTACTATACCAACCATATTACAGTTGCTCAAATTGAGATATTCAGTCATTAAGATAAGTTATTGGCACGAACTATACTATATAATCTTAATATATTGTTTTTTTTTTTTTGCACACTCTCTGTACGGCCAAGCGCAACTAAACGACTTAAGGGAACAAAAAAAAAAAAAAAAAAAAAATACTTTGCATTTAGTCGAGCAAAACATGTGAGATTTTTGTTGTTGTTGTTTCTCAAGATCGTATATAAACCAATTTCAATGCGAAAGATTTAAATGCATTTGTTGTTAATTATTTGAGAACTTTTACTATGGCAATAATAATGCAATAATATTACCAGGCAAACAAATCGATAATAATCTTTATAATTATTAACACCAGCTAAATAATGGCCGACATGCGCCAAAGTTTCGTAATACCCCAGATAGGGAGGGGCAGGGAAAGGTAGGTAAAGGGGAGATTGCAATTCAGAATACATGGTAAAAATGTATATATAGTAGAGAGACAGCCATATAGAGTGGGGATACAATAAAAGATTATTGGAAAATGCTCAACGGGGTCTATAATTAAACATAATTATTCAGTATGTACAGATAATTGACATTGATTAATGAGAGCAAACGCAGCATAGATATACTATATACTATATGTGTCTATATGTCTCTCTGTGTGTGTGTGCGTATAAAAACAAAACTAAATCATATATAGAGAAATGAGGAAAAATACCAAAATAATATTTCGCTCGCTAGACGGAAAGTCGGATAGATAGATAGATGGATGGATGGATGGATGGATGACTGGTTGGTTGGCTGGCTGGCTGGCTGGCTGGATGGATGGATGGATGGGTGTCAGACAAGGGGCGGCATACTGCCTGCCTGTTCCCCCCTCTCGCTCTTGCTCATTCCTAAAGCAGAACAGTTTTTCTTCTCTCATACTCAACTCAATTAACATAATTAACGTTTCGGCCACATTTTCACAATTAATGAAAGCGGCCATTTTGTCTGCCCTCTCTCTATATACGTATATGTTTCTATCTATATATGTGTGTGTGTATCTGTATCTATAGCTGGCATGAATCTGCTTTAAGGGATTAGGCTAACGAAAGACCCTACGGTTCGGGTAGGCGTAGACGACTAAGCCGGTTTCGTAGCCGCTGCAAGCGAAGGTGTTAACCGTGAAGCTACAGTTACTGCCAAAGTTGCTGCTACACACACACACACATACACACATAGTTACACTCTTGCAACTATCTGAGGGTCAAAGTTTTTATAGTGCATAGAGAATGCGGGCCGCGTTTGATGAATTGCCCCGTGAGTTAATCGAGAGCGAAGCACAGAGAGAGAGAGAGAAAGAGAGAGAGCGAGAGGGTCGTGAGCGCCGACAGAAAAGCTGTTGCGGTTCACACGAATTTTTGGTAGTAACAAAAGCTACAGTCGAGTGTGCTAGACTATATAATACCTGTCATTTATTTATTTATTCATATATTTTATTTAAAAAACTAAATAACTTATATATTTGTTAGACTATCACAACAAAATTTACAGAAATCATAGGCGTTATAATAATTATGCTACACACCAAAAATAAGTACTTTAGCCCTAAATTTACGCTGATAAATCGTTTTTAACGATTTACTTGTGCGTTTGAGTGCGTGGCTGAATTTGAAAACTAACTTAAGTTGAGTGCAGTTATAAAATATATTGTCTAGGAATTTGATAACCCTAGTTCATATAATAGCAGAGATATAGTATTTCATACAAACAGAATTGAATATTTCGACCCGCTGGGGGGTTAATGATGCCTCCTTGTGGCCCTTAGATGCATATTATGCGTTGACACAAAGGTTTAATAAATTTCTCAGGATATTCACAGTGTTTTGGGTATAAAAACCACATTTTAATTGCCCAAAGAAAGAAAAATAAATGAGAAAAAGTGTTAAAGTGGTTAAGCAGCCTCATGTCTTAAGCGGGCAGTGAAGCGTAAGCTAAAGATCTCTCTCTCTCTCTCTCTCGAGAAGATGCTGCATGGGTAAAGTCGTAATTGCTCAATTGCACAACCGGAACACACCCTGCTTGGGGGGCTGCTAGCGAGTCGGAAACAAGATCAAAAACTTGACACACCCAGCTAACTGGTTCAAGATGTTGGCTATTAGCGGTTAATTGATAGCTTGGTCGAGTCTCTCAGAGTCTCTCAGACTCTCAGTATATGCGGCTTGTTTGCAAAGAGATTAAAGATCGAGTCGGATTGTTGGTAGTGTGGGGACTAACCTGTCTGACTTGTTTGTACTGCTCTTCAAAGCTCCAGCCATTATTCTGCTGCGATGAGTTGGATGCCTCGCTGGATGTCGATGAGTTCGATGCGGAATTAGCTGTAAATTGGCGTGCTGAGTTCGATAGTTTTTGAAGCAAAAATAAATCCCGAAGTTCCCTCTCTATGTTTCTATGCCCCCAATACCAACCTTCTTTGGCGCTGGGCGCTGTGGGTGATGCGAAAGAGAAGGCGTGGCCATTGTTTGAGGAAGTATTATTGTTGCCAGTTCCAGCTCCAGCTCCTCCTCCGCCTCCTCCTGCACCTGTGCCTCCTGCTCCACTGTTTGCTGCACCTGCTGACGCTGTGCCTGCTCCTGCAACTGCTGCTCCTGCTGATCCTGCTCCAGCTCCTGCTCCATTGTAGCTTCCTCCATTACTGGAGGCCTGCACCGATGGCGCTTGCACCGCAGCATGTCCAAATGTCGCTGCCGCTGCTGCTGCTGCCACCGAATTGTGCGGAAGCGGAAATGCCGAACTGATCGTGGTGGGCAACATGTTCACCCCAAAGGCAGCCGCATGTGCTGCTGCTGCATAATCCTGTTCCTGGAAGGCAGAAAAAAAGAATTCCATCCAATTAAATTTGAAATAACTCATAGGGAATTCGATACGATTGAGAATTTCCTATAAAACCTGCTATGATGATTGTAATCACAATGATATGATTAACAAACACATTCTAAATCCAAATTCAAATCACAATCGAAATTTACAATTTGATATAATTCTGGAAGAGATATTTACTATATACGAGGTTCTTTCAGCTTCTTTCTTTGATATTGCAAGGAAAATAGTTAAAGATATAATGCAAAGATAATTAAAGTAACATATTATCAATTAATTAGTCTGAAATTGTTATAATAATTTCACATTTGATATTCAAATAGGTGAGAAATATATTTATTTATTCATGCAGCTCTTTTTGCTGATCTGCTATGGTATATATATAGTTGGTATACATCATATGAGGTCTATTTAATGACAAATAATATATATACGACTTCTTCTTTAAAGTGTTTCATAGATTCTATAGAAATTCAATTTAGAACTTCATTTGATTTAAGAGTCAACACAAAATTAGATTTAGCTATGAAAATATTATAGATTTTCATTTTTAACAAGTTAGGAATGACAGAACTCAAACTTCGGCTTTATAAGACCAATCTTTTAATAGCTTCTGTGCCTAGGGGCCGTTCAAGTACTACGTAAGCAGATTTATTACAATTATTTTGGTAAAATGATTTATCCAAAGAAAATCGATTGATTTTTAAGAAAGTTATGAAGTGAGGAAAGTTAGGATACTGGTCCTGTCGAAGGTCTTACATGTCAAATTTTTAGTCGACTTTGACATGATTTTTGGCCAAAAATTAAGTATCCTCTAAATCAATTTTAAACACATGTTTTATACTAATTTTGACCTCCGCAATCGATTAAAAGTGAAAGCAGTCAACTTTAAAATTTGAAAAAAAAAATGTCTGAAAAATTCACAGGGGGGACCCTTACTCATAATCACAAAAATTAAAAAATTTGTGGAATGTTTTAAATTGCGAAAACTATTATGCCATTCTATTCTAGAACTAAAACCATGAATAAAATGATATACCCGAAGAAAATCGATTGATTTTTAAGAAAGTTATGAGGTGAAGAGAGTTAGGATACAGGTCCTGTCGAGTGTCTTACATGTCAAATTTTTAGTCGACTTTGACATGATTTTTGGCCAAAAATTAAGTATCCTCCAAAACAATTTTAAACACATGTTTTATACTAATTTTGACCTTCGCAATCGATTAAAAGTAAAAGCTGGCGATTTTAAATTTTGAAAAAAAAATTTTTCTGAAATATTCACAGGGGGGACCTTTACTCATAATCACAAAAATTAAAAAATTTTTGGAATGTTTTAAATTGCAAAAACTATTATGCCATTCTATTCTAGAACTAAAACCATGAATAAAATGATATACCCGAAGAAAATCGATTGATTTTTAAGAAAGTTATGAGGTGAAGAAAGTTAGGATACTGGTCCTGTCGAGAGTCTTACATGTCAAATTTTTAGTCGACTTTGACATGATTTTTGGCCAAAAATTAAGTATCCTCTAAAGCAATTTTAAACACATGTTTTATACTAATTTTGACCTCCGCAATCGATTAAAAGTGAAAGCAGTCGACTTTAAAATTTGAAAAAAAAAATGTCTGAAAAATTCACAGGGGGGACCCTTACTCATAATCACAAAAATTAAAAAATTTTTGGAATGTTTTAAATTGCGAAAACTATTATGCCATTCTATTCTAGAACTAAAACCATGAATAAAATGATATACCCGAAGAAAATCGATTGATTTTTAAGAAAGTTATGAGGTGAAGAGAGTTAGGATACAGGTCCTGTCGAGTGTCTTACATGTCAAATTTTTAGTCGACTTTGACATGATTTTTGGCCAAAAATTAAGTATCCTCCAAAACAATTTTAAACACATGTTTTATACTAATTTTGACCTTCGCAATCGATTAAAAGTAAAAGCTGGCGATTTTAAATTTTGAAAAAAAAATTTTTCTGAAATATTCACAGGGGGGACCCTTACTCATAATCACAAAAATTAAAAAATTTTTGGAATGTTTTAAATTGCAAAAACTATTATGCCATTCTATTCTAGAACTAAAACCATGAATAAAATGATATACCCGAAGAATATCGATTGATTTTTAAGAAAGTTATGAGGTGAAGAAAGTTAGGATACTGGTCCTGTCGAGAGTCTTACATGTCAAATTTTTAGTCGACTTTGACATGATTTTTGGCCAAAAATTAAGTATCCTCTAAAGCAATTTTAAACACATGTTTTATACTAATTTTGACCTCCGCAATCGATTAAAAGTGAAAGCAGTCGACTTTAAAATTTGAAAAAAAAAAAATGTCTGAAAAATTCACAGGGGGGACCCTTACTCATAATCACAAAAATTAAAAAATTTTTGGAATGTTTTAAATTGCGAAAACTATTATGCCATTCTATTCTAGAACTAAAACCATGAATAAAATGATATACCCGAAGAAAATCGATTGATTTTTAAGAAAGTTATGAGGTGAAGAGATTTAGGATACAGGTCCTGTCGACTTTGACATGATTTTTGGCCAAAAATTAAGTATCCTCCAAAACAATTTTAAACACATGTTTTATACTAATTTTGACCTCCGCAATCGATTAAAAGTGAAAGCAGTCAACTTTAAAATTTGAAAAAAAAAATGTCTGAAAAATTCACAGGGGGGACCCTTACTCATAATCACAAAAATTAAAAAATTTTTGGAATGTTTTAAATTGCGAAAACTATTATGCCATTCTATTCTAGAACTAAAACCATGAATAAAATGATATACCCGAAGAAAATCGATTGATTTTTAAGAAAGTTATGAGGTGAAGAGAGTTAGGATACAGGTCCTGTCGAGTGTCTTACATGTCAAATTTTTAGTCGACTTTGACATGATTTTTGGCCAAAAATTAAGTATCCTCCAAAACAATTTTAAACACATGTTTTATACTAATTTTGACCTCCGCAATCGATTAAAAGTGAAAGCAGTCAACTTTAAAATTTGAAAAAAAAAAAATGTCTGAAAAATTCACAGGGGGGACCCTTACTCATAATCACAAAAATTAAAAAATTTTTGGAATGATTTAAATTGCAAAAACTATTAATCCATTATATTCTAGAACTAAAACCATGAATAAAATGATATACCCCAAGAAAATCGCTTGATTTTTAAGAAAGTTATGAAGTGAGGAAAGTTAGGATACTAACCCTGTGAAGGGTCTTGCATGTCAAATTTTTAGTCGACTTTGACATGATTTTTGGCCAAAAATTAAGTATCCTCTAAAGCAATTTTAAACACATGTTTTATACTAATTTTGACCTCCGCAATCGATTAAAAGTAAAAGCTGGCGATTTTAAATTTTGAAAAAAAAACAATTTTCTGAAAAATTCACAGGGGGGACCCTTACTCATAATCACAAAAATTAAAAAAATTTTAAATTCTTTAAATTGCAAAAACTATTATGCCATTCTATTCTAGAACTAAAACCATGAATAAAATGCTTTACCCGAAGAAAATCGCTTGATTTTTAGGAAAGTTATGAAGTGAGGAAAGTTAGGATACTGACCCTGTTAATCATAATTAAAGATATTTCAAACTAAATTCAATGTTCTAGGCTGCAATTAGAGTTAAGTTCGTTCCCCATCCCTCTTTAAACCTGCATCCCTTCCATACTCACCATTAGACCGACCTTCATGTCGCGCACCTGCATCTTGAGCTTCTCAAGAACATCGCTATGCTGAAGATTTGGAATGCTGTGTAACCCACTGATGCCCATGAAGCTGCCCAGTGCATTGAGCGGATGATTTGGCGGCAGCTGATGATGGTGGCTGTAGGGGGAAGAAGAAGAGGAGGTTAGTAGCATATCTAGGCAAATGGGAGCTCTCTCTGCCTTTACCCACCTGAGTGACAGTTCTGTTTGCTCTCCGGGACTGGCGAAATTGAGACCCGCCAAGCCACCAACGCCAGCAGCGCTGCCGGCGACAGTGTGACTGAGACGCGCTGCTATTGCCGCTTTGGCGCTCAGCTGATGTTGATGTTGTTGCTGCTGCTGTTGTTGTTGTTGTTGTTGTTGCTGTTGATGTTGCTGCTGCTGATGCTCCCCATCCACGGAATCACAGTCACGCATCTCGTCATCCGTTCGATCGCCGTGGGACTGCAAGAGGGGAAAGAGAGAGAGAGAGAGAGAGAGAGGGGGTTATTATGAGATGTAGATCGCTTAGGGAATTAATGACGGCGCTTAGGCCAACATGGCTCGTGTCGTCTGCGATCAATGAAGCTGTTGCCCATTGAGAGCTTAATGTCCCCATTCAACTGGCTTGCTCCAGGTGCCTCTTGCTGCCTCCGACGACCTCCTGCTGTCTCATTTTCTGCCTGCCCCTTCTGCTTCCTCCTACTTCCTTCCGCGAGCCCCTGATACCTCCTGGTTCTCCTACCTTCTACGATCTCATAAGACTTCCTACAACCTCCTACAACCTCCTGATATCTCCTACGACCTCCTATACCTCCTACAACCTCCAACTTCCTCCTACAACCTCACACGACCTCCTACTACCTCCTGCGACCTCCTGCTTCCCCCTATAAGTTCATGCCATCCCCTGATTCCTCCTACTACCTCCTACTACCGCCTTCTTCCTCCTTGTTCAGGCTACTCCCTCCTTCTTCCTTCTTCTACCTCCTACTTCCTCCTTCCTCCTCCATCCACCTCCTTCCTCCTCCTTTTTCCTCATTTTTCCTCCTTCTTCCTCCCCCTTCCTCCTTCTACTACCGCCTTCTTCCTCCTACAAC
Organism: Zaprionus tsacasi; assembly: GCA_018904105.1. Taxonomy (NCBI): domain Eukaryota; kingdom Metazoa; phylum Arthropoda; class Insecta; order Diptera; family Drosophilidae; genus Zaprionus; species Zaprionus tsacasi. The sequence continues at coordinate 11,713,904 of JAEIFR010000295.1, forward strand.
CTCCTACAACCTCCTGCTACCTCCTACCACCTCCTGTCCACTCTACTCCTGCTGCTACCTCCTCCATTCACTCTCCAGCTCTGCCTGCGCCTTGGCAACCCGCTGTGCGCTCAAAGCTTTGTCGCCGCTGCGTGGGCAGTGTTTAGCGTGTGATACCAACTCTACCTCTGTCCTCCTCACCCTCACATCCACTGATCTTCTATTGACACATCCAGGCGTGAGTCCAGAGATTCATTCAATTGCTTTGCATCCCGGCAAAGGCGACAACAAAGCTAAAGCACTTAATAAATTAACAATGCCAACGTGGTAATGGCATCCAGTCCAGCTGAGCGCGGGCACATTAAAAAAAGAGAAGGGGAGAGGGGAGAGAGGCAGAGGTAGATCTGTGCAGGAGCTGCAGAGGGCGTTGGGGCAGGCAGACCTAGCCAAGTCACAAGTTGCAACAAGCCACATGGCGTGGCCAGCCGTGACTTTTGAGCTCGAAGAAGTCCGTTACGCTTGGCCAGCCAGGTACCAAACCCCCCTTCACTTCACCTCTCTACACCACTGTATTCGCTGCTGCGCGCTCTTTTGCTTTTTATGCATTTGGAGAGGTGCAAATTAAGCGCATCTGTGACTGTGTGCAAATCGGGAATTTTCAATTTAAACACAGCCAAGCAGAGGCAGCAGCACACATACACACACACGCACAACACACACACACACCTCACACATCATACACAAAGTAAGCCAAAGCAGGCCCAAGCCCAGCTTCAACAACATCATAATTTCCCCTCATCAACATCATCAACATCATCATCATCAGCTTCCTCAGCTGCTGTACTCTGTGTGTGTGTGAGTGTGTGTGTGTGTGTCTCTGTGTGTGTACAACATTTATCGCCGATCGTCGAGTTCAGCGTCGACTTTAGTTTTGTCGTCTCGTCGCTTTGCTGTAATCATAAATGCAACCAAAACCAAAGCACACATAGACAACACTTGCAGCAGGGAGGGAGGGGGAAGAGGGCATCTGCAGTGCGGGGGAGAAGTCTAGAGAGGAGTACGGGCTATGCTAGAAGAGCGGTGTATGCACAGTTCCAGGAATTCTTTGAAGTTGGCGCAGAATGCAAACGCCTTTATGAGTACGAATATGAAAACAAAATGAGTACACTGTGCAAAATAGTATGAGTGACTTAATAGGAATTAATAAAGAATGAAATCTGCATAATAAAATTTGATAAGTCCGTGACTTTTTGTATTTGCCGCGCACCTGCTCTAAATACAACACTGCTCCTGTCAGCAGTTATCGATTAACAGCTGACTGTAAAATTTTGAGAAAGCTGCGTTTTTTGGTTTGCGTTTTATAGGCATTGAAAGCAGACGATCTCGTGAATTTTAACGAAAATGGAAAAAAGTGAATTTCGTGTGCTAATTAAGCATTATTTTTTGCGTAAAAAATCCATCACCGAAACCAAGGAAAGACTTGATAAATATTATGGGGACTCTGCACCATCAATTTCAATGGTTAAGAAATGGTTTACTGAGTTCCGTTGTGGTCGTACCAGTACAAGTGATGCCGAACGTTCAGGTCGCCCAAAAGAGGTCGTCATGCCAGAAATCGTCGACAAAATCCATGGAATGATATTGGATGATCGGAGAATGAAAGTGCGTGAGGTAGCTGAGGCTGTAGGCATCTCAACTGAACGGGTACATCACATTTTACATGAATATTTGGACATGAAAAAGCTTTCCGCGCGATGGGTGCCGCGATTGCTCACACACGACCATAAGCGCAACCGTGTGACCATTTCAAAGGAGTGTTTGGCGATGTTCAACCGCAATCCAAACGAATTTTTGCGCCGTTTCGTTACCGTAGACGAAACATGGATCCACCACACCACACCAGAGACCAAAGAACAATCAAGACAGTGGGTTTCTCCGGGTGAACGTGCACCAAAGAAGGCCAAGGTGGGTCTGTCGGCCAACAAGGTCATGGCCACAGTTTTTTGGGATGCACAAGGTATCATTCACATCGATTACCTTGAAAAGGGTAAAACGATCACCGGCGAATATTATTCAGAGCTTTTGGACAGATTCGATATTGATTTGAAGCAGAAACGACCGCATTTGGCGAAAAAAAAAGTGCTGTTCCATCAGGACAATGCACGGGTGCACACGTGTGTAGTCAGCATGGCAAAATTTCATAAATTGGGCTACGAACTGCTACCCCATCCAGCATATTCTCCAGATTTAGCCCCCTGTGACTATTTTTTGTTTCCAAACATGAAGAAATGGCTCGGCGGTAAGAGATTCGGGTCAAATGAAGAGGTCATCACAGAAACAAACGACTATTTTGAGGGCCTTGAGAAAACCTATTATTTGGAAGGAATAAAAAAATTGGAAAAACGCTGGACTAAATGTATAGAGCTAAAAGGAGATTATGTTGAGAAATAAAACGCTTCTTTGACGAAAAAAATATATTTTATTCAAAAAGTCACGGACTTATCAAACGACCCTCGTATTACTGCATTTCTAAGCTCAAACAAAGTAAAAACCAAACTCAAACAAAATGATAATAATATTATAAAAAAAATGTACTTTTACTTTAAAAAAATATATTTAAATACGTGTATATCATTATCAAAGAACTATAATACAAGTTGAAATAAGAAAATGTTGAGAGTATATTTGCTTGTCTGATTAAAAGTAAAACAAATTTTCTATTTCTATAAACTAAACTCAAACAAAATTATTTTTATATTATAAAAATAATCTACTTTTACTTTAAACAATTTATGTAAATATATCATTGTCAAAGAACTATAATATAAGTTTAAATAAGAAAATATTGAGTATATTTGCTTATCTGATTAAAAATAAAAAGAATTTTCTTTTACTATTTTAAACAAATTCGAATTAAAAAAAAATACCATCGAAAGATCTTCAAACAACTAACTGAAATGAATCAGAATTTATTCTAAACGTTTATCAAATCGACACGCTACATATATATTATGGTTCTCCCCACTCACACTCGCCTCTTCCCCCTCCTCCTGCTCCTCCTACCTTTTTTTTTTCCAATAATACTTTAATTACGCTTGATTGCCAAGGGGTTTTTATAACCCATAAAGATATGTAGGTCTTTTATAGAGAGAGGCAACTACTTTGATTTCAAGGCGCTACAATTGGCGTCATATAAATAGCAGCAATTTCGTCTTTGATCTTGTTTATGGGGCTAAACAGCTGTCAGTTTTTCTTTAATTTTCTCTCAGTGTACTGAGAGTATGGCAAAAATGTGGCTAACACCATTTGGCTAACTCGACTGCGATACGAGAAGGACAGAGAGAGAGAGAGAGAGAGAGAGAGACGCGGATGCGCATAATGAAATGTATAACGTCTTGAGGTAGGCGTAGGCCAGCTCTATACACCCTGCCCCCCACCCCACTCCCCCCCTCTACAGGGTGTGCCTCTTTGTGCTGCATCTGCATCTCTTGTGGCTTAAACGTTGCATCGATCGCATTGGACCGACTTGGACCTCGACTGGGTTGGTTAGTAAGTTGGCAATTCGCGGTTACCGCACACACACACATGCATATATATATTCATATGTGTGTGTGTGTGTGTGCATATATCATGTATGTACATCAAATTAATGTAAGTTATCGAATCCATGCGAAATATGCCCGGACGCTTCGCTGGCAACATTTTAGTTGCGGTTGCAGCAGCAGCAGCAACAGTTGCTGCTGTACATGTTGTTGTTGTTGCTGTTGCTGCTGCTGCTCTCAGTCTTGTTGTTGACCAGGCCCAAACAATAATTGTGGTTGTGGCAGTCGCGAATACGTAAGGCGTGCAGTTTACGCCGAGTTGCACCTATAAAATGTCTAATTAATGCACAACGAATTTGTGCCGCTTTTAATGTTGTGCCCTCTGCTGTACCCCCCTCTCCCCTCTCTCACCCTCTCTCTTGCTGTTGCGCCTCCCTGTTGCGTGTTGCACAAATTGCAATTTTTTATGCCGTCCTCGCTTGGGGTGAACCCAATAACCAATCGATACGAATATAAAACTTATTCTCATTTTTGCGATTCGATACAGCGAGCTATATGCATGACATATTATAGATATGCCACATTCTGTATATGTCTCGCTATATAAAAATATGGCACATACTTTCCTTACTTAGTACTTAAAGTATTATAAAAGATTCACAGGTTTCTCGAGCAATTTCAAGTCGTCTAAAGATAAAAACAACTTTTTTCTAATATGGTATAACACTTTTTTAGTTATTGTCGGGAATCTATCATTGTTTAGTAAGAAAAGAACTTACGAAATCTAATCAATAAATTGTATAGCTAGAGAAATATGAGAATAAAACTTAGATATACAAATCAAATTAAGAAATTGCTATAATAAACGGAAATAGTAATGTATATAATAAAACAAAGTGTTGATTTTTGATTCAATAAAAAGCGCAAGGGCACAACGTACCATATAAGAATATTATTAATACACTTATCATTGTTATATAGTAATTTAATATTGATTTCCCATAAACCAGTGTTGAAAAAAATCGGAGATAAGTATAAACAATTGACTTCAAAGTCTAAGCTATTATTTTGAAAAATAAATTCATAGAAATTTTAATGATTTTCCATTTAAGCAAAGAATATCTTATTTATCTTAAATTCTTTACAATTTTACACTTTATTATTAAATATTCTATATTTAAATTATATAGCATCAAATTTTCTCAAATTAAAAGTAAAATAATAAAACTCAAGTTACATGCAAGTTATAGATCATAGCACACTTCAAAGTCGAAATAATTATTGTAAAACAGGCAACGTGCTCATTCCGTTACAGTTACAACGGTATTCCCGCATATAGAGGGATTTTCTATGGCAATTATGCTAAAGAAACTGTCGCATAAATCAGTCTAAGCACGATAAGCTGTACTAGTTTTTCCCCATAATGTTCCATAATGTTTGATAATTTTTCCAGTGAAAAACCTCGAGTTACGGGAAAAAACCCATAGACACACACAGTTGCGCTAATGATGAACAGGTATATAGCGGGTATCTCTCTCTCTCTCCCTCTCTCTCTCTCTCTCTGTACCTATAGGTATTACTACTAGGTATATGTAACCCATATGAATGAAGTATAAGTAATTAAAGATAGTTTTGCAGAGAAAAGACACGCGTACACGCTAGTTCCATTATTAGTATTGGGAAACGTGGCCAGTGTTGATAAACGTGTGTGTGTGTTATCGGTTTAAGCTTTTAGCGCGTATGAAGAAAGCCGAAAAGACAAAAGACATTAAATCGCAATTAGACTTCCCGCAGAGATGGGCGGGGGAGGAGTACACGGAGTCGCCCTATCGCGCGGGCAATATCAGTCTCTCTCCCTGTCTCTCTCCCTATATCGTGTGGGCCCCCTGTGTTTATTGCAATTTACTTTAATAGCTTTTGAATGCACCTGTGTGTGTATAAGGGGGCACTCACTCACTATCTACATATCGTATAACTACAGAATTTCAATTTATTTTGCCGCTGACAGTTTTTATCGCTAATTAGTAGTGGAAAATAAATTTATCTTAATTTATTAACATTTTTCTTCGTCTCGAATTTGACCACAAATGCAACTTAGCTAATTTCACATTGTTGCTGTCTATATACGATAAACAATATAACGATTGTTGCAATTGACAAATTGTCGGAAGCACTCAGGGTCGAGTGCCGACGGCAAATTGCAAGAGAGAAAGAGAGAGAGAGAGAGAGACAGAGGCACAGTGGGACAGACAGACCCGTGCCGCATGTGCAACATGCCGTGCTAATTTAAAACAAAAGAAATCCGCCGGTTGCGGCCACTGGAAATTCATAATGCGACAAACAGACAGAGAGACAGACAGGCTGGACAGACGCACAGTGGGTAAAAACTGTGAACGAGCGCAGCATGCCAAACAGGATCAACTAACTAGCCGCATATATTCTCAACGACCTACGGCTCTAGAGAGACAGACAGAGCCGAGCGACCCTCTGCGCGTTTATATTGTGTGAAGGATTAAGATTATATGACAGGCATAGGCCAATACTATATACCTCTCTCTCTCTCTCTCACACACACATGGTCTTTCGCTCTCCCTTTATGTGCTGCGTGTGTTGTTTTTTTTTAGGGCGAACCGTAAACTAGATATTCTAATGTTCTTACAATTCAAGTGCTCTTCGGGGCGTGCTGGCGTCTTAAGTTTATTAACGTGCCTATTTCTCTATTTCTCTACTGTTTTTCATAGTTTTCTAAAATTTATGTAGAATTTATCTATTATATCGTTTTTAGTATGCGGAATTGTTCCCAGAAACCTTAGAGAGAGAGGGAGATAAAGAGGGAATAGAGTTGTCTGTTATTACATCGGGAGATAACTATGCAACTCGAAACTCTGACAATACCATACAATTATAATGTTTCTGGAAATACAAAAACTTGAGCTGTAGTAAAAAGTTTGAACTTAAGAGATTTTAAATATTTTATAGTTATTTTCAAATATTTGCATACAAAACTATGAAAAATTTAGAAATTATGATATATAATATAGTATAATATATAATATATTATTAGGTGTAAAAACACGCAATGTTTTAGGCATCTATTAAAATGGGTAAAACTTATGAATTCTCAAAAAATTCCTTGGTTAATCTCATTATTTTCTATTTAATTAAAAAAATATCATCTAATTATTAAAATAATCAAATTATTCCTAAAGTAACGGTTAATTTCCAGTGAAAGATCTGAGTGCATTCCAGGACCTGTATTCAAAAAAGCTCTCCCACTTTAAGGAGCTTTCTAGCATGAGCCTGATCAAAAAGTTGAGTGACTGTACATAATTATAATTCATGTGTGCGTGTACTTAGAAACATGTGTGTGTGGTGTATGCATGCACATGCATGTGCCAGTGTGTTGCACGCTGTAAATGGCGGCTCGTCTCTCACTCTCTCCTTCTCTCTCCCTCTCTCCCGCTATTTGTCTGTCTCATATAACCGAATAAAAATGCGCACAGACATAAATAAAAATTGCTCATTTACGCATCTTCCCCGTGGCGAATTATTTCAACGCAAAGAAGAAGCAGAAGGGGCAGAGAGAGAGAGAGGGGGAGGGAGAGCAGCAAGCGCTGGCGGCTAAAAAATATAAGTAAATACACGCACACAAGAGACAGCTGGGCGTGTGTGTGTGTGTGTGTGTGTAAGGGCAGGACCAAAAACATGTGCAACGTGCTCGATAGGGAAAACGCCGCTGCAGGCCGCATGGAAATAAAAATGCAAAACGTATGTGTGAGATACAAAAACACACACACACACACACACAGAGTGAAGCACTCAAGCACATGTGTGTGTGTGTGCCTTCGCGTATTTCATTCGCTCGCGAACGCGACGAAGCGGAAAAAATAAAGCGAATAAAGTATAAAAATGGCAACAACAACAAAGCAGAAACTGAAACCGAAGCGGGGCAGCGAAAAACATAATGGCGCGTCGCGTTGCCCGCTGGCTGCGTGGACAGACGGAACGGACGAAACGGAACGTACTTACGATCCAACGTTAACCCTTGCTTCCCTCCCCCTATCACCCCCTCTTCTTGCCTGCTGCACACACCCACTTTTATATGGGCGCTGCACGCACGCCCATGTATGTAAGTTGAACGAAGGCGCAGACGAAAATTCGCGTAAACAATAAAAAAAAAAAAAAAACAAATTTAAAAGTAACAACAACAACAAGCGATGGAAACCGGTTAAAAATGAAACGTGCAAGGGACGAGAGCAGCAGCAGCAGCAGCGCAGTTGTTGTTGTTGTGCTGCGTCTAGTTTTGGATTGTAATTAAAAAATGCAACGTTTCCATTCCATTTTATTGCACGCCAAAGCAACAGTTCAATTAAGTGTTGCCCTCTCCCTCACACGCGCTCTCACTGTCATACTGTGTGTGGATCGCAAAACGAAATGAGCAAAAGCTCAGCTGCTGCTGCTGCTGCAGGCACTCTGCCTGCCTGCCTGCCGAGGGAGAGAGTGCAAGAGAGCGCGCGAGAGCTTTTGCATATCGCGTGTACTTGTTGTTGTTGCTGTTCTCATTTTTGCGTGCACAAAAGCCACGCCTTCGCTGCTGCGCTGCTGACTTCTTATTAGTGTTTTGATAATAAGCTTTTATATTTAGTTTGCAACTGTACGCGACCTGCTCGCGTGTGTATGCGTGTGTGTGTGTGTGTGTGTGTGCCTGCACTGTTTACTGCGCTTTATCGCACAGCTCATTCGCAGCTGGGGCAAACTGCAAAATTCTAATTAACAATTTTATTAGCTATGGGTGAAAAATAATTCATAAATTCACTCTAAACAAAACTGTAATAATCATAATTTTTATGAGGAGACTTCCATTATATCGCTTGACTTTTTTTATAGCTTTGACATTTGCTATTGTTTTTTGTTGTATTGCGTTTTGAAATTAAATTACAAAATTTGCCCGAACGCGATGACGTGACAGAGCAGCACACACACATGCATATGTATAATACTATAAACTATATTTATGTATTGCATTTTGCCGATCGCGTCCCCACTGCTTTGCCCCACTGTCACTAAAAGGCAACAAATTTTCTTTGTCATTGCGGTTGAAAGCTCAGCGCCAGCAACCCCCCTAGAGGCAACTAAACGCACGCTGGATACTCAATCAAATATTTTTACCGCCCTGACAATGTTATACAACAACAACACACACACACACTCACACTGAGAGAACGAGAGCGGGAGAGGGGCACACTTTGCCCCCGGAGAGCGAAAGAATTCAATACAAATCGTTGGCTGTCAGCGAACAAGAAGCCAAACAAATTATAACAGGTGCCGTTGCCTTTGCCGCTGCTGCTGAGTGCATTAAGATCCACAACCACACACACACACATACACGCGCGAGCACTCTCGCACACACAGGCGCAGAGATGCCCCCAAGCAATGACTGGAATGGGGGCCCGATTCGGCTAATTTTCCATTGCTAAACTGTTGGGTCAGTTAAGCTCGCCAAGAGAGTGGGAGAGAGTAAAGGAGAGTGAGAGAGCACAGCTCCCACAATCCACACACACACGCACACACTCACTCGGACGGCGCTGTGTGATTTAATGTGGGAATACACACTGCGTGGAATGGGAATGACGCTGACTTTGAACACGTGCGACAAAAGAGACAACGGGACAATGCGAGAGTAGAATGGGATGATGGGACAGTGGGACAATGCTTGGACACTCAGGCCGAAAATTAATATGATGATTATGGGTTTTTCTCTGCTTGCAGTTCAATTGCAATTGAATTGAATGTTCTGAACAACTTTACAATTGCTTGATTTAATTTAAAAACGATTCAGAAATCAAGACGAGAACTTCCAATGGTTTTAAACTGTGCGTTTAACCCAAGTAATTAAAGTTGTGTGCCTCGAGTGACGGAACGACAGTCGATGGACCGCAAGAAGTGAGTGCACTGAGAGAAATCGTTGTCTACGAAAGAAAAATGAGTAAATTATTTGAAATAAATTTATTAAACTTGAGTAAAATACGAAATATGTTATATTATTATTTATTTTACTTCACAAAAAGTATTCTAATAAAAATTTCCACAATTCTTCAAATTTTTCAGAGTATTTTTGGTTTTAACATTTTCAAAATTGCATAAATAATTAAAATATGTATATTTTACATTTCTCTCAGTGCATGTAACTTCAGCTATGGGGCACGACTTCAACTTCAACTTCAACTGCGACTGCGACTCGCTTCATTTGAAAATTTATGACTTTTTGACAGCCCACATTATTGTTTAATCGTGACTTTTGGGCAAATCTCAGAGCCTCGTTTGCAGTTCCCATTTCACAGTGCACACGCATACACACACACACACAGACACACATTTATAATGTGCATACATATAAATACATGTATAGGCAAGGATTTGATACGACGATTGATATTAAAATATATATTGGACGTGCGAAAGGAACCAGCATAATAAACGAATACGAGTTCATTCAGTTCACTAAAGTCCCATTCCGCAAGTCGAGTTTAATTAAAGACACCCACATGGTAAGTATTCCTACAGTGTCCACTTCGGTTGACAATTGTAACCGATACACCCTGCTCGATAGACTTGAGTGGACGGGGATATTACACCCTCACAACGATCGATGTGAGTTCAATTAACACACAACCCGAACAGAACCCGAAACTTTGAATATTTATACGAAATTACATGCAAAGCAGACAACGAAGAAGAAGAAGAAGGAAGTCAAAAAAGGCGAGACACGAAAAAAATAAAAGAAAATGGGTAGGTAAAACGATGACGGGATACGTTCGGTCGTTTGGGGACGCGATGTTTGCACAAGACTATATCAAAAAGGGGCAATTCGGAGGAGATTCTTGACTCGGCTGGCCAAAAGGCGAAGCTATTAAGAATTATGTAAATAGCATTATGGAGTGACTCAAGAGCTACAGTGGGCATTGGCTATGAAAAACTGAAAATTTTCAGAAAAAATATGTAAAAAGTAAAAAACATATGATTTAATAGAGAATAACTCTATGGATCGAGCTGAAATTTAGTAGAGAGTCATATAGCCTATCCAAGTATCGCTTTATACTGCCTGAGTCATTATTAAGTACATAGAAACTTAAAATATATCAATAAATATATAATATATTTGCTAATCATGCTGAAATTTTGTAGAATGTTGTATCCCAAAGAAAGAAAGCACCGCGAGTCAATTTAAAGTATACAAAATATAACATAATTAAAATTTATAAATAAATAGAGAATAACTTTATAGATTCCGCTGAAATTGTGTAGAGTTGCGCATCTTATAGCCATTTACCACTGTATAAAGTCCAGCTCATTGTTGATCAACGCGGCACACTGTCTATCAACAATGAAATAAAAATGAAAGAAAAACAAAAGGCCTAACAAGAGTTTTATTGAAGAAGACACACTCACTCTCACAGTATATGCATACCTGGAAGGTGAGTGTGTGTGTGTGTGTGTGTGCCTGGTAGAGAGGCAATAAAACCCATTTAATATTCATTTAAGGTACTAACAAATAATGCAAATATTTGAACATTTTATTTACATATGAACGCCATCAAAGAGTTGAATTGAAAGAGATCTTTCAATTGATGAAAGCTGAACGAGATCCCACAGTGGGTACGAAGGTTTCGGTGATCAGGTATAGCTAGGCCTATGGTACTATAGAGACCGGGGTAAACGATCCATCCAAGAGGCTCCACAGCGCAGCGCAGCTCACAAAACAGATGAATCTATTTGTGTTTATGCGCATGTGTCTATGCACTTAGTGAGTGTGCGAGTGAGTGTGAGTGAGTGCGAGTGAGTGTGTGTGTGTGAGTGTGTATAATAAATGCGTTGTATGACCATTTAGCATGTCACCTTTTAACGGCTCCATAGCAAACAAAACCAACACACACACACACACACACACACCGTAGACACACTCATAACTCCCCATGCCGAATAGCCAATATTCAATATATCCAATAACGAGTACACTCACACACACTCACTCTTTGCTTGGTTCGACTCGCCTCTGCGTTAATTTTGAATCAACAATTTGACATTATAATTACGTTTCGAATCATCCGGTAAACATAAGAAGAAGACGCTCAAAAAAGACTCCAAGAATTGCATCAATACAAAGCTTTTAGTTATTGTAGTCAAAGACAGACCGCAAAAGGGAAGAAAGAGAGACAGAGAGAGAGAGAAAGAGAGCAGAAGACAGCGATTTGTTGTTGACTTTCCGACGGCAAAATATCGCAATAATTGGCAACAATTTCATTACACGTATTATGACACCTGTTTGAGGCGACACGACGCGTCGCGACGCATCCGTGTCGAAGCCGTGCTAAAACGCATTATGTACAATAGTTTCAGGAAAAATAAATCTTAATAAAATGACTAATATCACATGTTATACAAATGAGGTGAGAATAATATTGGTAAACGAAGCGATCCCTGATGAAATGGGAATTTTCGAGAAAACTAAATTAAACTAGATTGATTGACAGTATATAGTCACTATAAAACGAGAATTAAAATAAATTATAGAGAAAGAAAGCCAAAAACTATGAAAGTACCTAGTTTTTCCCACATTAAAATTAAAAATATCGTAAATAATCGGTGTTAAACCGATATCAATAGGAATTTTTGAGAAAAATGGTCAAAAAATTTGTTTTTTCTTCTATAAGCACTTTAAAACTAATAATTCGCCATTTATTCACTATAAAACCAAATTTGATAAGAGTTATAGGGGAATAATTGACAAAAACCGAAAAAACACATGTTTTTTTTTTAATCCACTGTAAAATCAACTAATGGTATATATAATTCAAAAATTAGATGAGAACGCAGGAAATTTGAAAATATATAAAGAAAGGAAATTATAAAAAACTCTGAATTAAACGATTTTCTAATCATTTTTCCGCAGCATTTAAAATACATATGTAGTTAGCCCACTGTGCATAGCAAAGTCTTCACTTTAACGTTTTTAATTTCATAATAAATTCAATAATTTCTCCTGCAATTTCCCACTGCATGCCCAATATCTTTCAGTTTATTGCACTGTATTCAATTTCTCTTTTTTCTTTTCCATTTTCCTCTTTTTTTTTTGCTTACCAAATCGTCGCCCAGATCGGAATCGCGTTCAATATTGTTGGTTGAACGGCCGCTGCAATCCATCGTTGGGTGCACACGCAGTTGCATTAGAGCGATATTTTCTATATCTTACGATCCCAAAGTGAGTGAAATTTTGTAAGGGGGGCGGGGAAAGGAGATGCACGCGCGATTTAAAGCAAAATTTCGCTTTGATTTTACACACTTTTCACACTCTTTTATTGTTGTTTCGCTCTTTACTTTGCCTTGGCAACGCTTATGACATTTCGATTTACCGTTATCAAATAATCGAGTTGTCAACTCGCTTGTTGTTGTTGTCTCGCTCTTTGCAGCACCGTTATAAATCGCGTTATACTTTTGTGTATTTTGTTTTGTTGTTTCTGCTTCTTGCTCTTTTTATTAATTTCTGCACATTTTGCGCAATTAAAATGTAATTCGATCGCAGTGTGTTTTCTGTTTTCTTGCTTAGCTCCTTTTTCGTCGCGCACAACACAAACACACACACACACGAGGAAAGAGAGAGAGGGAGAGATACGCGGATCACATCGAAGCAGGCAGGCGACAGGCTGCAGTTGTTGTTGTTGCTGTTGTTCTGAGGTGTAGACTCCTGCTGCCTTTGATTCAATAACAATTTGTTCATCTAGTTATTTCGATAACCCAATGCAATTATAATAATAATAATAATAATAATAATCGCACTCGCGCACACTGTGTCCGCCGCAGTCGCCCGACACACACGGAACTCCAATTGGGAATAAAAATGATTCTCTCATCACATCAAAAACGACGCGGCAAAGAGACCTGAGCAGACGAGACGCGACGCGACGAGACGAGACGAGTAGAGCACGAAGCGAGCGCGCGCGCCTGACTCTCTCTCACTCAGTGTGCCGTCCCTCTCGCAGTGCAGTCGGAATTGGAACGAGTGTGTGCGTGCGCGCTTCGTTTCCATTTCGTTTCTGCCATTATGTGCGATAGAGCGAGAGAGCGTGCCTGCTCTCTTGCGTCAGCCAATCGGATTGTCGTTTCGCTTGCGCTCAGGTGGCATTCAATTAAATTGGTAATCGTAATCTATGCAATACGAAACTCGCGTGTGTATACACTGCGCTCGCCGCTCATTCGCCGCGCGCACACACACACACGAGCAAGCAAGCCCCCCTGTGTGTGTGTGTTTGGGTGTGTAAGTGTGGCCACACTGCTAAGCATATTTATGATGCAGGCAGGCAGCGTGTGTTTCGCATTGAAATCCACAGACTTTTGTAGCGCAGTGTAGTTGAGAGAGAGAGCGCGCGCGCGTGCCTGTGTGTGTGTGTGTGTTCAATCGCGCTTTTTATACGCGTTTTAATTTCAAATACGCCCTTTTCATATGCCTCAGGGGCGTCGACCAATTGATATGCAGCGAGCAGTGTGTACACACCCCACACCCCACACTCCACTCCCACTCGCAGCTCCTGCCTGGCGCACAGTGGGCTCACTCTATTTTTTTTTTGCTGGGCATGTTGATTAATGATTTGCGAGATAAATTACACTTGTAATGGCTCCGCAAAACGGTAAATAGGTGGGTGGATGGGGTGGAACGGGTAGATAAGATAGAATGCCGTTACGTTTACCGTGTGGCAACCCCCGAAAATGATTTCGATTTTCACTAATTTGAAATTGATGAAAGCAGCGCAGTCAGCGTCGACAGAGGCGCAGATCAATTTGCAGGCAAAAGATACATTTGTATCTTTTAGTTAGTATATAGTGTGTAGGGCGGTATATGCAGCCGCTGCTGGCGAGCGCAGGCGCAGGCACCCTTAGCGCCAATGACGAGGCAGAGACAGAGGCGTTGGCAGAGGCCGAGGCAGAGGCAGAGGCGTCGACCCACAGACTTGACTGATGATGAAGTGAGAAAGTAATTAAATACAATTTTAAATGTGACTAATGAGACGACGTCAAATGAGTCGCACAGTGGGGCCAGCGCGACGCTGGAGGAGGTGGGTGACAGTGGGGCAACGCATTTATCAATATTCAATAAATAGAACAACATTTTCGCACGCACACACAGACAGATCGAGAAAAAGACTGAGAGAGGAAAGAGCAGGAATTTTGTATCTTGCAGATACAAGATACACACACATGTCTAGTACCCATAACAATTACCGTTTCTTGTTGCCGTGTGTGTGTGTGTGTGTGTGTGTGTGTGTGTGTTAACTTTCATTTGGGGCCGCAGCTATTTGATTTTCAAAGTACGTTCCGTCGCCGTATTTCGAATGCTAAAAAAACACTCTAAAAAAAGCCAGAAAAAAATAAAGCACAGGTGAAATTTGTTGTACATTTGTGTTTAATTCATAGACACACACACACACCTCTGGACATGTGTAAATACGTGTTTGCGTCGTTTATTTGTCAACACGTCCATTTCCTGCATTTTGTGTTTTAGCCGAAAATGAGAAATGTACCCGAAACAATTCGAAAATAAATAAATATACATAACCGATAGATACAGATACAGATACGAATAGTACATATACAAATAGATACATATGCATATTTGATGTCATTGTCCACACATCCGTCTCATTAGGCGCAGTTCAGCCAAAAAAAGCTGATTTTAAGGTAAGCCCAAGCTAAAAATGGCCAGAAAACTATTTGCAAATAAAGCCTAAAGTCTCTAATGATAAAGTAAAAAAGAAGCTAAAATAACACAACTTATATATATTTATAACAATAATTTTGAAAATAATGCATAAAAATGTAACTTTGGGTACAATTCATAGTAAAATGTACCTAAAAACGAAAAAATTGCTAATTCTACTTCAATTAAAGCCAGATTTAATGAGAAAAAAAAGCTAAATGGAACTGTTTCGACTTGAATGAGTTGCCGTACTTATTTTCATGGAGCAACTCTATTGAATTTCGGAAATTACACTTATCCCCAAGACTAGGGGATGGGTACAACTTGCGGTGCGACTTCACTGGAAAAGCAACAACATTTTGGGAATCTTTTTGGAATTCGATATTCTGACTAAGTGGGGGAATTTCTGCTCCAACTAAATCGCTACGCCCGATAAAGCGTGACAACATCCACAGCACCTTTATACGGTACCCATCTCAAACTGTACCATTGGTATTACTAAGCCCTACAACGTATATTGGGGAATTACTCTCACTGTTTTCGACTAAGCTCCGTCATCAGCATGAAGTTTATTTTCCTCAAAAAACTTAAGGTAAACAACGTGTGAATCACATTTAAATTGATTTTCCTATCGTTGATATTGTTTAAACAGTTTATAGGCAAATATTTATTATTCCTTATCTATATTTTAACATAAGTGTGATTGGTAAACATAATAATATTAAACTAAGCTTATCACATAATGTCAAATCGTTGTTGATCGACTTTTTAAGATATCTTTATTATTTCCTTACTTAAGATTGTAAATAACTTGATATGCGAATAAAACTATGTGAAACTATTGTGGATTTTTTTAATATCTATATTTTTGTTACACGATACTATTTTGGAATTACAAACCAATTTTATACAATTATAAAATATTTTTTCGAGTTAAAAAATCAAAATTCCAACAAATACCATGATAATCTCTAAAAATTTTTAAATTTTTGTATTGTTCCTCAATTTTAAGAGTATTTCTAGTTAAATTTGTCAAAAATGGTATATTTCAAAGAAATCCTTGAGAACTTTTCGAAATTTGCAGTTTTTCCTTCCTTTTCCTTGATGATACAAGGGTTGCAGAGCCTATTCGTAACCAGTTTCCAGTTCCAGTACTCAAAACCAGTTTGCCGTCCCAATTTAAGTAGATCTGTAACGAAGCTGCAAGAAAAACAAAATAATTAGTACGAGTTTTCAAGAAAACGGAAAAGTATTTCTTAATTATCACTTCTAATGATAATAATATTATAAGAATTTATGGTAAAAAACATAGGAAATATAAAACTGTATGTAAACTAGAAATTTGGGCAAATTATGCATCAAAATCAGTTCATAAATTATATATTTATGAGGAGAAGGAAAAGAAAACAAAAGTTCCAGTTAGCTCTTGAGGTACCTGTAAATGTGGAACATCTTTAAATGTAGTTCTTCCCTCTCTCTTTCTCTCTTCCCATATCTCTTTCTCTTTCTCGCTGTGCTCGATAAAAAATGCGAATTTAATTACATATAATTTTCCCCCCCTATCCGACATTTACAATTTCAACGCGTGTATTACAAATAGGTATAAATGGGTACATAAATGGGCACCGGGGTCAATTAATAAAACACCATTTAAGGGGTATCATTAATTCAGAAAATGCAATTTGTCAATCCTCGGAGTTGGACGGGGCCAACGTGTGAGAAAGCGATTTTGTTGAACTAACAATCTGAGAGGCGGCGCGGACTGGGACCTGGTTAAGCATATTACTACGGATAGATAGACGGCCCTGGGCCGTATATGGATGTATGTATGTGTGCTCATCATCATAGTTAAAGCCAAATTGATTGAACAGATCAACAGATGAACGTCGTCGTCGTCGCACATATGAATGAACGAACTCTCGACGAGCCCCACGATGCGATAATTGATGATATTTAGCCCTCTCTCTCTCTGAGATGCCAGTCTATTTGTATCCATGCAAATGGCCAGCGGATCTCTACGGAATCGTATCGTTTCACACACTCACCCAAATTTGGCTTGCGGCCTCAACAACCTAAAAAAAAAAAAAAAAACTCGAAAAAAAAGCTAACTTCAGCTCGAGCATTTCATTAATAATTTGGTATTTTGTATCTTTTGGTTTGGGCCGCCTCTGGAAAGCTGGAAATAAGCTTTTCCACAGCATACCTACTATAGTAGGAAGACAGTTAGAAGCGATCGTTGAATTCATTCACAAATCTTCAAATTGTCCAGTTAAGTCACCGGATAATCATGTGTGTGGACATCATTAATTTACGTGGAACAACAGTAACAGCAACACGAACAGCTCCATTTACAGGGCACATTGCGCTAACTTCCTCTACAGCCCATGGCATATGCTAGTTTATTTATTTATACTTCATTTCGATACCCTGTAAGCTATAAAACTAGCTTTAATGGGTTGTGAGCTGCTAGGGAGTAGCTAGTTGCGCGTTTAGTACAATAAAAGATGCAGTAGAATAATTAAAATGCATAAAAAAACTACACCCATCTTTAAACGCGCAGATCTCTGGAGTGTGTGTATGAAATGTTATGAAACTTGGTATATAGCTTACTGAATACTTAAGACATATGAATACATTTATTTCGAACTGCAGGAATAGCTTAAACAATTTGAATATCTCTTTTAAAATTCAGTTCAACAATTTTTGTTCTGCATTACAGCGTATCTGGTAGCACAGCATACTTTCACGATCTACATCTAGATCATTTTTAGTTATTATAATTTTTTGTTGTGGAAATATTTTTAATGAAGTCGAGCAGAGTCGAGAGACGAAAATAGAATATCAATTTGGGCAAAAAGCATAACGGATGCGCCTGTCAATATTTTGACAGATTCTCTCCCTCTCTCTCCGTCTCTCTCTTCGAAGAGTTCCACAGTCCCCAAAAACTAAAAAAAAAAAGAAAGACACGAAGAGACTTGCTGACGGCGCATCTGGGCTTCGACTCCATGTAATGCCGCCTCCATCCATTCATTCCGGGAATGTTACAGTGAAGCCTTTAATTGAATTTCGCTCAAGTTGATGGAGCTGCTGCTGGGCTTATGTGTATGCCACATACATATATATCTCTGTGGATCTGTGGAATCAAGAGAAACGCATACGAAATAAATAAATGGATTTTCGTATAAAACTTCAGAAATGATTAATATGCGCTAATGTTTTATAACTTTGCCCTTAATATGCATTCATATCAAGTCCTGCAAAGCCTCCGCAGACCCAGAGAAACAATAAAACCGAAGCCCCAACCCTATACCGAAGCCGACCCCGATCCCCTTCCCAGAGTTCCAGTTCCAGCCTCAACTTCAGCCTTAAAATGCCAAAAGCGATAAAAGAATGAACCGTATTGCCTTTGTCTGCCACAGAGCACTTCTGTGTGTGTGTGTGTGTGAGGGACCCATCGTTGTGGCCACGACACATCAACTGTTTGACTGATCTCGATCTTAACTGCTAATGACTTTAATCGTTAATCTCTGACATAAAAATTTTGATTGAACAAAACTGCAATAAATTACGGAAATACAGAAAAAAATATGTTTCTTCATCTTTTCCATTTCGATTTGCTTTCAGAAATGATATTTTTTTTATCCAGAGTTTTGATTATGGGTGGTATTCACAATTTATAGCACTCATTAATTAATTTCTTGCCATAACTTCTGAAGTTGATCGAGTTGCAAAATGATTAAAAAATATATCACAATTTCTTAGGAATACCAAAGTTTTGAAATAATATATAAAGGAAATTTATTAATTATATTTGCTGTGAATCAGAGCAAATTAAAATATATTCTTTAAACTTCATAGTACCCTTTCCCAACATGTCTAACAGTTTTTCTTCTAATTTTCTTCACCATTTTATCAAATTATCATGTATGGTATATTCCTGGGTCTTTCATGGCATCCGTAATGCATTGAAATGCGATAATTTCATTATGTTCATTCCAAGTTCTGCACACACACGCCCCACTGGGTCCTCAGCCATAATCGGGTATGGTGATTATAAAACCATAAAAATACAAATACAATGCGAATGACATCAATAATGACATTGAATTGGAGGCTCTTCTTTTTTTTCTTCTTATTGTTGTTGTTGTTAATGTGTTGTTATGTGTGGTTGCACTACCTTGAGAAGGGTGTGTTGACTGGCTGAAGGCGTTTGTAACAAGCAGAGCGTAGAATTTGTTGATATATTTTTATCTTTTATTAAAAAAAATATATTATAAAATATGTCTATAAAAAATATAAAATATCTGTAAAATATATATAAAAAAAATATCTTATAAAGGTTGAATAATTGTATGATTTTTAGTATAGCGTCTTCCAAAATCCATAACTTGGTAAAAACTTATCAGATTTTCGTAGGAAGATCGCAGTTTATTCATTATTTAAACTCTTGATTAATTTTCTTTATGTTTTGATTTTTAGATTGATTGATATTATAAAAAAGTTAAAATTAAAAAAAATTTGACCTTTTGCAGGGTTTTAAAGAAGATTACCAACACTGGTTTTTCAATATTTTTATCGATATCAGTAAACAGTCTATCGATAGTAACATTTTAATCGTTTAAGATAAGATAGAGCATTCAGGCAATCGCCTTGCTTGCATCTCACCTTTCCCATTGTTCTCTACCTTACGCTTGCTTCGCCTCTGCCTCTGTTGGCCATTCTGCTTTGCTCTGCTCTCTCTCTCTCTCTCTCTCTCTCTTTCCCTGCGCTTTATACGTCTATGCTTGCGCCTGCTGCTTTATTTATTGTCTGTTTATATGCGCGCAGCAATTGAGGCAGCGACACGGCTAATATAAAGAAATATAAATAAAATAATAATAAGAGCAATGGTAATACCCACTGTGCTAGGGGCGGGGGGGACGCTTGTGTGGCTTCTCTTGATAGGTGCTGGCATTACGTATACGCCATGTGGTGCCGCCAAATGACGCGCAAACGAGACGCGCAACCGAGACGCCGCGTCATGTGAATAATGCCAGGCAAGTCAACAAACTATTTCGATCAAGAAATTATATATTAAATCGAATGCGAGCCCCAAACGTGTCCTCAGCTGTCGGTGTCCATTGTGGCGGCACAGTGGGATAAGCTAATGCAAACGAAAATAAATAAATAAATTAGACGATTTAAATTCAAGAAAGAAAAAAAAAACTAAAACAGAGCGGGAAAATAAGATTGACGACAGCGACACGTTGATTAATTAATCTGATGCGTAGCTGACATTTTTTTCTCGTTTGCCAAATATATATCTATCTATAGATCGTTAGATCCGTTGGATACTTTCATAACAAGCCGAACAGGAAGTGTTGCGTTTTTGTTTTTGTTCCACACGCCCACGCGACGCTTCCAGCGCATATCAAAAAATTTTGGAAAACATTAATGGGTAAATGAGTGTGTGTATGTGTGTGTTATATATGTATATGCCTGTGTGTGTGTGTGGTGTGCTGAAATCAAATCCCCATATAGCATGACATCAAACAATTCCCCAGTTGTCGCTGTCCATTCCATTCCATTCGCATTTTAATTTGGTTGACTTTTATAAATCGGGCGACATATCGCACAATGTTGGGTGAAAATGTGGAAATATATTGGGAAAATGTGAGATCTCTCTCACAGTGTGTGTCTTTATCAACAACAACAGCTTTGATAGGCAAAGAACTTGGTATAAAACAGAAACAACGAAGCTTAAATACGCTTTAGTAAAATTTCAGATATTAACCTAAATAAATTAATACTAAATTTGCAGTTTTTCTATTTAAAAAAAAACTTAGTTAACTTTCAAATACTCTATAATTTTGTAAACATTTTGCTGGCATGGGATCAAGATTTTATTTTATAATCGCATTTTTCATAAAAAGAAATCACATTCGTTTTATAAATCGTTTTATAAAGCAATAAATCAGCTTTATATGCACAGTGGTATTAAGAAATAAATCAGTCTGTTTATATATACTATAAATATATATATTAACATATATCTGATTAGTCGCTACAAGGGCAACGTCAGAGCAAGAACGCGTTGTTTATTTTTATAAATCCGCATTCATTAAGTCGCCGGGCGTCGTTGTTATATCTATCTTATATATATGGTATATCTGTATCTGTAACGCATCGATTAACCCCAATGCCCCCGAAAATATTTCACCTGGATAGCAGGTAGATAAATCTTACAGATACAACTTCTTTATATAAGCAGAGAACGCAACAGATCTATCGATTTTAACGTCAAATTAACTTGTCTAACGTTTTTTTTTTGCTTTGCAGCGGCCTTTGACCTTTGCTGTCGTCGCCGGCCACTTAATTAATATGCCAAATAATTAATTGCAAAAATGTGAAGAGGAGAGGCCTAGGGAGGAGCTAGAAGAGGAGGAGTAGGAGGGGGAAGGAGAAACAGCAGTTATGGCTCACGACGATCGTCTATCTCTCTTTAGATTCATTGATATGGACACTCGGGCGAATGTTTATGGCCAACGGGGCGTATTAAATTTACGACCGTGCATTAAAATGTTGCAACAAAATGGCTGCCGGCTCGCTGTCCAACACTGGCCAACAACAGCAACAAAAAGAAACACAGAAAAAAACACAGAAAACAAAAAAAGAGAAAAATACAAAAGGTTCAACAGTCGAATTATAATAAACGTCGTCGTCTCAACGGCAATAAATAATAGATGGGGCAGCGAAATAGGTATAAGTTTTTACATCGAAACCGTTGATAGGGCCCACAGCGACAGAGGGAGATGGCAGCATAGAGAGGGCAGTGACTAAAGAGAGAGAGAGCGAGAGGAAGCAACAGATATGACAGCAAGTGGTAGGCTGGAAGAGTCCAGAAGTCAGTGTGAGCTACACGACGAACAGGGCAGACAGAGAGGGAGAAAGAGAGAGCCAAAGAAAGGGAGAGAGAGAGAGGGAGCGAGCAAGGGAGACACAATCACAATAGGGCACCGAGACGAGACGAAGCTGGCAAAATGCGAATAAGCCAAGCACTAAATTATGTGCACAGTGGGATGTGAATAAGAGAAAACGACTAAATTATTAAACTATAAATCAAGCGCTTTTCTTCAGATGAATCGTTTTATTTACGGGTTTAGTTCTAGAATAGAATGGCTTACTAATTTTTCCAATTTAAGACACTCAAAAAAATTGAAATTTTTGTGTTTTTGGTAAGGGTCCCCCCTGTGCATTTTTCAGAAAATTTTTTCTTTCAAAATTTAAAATCGCCAACTTTTACTTTTAATCGATTGCGAAGGTCAAAATTAGTATAAAACAAGTGTTTAAAATTGTTTTAGAGGATACTTAATTTTTGCCAAAAAATCATGTCAAAGTTGACCGAAAATTTGACTTGCAAGACCCTTCACAGAGTCAGTATCCTCATATTCCTCACATCATAACTTTCTTTAAAATCAACCGATTTCCTTCGGGTAAAACATTTTATTCATGGTTTTAGTTCTAGAATAGAATGACTTAATATGTTTTGCAATTAAAAACATTCCCAAAAATTTTAAATTTTTGTGATTTTGGTAAGGGTCCCCCCTGTGCATTTTTCAGAAAATTTTATTTTTTAAAATTTAAAATCGCCAGCTTTTACTTTTAATCGATTGCGAAGGTCAAAATTAGTATAAAACAAGTGTTTAAAATTGCTTTAGAGGATACTTAATTTTTGCCCAAAAATCATGTCAAAGTTGACCGAAAATTTGACTTGCACGACCCTTCACAGAGTCAGTATCCTAACATTCCTCACATCATAACTTTCTTTAAAATCAACCGATTTCCTTCGGGTAAAACATTTTATTCATGGTTTTAGTTCTAGAATAGAATGACTTAATATGTTTTGCAATTAAAAACATTCCAAAAAATTTTAATTTTTGTGATATTGGTAAGGGTCCCTGTGAATTTTTAGAGAATTTTTTTTTCAAATTTTAGAATCGCTGCTTTTACTTTTAATCGATTGCGGAGGTCAAAATTATTATAAAACAAGTGTTTAAAATTGTTTTAGACTATACTTAATTTTTGCCCAAAAATCATGTCAAAGTCAAAATTCATCACATCAAATTTCATCACAATATTATGTCTTCTTGTACCAATGTGCCCCTTCAACTTGCCGCGACCGCAGTTGCTGTACTTTTGTCATATGGAAAATCATATTGTGCCATGTATATGCATGATGTATTTGCCTTTTTTATGTTTTTATGCTTAAAATGGAATTCAGCCGGACTAAAGAGCAACACTTGCACACTGGCACAGGCAGTTACAATGTAACAACAACAACAGCAACAACACCTTGCCTATGACAGTGAATGAAGCAATGCAGGCAGTCAGACAGGCTGTGAAACTGGCTGTGAGACTGGCTGAGACTCCGAGTAGAGACTCCGAGAGTAGGGTCTCCGGTGAGAGTTGATGCGAAGATGCCAACTGCAAATGGCTCATAGCTTTTCCTTAACGCTGATCGATTGCAAATAGGTCTAGGGATCTAAACGCCCCTTTGGCCCCAGCTCAGAAAGGTTTAACGCAAGCTCAGTGCGAAAAAAAAACTCATGATGTTGATGATAGGACCCTGTATATACAGCATATATGTATATGTTCCTGTTCAACAGTTTGATAATTGATTGCCACATAATTTATGTAATTTTCTGCGAAAAAAACTCCATGCTACTTGTAGCACCCTGTATATACAGTATATATGTACATATATATTCATGTTCAACAGGTCGATAATTGATTGCCACATAATTTATGTAATTTTCTGCGGAAAAATCCCATCATAGCGATCGTCATTATGCACCAGCTACTTGTAACACCCTGTATATACAATATATATTCCTGTTCAGCAGTTTGATAATTAATTGCCACAACATTTTTGTTATTTCCTGCGAAAAAGCCCATGATGGCCTTCGTCATTATGCGCCAGCTACTTGTAGCACCCTGTATACACAGTATATATGTATATATTCATGTTCAACAGGTCGATAATTGATTGCAACATGATTTAAGTCGTTTCCTGCGAAAAAAACCAATATGGCGATTGTTATAATGCGCCAGCCACTTGTAGCACCCTGTATAGCTGTATATATGCGGTATATATGTATATGTTCGTGTTCAGCAGGTCGATAATTGATTGCCACATAATTTATGTCATTTCATGTGCGTGCCGTTTGCTAAATACGAAATGCAACGATGCGCAGCGAATCTGGCAGGCGCTGGCACTCACTCACTCGCACTCACACTCACACTCATTCACATTCATACTCATATTCATATACGTATTCACATTCGCAGTTTTGCAGTCGTCGTTGCAAACTGTAAAAATAATAAAGAGTACAAAAATCGCTGAAGGTTTTCGTACTATTGTTATAATGCGTAGGGTAGTCCACAGTGTCCCCCCTGCTAACTCTCGCTCCGCTTGCCTATACCCTGCACTCTACACTCCTGCTGCCTGCTCCTCAGCATGTTTGCTATGTTAATGAACTCTGGAACCTGCACTGCGGTCCAGGCGAATCTTAGGCAGACCAGTGTGTGTGTGCTTGTGTGTGTGTGTGTGTGTGTCTCGAGTCAGCCAAAACTTTCATCATTAAAGAAAATTATAGCCAAGTTGCTGTAATGCAGACGCACAACGACAACGACAACGACAACGACAACGACGAGACGAGACGACGCTGGAGACGTCGCTGGAGACGACGTGGTGCGTTGCACACAAAAAGTGTTTATGGCCAGAAATCCGTCAACATATTAACACTAAATATTAAAACGTACAAGCGTGTTTATGCATAAATATGTTGCCATATCCACACACACACATGCGCATACGCACACTGGTGCAAGACCCGTCGGACACGTCTGCAGCCTCAAGCTGCGTCACCGATCCTCACATCATTTGTTTTGATTAGTTCTCAAGCTTTTCTGCGCTTAGTGTTAATCGTTAAAGCTCTTTGAAAGCTGCTCGCAGCTTAAACATGCTTTTATTAGCCACATATTAAAGATTTCGAGAGACTTTTATGATCATAATCATTTAGTATTCAAAGTGTTTAAGGGGACTTAACTCAAGCTAATTGATCGCAAAGAGTTTATACTATTACAGGGTGAACAAAGGGGCTAGAAAATATGGCATATTTTCATTATTTTCGGCAATTTGCCTTAGAAAATGTTTTGGAAACGTTTTTTAAGCTTGTTTCATCTGACTTTATCGTTTAGAAGCAAAAACAATAAAATGTATTTTTCAAAACATTTCCGAAAATTTTATAAGGGGGTGGCATAGAAAAAATTCAAAAATTTTAAAACTGTTTAAATGTTTAAATTTGAATGCAAAACTAATAAAAATCAAGTATCAATTAATAAATGACGTTCCCAAGCCAAATCGGTTGATTATAAAGCAAGTTATACATGTTTAGGGTCAAAAAAAGTTTAGGGTCAAATATTGTAAAATTCTCAAGAATCATGTAACTTCGATGCAAAAGTATTATAGCGCATAATTCATGATTATTTCTTATCAAACAAGCTCATTGTTTTCTTTGCTACAAAGAGTGTTGAAAGTTAAGATCATTTTAATGATGAAGAACATCTCAATATGTAAGATTTATACCATTTCTCAGCTCATCAATTTTACCATACTTATAAGAACATCGGCCACATGTGGTGATCCATGCTCATATTTAGTGTCAATCAATTCATAACCTCATCATGTATTAGATGTACTTAAGATCCCTCGATTTCGGAGTAGGGTGCTGCTTGTGGCTGTTCTCGGCCTTGTAGCGAGTCTCATCAGACTCCGAGAGTAGGGTCTCCGGTGAGAGTTGATGCGAAGATGCCAACTGCAAATGGCTCATAGCTTTTCCTTAACGCTGATCGATTGCAAATAGGTCTAGGGATCTAAACGCCCCTTTGGCCCCAGCTCAGAAAGGTTTAACGCAAGCTCAGTGCGAAAAAAAAACTCATGATGTTGATGATAGGACCCTGTATATACAGCATATATGTATATGTTCCTGTTCAACAGTTTGATAATTGATTGCCACATAATTTATGTAATTTTCTGCGAAAAAAACTCCATGCTACTTGTAGCACCCTGTATATACAGTATATATGTACATATATATTCATGTTCAACAGGTCGATAATTGATTGCCACATAATTTATGTAATTTTCTGCGAAAAATACCATCATAGCGATCGTCATTATGCGCCAGCTACTTGTAGCACCCTGTATATACAGTATATGTATATATATTCCTGTTCAGCAGTTTGATAATTAATTGCCACATCATTTTTGTTATCTCCTGCGAAAAAGCCCATGATGACCTTCGTCATTATGCGCCAGCTACTTGTAGCACCCTGTATATACAGTATATATGTATATATTCATGTTCAACAGGTCGATAATTGATTGCAACATGATTTAAGTCGTTTCCTGCGAAAAAAACCATGATGGCGATTGTTATAATGCGCCAGCCACTTGTAGCACCCTGTATAGCTGTATATATGCGGTATATATGTATATGTTCGTGTTCAGCAGGTCGATAATTGATTGCCACATAATTTATGTCATTTCATGTGCGTGCCGTTTGCTAAATACGAAATGCAACGATGCGCAGCGAATCTGGCAGGCGCTGGCACTCACTCACTCGCACTCGCACTCACACTCATTCACATTCATACTCGTATTCACATTCGCAGTTTTGCAGTCGTCGTTGCAAACTGTAAAAATAATAAAGAGTACAAAAATCGCTGTAGGTTTTCGTACTATTGTTATAATACGTAGGGTAGTCCACAGTGTCCCCCCTGCTAGCTCTCGCTCCGCTTGCCTATACCCTGCACTCTACACTCCTGCTGCCTTCTCCTCAGCACGTTTGCTATGTTAATGAACTCTGGAACCTGTGCTGCGGTCCAGGCGAATCTTAGGCAGACCAGTGTGTGTGTGCTTGTGTGTGTGTGTGTGTGTCTCGAGTCAGCCAAAACTTTCATCATTAAAGAAAATTATAGCCAAGTTGCTGTAATGCAGACGCACAACGACAACGACAACGACGAGACGAGACGACGCTGGAGACGTCGCTGGAGACGACGTGGTGCGTTGCACACAAAAAGTGTTTATGGCCAGAAATCCGTCAACATATTAACACTAAATATTAAAACGTACAAGCGTGTTTATGCATAAATATGTTGCCATATCCACACACACACACACACGCACACACACATGCGCATACGCACACTGGTGCAAGACCCGTCGGACACGTCTGCAGCCTCAAGCTGCGTCACCGATCCTCACATCATTTGTTTTGATTAGTTCTCAAGCTTTTCTGCGCTTAGTGTTAATCGTTAAAGCTCTTTGAAAGCTGCTCGCAGCTTAAACATGCTTTTATTAGCCACATATTAAAGATTTCGAGAGACTTTTATGATCATAATCATTTAGTATTCAAAGTGTTTAAGGGGACTTAACTCAAGCTAATTGATCGCAAAGAGTTTATACTATTACAGGGTGAACAAAGGGGCTAGAAAATATGGCATATTTTCATTATTTTCGGCAATTTGCCTTAGAAAATGTTTTGGAAACGTTTTTTAAGCTTGTTTCATCTGACTTTATCGTTTAGAAGCAAAAACAATAAAATGTATTTTTCAAAACATTTCCGAAAATTTTATAAGGGGGTGGCATAGAAAAAATTCAAAAATTTTAAAACTGTTTAAATGTTTAAATTTGAATGCAAAACTAATAAAAATCAAGTATCAATTAATAAATGACGTTCCCAAGCCAAATCGGTTGATTATAAAGCAAGTTATACATGTTTAGGGTCAAAAAAAGTTTAGGGTCAAATATTGTAAAATTCTCAAGAATCATGTAACTTCGATGCAAAAGTATTATAGCGCATAATTCATGATTATTTCTTATCAAACAAGCTCATTGTTTTCTTTGCTACAAAGAGTGTTGAAAGTTAAGATCATTTTAATGATGAAGAACATCTCAATATGTAAGATTTATACCATTTCTCAGCTCATCAATTTTACCATACTTATAAGAACATCGGCCACATGTGGTGATCCATGCTCATATTTAGTGTCAATCAATTCATAACCTCATCATGTATTAGATGTACTTAAGATCCCTCGATTTCGGAGTAGGGTGCTGCTTGTGGCTGTTCTCGGCCTTGTAGCGAGTCTCATCAGAGTTGCATCGATCATTTGACACCCTTGTGGCTTGCGGAAGGGGGCGTGGGTATGTGGGGGTGTGTCGATGAAATGATTATTGAAGACTTTGTTGTGGGGACCCCAAGAGTTGTGTGTGGAAGGGAACTGGGAGAGGGGGAGGGATTTGGGGAATAGTTGGCTGGCTGCAGTTTTATTTTGCTTCCGCTGTGGCAGCGATGAAAGATGCCGAAATACTTAAACGATTTTTAATAATTTTATGCGTTTTCCGCGAAGATGTACGCATAAAATACAACAAATGAAGAGCAAAAGCAGCGTTATACGCCCTCAATGATTTACACACTGCAAGAGGCGACCGCGACGACGACGGCGACGCTGGAGATGATGAGGAACAGGAGCGGTAGCGGGAGCAGCAGGACAAGAGCGAGCTAGCGAGGTCGCTGCAGAGGCAGCTAGAGAGAGAGAGAGAGAGAGGGGGGAAGAATGACTGGAATTGGGCCTGACCTGGTCGCCTTGCGCGGTAGACGCGATAGCAGACTGCACAGTGGGCTGGTCTCATGCTAAAACAGTTGCAAAAAATAAGCTGCACTAGAATGTGGTAAATAAATGGAAACTCTTTGACAATTATAAAAAAATATTAAGAAATAGTTTGAAATAGTTTATAAATATATACATACATATATAGTTTATTTATTTATTTATTTTTTGTGGGGATCAGAATACAAATTTTTCTATAACCTAATGAGCATCTATGGTTGTTACCTTTCCAAGACTACTTATAATTTAATTAGTAAGTAGTTTCTGTATATTTTATTTAAATTTTAAAATTTGTCTAGTTTAATAGGCTGATAATATCAAAATTCTGCCATAAACCATTAAAAATTGTCTTTGTTTGATTTACAAACACTTACCAGTTTGTTTAATGATTTGTATGGGAAACTAATAGATTTTCTACGTTTATTTGCTTTAAAATTCACAATTACATTTATAACCTTTAAACATAACGAAATATATTACCATAACAATAGAACATTATAAAATTTAAACATTATTTTTAAGACTAATATTTGCTATAGCAGCATAGCATAGAAATTTATGCGATTTCATTCCTTTAAGTTTGTTTAAAATGTTAAAATTATTTAAGTTCCTTAAAACTTTAAGTTAATTACGCTTGAAAAACTTAATATCTCTTACAGATAATTTCCCTCTACATATAATTAAATTAATAAATTTAATTAATTTTAAATGTGATATACTTATTTTTATTGCTGATCCTTTCGCATAGCTTGTACCACAGTGCGTGAGATGTGCCGCAGCGAGTTGAAATGTTTTCATTTTGATCTCTTTACGCTGCGTTGGTGTTCGGGTTCTCGGGGTCTTTTTGCCCATAGCCACGGTTCTGGTTTATGCAAACGCATGTGTGTGTGTGTGCGCGAGTGTGTGTGTGTGTGGCAAGTCGCATTGAGGTTTTTTCATCTTCTTGCAACAAGTTTACAGCTTGTTGCGCTTCGCCAGTGATTTGCAGCGTTTAATAGGCGCACTTCAAATGCTGCGCTGCCTCTGCCGCTGCCTCTCCCCCCCTTCTCGCTCTGTAAATGATTTCCCTGAATTGCTTTATTATTTCCCAAAGTGCCACACGTGGGCAGGCAGAGGCAGCGCAGTGTTGCCTTGCTGCTCGCAGAATCGAAGTCGTAGCCAGTGTTGCCCCCGGGCTTTAATAAATTTTATAGTCACACACAAGGGGAACCCGGCCTAGGCTGCAGATCAGCATCGACTCTTGCCTTGTTTATTACTAATTGAATTCGCAGCTAACCCACCTCCCCTCCCCCTTCTCTCTCTCACTCTTCGATTTAGAGCTGCAGGTGTGAAAATTGTAAAAATTGAAGCGACAAAGCGTTGCAGGGTGGGGGAAGGTATGGAAATGCGGGAAATGGGAAGTTTCCGTTGCACTGTGCTGGTTTCCCACGCTATTTTTGGACACACCGCCAACGATTGTTGAGCAATTAATTAGCACTGCGTGAACTGCGACGCTGACGTCGACTGCGCTGCTTCCATTGTGTCAGTGTGTGTGTGTGTGCTCAGCAATTACCTCAAGAGGCCTGGGAAAATTGAGATGAGCTATGCTACGAATTTTCCACCCAAAAAAAGGCATTAAAACGTTGCTGGGAGTTTTCACAATAAAACAAGGCGTGAAAAAGGGGGGCGAAATTTTATGCTTGCAAAAGCTGTGCAAATTCCCACAGTGCACAGTGCAGAGTGCGAAGGGCACAGGGTGGCTCGTTTAATTAGCTAACTCAATTAAAAGAGCGTTAAAAATGCGCTGTGGAACAGCATCAGGTGTGCGGCACATTAAGAGAGATAGAGAGCGAGCGAAGAGAGACTAATTTATCGAGCGCACCTCGCTAGCGTATCCCCCCACTCCTGCTACCTACCTCAATTCCTATGGCTCATGGGCGCTTTGATCGCCAATCGAGCACACCTGAGGAATGAAACAGTCAGCCCATTGGCTGATCAAATAATCAAGAGAGAGAGAGAGAGCGCGCGCCAGAGAGAGCAGCAGTAGCTGCCGCAGCATGCTAGACAGCAGTCAGAGAGAGAGAGAGAGAGAGACACACACACGCAGAGAGCAGAGCGCATCAAGAGAGCGCGCAATGAATTGAAATGCTGGCAATGGAACAGGGCAAGAGGCGAGAGAGCGCGCCAGCTTGATAAGGCAAGAGAGTGTGCGTGCGTGAGGCGAGGCGTGTGTGTATGCCTGCTTGCTCTCTGTGCGGATATGTGTGTGTGTGTGTGTGTGTGCTTAGCGTATTTATGCTCGTAATACGAGTAGCACACAGCGGAAGCTTCAACAACAACAAAAACGAAACGGCGAACAAACGCAGCTTCGTCGCCAATCAGAAGCTTGCAGAGCGAAAGCTGCGCCGAACGTGCTCGCAAACTAATCGAATCCATAAAGCGGCAAACACACAAACACACACGCACACGCACACACACGCGCGCTCACGCTCTCTTCAATTGCGGCCCCACCCGCAAATGCGATTCGAGTGAAACAAGCGAAATAAATCCGAAAAAGCAATTCAGCTTGACGTGCAAAGTGTCGTCAAGTGTTGGAAACGAAACACACAAACGAAACTTGTCAACACTTGCCTGCCTGCTTTGCCCCTCTCTATCCCCCTTCCCACCAACTGATAGTTAAGCCTATTAAATGCCCCGAAACGCCGCTTTGTTGTACGCGGTCTTCACATCGTTTCCTCTCTGTGCGCTCTGTTTATCTGTTTGTCTTTTGTGTTTGTCTCTTTATTTGTAATAAATATGTTTGCTCAGTGCGGGGGAGGGGGGATTGGTAAGGTAACTTGTTATTAATTTCACGACTTGTCTGCGACTTTATTTTTTTTCCTTTGCGCCTTATCAGGTTACATAATTGTCCTGTTATAATGCCACCCTCCCCTCTTCCCCACACTTCCTTGCATGGGGTGTAATTATTGCATTGCTTTGTAGGGTTTCCCTCACCCGCCCAGACCATGCTCTTGTCTGTCTGTCTACCTTAACTGAGTTATCAATATGTTCCACAGTGTGGAGATCGTGACACGAGGCATGAATATAGCGAAGAATATATCAAATTAAATTTAAAAAAAAAATAATATATCATATATTTTGTCATTCATTTTTTTTTATTTTTTAAGGTTTTTCCTATGTTTTTTTCCTACGTTTTTTCTTAAATTTTTCCTGTACTCGTATATAAAAGTATTTTATGGTATATACTTAGTTTTCTTAAGATTGTGCTTAAATTTTTATTATATTTTGATTATTTCTCTAATTTTTTTTAAGATTTCTCAAGTATTACGTATGGTCTCTTAAGTTTTTGCTGGTATTTAGCTAAATTTCGTTTATATTTATTAAAGTATTTAGTAAATTGAGTTCTTATAGCATTATCCTACGATTTTCTAGGCTTAGTTATAAAGAACTTTTCATTGTTTAAAACAATTTCTTCACTCGTGTCACACTACCATCCCCAGCAAGGACACAAGTGGCAAGTGACAACTACAAGTGGCAGGGTACTCCCCCACGCTTTAGCTACCATATATAGACTACAGATAGTGCTGGTATCATATGAGTTTCTGTTTCTGTTTTCATTTTCTTCCTTTTCCTTTTGCACTCTGTAATTGAGTAATTTCCACTTGAATTTCCCCTTTCAGTTTTCTTTTCTGACTTTGTGTGGATTTCAGCAGATTGTGCAAAGGACATAAAGGGGGAGGGAGGGTGCAGGGAACTGGGAGGGGCACCTGCTTTGGGGTTGCGCTGTGGCGGGCTTAGAAGAGGATTTGCGGTGGCATTACATTTAATATAAGTCCACAAATGTGACAAACAAGCAGACAGTAGGGGGAGGGCGAGAGAGAGGGAGAGGAAGTGCAAGAAAGAGAGAGAGAGAGAGAGTTGGCAGCGTGACGCGTGTGAATACGAATTTCCATACGAAATTTTGTAACAATGATGCGGCGATTTAAACTGTCATAGGGCAAGAAGCAGCAGATAAAGAGGGGAAGGAGAGAAGTATGAGAGAAAAGAGAGAGATGAAGGGGTACAGTCTAAACTGACAAATAACTGAGGGCAATAATGATGCTGCACGTTGGGTACGTGCCCGGGGGCGAACTCTCTGTGTTTTGTACCTTGATAGAATATCAATTCGGGGCGCAATAAAAAATCTATTAAATTTCCACAGAATCACAAAAACAATTAATCATGCAGGGCATTAGAGGGGGAAGGGGGAGAAGTAGTTAGAAAGAGGCAGCAGGAGTGCGAGAGAGAGAGACGCAGACCTGGTCCAAATGTCGCACTAAGCTTACAGCAATTTGTGCTTTTGTTATGCTGATGCCATTGTTGAGATACATTCGTCAGATAAAGATACAAATGCAGTTGCCTTCCCCCGCCTCCCTACCCCAGGTAATTACAATTCTTTTGGCATGTTAAAAAAGCGAACCACATCAATACAAAGATCAACTGTCATTACCCCTGCTCCCCCCGTCCCCTTCCCATCCCCCTCCCCCTGCTGCATGTATAAAAAAGATATTGTATCTGTATCTGACGCGCGTTCGTGCGCTGCCAGCGCGACATTGAATTATCACATCGCGCTGTAGGGTTGTATCTGTGTGTAGAGTTGACAAAGTACAAAATAATAATCATAATAATGTAGGGCGGGATGGGTTGGGATGGGCTGGACAGTAGAGGGGGAGGGGGGCATGGCTTATTGTCATGCAACGACAAGATATTTACACACAATTACGAGGGGCACACACACACACTCGCACACACATACGTATTGAGATTTTCTTTACGAATTTACGTACAAAGTTAATTTATCATCGCAAAGGCAGAAAAACTAAAAAAAAACTTTGCTTTGTCTCGTTTCCTTCTCCTTCCCCTCCTGCTCTGCTCTTCTTGCTCTTCTGCCTTTTGGGTTTTCAGGCTGAATGGCGCACAATATTTTAACGTAAATACAATAAAAAATAAAAATAATAAAGAGAGACGAGTGTATTGAGTATTATAACCGCAAAATAAATAACGCGTATAACAAACAACGAGGGCGATGGCGATGACTGCAATCGATCGTGTAGCTTCAAAAGTCTCAGCTCTGTCTCTCTCTCTTTCTCACTCACTCTTCCATCTCCCTCTCTCTCTCTCTCTCTCGCTTGTCAAAGTGCCCAAAGCGGCGATTTGAAGCTGTCAACGCAGACGCACTATAAAACAGAAAAAAAAACCTTTTGTATCCGTGAGATACTTTTGAACTGCACTCGCACCAGTGCGCGCTACGGGGCCAACACCTCTGCCCAATAATGTTGGCCAAGTCAATTTGTACAGTCTCCTCTCCGCCTCTCTTCCGTCTCTCATCTCGCTTTGTTTAACTTTTCTCGCTGTGCGCAAACAATAAATGTTTTTGTGGTGATTAAAAAGTAGTGTGAAATCGATTACAAACTCGTACACATTAAGCAGGCAGACATGCAGACAGATCTCGCTGGGGCGGTCAGTTGTGAAGACCGGATATGCCTCGAAGGGTACCAGGTACGAGGTACGAGATCAATATTGAATTAGCTCGCTAGCGTGCGACACATGTTAATTCCACTTAATCGCGATCTTATAAGCAACGAAGGTGAAGGGTGTTTGTTAGTGTACCAGGTCAACTCTTTTCACGACAAAACTAACAAAAGAAAACGGTTAAAGAGAGGGAGAACCAACTCTGAGTTTACCGAATTTTCGCTGAAAACTGGTGGGTGTTATGTTTTTCAAATCTTTTTCAAACTGTTTATTGTACTTTCAAGCACGATCAGTAAAATTTACAAGTTCGTTTACGGGCATGTCCGAAAAGCGCAAAAATTGTAGAGTATCTCTTTTTTATTAGTCGGTTTACTCCTTAAATCAAACAGCTCTTGTTGCAGAGCAGCTGACATGCAGCTTTGGTGTGTATGCAAGCTAAGTTAGCTTTTGTGTGCCAGCAATCGTAACGAGCTTTTGAATGCATGCAGGCTTGCTGAGCTTTTGTGCGCGTTGAGCGCTTAGTGGGTTGTGAGCTTGGCTAGCACAAGTTACGCAGCCAAAGCAGAAAAAAGTGTTATATTTATAACTAAACTTAACGAGTTTTGATAATGCTCTGAAGCACTAAGCAGAGAACACATAGAGGTCTCAAATAGCGTTAACATGGCTGCCAACGCTATGTCAATTTTCAGATACCATCGGGTGTCGCTTACGCTCGGCTCCCTGTCGGTAAGAGACACGAGGATCAACTCCGAAAACACAGCGAGAACAATTCAGTCGGACAACGACCGCGGAACGATGAGCACGGGTGTATTTTTATGCGCTTGTGCCGTCGTTTCAATGTATGCGTTATGTATGAACATGCTCTCATATAAAAGTATGCGTAGCTTCGACAGCGTTTGCCTTTTCTATTATTCCTTGCTTTGCAGCGTTGCCAATCTTCACTAGCTTGCTCGAATGTCAATTTGGGCAGCTCGCTCAATTTTCGATTTTGGTTGCGAGCTGGCTGCCCTTCTTATGACTAGGTACTTTTAAATTTCTAGGCAGAATGCGCAAACAAGGCACTTTTTGTGCAAAATATGCATTAGGGTATTGTGGCCGGCGATCTACCGGCGGTTTTGCACTTCCAATAGAAGGCAAAGCTGGTGTCACGCCAAGCGAGCGATCAGGAGCCCAGCATAAAAGGGAAGTTCCTCTAAGTTCTAACGCTGATCGAAGAAAATGTACCAGGCAAAGCCAAAGCAAAACAATTCAAGGCCAAACGAACTGTGCGAATACAGAAGAATAATGGAAGAGCGAGCGCGCAATAGAAAGATCCCATCGTGCATCTCACATTATGCAAACCGAATGAATTGCGCGAGCGAGAGAGCAACAATATATCCCATCGTGCATTTCACTCCGACAGCTGAAGCTAAGCTAAGCTACGCATACTTTTGACTTTTGCATGCATGCACACTTATATTTGTGTGTGTGCATCCCGAAACATGTTGTTGTTGTCTGAGCAAGTGACTGGGATATTCGCGCTTGTTGTTTTGTTTTTGTTTTCTATTATCTCTCGTTTTGTTGGTACATTTTCTTCGTTCAGTGTTAGAACTTAGAGGAACTTCCCTTTTATGCTGGGCTCCTGATCGCTCGCTTGGCGTGACACTAGCTTTGCCTTCTATTGGAAGTGCAAAACCGCCGGTAGATCGCCGGCCACAATACCCTAATGCATATTTTGCACAAAAAGTGCCTTGTTTGCGCATTCTGCCTAGAAATTTAAAAGTACCTAGTCATAAGAAGGGCAGCCAGCTCGCAACCAAAATCGAAAATTGAGCGAGCTGCCCAAATTGACATTCGAGCAAGCTAGTGAAGATTGGCAACGCTGCAAATTAAGGAATAAAGCAAAGGCAAACGCTGTCGAAGCTACACATACTTTCATATGTGAGCCTGTGCATACATAACGCATACATTGAAACGACGGCACAAGCGCATAAAAATACACCCGTGCTCATCGTTCCGCGGTCGTTGTCCGACTGAATTGTTCTCGCTGTGTTTTCGGAGTTGATCCTCGTGTCTCTTACCGACAGGGAGCCGAGCGTAAGCGACACCCGATGGTATCTGAAAATTGACATAGCGTTGGCAGCCATGTTAACGCTATTTGAGACCTCTATGTGTTCTCTGCTTAGTGTCTGAAGGTATGCAGCAGAGACACAAACCAAATTAGCATGCAGCCGAAAAGTATGCAAGACAATTGTCTCCAAAAATTCTGTGCACCAAATAGAAAATGGCTGACATGGCAACAGTGCTACCCAATTGCAATATGAAGCAATCCGTTATAATCCTTGCCAAAATAAATAAATAAATAAACTTTTGTATAGTTGATGAGTAATGCTGTGAATCAAGGCTAAACAAACAATGAGATATTATTAATAACATTTATCGCCGACAGGCCATTGCTAATTCTAGCTTAGATATGCAGATTCAAAATCAATTGGCAAATATCTGTCAGGCTAATTGCCGTAACAATGACAGGTAGCAGATTTACGTATGTATTGTATGTAAATTGCACGACAATTTCCTGTCATGTTGTTGGCTTAAACTGATTATTTTGCTTATCGTTTATCGCTTTGGGCGTCGAGCCAAATACAAGGCAATAAATTTTCACTCCGATATCTGATGGAAATAATATTATAAGAATGGCTATCCTAGGGTATTCCATGGAAGCCAGTTTGTTTGTTATCTGATCACGAGTGATGGCTGGTTGAGCCCCTGAAAGTAGAGAAAAGCGCGCGATATGTTGCGATAGTTTTCTAGAATATGATAGGAAAAGCTGGTGGAAAAGTCAACCCACCAAAATTAGTAATACCCTCAGATAGTTCTGCAGTTCAATTGCAATTCGTTTGTGATTTGCTGCGACGTTATCTTTCGACCGATTTATGACCAATATACTATGCCCACTACGACCAACGGTTCATTATGACGCTCTTGTTCGATAAGATGGAATAACTTCTATATCTCGCCTCGAACTAAAGCGACAATAACTAAATCAGTATATATATATATATAGAGATAAAACCAATACTATATCGTATAGTACGAGCGCCATGCACACTGAGCGAAATTAGAGCGTGCTTCTGTCGCGAATGGGAAATAAATTCAATTCAATTAGATCATCAATTTTATTTGTAAGCAATGCGAAAAGAGACACAGACAAAACAGATTCACATCTCGATAAAGTACCCGAAAAAAGTACCCTGAAAATAGCGTCTGCCTCGTGTCAAGTGCTCTGCCCCTTCCTGCCCTCTCCGATCACCGTTCTCTCGCCTTGCCGCCATGTCAAAGCTTAAGAATCAAAACAAAAACCGATGCCGAAAAATAAAATATATCTTTGGTGTACGAGGCGAAAGTTAAAACAATAACAAAAACAAATACAACAACAGCTGTGTCGGTAGAGCAAAGTGCGAGAGATTTTTGTGTATGCACGACGA
Source organism: Zaprionus tsacasi (assembly GCA_018904105.1). Lineage (NCBI taxonomy): Eukaryota > Metazoa > Arthropoda > Insecta > Diptera > Drosophilidae > Zaprionus > Zaprionus tsacasi. The sequence continues at coordinate 11,751,847 of JAEIFR010000295.1, forward strand.
GCAGATATGCTGTAGGAGAGTTAAGAAATAAAAGGGATACTGATAATATTATTATATGATGTACTATAAACTGAAAATGAAGTTGAGCTAAGTCTCTCATCCATATCTGTTTCTTTCTTCGTTCTTTTCTCTCTTCTCTAACTCTATTTCCTTTTTTTCTTACACAATTTTTCACTCTCCTTCTCTCTTACGCCATTCTGTTCACCCACTGTACGGTTTACAGGGTATAATAAAGAGCAACAGTTTGCCCATTGCCAAAAGCCGTTTTACACGTTATTTGTTGTTGCTTTGTGGTTGCCGCTGTTGCTGCCGCTGCTGCTGCTGCTGTTGTTGTTGTTGTTGTACCTATTGTTGTTGCGCTCAGCTGGGGTATTTGTATTTTATTGGCCGCTGCGTTGACATCTGCGTTGAATTTAAGCTTCGTCGTCGACGTGTCGCCGGTTACTCTGTCAGTCGGCGCGTCGGTGCTGTGCAAAACTCACGCGAATTCGCTAGAGAGAAGCAGAAAAACATAAAAAAAAAAAAACATAGAAACAGAAACAAAAGTACTAGATACAGCACGAGTAGCAGATACAGATACAACAGCAGGCAGTGCAGCTTGAGACTCTACTAGAGTCGAAACAGATACAAAGTGTATATATGCATATAGGTTTGGCCGATTCGCAGACATTCAGCATTGAGGCGCGAGCTACGATTAAATTTAAATTTAAATCGCATACAACGTGAGCAGCAGCAGCAGCAGCAGCAGCGGCAGCAACTGTAACGACGCAACGCGTCTGCAATTCGAGCACAAAAAAGCAATTTGCATTTTCGCATTACGCCGCGTCGCGACGCCTCGACTCGTCTCGTCTCGCGTGTGCAGCAATAATAAAAAAGTGCGTACAATAAGAGATAAAAAACATGCCACAACAGCAACAGCAACATCAACAGCAGCAGCAATCAGTGCCAACTATTGCTGCCATACTCAATCAGCAACTGCAGCGAGTTGAGGATCAGCAGCAGCAGCAGCAGCAGATCAAAATTCAGCTGACTGCGAAGGAGATACAAAATAAAAAAAGGTGCGAATTTAGCGGTAAAAGACACTAAAAACTTATTAAGTTTACCTTATGTCAATGATAATTATCAAATATATTATACAAAAAAAAAACAATATTTGACACACATTTCGTGTGTCATGTTTAAGCTGCGATTGCGACAGCGCGAGGACGGGTGCAGGCTGCGGGGGTGGCCACGTTGCGTATACGTCACGTGCAGCCAGCAAAATATATTCAAACAACTGAAAGATAGAAAGGGAGAAAGAAAAAGAGGGGAAAGTGCCAAATTAAAAATCAATTGTTCACAAAATTCAACACAAAACAAGTGCGCAATATTTATTACACTTGCAAATACCCTGCAATGTGGATGAACTTTAATTTAACTGCGTAACTTGTACTTGTTTTGCGACTGCGCACTTTAAAAATGATTTACTATGCTCAAATAATGCCTTACCTTTAGAGGATAAGACTTGCGCATACCCTGCAAATGTGTAAACAGTAGAAGATACAAGCAAAAGATACTTTTTGTGCAAGCAGTATTAATTAAAAATTGACCGTAATTTAGTTCGAGTTATACTAGTGTAGCTATAAAATACCCTTTAAAAAACTCACTAATCTTAATTAGTTCCTATAATCCCATTCATCAAGAAAAGATACTCCTAACATGCATGAGATACATAAATAGTTGCAATAGATACAATGTTTATTTGCACACGAAAACGAAAGTGCAATGAGAAAATTTGTAAATAAAACGAGAGAAGAATTTAGACTAAATAAATAGTTAATGCAGTACTAAGACATACCCTATAAAGTGCTTAAATAAGAACTCTCGTTTTTAAATTTTCTAGACAATTTGCGGGGTAGAATTTCATATATACCACAGTTAGGCTTATAGGCTTATATCATTTCAATGTTCTCATACATAGCTATTATCACGTTGAAAATTTACTATAGTTGTTAAAGTTATTCTCCAAAACGTTTACAAAGTGCTATAAATTTTTATAGCACATAAAATCAAAACTTGTGCAAACAAACACGTTTTACAATACCCTTGTTGATTGATATATTTTATTAGCTTGCTATAAGTTTTATAGCTAAAAGTTGTTTATGTTTATCTTAAAGTTACACCCCTTTTTCTGCAAGAAATTAACACAATTTAAGTTAGTATTTATTTCTAAATTTAATTAATCATTTTATAGCACTCCCCCTTAACCCCTATTCCCGCCATACAGGGTATTTTAGCATAAACAAATTTCTTATATTTTTGCATTTTCCGCGAGACGCCGAAACCGAAATTGAAACCAGTTTGGGGCCGATCAACAAGCTTGTCAAGTCACAAGTCGCGTCGACTCTTTTGGCCCCAGACACAACACTATAAATCATCGCAGCCGCACCGAACGTAAACCAGAAATACTACGGGTCTCTCTTTCTCACTGACTCTATCTATATAGAGTTGCAGAATTAATGGTTCGATGGCTCACGACTTTTGCCGCTGCTTAACCCATTAGCGACATAAACTATTTGCAGCATGCGATTTATGCGTTTTTGCTACGATCCCACGATCGATCGATTGATCATGCCATTAGCATAATACTCGAGATCTGATAAACTCGATTTCCGTTCGTCGCGATATCAAAAAGCAACCGTACACATATCATAAGAGAGAGATAAACAAACGCTCGTCTCAAGGCCGAATCCATGGGAAAATTGGCAAGAATGTCATGGAAAAGACCAGCGCGATAAACTTTTCCGCCCGCAGCGACGTCAACAAGTTTTTGTTTTGCATTTCTTCTGCAAAGAATTCGTGTGATAAGTGACAAGTGATAAGTGATATGAGTTATATGGAATATATACCTTATTATTGTAAGCAAATCAAAGCACAAACCAACCCAACCACCCAATGGAAAATTCATAAGGTAAGTACCCCAAGCAGGTGAGTGTACCTCATCGTTTATTTGTCTTGTTGTTTACCATGTGTTGTTGTAGGTTATGCCATAACGGTTTAATGGGGGGAACTCAGCAATGGGGAAGCTCGTCTATAGCTCTTATACTACGCGTGGCGCAAACATTTGCAAAGATTGCGGGGTACCTTATCAGGGGTGGGCGCGTCGTTTGCACAGTAGGATACGGAAATTTTCGTACTAGTAAATTTTGTGTATGTTTACTATAAACTGAAATCGATCTGTCCAGCTCAATGTCATGAGCAGCTAGAAAATTTACTAGATAAACATGTTGAAATCTTTTGTTTAGACTTTAAAGAATTCTAAACATGATATGGTTAAGGCAGAAACTTTAAATCAGGTCATTGGCTTTGGAATAGCTGTAGTGATCATCTAGTATTATTCAATTAGCTTTTGTGTGTTTATAGCATAAGAATTCACATTATAAACTTTAAAATATTAAAGATTCACATAGTTAACTCATCCCCATACACTCCGACTGGCTCATTAGATCCATGTGTGTGCAGGCATTCTAAACTTTCCGATCTAAACAGATTGTCATCATAGGTAAACAATACGCAACATTTTAATAACCTTTCTGGTCGAGTGCTTTGATTGCATGAAAAAACCTTAATGAAGAACGGGAAAAACACACTTACGAGCGTAAACTCGATACACCAATTTGGTAGATCAATTAAAATTACTTTACACACATTACATGTGAGTTTTTTGTGTAATTTAGTCAACAAATGAGTAAAGAGATAAGAAATAATTAAAATAATACTGATTTTGCATAATTTAGAGCTAAATCTAGCTTTAAAGTTGAACTTTTCTAGCTAAAATAATTAAATAATAATTTTAGCAAGCACATGCTTGTAGAGATAATAAATAATACAAAGTAGACAATTTATTTCTGAATTAAGCTATTTTCCATCTTTTTCCCAGCTATATTATTTTAAAAAACCCTGAACAGCTTCAAAAACGGCTAAAAGCTTTAGCTAATTCGATAATGCGCAGCTTAAGCACACATCTCTAATACGAAGAGCTTTCGCACAGGCAAAAGCTCAGCGAACTTGCTCTCTCTCTCGCGTTGTATCGCTCTGCACGCAGCGTTTGATAAGCAGAAGCAGCAGCAAAATAACAAACTTTTGACGTCAACTGCGCTGCGACGCTGCGCTGACGCTCTGCCGCTGCTACTGCTTCTGCTGCTGCTGCTGCTGCTGCTGCCTGGCGTCTCCAGCCATACGCCGTGGTGACCAAAGCTTGTTTTCGCCCTCAAACGAAGTTGATCGCGTCGACTTTCAATCGCAATTAAACGATCGACCAAAGCGCAGGTTAGTTCAATTTCAGCTGCGTCCTCTGCAAGTGCGTGAGTAGTGACAAGTGTGAGTGTAAGTGCGAGTGTGAGTGTGAGTGTTTCAACTAATTAAGCAAGAAACTCGTTGACAAACTCTCTCTCTCTTCTGCTGCTTATAAAGAGTCTGTGCAATTGCACAGATCATTCAGTTATCATTGAACCTGCCTCTCGCTCTCGCTACAGTGACAATCCTAGGTAAATTTCGCCGGCAAATTATACACGTGTTTCTATGTGTGTGTGTGTGTGACTTTTGTTTCAATTCGCTGACAATTTATGTAAATTTTTACGCATTTATTCCGAACCTTTCCATATCCAAGCTTATCAAAAACAAAAAAAAAAAACCGAACATGCCGCTCTCTATCGCGCTTTGTAGTATTTCTTTGGGTCTCGGCCTTTGGCGGGCCAACTTTATCTGGCCCGTTGGCTACTTATGTACTTAATAGTGATTAAAACAAAATATTGAAAGGGGGAAACCAGGAAAAAACAACAACAACAACAACACACGCCTTCAACCTTTACAATCTATCTGGCTTTAGCTTCATTCTATTTTTTTTTTACCTGTAACATCGCAATTGTTGTCGGGGACTACCGCATTACTGTGTTTGATTATCGAATAATAATTATGTGCATTATTTTGCATTTAATATACACGTGGGAGACTGCGCAACGATTAAACAAATCAAATTATACCATATACTATATATGAGTAATATTATGTAAGCGATATTGAAACTCAATTTCCGAACTGAATTCGGAAAGTTCAAAGTTTTATTCACAGTTGAATACACTTAAAAATGCATTTGCAAACGACTTTCATTCAACACAAGTATAAAGTATATAAATCGGAAGAGAAAAATGATAATACATATACATATATTTCAATTGTACTTGCCTTGAGGTGTGTTTTTATTTTTAAAATATTCCGCGTCTCTGCGGAAATATTCAAAACCCACACACACGCACATTCCTATATAGGCTGTTCCACTTTCTGTGCTCTCCATATAGTATGTGTTTTCTATACTAATTAGACATCTATCTCCCTCTGTATACGCTTCGGTCTGTTCGAACGCCTCCCTACTTCTTATCACAATTATCATTGAACAAAACAGACGGGTCAGAGACTCTATAAAATTGTTATTAAAAATAACAAAAAAAAAGAAATCACAAATTAATTATAGAGCAAAAACAAATCGAAAGAATCTCTGATAAGCAGGTGCCGTCGAATCGTACGATTCCAATTCAAAACCTGCAGATACTTTACTTTTGCCCCCATCATCAGCCTCGTCTGGGTCTCAACAAATATTTAGCATGTGTATAGCAATTGCGTAGTGTTTATCTGCCAAATATAAACCATAAAAGCTCCAAAACTGAACATGAAAAAAAAAAAACAAAAGTAAAGAAAGAAATATTATTTTGCCTTGGGGCGAGCATGAGAGCTGATAAAATGTGTCGACTGTGCCAGTGCCTTATAAAACATAATTTAAATACCCGAAAAGCGAGTGGTTTTATTGCCTCGATGTAGCGCCCTGTAGTTTATGAAGTTTTATAACAGTTATCTGCACTATTTAAACTACTTTAGAGTTATTTTATGACACACTAGAAGGGCTTAGAAGAGATAGCAGAAACTTCCAAAGATTAACTAACAAATTTCTTGAGTTTCTTAGTTTTTTTTTTAAGTAAAACTTGCAATTTGTATAAAAATTTGTGTGGGTTTGTGGTCAAATTTGGTACACAGCTGTGAATCATTACCTGGAATGGATTGTGCCTATATATGAAGCCTGCATCTAAAAAAGTTAACTATATGTCATATTTGAGTTATTTTAATGGGCTTGCCTGCATATATGATTATGAAGTTTCATATAATATTTAGCTAAGCTAACATAGAATGAGACTAAGAAACGTGCAGCTCGCCTTATCGATTGTTTTACTGGAAATTAACATTTAAATCATTCAATTGAAATACCTTTAATACACTCAAATCTATATTGTATATTTTGCTTAGATTTCCCCGTACGTAATTCTCTTACTATTTTCACAACTGATAATTAGCAATAAATTATCATATAATTTTTATGAACTCTTACCAGTTTTATAACATTGTAACAATCAATTTTATGATCTTTTCTATAATATTATAATTGAATAAACAGCGAAAAGTACTTAAGAGACAATGTACTTAGCAGACAGTTCAACAAACCTCACCCCCAAGCAGATCAAAGGGTATTTCAAGCATTTGAAACTATTTACACGATTCATAAGCACTTGCATTATGCCAGCTGTCATTGATCTATTATAATCTACGATCTGAACTGAATTTCGAAAGGGGCGGTAGATCTAAAAGAAGGCAGAGTTAGATATGAAATGAGATGAGATTATATAATTCCTCTCGGCTATTAACACGTATGACACCTGACGCCTCGCACGAGATGGATGCGAAATCGGGACTAATTCAATCCATCCCCCGAAAAACTCACGCGGAATCAGTTATTCCAAAGCGTTAATTGTTGCTAAAAAAACGATCGACACTTTGATAAATCAATCAATTACGGCAAACACACGACTGGTTTCATTATCATATGATTTCTAAGAAGATTGAACTATCTAAGGGCTAAGCCGGAATAAAGTGTCAATTTAATTAAGTTAATACTTCCATTGAAGAATCCCAGTAGACGATAGAGGTGTCAATCGAATTTGAAAGCACGTGAGGCGCTATAGACTTCTATAGAGTGTCTCCCCCGAAAAGTTTCCGCTTACAGCACATTGACAACTGTCTGGGGATTTTGATAAAAGACAAGTCAAGTTATGACTGAAGGTCGCCATGACGCAGCAGGTTGGGGAATGTAAGAAATACCATACCATATACCATACCAGTTTCTAGATGTTCATGTTTTTAGTCTGGCTGTCAAACAACCCACGCATTTATGGCACTACACACTACCGAATGCCACCTCATAGATACCCTATAGTATACAAAAATTGTTTTATGGCCCCTATAGATTGCACGAGCTTTGATTAGCAATCAAAACGAACCTAGGGCAATAATGGTGCCACATTAACTAGGTATATCTATATCTACAATATATGTATATAGGAAGGGGCCTGATAGTTTCGTAATTATGACGTTTACATATGGAAGATATAGTACAGCCCGTGAATTAGCATAGTACACAAGTAAAGCGGATTGTAAATACTTTTTTGTGGGTCGCATTGTCTCGTGTCTTTGCTGATATCATTGATAAGGCGCCACGATAGCGACAGTGGGGCCGACTCTCCCGCCCCGTGCCTAGGCACATGTCATGTGGCTGTGGCACTTTTCACTTTTTCGTGCCATTTCTGGCGACTTATCAAAGCGACTCTGTCTGTTGGCACAGTGGGCAAAGTTTGGAACACACTGAGGTAGCATTAAATACTGCCGCTGCTTGCGCAATGAAACGTCAGCAGTTGCCGCCGATAAGCGCTGATAAGAGGCAGCGGCAGCAAATACAGTAATTATATAGTACTATATATAATATAGAGATGCTCGTGCGCAAGCGGAAGGACGCGCTGTGCGAAGATCAATAGAGCTTATCAACTCTACCCAATAAATACCCAATAGCTGCACATCTCAATCAATACACACAGATCGTGCCAAGTAAATATAATGAGCTTAATGAGTTCGAGGAGGTAAACTATGTAGTTCGATCTGAATTCGATGAGCGTATCGAGAAAAACAGATGCGCTTCGATAATTATGCAAATATCGAGTAAATATCGCGCAAATAGGGAAGCAGAAACACGCGTTCCCTCTCCTCCAATAATAGCAAATATGTGTACAATCTACATGCCATAGATATGTGGACTCTACACCTATCATATACTGTACGATACGCTGTCCATTTAGCTGTCAGACCTCCACTTAGCGCGTATATCAACTCAATTATGTTACCCGAAATTGAACTATTCGTCATGGACAAATTATCACACGCATACGATATGTAATCGAAGCAATTCCGCATTGTACATCATCAGTGCCAGTTGGGGTCTATCAAAAACGGAGCATGTCACCTATATATAAACCACAGCGATAAACTTTTTTTTTTTTAGAGAGCTTTTAATGCAGTAATCCCACTGTAAATCAATTCGATTACTTTGTGGCGGATTATTGTAATCGATAAATTGTGATTTTCCCAAATTAAATACATACCTGTTAGTTTCAGAACCTTCTAATCTCGATTAGACTATAAATCTCTGTGAGTCAGTTATTGATTTCTCAAGGCCCGCGTTTTCAATCGATATTTGAGAACTCAAGTGGTCTAATGCGCCGAAAAATCTCAACCAAGTCTATCGTAAACACGATTAGTCTTATCTTGACACCTCTTGAAGATTAGTTCAAGTCCAAGATCAGCACGTGAAAGCTTTCGAAGCTTTTTCTCCACAATCCTCTAGGCAAGTCTACACAAAAGCTTTTATATTGTAAAGCTCATGATCACACACTTCAATTAGCACATTAACACGCTCCACAATAGATTCCACACCTACCCGCCCTATCAATGAGGCACTCCAACACTTCCACGCGATCTACCTCAATCGTGCACAAACAATCGCACGATTAGACAAAATTGTTTGAAGTATAGTTTACCATAATATAATATGTTAAATAATTATAATATTGTTTGTATAAAAATAGATCTAAATCGAATCATATCGCATGCCTTCGCCTCATGACTGCTCGTCTTGATACTGCGTGATCCTTCTGGGCAAATTAATTAGCAATTCGCTGAGAGATTATAATTAAACCAAAGCTGCACGATTCCAGCTATGGATAATTGATTTATTTGCTTAACATATGTAAACAATTCCCCCATACCAAGTTCCGTTTCGATCCAAGTTTAGCTACTGCTTCGATTTGGATTTCGCTTTGGCCAAAAACTCGACAAGTGTGGCGCGTGTTTGGCATTTTAAGGCCAAAACAAAAGCTGTTGACATTGTTTTTCGTATTATCTATATCTAGGAAACTAAGAAAAAGGGAGTATCATTGTCGCTCTTAAACTTCTATCTCAGAGATTACAAGAGCTGATGTAAGCAAATTTCATTTGGAGTATTCTAGAAACATATTTCACAACATGACTCAAGAAATACTTCTTTCAGGCATAACTCAGTTATTACTAACAATAAATCAATCAAATTTTGTGGAGTCCAGTATTTATATATATGCTATCATTAGGTAAAATCTTTTCAAAATCGAATCATAATTAGCTGAGTTATGCAGTAAAAATATAAATGTTCTCTATATATAGGGTAGCTCATAGCTGTGTGTTTTGTAATCATTTGTTATTGTTTTGGGTTATCATCATCGATCGTTTGCCAAAAAACACGTCACTTTGCCTATCGATCTCTTTCGCTCATTTTCCCACTCCCACACACGTCTCTCTCTCTCTCTCTCTCTCGCTCGTCAATCAGAGAGACAAACATTTACCTTGGCTGTTTGCCAAAACGTTTCCCTCGTAAAAGACAATTACAAATATATGATATGACGCTAAATAGTTGAACAAATGTTGGGTCAGGTTATTCTGTATCAAAGTTCAGCAGGAATAGACATGCCTCCGCGTTGCATAAGAGATACATATATATAGATTGAACTGACACGTGTGGGGATTATCAGATAAGTCAGCTGCATATAGAGTATATTTTCAAGCAAATCGTGTGGAGAGCAAAGATTATCACGGCTGACTTATGCAATAAAAAGATCTATTAAAACATAAAGCAAATCCACAATCAAAATATATTTCATTTATATTTAGCGACAGGCATATAAAAAATATATATATATGTATATATTGACTCTTCAGATAGAGCTCAAGGCGCGCTTCATTCAGTAAACATTTCCATTTGTTCAATTAACTTGGACTTGCATTGCGTGCAATTATGATAGACGAAACGCGTCAGTTTTCAGTCCCCGATTTCGATCACGATTCAGTTACAGATTGATAGAGCAATCGAGACGATGCAGTGATTTATTTGCGTCGATTGCGTAGATCACGCAACGCAATTCACAATTTGCAATTCGCAATTGTTTTTTTTTGTTTCACAATTGTTAATGCAATTGATAGGAGTAATTGAAATTGTAGGGAGTGAGGAGGGATACAATGGGAATAGAGAGAGAGAGAAATATCAATTGATAGCTACTCTACCAAGTAATCTTCACAGTCAGACCATATCTTAAATAAACCTCAGTCAAGCCATTATTGAAGGTGTTAAGCAGCCTGATAACGACTGAATATGAACTTCTATACAGCTCAGCTATCGTAAAACATTAGAGAGATAGATAGAGAGGCAGATAGAGAGAGTGAGATGGGGCTAGTACAGGTAGGGAGCGCCAGCTAATTGCTTGAGCACACTCGTAAATTCTGGAGATCTGCGACAGTTTTATGCTCGTCGGATTTACTCTCTCTCTTTCTCTCTCTCTAGCTCTCTTTGCTTCGCTCTTACTTTCAGCAGATTCTCTTCTCTCTCTCTCTATCTCTCTGGGTGCTAAAAATGGGCTTTTGATTTACGCAAAAGATATATATGCACAAATATATAAATATTTGTCTATGGCACTCCGCTCTGCTCAGATTGGCATTGACAGTGGAGCTGACGCTTCATTCGCGTGCAGAGAAGTGATTCCAGGACTAAATCCGATACCATAGACTTAACATATAATAATATAGTATACTAGTAATACGCGTATTTATAGCAATAAAAATTTGACAAAATGGGCTGCGAGTGTGTGAAACGGTAAAAAGAATATTCTAAAAAATCCGAAAATATAAAAAAACGTATAAAAATTTGGCCTTTTTGACCTTCAAAATTTGAGACAGCAAAGTTTTCCAAAAAAAAAGTGTTTAAAAATGTCATAAAGAAGTCCTTAAGAAACAACTTGTTGGTGTATAGTATGATTTTTTGAGTTCATCTTCAGCTATTTCGGGCCCCCCGAAAAAAAAACACATGCTGAAGTATTCCAAAAATAAAGCGGCGTCGGCGTTTTTTCGAAAATTTAAATACAAAACGTTTTCGTGTGACCCAAAAATGTTTTAAATATTATATTTGCTATATAAGAAAATTTTCAGTATATGATCTTGATATACATGAGTGAAAATTTTATCTATAAATCAGGCAATATATGCCTAGCAGAGGCTACATTCCTGCAGGACTTCAGCAGCAGTTTTTGGGCTTGAAAAATCGATGCTGTACCAGGCAGACACTACCTTCAACAACAATACAATGTTAAAAGTTGTTTACCAACCCTTGAAAAAGAACAAATAACACGCCACATTCCAGAAGTTCTCAAGACGTCATAGAGAGTAGTCGAGCAATGCAGCGAGAGAAGTGAACTAATTTGTATGTTTTCTATAGAGTGTTATTTTGGAGTGTGTGTATGTTTTATATAGAGTATATTTATGTGTGTAGAGCTGTGTAAGCTCCAAATTAATTGAAAGGCTTTTCACCTAATGCACGAGCATGATTGATGTGCGAGGTCTCTTTGTCTCTCTCTGTCTCTCTCTGTCTCTCTGTCAGTCCATTATCTAGGCGCCCGCGAGTTCCCCGTCTTAATCGTTTACCGTTAATTAACCCAAGCACAACCACAACCACAATCGCTTCGCGCATCAATAAATAATAATCGGAAAAACAAATAAACCTAACTCAACTCAACTTACTTTGAATTTCTTTAGTTGTTGCAAGGTATTCAAAATGAAAGCATCCACACTGGACAAACTAAGCTGCTTCCTGGCCGAGCTGCTGGGCACAGCCATCCTGGTCTTTCTGGGTTGCATGGGTTGTGTGAAGACCGATGTCTTCCCCAACAACCATCTGCAGATTGTACTCAACTTTGGCTTCGCTGTACTGATTGCCATCCAGTGTTTCGGCTGCGTCTCTGGAGCTCATCTCAATCCCGCCGTGACTGTCGCTGCATATATCTATGAACTGGTCACACTGCCCATGGCATTCATCTACTTTGTGGGCCAGATGGTTGGTGCATTTATAGGCTATGGACTGCTGAAGGCACTGCTACCCAGCTCGACATTCAATGTACCCAACGGACTGTGCGTCACTGTGCCCCATGAGCAGGTCTCAACTCCTCAGGCTTTTGGCATTGAATTTGTGGCTACCTCCATACTGATCATCGTCTGCTGCGGTGTCTGGGATCCACGTAATGCCAAGCATCATGATTCTGTGGCCATTCGCTTTGGTCTGGCAGTTGCCTGTTTGGCCTGCGCAGCGGTAAGTAGAGGGAGGAAGGGGAATCCCCTACAGAATTCATTACTATATCTTATATCTGGTTTCTACAGGGTCCCTACACCGGCGCCAGCATGAACCCGGCCAGGTCCTTTGCGCCTGCCCTGTGGAACGGTAATCCCGCTAGCCACTGGATCTACTGGTTGGCTCCACTGAGCGCTGCCGGCATCACTGCCATCGCCTACAAGGCTGTGTTCAGGCGCGAAGTGGTCACTGCGGAGATCAGCTCGGACGAGAAGATCCGTCAGCTGGAGGATGTGCAGCTCTCATAGACAATGCTCTCATATATGCATACGCACACACACAACCCCACACACACACACACACACACACACACATAAGTGCCAAGCAACCAAAACTTAAGCAAATCTATCTGACTTAAATTCTAACTAGATCTAAGCTCGCTGCGACATGCACATGAATATCGTATACACGTTTATGCAAATGTCGTACGATAAACTAAAGTTTCGATTAATAAAGAATAGACATTTTTTGTAACTTAAAGTGTATTTTGAATTATGTATATAAGAAGTAAGCTAGAAGGGTTTTTTTTTTTGGCTGATTTCTGTGCATATTTATAAGCTATATTATTGTAGCAGGCTAAGGTATTATATGGTATTTAGGGTACTTTAAGTTTAAGTCATTTGCTTAGTATAAGAACTCATTTGAATATAGTTAGGCGAATTTTCAGATATATTTCGTTATTTCTCCAAGCAAAAACCCCTTCATACAATGGGTTTTTTTCCTTTATCAATATACTTTCAAAGTATGCAACATTTTTACTGTGATTTTACAATCAGAATTTAAAAAAACAAATCGAATTTCTAAGCCAAAACCATTTGGGTAAGTTACTCCTTCACCTAGGCCAGAACGCAGCGTAGTAAACCAAAAAGTCCTAGCTAGGACTCGTTGCTTTAGAAATCCCTCGAGGAACCTGTTGGAACCTTCTGCCTTTCGATGCACTCTCTTTCTCTCTCTCTCTCTCTCGATGATCGTTCTTTGGCAGCGCCTTAAAGTAGGCCAGTTTTGTGGGCAGCGCGCTGGCTTTTATCATTAATCAAGCGTACTTAGCGGCCATTGCGATAGCGTCGGAGTATTGGCCAGGCAGGCAAGCCAGGCGCCGTATTCGCAACGCGTTTTGACATCTCGATGAGATAAGATTGTCTTGTGGTGTTGCAATGCGTGTGGTGTGTGTCGGTCTGTCCTGTTGCTTGGAAAACACGCCATGATTAATTAGAATTTAATTTGAATGCGACTAGAAAGAAGCCTGACTGGACGGACGGACGAGTACCGAACCCATGTTGGGGTGCTATCTAACCGAGACAGGGCGCAAAAAAAAAGTATCCGCATTATAATTAGCATTACGGCATTATAATTCATATTGATCGATTGAGGGAGGGCAATTTAAAGTCACGACTCTAGTTCGGCCCAGTTCCAGCCACACAGTCCGCCCTCAGTTCAGTTCAGTTAGTCAAGTCAGCGGTTTTGCGGCCAAAACATGTCGCAGTCAAAGTTACAGCTAAACGATGCGGGTAGCGTGCGCTCCTCTGGCCGCTGGTGGCGTCTCTATTTGGGTAGGAGGATGCGAGAGCTCGTAGCCGCCTTCTTTGCCGAGTTTGTGGGCACGGCTACGTTCATCTTTATAGCGTGTATGGGTTGTGTGACCACGCCCCTATTCACGAACTCCCACTTCGAGTTGAGCCTCAACTTTGGTTTGGCCATCATGATTGCCATACAGAGTTTTGGTTCGATCTCTGGAGCACATCTTAATCCCGCCATCACACTGGCTGCCGTCATCTATGGCGCCTTGAGTTGGTACATGGGAATTGCCTATCTGATCGCCCAGGTGGCAGGTGCTCTGGTGGGGTATGGTCTGCTCAAGGCTGTGCTCCCGCTGAGTGCCATCATTGGTGTGGATAATCCCGCTGGGGTCTGTGTCACGGTGCTGAGTAAGGACATCTCCGAGCTGCAGGGTGTATTCATAGAGCTACTGATCACGTGCTTCCTCACCATGGTTGCCTGCTCTGTTTGGGATCCACGTAATGCTAAGCTAAAGGACTCGACGCCACTGAGATTCGGTCTGACCGTCTCCAGTCTCAACTTGGCAGCGGTGCGTATGGGTAATACGAGTTGAATTGAAAGATCTTACGACTTGCCTTTCTACAGGGTCTCTTCACTGGTTCCAGCATGAATCCCACACGATCGCTGGGTCCCGCCGTCTGGAACAATTCGTGGAAACATCACTGGATCTACTGGGTAGGACCTTTAGTGGGTGCGGCCCTCACCTCGATCATTTATCGCTTCTTCTTCAAGGGCCGCAGCGAAGACGAGATCGAATTGAGAAATTCCAATGCCAGAATTCAGTTTATAGATAAGGTTTAGTTCTAGTGCCTCCGTGCTTAAGTGTTGCCTCTATATAGTTTTAATCTATGTTAAGTACCTACAATAAACCATATACCGACCAGATTTCATATCTTGCAGTAGCATTTTTATTTTATGAGCTCTCATTAAGATCTTTAGAGGGAAATCAACGTCTTTGAGACACGTCAGCTGAGTGATTGTACCTTCTAAGGGGTACACAAGGGTGTGTGTGGGAATTAGTCATTGTTATTAAATCTATAGAACATAAGTACTAAATACTTTGAATTTTCTTAAATTTGCAGTGATCTTTAATGAGATTATGTTAATTTTAAGTAATATTGCTATAAAATAAAACCCCGTGACTGCAAAGAAAGAACAGAACACCCGATAACACATTTCGTAAAATATATATACAAATTTATAAGAACCTTAGGAAAATTACGGAATTCTACCCCCTATAGAGACCTGCCAATCTTTCGTTTATCAAATAAGTCATTTAATATCTTCAGTTCTCAGTGCAGCGTCAGCCTCATATGATATGACCTTATCACTCACACAGTATCTAACTACTTAATGTTGTACTAAGTATAAGGCTGCCAATTTCACAAATTCAAAAATCATCCTTAGAAACAACACTCTCGAACTACACACACTCCAACCATATCTCTAGTTCACATCTTTAATGATATTCAGGAAATAGTCTCGACAATCATTCAGTAATTCGACGCATAGAAAAGTCCGCTAAGTGTTCTATGAATGGTTTATCTGGGCTCGTATAGCTGTCGTTGTAAATAATTTTCACAATCCCAGGCACTTAGGTTAGGTAAATCTAAAAAATAAATAGAACCTGATGAAAATAAGAAATAAAAAAAAAAAAAAAAACAAAAATCCCATAAAAATGCTTGAAATTGTTTTCGCAATGGTCGCAGATTAAATACCCTAAGTCGGCTGCTCGACAACGTCATACCACACTATATGAGCACTTCAGGTGTGATATGTATTGCAATTAAATCGGTCAGTTAGCTGAAAGCGTGCTAAGTTATCAATGTTATCTCTAGAGGGACCTATAGTAAATACTAGATGTATAAAGACGAAATCAATGCATGCAATGTCATCTGATATGTACTCGTGTTTCGATTATATATAGGTATATTTAGAACGATACAGACAGATGAAGAGCATGATAAACCCGTGTGTTTAGCAACTTTTATTAGCTGGGAAATCGAAAACTCTCACCGTACTGATTATATTTGGGTTTGTTTCGGATTATGTTTACCATATACCAAATTGTTTGGGGGCCATAAATTTTCGATTTCCAGTTAGTCAACCCTCGGCGGGCATAATAAATAAAATACGCACATCGGCACTGGGAGTGTCAGCTGATAATTGGGCTTAACGCTTGATAATTTGATAATTGATTATTGATAATGGCCATTGTTGAAGATTAGTGGCAATTTAAACTTGTAGTCGTCGTCAGCCGGGGACTCTATTTAAGCAAGAATGAGTGAGTATGTTAGTTCTCCAAGAGCCTGTCAATAGTACTAGCTTGCTTCAATGTGTGTGTGTGTGTGTGTGTGTAGGGCGCCTAATCAGCCGACGAGCAACTTAAACCAACCGACTAACCGACCAGACTGCCGAACGTCGTCTGAGGCGACTGCACTCTCACTCTCATATCCGTCTCTGGGGGCGCACACGATTCAGTTGTGCTCGGTACGTTCGCAGTTCAAGTTGTTTAACACACACAAGTACGGATCGGCCAGAGTATATAAGGACTGCACCTTGACTCTATCGACAATGACTGAGTCGAATCTGAACCAGAGGCAGGTTTATCACCATCACCATCAGTTAAATATCCGTCTAAATTATACCTTAACCATGAATCATCTTTCTTCTTTACAGAGGATCCCTCTCGAAGAAAATGCGCTCCAGGCTGCTGGATAATGCCGTCATCGTCTTTGGCGAGATGATAGCGACGGCCATGCTAATGTTCCTGGGCTGCATGGGATGTGTCCAATCGTTGAATTTCATGAAATCGGACTTACAATGCAGTCTTAATTTCGGATTTGTCGTCCTGATCTGTATACAGTCTTTTGGCTGCGTTTCGGGAGCACATCTGAATCCTTGTGTGACTCTGGCTCAATTGGTCTATCGCATGATATCGTGGCCCATGGCACTGGCCTATGTTGTGGCTCAGATTTTGGGTGCCTTTATTGGATATGGATTGCTCAAGGCGTCGATACCCGAGGATGCCATCTGTAGCACAATAACACCCAAGGGCGCCTGCCTTACCATGTTGGCCGATAGTCTTACACCCGGCCAGGGAGTACTCATCGAGTTCCTCATCACCTGCGTTCTCATATTTATCTGCTGTGGTGTCTGGGATCCACGTAATACCAATTTCCAGGATTCTGTAGCTATACGCTTCGGTCTGGCCATAGCCTGTCTGTCCCTAACTGCGGTAGGTTTTATTTATTATATTCCAGATTTCCTGCTATACAAATTATATCTTTCGTTTCACAGGGTCAATTAACTGGTGCCAGCATGAATCCGGCACGTTCCTTGGCTCCTGCCTTGTGGAACAATTACTGGGATCACCAATGGATCTACTGGGTTGGTCCCCTCGTCGCCTCGCTGTTCACATCTCTGGTCTATAGGTTTGTCTTCCGTCGGGAAGTTCAGGATAAGAACGTATTGCCTGAATAATCGCCACAATCGACGATTTCTCTCCGAATCTACATAGATATCGCTCAGCATTATTTTTTTGTCTGCTCTATGTCTTCCAATCAATGTGTGTCCTTACCGGAAAACGAACCGAAATAACAACTAAATATTAATATACAATAATTATAATTGAGATTCTTTTCGTATGATATAAATTAAGCTTTATTTTTGGGGTTCCAAGATGTGAAGGACCTTAGTGCTTCAAATGGTTCTTAATTTTCTTAATATATTATATAACATAAGTACACCTGTATACTATACAAATACACATCTATAAATACTATATAAATATATATAATATTCACTATAGACACTTTAATTAGGGTTTTTATCACTTAGCTGTAATTACAATCTCAAGCGAGCTTCATGTAAATATCAATCTAATAATAATACCTTAAATAAATGTCAAGTACAATATGTGTATAGAATCCTAACACCTAAGGGCGAACTAATTGAAGGTACGTCAATTTATGGCAAATATAGACATTACCGAGCTGCTTTACTTATTTACAGATTTAAGCTAAGTTCACGAGTTACACTTATGATCCATTCATTATAATGGAAATTTTCCACAAAAGTTCGACCAAATATTATAAACTTCTTATAATTGATTATTATCATATCTTTACTTTGCATAATCATGTGCTGGATTAAAATACTATGACGAAGTTAAGCAATACGCGTATCGACCCCATTCATACCTCTTATCTAGCGCCAAGGGTTACAGAAACTGTCTGTTCGCATAGATTATATTTAATTATTTTGAATTAGTTGGGCTTACAGTGCGCCACATACATACGATAAGGAAATCGCTGAGGAAAACTTATGCCAAGATTTTTTTATCGTATATGCAAAAACGTTGCTCTAATTGCCCTGGCAACAGTTTACAACAGAGATGACCTTAGCAGCGACCCCCTTCAGTTTAATTGCGACCTGGCAGGGGGCCCAACCAACTATCGACTTGGATTGATGAGTACAACGAGAGAGATTTAGTTGACCGTTGGTTTTTATTAATTATATAACATGATTTTTATATTGTCTCATAGCCATGCAGTTCAATCGGACTGTATTTGGGTGAGTAAGCTAATTTCCACAGTTTTGGTACCATAATGGATGCCATCAGTTCCCCTGCCAATTGCAGCAAGACTGTCTGAGGATTACCCGCAAAGAGAGTCGGAATGAGCAGCTTGGCAGGATTCATGGCGGCACCAGTAAATTTAATCTGGAACTAAAGTAAATTAGTACAATAAGGGATTTACAAAGGGTATACCAAGGAGAGAGGGAAAGAACTTACACCGACTAACATGCAGACAGCCACCTGGCAACCCATACGCAGTGCAACAGAGTCCAAGGAGCGTCCACTGCGCACATCCCACAGGGCGCACCAGGCAAAGATGAGTGTGGTAGTGAGAAAGGCCTCAATGGCTACGATTTGTATACCCGATATGTTTTTCATGGGTTCGACAACGCCATCAATCATGCTACGCGGCAACATCAGTAGCAGCAGAAAATATCCAAATGCGCATCCAACGAATTGGCAGGACACATAAAGGATCATCATGCTGAAACGGATGTGGCCGAGTAGATAGCATGCAATCGAAACACATGGATTGGTATGAGCACCAGACATGAAGCCAAAGATATGCAATGTGGTAACCACAGCCAGGCCGGTGACTAAGCTTGTTATCACATGCCTATTTTCCACTTCGCCCTCGATAGTGTAGCCCATACAGCTGAGCATCATGAACAGAGATGTTGCGCAGAATTCACTGAATCCACGAATAAGTAAGGCCCACTGCGGTTTCATCTTGATGTATCCAATCTTCATTTTGGCCAACAAGTAGAGAACACTTAGAAAAAAACTGATAATAAGAATTTATATCGAAATATGAGAATAAATGAGTCTAATAATAAAATAAAAAGTACTATTTTTGAAGGAATATGACAGTTACTGGATGAGTCTCTTAAATACTATAACATTTATAGGGTTTATTTTTGCTAGTTGTCATCTTATGCTGCTCTTGACTTTAAGTCATCGAAAGTTTCTTGGCACATCTCTCTTAAATTATAGCTGGAAGTATGAGGGGAAATTTGTTGTCTTTATAGCAACCCCTCAAGTTCGTAATACTAAAGCTTGCAAAAGCATTGATTACCCGCGAACTAAACCAATTAATCCGTACACTTTAAAAAAGCTTTCACAAGCTTATCTCATCTTTTATATTGAACAAAGTGGAAGTCTTTGTGTCAGGTGAAGCATTTTATTCATGGTTTTAGTTCTAGAATAGAATGGCTTAATAGTTTTTGCAATTTAAAGAATTTAAAATTTTTTTAATTGTTGTGATTATGAGTAAGGGTCCCCCCTGTGAATTTTTCAGAAATTTTTTTTTTCAAATTTTAAAGTCGACTGCTTTCACTTTTAATCGATTGCGGAGGTCAAAATTAGTATAAAACAAGTGTTTAAAATTGCTTTAGAAAATACTTAATTTTTGGCCAAAAATCATGTCAAAGTCGACTAAAAATTTGACATGTAAGACCCTCGACAGGACCAGTATCCTAACTTTCTTCACCTCATAACTTTCTTAAAAATCAATCGATTTTCTTCGGGTAAAGCATTTTATTCATGGTTTTAGTTCTAGAATAGAATGGCTTAATAGTTTTTGCAATTTAAAGAATTTAAAATTTTTTTAATTTTTGCGATTATGAGTAAGGGTCCCCCCTGTGAATTTTTCAGAAAATTTTTTTTTTCAAATTTTAAAGTCGACTGCCTTCACTTTTAATCGATTGCGGAGGTCAAAATTAGTATAAAACAAGTGTTTAAAATTGCTTTAGAAGATACTTAATTTTTGTCCAAAAATCATATCAAAGTCGACTAAAAATTTGACATGTAAGACCCTCGACAGGACCAGTATCCTAACTTTCTTCACCTCATAACTTTCTTAAAAATCAATCGATTTTCTTCGGGTAAAGCATTTTATTCATGGTTTTAGTTCTAGAATAGAATGGCTTAATAGTTTTTGCAATTTAAAGAATTTAAAATTTTTTTAATTTTTGTGATTATGAGTAAGGGTCCCCCCTGTGAATTTTTCAGAAATTTTTTTTTTTCAAATTTTAAAGTCGACTGCTTTCACTTTTAATCGATTGCGGAGGTCAAAATTAGTATAAAACAAGTGTTTAAAATTGCTTTAGAAAATACTTAATTTTTGGCCAAAAATCATGTCAAAGTCGACTAAAAATTTGACATGTAAGACCCTCGACAGGACCAGTATCCTAACTTTCTTCACCTCATAACTTTCTTAAAAATCAATCGATTTTCTTCGGGTAAAGCATTTTATTCATGGTTTTAGTTCTAGAATAGAATGGCTTAATAGTTTTTGCAATTTAAAGAATTTAAAATTTTTTTAATTTTTGCGATTATGAGTAAGGGTCCCCCCTGTGAATTTTTCAGAAATTTTTTTTTTCAAATTTTAAAGTCGACTGCTTTCACTTTTAATCGATTGCGGAGGTCAAAATTAGTATAAAACAAGTGTTTAAAATTGCTTTAGAAGATACTTAATTTTTGGCCAAAAATCATGTCAAAGTCGACTAAAAATTTGACATGTTATGTTTTCGTGAGGGCGAGCGAGTATGCCATATGTAGTATAATTATTTGTGCAGAATTGTCTGTTTGAAATTATGAGTGTGATAAGACGTTTGTTACGGATGTGGAAAATTGGGCGAAGAGTATTTTACTGCGAGGGCTTCGACTGTTGCCTAACCGACTTGTTTTTAAATCAGTCTGTTAAAATACTAACAATACCATACTGCAAAATATGGCCACACTATACAATCACGGCGTTGCCACACAATGCCAGTTAGAAGGGGTGGCAATTAGCGGAATACCTGCAGACACGTATTTATTTATATTAGATGTTTTTTTATATAAATTCGACTGTGCCTAAATTAAGTAGTCAACGCAGTAAACAACAAGTGCAGCAACTGCCCCATAATGTTTGCCAATCTGAAAAATAAGCTCATCGAAGAGGTGAAAGCGTCTCCGTCCAAATTCCAACAATTTGCAAACGCAGCCCAGGCAAGAATCTACTGAATAAGAAAAAAAAACCTACAAACTAATAAAAACATACGCACACCAATGTAATTCTGTGCTTGTGTTTGTGTTGTGAGCGAATTATTGTTTATTTGTGTGTGTACAAGAGGAGATGCACAAACAAAACAAGCAAAGTGTTAATAAAAGTGTTTAATTTGACCCATTTGTATGGGATTGGCAGCTGTGCGCACACCCAACCCTCCCTCTTGTGCATGACACACACGCACACACAAACACACCTGCACACACACAGCCATACATGTATAACAATTTTATCGGTTTGGTTTTGTAGGCCGCCGTGAGCTCATCATCCAGCACAACAACACCGAACAGCTCGGAAAATACCGACAGTGGTAATAATGAGAATTTCTTCAGCATTACGGAGGAAGGTAAGAGATTAAATTAGTGAAGGTGTGCTCTAATAATTATTATAACTGTCAACATTCTTGCAGATACGCCACAAAATTCACCTTACCGCATACAGAAGTTGCCGCGCGGTGGACGTGCCTCAACACAGTCCTTGAATGGCATGGGTGCTGGAGGCGCTATACCGCGCACCCGCAAGCTCTCCAACTCGTCCATGGCCAGCGACGTTTCCTTTCGATTGCCCACCTATGATGCGCCAGCCGTATGTCTTATAAATCCAATGAAATTCTACTTTAATTTAATCTTCTTTTGCAGATGTATCATTTGCAGTCGGATCTGGATGAGACGAGCAGCGAATTCGACGACTCTGCATCGACGGCACGCTTGGATGTTATCACCAAAGATCAGCTGTACGATGCATATAAGAAGTCGCTCGATCGTTATCACAAATATCGCTGTCGCTACACTGATCTGGCCAAGAAGTACAAGGAACTGGAGCGGGACAGTAGCAAGGCGAGGGTATGTAATGGTATATACTGTAAAAATGAAAAGATAAATAATTTTTTTTTGCAGTCTGTGCTCGTAGAGACGCAGGATAAGGCGTTGCGACGCATTAGCGAACTGCGTGAGCAGTGCACGCTGGAGCAGCAGGCCAAGGCTCACTTGGAGGAGGCGCTGCGCATCGAAATGGATGATATGAGCTGCAAAATGCAGGCCTATCAAACAAAGCTCAAGTTGTTAGGTGAAAACCCCGACAATGTGACGGCTGCACTTGAGCGTGGCGAGAAGCTCATCGATCTAGAGGAACCAATGACGGTAGAGAAACACACCGAAAATGGCAGCCAACCTGTCGCTCAATCGGAGTCGGACGATGAGTTGAACAAGCTTCGAGGATTACTAGCAGCACAAGAAGTACAGCTGAAGCTGCTGAACGAAAGAAACAAGGAGGCAAACAATATGATTGCAGCATTGCGCAAACAAGAGGAGGAGAATGTGTTGTTGCTGGCACAGACTAAGCAGGCCATCCACACCGAGCTGGAGCACAAGGAGACGGAAGTACATCAACTGCAGGATAAGGTGAAACAGCTCGAAGTTGAACTAGACCTGTCTAACAGTCGCGAGACACAGTCAGGTGACATCAAGGAGCAACTAAAGAAGCTACAAATTGCCAAACAGGAAGTGGACGCAAAACTCATTGCCTCAGAACATGTGCTGAGCACTTTGAGAAACGACCATTCAGAAAAAGAGCAAGAACAAAAGAAAATTGAGTCCCAGATGCAGCAACGTGAAAAGGAGTTGCAGCAGCTGCAGGAGAAGTTAAAGCAACAGGAAGCAGACTTGGAACAGGCTAAGGCTGATAAGGAGCAACTTACAAAATTGCAAAGTGTCAAAGAGGAAGCGGAAACAAAATTAATTGCTGTCGAGGAGCTGCTTAATAATATGAAGCTGAATCAAGCGGAAACTGACAAACAACAAAAGGAAATTAAGTCTGAGTTTGAGCAGAAGGAAAAGGAATTGCGGCAACTCCTGGAGAAATTTAAGCAACAGGAAGCACAGCTTGAACTTGCTAACAGTCGTGGCAATGAGGATAATGAGAACAAGGAACAGCTTAAAAAGCTGCTCGATGCCAAACAGCAGACGGAAGGCAAGTTAAGTGCTACAGAGGAGCAGCTAAATCAACTCAAACTGGAGCACACAGAGAAGCAGCAACAGGTGGTTGAGTTGGAAGCCAAACTCAAGTCGTGGTCAGAGCAAAAGGAAAAGGAAGTGCAGCAGCTGCAGGATAAGTTGGTACAGATTGAAACGGAACTTGAATCCTCCAAGAATAATGCTACACAAGTGGAGACGCTCAAAGAACAACTGCAAACTCAAAAACAGGAAACGGAAGTCAAACTGGGTGCAACACAGGATCAGCTCAATAAGCTAAGATTAGAGCACACGGAAAAGGAGCAACAAGTGGTTGCGCTGCAAGAGCAATTGCAGGTACAGTTGCAACAAAAAGAAAACACTGTGGAACAGCTGCAGGAGAAGGTGATACAATTGGAAACGGAATTGGAACTATCCAAGAACCGTGGCAGTCAGGTGGAGGATGTCAAGGAACAACTGCAAAGTGCCAAACAAGAAGCAGAAACAAAACTGAAGACAGCAGAGCAAGAACTGAGCAAACTGAAGGAGCTACATGTTGCAAAGGATCAACAGTTGATTGAACTGCAAGAGAAACTGCAGTCTCAGCTAGCAGATAAGGATAGCACGTTGCAGCAACTCCAGGAGAAATTAAAACAGCTGGAAACAGAGTTGAAATCGTCAAATAGTCGTGGTAGCCAAGTCGAAGACATCAAGACACAACTGCAAATAGCCAAGCAAGAGGCGGAAGCCAAACTTATTGTAAAAGAGCAGGAACTAGACAAACTAAAGGATCTACACACTGCAAAGGAACACCAAGTGGCAGCACTAGAACAGCAACTTGACACGCTGAAGACAGACAGCGATCAGAGCCTGCAGGATCTGCGTTTGCATAATACGCAGCTTAACGAGATTGTGCAACGCTATCAGCAAAATGAGACAGCTTTAGAGGAGGTGCAGAGCCAGCTGGAGGATGCACGCGAGCGATTGATTGAACAGGATCAGCGATTGCTTGAGACCGCAAAGAGTCTCGAGAAGGAGCAGGAAGTAGTTGCCGCACTGACCACAGAAAAGGCATCAGCTGAGGAGCAGACACAAAAGCTGCAGCGTGAGTTGCAATCACTGAGTGACCAATACGCGAGCAGTGCTGACAGCGAGACGGAAGCAATGGCAGCCCTGAAGTCGCAATTGGAAGCCGCAAATAGTCAACTGACTGCTGCCCAGGCTGCTCTGCAGGGCAAGGAGAAGGAGCTTAAGGCAAGCGGTAACAAGCTTAACAAACTGAAAAAACAACACGAGCAGTTGCAGGTAAAGCACAGTGAACAAGCTGCCAGCGTGGAACAGCTGCGTGGAGAATCCTCGAAGGTTGAGGAGCTACGCAATGAGAAGCATGAGTTGCAAAAGCGTGTGACTGTCATTCTGGAGGAGATTACCACCATGCAAGCTCATCTGCAGGAAGTGCAGAGTGCACAAACGCAACTGGAACGAGAAAAACTCAAGCTAGAGGAGCACATCGAAGCACTGCAGGAGCAGCAGCTACAGAACGATACGCAGGGTGCTCTATCGACGGCCAAGATCGAGGAAATCGAACGAGAGAATAGCAAACTGGCCGAGCGCAACTGTTTGCTTGAGGAGCAGAACAATCATCTGCAGAAACAACAGGAAGAACTTACCAGATTGCAGAACAAAATGCAGCAAGTGCTCGACGAGCACTCCAAGCTGCAGAATGCGCAAGAGATTATGGAACATGATCACCGCACGTTGCAGGATAAATGTGATTCATACGAGAAGGAGATTATAATAGCGAAGGATGAGCTTAGCAGCGTGCAACAGTTAAAGGCAACAGTGGAACAGGATCTGGTTGAAGCTCAGCAACAATTATCAGAGGTGCGTGAACGTCAACGCGAATTGGA